>CM065053.1:16450000-17650000 GCA_032883995.1 Coronaproctus castanopsis
TATATATATATATATATATATATATATATATATATATATAAATATAATATACACATAAATATTGTGCTTTGCTTCATTTATTGAATTAATATGATACGCCACATTTTTAGGCGATTAGATAAATTCATGATTTATATTTAGGTTATTCTAAAATGTTTAAACAGTTAAAAATAGTACTAGGTGATTACTACGTGAAAAAAAATATCGAGAATTATGGTATGAATTTAACGGGTTAGCAAAACAATGCTTTCCAACTATAGGTAGCCGACTAAACAACGTTGTATTTAGGCGGAATCATTTTAATGTATCATCACCGGACGTGGATTATTCAATTATTACTAATATAGGTATAGCAGATGTGTAATATGCAATACAACTGATAACGTAAAGCATATCCTGACAGGATGCAATCATAGCAGCACTGAATTTACAGATATCAGCTGCATCGAATTAGTAAATAAAGTGTTCTTAACATTTGATCATTTTACAATTACCGTAAAATTCGGCTACATCTGTCGTAATAATATAAATTGTATATAATTTTTTAGATCTCTCTACATTGGCAGATTGGGTCGTTCAGTTCTACATATTCTCTCATGTTCGAACATAGCCAGCTCATATTCAGTTAAACGCCCTCCATATTATCAAGTTTTTGCTAAATCCCAGTGCAGGTATTTCTTAGCGTTTCTTGTTTGACGGTTCTGCTTCCTTCATCTAATAACACGTTCGCGTTCAACCGATGTACCTTTGGGAAGTATATATATGTGTGTATGTATGTATGTATTCATAATATATTTAAGATATGATGGATCTCCACAACAATTCCAATTCACAAGAATGTGTGTTGATAGCGTGGTTTGCAACATCGTATAAAGTCGAAGAAGAAGTTCATATAGGAGTTAAAGTCTAAAGTTTTCATCTTCTAATACACGTTGCTGTGTCGCTTATGTTTTGCGTCGTTTCTGTAATTTAACACCGTCGAGTAACTAAGAACCGTTTTTTGACTTTTAAAAATACGATATATACGCCGTTTCATTTTTTTTTTTTTTTTATATTTGCTCGTCAAGATTCAATAGTAATGTTTTTCCTCGGAATCGTTTATCGAAACCGAATCTTTTTTGAAAGAAGTTCTTCAACGAAATTTTTCGACGAGTTTCTTCAATGGGATTCGTTCATTCGCGCAGTTTGCTATTAATTCTACGTTTTAAAACTGAAGACTTTATCGGAGAATTGCCGCCGTCCAGGTTTATCTCGCGATAAAGTTCTCCTTTTAAATGCTTTCGATGCATACGTACGCGAGTATACGTGTGTGTGTGTGTGTGTTTATCCATAAATAAGGAGAGAACAAAAATTAAATTTTACGCCCGATAGACACGAGTGCTTTACAAACAGGCGACATCGCTGATATCTATTTTGGAAACGGTCAAAGAAAGGATTCGATTAACGATAAAGAAAAGAAGTATAGTCGACTTGCGAATAAAGACGCGTGAAAACGAATTTCCTTTCATTCTCGAGGAAATGGTAACACGGGAATATTAAGCCCGTATAAGAGTCATATCAACGGTACTTCAGTCGATCCTAAGTCGGCGAAGCGCAATCTCCAGCGAGTAATATGTACACAACGTAGAGAACTCCCACATACGAAAATGGAGAGATGTCGAGTTTTTCCAGACGGCGCAAGGAGAAGACTTTTTATTTACCGAAATGAATGAGTCGGGAAAATCTTTTATATAGTATTCGCCGCTTGTAGAACGATGTAAAGGAAAAAATATACGCGATTGACAAAAGTTATCTTGAAAATGCGCGGTAAGCTAAAGCGGGTGGTTAGCATATAACGTGATGATTTATGTAACAAGTGCTTTGAAATCCATTTGGTCGTTTGAAGAACTCGCCTAGAAAAATCTTGAAGTAGAAGTCAAAAGAGAAATTACTTAGTTTATTAAGTACACATATATGTACTTATATATATATATATATATATATATATATATATATACGTACATTTGTATATTTTCTTTATTGCAAATAGAAAGGAGTGTAATGTATACAAAATCATTGTTTCACGTTTCCATCCCTCTTTCTCTTTTTCGTCTCTCTCATTTTCTTTCATTATATATATATATATATATATATATATATATATATATATATATATATATATATATATATATATATATATATATATATATATATATATATATGTATATGTAATGTATATACACATACTATTTTCCTGTTGCGACGTACGCGCCCGAAACATGGCCCATTAAAAAAGCCGACGAAAAGAGTATAAATGCTTTCGAGATGGCAATATATCGAAAACTTTTGAACAACGCTCCGAACTAATAAGTTATGGATGAATTAAAAGTGGATATGAGGCTTTTAACAAAAATCAAGAAAATATTTCGGACATACAGCGAGAAATATCGATTCGATGGAACGAACAATAATACAAGATATACTAAACGGTAAACGTCCACAGGGAAGATGCCGTACACGCTGGATTGTTCAAGTACAAGCATCAACACGGTATACTATGTCGGGAGCGTTTCGAACTGGCAAATAATAGAAATTTATGGAGAAAAACTATAAAGGAGCTTACATTGTAATACACGGTGTCACCGCGTCCTTACGAGTGATATCCAAAAAATATATTTCTACAAATTTGTATATGTGTGCGACGTAAATATATATATGTGTGTGCATTTGTACGATCTAATTTATACTTGAACTTTTAATTTCATATATATATATATTGTGTGTGTACATACTATCATCATTAATTGCCGTCTCCGTATCGGAGACTACTTACTATATATATTTTGTTGTACAGTGTAAGTAGCGTACAAGGCAATTATAATGTGGCGCTGGCGTAGATAGACACACACACACACCCGAGAGAACTGCCTTATAAACCCTTTATTGTCACGATACAATGCAGCCCCGCGTGTTATTGTAGTGCGCTATATTATTTACCAGCGCGCACATAGTGTTGTGCGTGGTCGTTTGCAATTGCCTTCCACGCGATAATACTTATTCGAACTCGGTGCCCGTATAGAAGTACATATCATACGTATATAGTATGTATAACACCTTCCGGGCCTGATCTCTGAGTCCACGTGTGGTGGATAGTGAAATAGCTAGTAGTTATACTGGTTAGCTGCGAATAATCAATGAGCAGTACCGAATTAAGAACTGCTACTGGTGGAAAAATCTCTAGTAGATGATTCCAGCAGTGACAGGGTAACGACAAAAGGATGCTGATGGGTATCTTGAGGAACTGCCTGTTAAAAGCCTGCTAAAATCCTATGGCTCTCTCGACCGTCGGAGAGTTTTGGTCGCTGTCAAAACCATACACTGTGCTATTTCTCAATCATTCTTTTTCCATTTTCCGACATTTTTATGCGCGTAGAAAAACGGAAGATTCCAGTGAATTCGTATATGTGGAAGTGATATTGTAAAAATTATATCTAGTCCACAATAAAAAATACCGGGTGTTATAAAAATTAGGGATGGCTTTCAATATTATAATGAATTATCATACAAAAAAAAATTACACTGATTGGAATATGATTAATAAAATATTTCCGATTGTCCGATTAATCTAGATATAGAAGAGATAACACAATTTTAGAAGAAGCACAACAAGCAATTAAGAAAATGTCTAATAACAAAGGTCTGAGAATTGACGGTTTACCGTAGAATTATATAAATACGGAAGAAATATAATTGTTATAAAACTAGTTCGTAAATTAATACAAAAAAATATGGGGAGCAAAAATGTGCTAATTGATTTCCGAAAATGACGTATATAAAAATAAAGGCCGTAAAATAGTTTCTAATAATTATCCCGGGATAAGTCTAACGACAACTTCGAGAAAATTTATCGATAGGATTCTAACTAACAAAATTAATCATATTGAAGTGGAAACAAGCCAGCTAAAATGTCGATAATGTTTGCACATTGCAGCTGCCACGTTCGCACTCTTAATTTATTTTCATCCCCATTTTCTTTTTTTTATTTTAATTTTAAAATTTTCTTGCAAAACACTGCACTCGATAAATAGTATCCATGTGATTATTTTTTACGGTTGAACATTTCTCTCTTTATATAATCGGAATAATTTCATTTCACGAGCATTAATCGCGAAAGTAATTTATTTTTGTTAAATATCGTGATAAGGGAATCGTACATTGTTGCATTAGTTTCTATATGAACTCATATAATTCATCAAACTTGCACCGTTTTTATATCATAAATATTATTCGTAGTTTTTACACGTTTTTCTTCAATAATGCGCATCTACGTGTTCGTAGTATAAAAATGTGTGTAATGCTTAGATGTGGTATGCAAGTGTGCAGGTATATGGATGTGTGTGTTGTGTTTGTGACGTGAGTGAACAAAAGATTGTATATTTTGCTCATTATCAGGCGTAGGCGTTTTATTTTATATGTCTAAATTACTTTGAATCAAACAGAAACTTGAAATAAATTTGAAATTAAATTTGAATATAGAAGTCGAAGAAGTATATATATATATATATATATATATATATATATATATATATATATATATATATATATATAAAACATACATATATTTTTTTTCCACTCTTTCTCTTCCTACTGACATGTTGATGTGATATCCCGAGGTTTGTTCATTCACATTTAATAGATTGCCCCTTATCACAAATAGCCGAAATAGAAATGAATGTCTAATTACCTCGAGCAATAAAAACGAGTTTATATACGTACATGGGTATAAAATTAAAAGAAAAAGAACAAATCGTATAGTTACGCGTTAATGAGAAATCCTTTTTTTAACTAACCTGTAAGTTCTTCCACGCTCTTTTACCCCATCCCGAATTTTGTAAATTTTGCCATCCGCGTTTACCCCACCCGGAATTCTGCAAATTTTGCCATCCGCGTTTACCCCACCCAGAATTTTGCAAATTTTGCCATCCGCGTTTGCCCCATCCAGAATTCTGTAAATTTTGCCACCCGCGTTTTCCCCAACCTGAAGTCGCTAAATCCTTCCAAGCTCGTTTTCCCCAACCGGAATTCTGTACGTCCTTCCAACCGCGTTTGTCTTCTTCCGTTACGTCGGAATCCGTTTCCAGCGAATTATTCGGTAGGTCGTGATCCTGTCGAACAAAAAAGAAATCGCGCATTAATCGGAGAATACGTTACACGTATAACTCAATATCGCATTCTCGTGTCAGTTTTACCTGCAACATCGGTTGGTTGTGACTTTGTGTAACCGTTTGCGATGGTAACTGAGAATTGACAAACGAGCATGCTAGCAACATAAATAGAATCGGGCCCAACATTATTATCGTGGTTATCTCTGAAATACGAAAAAGCATAAAATTTCACATTAATCAATATATTTTCGCACCAGTTGTATTTATAATTATATATATATATATATATATATACGTAGGTAAAATATGAACGATCTTAATATTTAACTTGAAGATCTCGTCAAAATAAATTTCGTTCGGCACAAATAAGGAAGTAAAAGATATTTTACTCGAACAGATCGAAACCTTGGCTCATATACGAAAACTAGCAAGAACAATGGAGGTGCTTATCTGTTTATATAGGTTTATTGATAACTGTAACATACCCATATAGTTAAAATTAAGATTTATTTTGTCTATGTAATAAATTTTAATGGGTAAACCGATGTGGAAGGCCAATTTAAAAAAAAAATATATATATAAAATCAAGAGCATAACGAATTAAACTAGAAAGGAAAAAAAAGAAAGAAACGGGATAAGATAGAAGAATACAAAAACCGACTAAACATTTGACTTGGTACGACAGTTTTTCCGGTAAAAATGATGTACACGTTTTCAAAAGATTTCTTCCTTCAAAATAATAATAATAATAATAATAATAATAAAAGTTTAAAAAAATCTACCGCGCATCGTAGCGACTTTTCGGATTAAATTTTTGTTCTAAATTTGTCCCCCCCACACCCGTACTTTCGGGCTTCTTTGTTCTTTTCCTT
The DNA here is from genome assembly GCA_032883995.1 of Coronaproctus castanopsis. Taxonomy (NCBI): domain Eukaryota; kingdom Metazoa; phylum Arthropoda; class Insecta; order Hemiptera; family Monophlebidae; genus Coronaproctus; species Coronaproctus castanopsis. Next base: position 16,456,017 of record CM065053.1, read on the forward strand.
TGATACGACGAACAGCACTTTCATTCGAACTTAACTAACCTCTTCAACAGAGAGGTCTCTTTATTCGGTACAGCTTAAACTTTAATATTATAAAAGTCGGATTACAAAGTTGCGCCGTGTACAACGTGTACAAACATTAAGAATAATGTAAACTCTTTAAACGTAAAAAATACAAATTGAAAAAATGGTTAAGATCGCTAAAAAAAAAAGTTTTTTCTTTACGAAAGAAATGCTTTTCGGACTGTTAAGTCATTATCGAGTGAATATAATATAAATAATAAACATATATATATATATATATATATATATATATATATATATATACAAATTTTCGGTTATATAAAGTGTAAAATTACTTAGACATTTATAAAGATCATTAGCGATAAAACGGTATTATTAAATAATCTGCCAGCGAATGCGGTAAACAGCGCAATCGACAATCAGCAATATAAAATTTATACACAAACGATAACGTAATAGCAAATAAAGTAAAAAATAATATAAAATTTATACATAAACAACAACGCAATAATATTTATAAATTATATATGTAAGTAATATTTATTATATTTTTTTACAAGTTTGTATTTATTTTTATAATTTATATTTTTTATATTCACTCGATAATGGTTTACCAGCCGAAAAGCTTTGTTATCTGTCGTAAAGCAACATTTTTAGTGATTTTAACTCCTTTTTTTTTCGTTTATTTTTAAAAAGTCACTTCATCCCAAAATTTTCAAATTATAAAATCATTAAATATACGTATATCACGCGGTTTCTGGAGCTCACCTGATGGATATCTATGGACTTTGTGATTATAAGCAAGAGTCTACGTATATTAATATATATATATATATATATAGAGCTTTCTGTTTATTTTATAGCGATAATATATGCAAAAATCGATTTTTATTTCGAATAATGGAACGATATACTTCTACTTGTATGCGAGGAAGAATAAAACCGGGTAATATTAAGAAAAACTAATAAGAAATAAATTCGATAACTCTTAATATAGCGACGAAAATATCGGACAAATTGGAACTCGACGAATATTTAAAAAAAAAATCAGAAATTAAATAACATTAATAATGGCGAAAGTTTACAGAAAACCCGATATCAGATGTAGGAAGTGAATTATTTTTTTTTTTTAACCCATTCCGTATGACCAGTGGGGCAAGTTTATTAATCTTTTCTGTGTACATTGAATAATACGTGTGCTTAATTAATAATAAATCATTAACTAACGAATATTAATGTGTGTAGATTGAATTGTATACTTACAGAATAACACAGAAATTACTTAAAATTGGTTACATTATAACGGTGATGATCAGTCACCATTACCATTTAAACATAATAATGAAACAAGTATACGTATTTACATTATTAAAATAAATATTATTAATAGCAATACTACTATTTATATCGTGACTACTATTCACACGTTAGTTGCAAAATATCGAATACACAATGTAATTATTACAAGCAACTCATGAATTCAAAGTAAATATATATATATATATTTTAATCTTAAGTTATATTGGGATAATATTTGTATTACTGAATTAGTTAATACCATTAGTTACTTGAAGATCACTACTACTATGATATTTCATAGTTAACTTTTCCTTCATTAAATCATGAAAAAAGAAAGTAGCATTCTATCTGCATTATTTCTGTCTAAGATTAATGACGTATTTGCGCATATACTCATCAACTTCTGAAACGTTTACATTCAAAAATTAGACGTTGCGCATTGTCAATGCTCATTGTTCCGCAAACTAGATAGTTAGGAGAGTTTACTAATTTAAATCGACGAAGATACTCTCTAGAGTTACCACGTCCCGAGAGTACTTACGCATTAAAAAAGGTGATATTCAGATTTTTCATTTTAAGTTTATTTATTATATTTGGAAAGAAGAGATGGGTTTTCCGACCATCGAGGTTGCCAAATACTGTTAATATCATTACGAACATTATTTTTTAATAATTTCATAGCCGGTGCGGTTCCTAATGTTTGCTTAATAACACTATTTGAAAAAAGTATTTAAGAGAAGAGACCATAAGCTTTCGACTATTCTATATTCTGCAATTATTGCTCGTCCAATAAGGAATAGATGTAAAGGAAGATTATTGAGAGCACACAAGAAGCTGAAGAACAGGTGGTTCTATATAATGAGGAAATGTTTAGTATAAATTTTCTCCGGTGTTTATTGATTTTTGAGAGGATCTTTTTGTTTAAATAAATGCAGGACCCATATCCGTAAACAGAATTAATCCCTCAGAGAGTATAGTTCATTCTTTATATCGTAAACTATAATTATTACCAAACAACCTACGAAGTTTATCGTATAGCCTACTGCATTTAATGTTGCGACAATTACGGAAAGTTTAAAATCCGAATTATTCGAGTCTACGATAAGTAAGTATTAATTTAGAGTCTTCGTTTTAAAATAGGGCTCGATGACCGTACCGACTAATTTGAACGACTATTGAATTACGCTAAATCCGTATAGAAGTTAACATACTGAAAAAAGGGAATCAGATTCGTACCCCTCGAATAACAACGTCCAATTTTGAAAATAAAAATAAATAAATTTCTGCTAGAGCCGATCGATAGTAGCGGATTTAATTTCGGTTAGTCCGTGAAAATCAACTAGTCCTCTAGCAAAAATCTCGAACATTGTGATTCAAATACATACTCAAATCACAAAAAAAAAATCGCCATATGGTAGTTATAGAAGATTATTTCGATCGTCGATAGTGTATAATGATTTTAACTCGTTTCTCGTTGTTTAGACCACGAGCGGATATATATGTTCATTATGTTTACGATCGGGTTTTAAGCTGTACTTTCTTTTTTACTTATACGAAGATTGTTTAGACTTTTCAATGGTATACTATAAAATTTCGATAGAAAACTATTAATATATATATTTTCAGGAAACGAGTCATTAGTTATAAGTCAGTTGTGCACGTTATTAATATGTATATATATATATATATATATATATATATATCTTATTCTTCATAGTGACATCTCCGTTAACGAAGTTTGGCTGCAATGGTCCTGTTTCTGGTCAAATGTATTAGTTCATTGGTTGACCAGTCCGTCTAATTTTCCAAATTTTTCACCCACGACATTCTTCTGCGTCGTCAATCCTTTTATAATTTACTGTATCAACTGATACCTATCGTGCCTCATAATGTCGCCCAATTACGGTAATTTCTTTTTCTTGATGACGGTTAATAGCTCTTTAGTTTGCCTTATTATTTCTTTAACTTTACTATTCGATATACGGTCAATCCGTGATATCTTCAGCATTCTCCTGAAAATCCACATTTCGAATGCTTCTAGATTTTTCATCGTTGTCCTCCGCTCCGTATATTAAAACGGAATATACATATTAACCATTCTGTATCTTAATATTTCACACTTAGATGTTTGTTACTGAACAGAGATCTTATTTGAATAAATACTGATCTCGCCTGTTCGATTCTTATTTTGATTTCTTTATCGGGGCTCATTTCAATGTACGATTTGGCAACTTCTATTGGTTCCCCGTCTACAGTCATTATTGGGCATAGTAATCCTGGTATTAGTGAATATCATCGCTTTCTTTTTCTGTGCATTTATGATAAGTACTGAATTTTTCATCGCGGATATAATTTTATTCAATAATATTTGTATATCTTGTGCCGTGTTTGTTACTATCGCCACGTCGTCTGCATATCGGATATTATTTACCACCTTTCCATTTTGGTTAATGTTCTTCTTGGATTCTTGTAATATTTCCCCTATGTAGTTTTCTGCGTATAAATTAAACGGTAATGGTGACATACCACATCCTTGTATTACACCTTTATTAATTGGAATGTAATCTGTAAGACCGTATTCTGTTTTTAAAGCCGCTGTCTGTTCGAATTATGTTTATGTCTTGGTCTATTCCAGTTTTTTGTAGACATTTTATTAATTTATTACGCTTTACCGTATCAAATGCTTTCTGTAAGTCTAGGAAACATACTATTACATCTCCGTTCTGCTCCAATGATATCTGTATCAAGGTTATGGTGCTCACTAAAGCTTCTCTCGCTTCAATGGCTTTCCGGAATCCAAACTGTGTGTTGGACATTGATTCTTCGCACTTCTTACTTATTCGGTTATAATCTTATGAATATTTTTAAGTTAGAGTAATTAGTCTGTAATTCTCGCATTTAGTGGTGTTTCCTTTCTTGGGTATAGGAACAAGGGTGGACTGCAGCCACTCCTGCGGTATTTCTCTTATTTCATAAATAGCATTAAGTAACTTGACTATTATATCTATATTTTTTGTTCCTCAATCAATTTTATAATGTCCACCCATATACTGTCGAGTCCTGACATTTTCCTACAATGCACTGATTTTATAGCTTGTACTATTTCCAATGTTCGCGAATGTCGGACTTGCATCATTTCCTGTATATATAATATATCTCTTTTTGTCTTTGAAGAGTTTCTTTTTTTAATATAGTTTGTCCGTTCGTTTTTTACATCTTCCTCTTCTACTACCATTTAGCCTTTTTCGTTCTTCAGCACGTGCGTATTAATCCTTTTGTATATTCCTCATATTTGTTTAATACGTTTATGTATGTTAAAGTTATCAAATTTATGCTGTAACTTTTCAACTTCTTCGCATTTATCTTCGAGCCATTGTTGTTTGGCTTCTCTATATTTTTTCCTTATAAGGGTTTTTAGGCGTTGATATTCTTGTTGATTTGTTTTAATTTTAGCTTTTCTCCTTTATTCCATTAGATTTAATATTTCATCCTTCATCCATCCCTTCCTCCTAATCTTGTTAACTGCTTTTAAATGTTTGCTTATATATATATACTACCTGACCCGGCGAACTTTGTATCGCCCCACAATCAAGAAATGTATTAACTTATTAGCTGAATTTAATAAAAAAAAATACACATGGAGAATTAGGAATTATACAAAAAAATTTAAAAATTAATTTGTAAAGAAAATTAAATGATATTTCGACACCTTTTAATTTTTGTAGATATATTGAACTTAATGAAAAATTAGATTTAATTCAGCTAATAAGTTAATGCATTTATTGATTCTGTGTCGATACGATGTTCGCCGGGTAAGGGAAATATATATATATATATATATATATATATGTGTATTACCTAAGTCCTAGTGTATATTCAAGATATATCACATCCACAGCTAAAAGCATTGTAGCATCGGCCTATCAAAAATTGCTCGAAAAATTTTCCAAAATCGAAAACTAGCGATTTCTCGCTATCGATGAATTTTCGTGAAATTTATGTTATTATATAAATGATAGATCTTCACGTCTACTTTCGTCTAGCGTATACCCGAAACCCCTATCTATACCTTAAAAACGCTCCGAAATCCCTAAAGCTTTTAACCCCTATTTTTTCGATGGATATTTGGTGTAAATTTTGAAAAAAATCGCAGTGCCCTTTTGAAATTTTTGGGTTCTGTTTTGTAATTTTTTTTTTCAGTTTATATGATAGATCTTATATAGAAATTGCTATTTAAAGAGGCGAAATCGTTTAAAAAGATTTACGTCGAGCTCTATGCCCTGCCAGAGGTGGCAAGTCGGCAATTTTAAAAATTCTTAGCAATAAACAATTTAAATTGACCGAATTGTAAATCTAAACCATCCTCGAATCCACCTGAAGAAATCAGTCCGGCCGTTTAGGAGTTCAGTGACATACACACACGCACGGAATTATTTATATATATATATATATATATATATATATATATATATATAATTTCCGCCATTAAGAAATTAAAAAGCGCGTATGTTTTTAATTATGCGAAAGTTATTTTATCGCATCGTAAATCCTATACACACACATTTTCATATTTATTCCATCCTTAGTGGTATCATTTGCAAAATCACGCATTCCTTCGTACTAGTTTAACGAGTTTTGTTCGAGTCGCATTATTTACGATTTCAATGCGAATAAACTTTACTCTTTACTTTTAACTTGGACTGACTTTAAACATTTTGAACCCAATGTGTAACTTCCATTATTTACGTTGGTACGCTAGGAATGACGGTAAGCGATTTAATATAAAGCCGCGTATGAGAACAGGAATATATTTAGAAATATATACGTACGAGTTGACATTTCTTCACCTGAAACAAAAAATTCTCCTAAATAATGTACAACTTTTTAGTGCTATCTACGTTGTTTTATAGTTTTAACATTTTTTAAATACCTTTAACGATATTTTTTTAGCACCCAGCAATGACGTACGTCTTAGGTATACCGTAATGCTCTGTATTGCGCCCGGTCTTATTTAATATGTATATAATTCAATTACGCGGGTAATATCGGAATTCATATGCTGATGATATTGTTATATACGCTGTGCACACACACGCGGACAAAAAAAAAATTGGAACAAGGTATTAATCTACTGGAGACATAATAATTTTCTTTGTTTAATACACTATCTGATCTGCAGTTTACACTCTCCCCTAACAAGTGTGAATCTGTTAAATTGCTCAATTTTCCAATTCCATTCGTTACGTCGCATAAGTAGGCTGTATTCTTGATGACCGACTTAGTAGGGAGGTAGCATATTTCGTACATTCGCGGAAAGATATTTAAACCAATTAACCTGATGATAAAAGTTTTTAGCCATTCCATTTGAGGACGCGACCCGGCGGTCCTAATTGTCTTTTATAAATCGTTCATCCGAAGTATTCTGGACTATGTCAGTTTTTTCTTTGTGTCCTCAATAATTTGGACGAAATCCAAAACCATTCATTTAACCCTCGGAACTATTTCTTCTACTTCCGGTACTGTGTTACAGATTGAGTTTACTACGCGTAGAAACTTCGTAGGTGAAAAATTCTTATTAAATTGCTACTCTATGAATAGTAAATTCTTCTTTCGAATAAGTGCAGATTCCTCTCTCACGCAATCGTGTCTTATGTATATATCATCCCATAATCTCCCCAGATTCCGGGATGTTAGTTCCACAAATGTGCATAGAATACGTAACTTTTTGTTTACATCAAATTGGTAAAGTATTTGAGTGGCCACTAAAGCATTAATTCCCTTGCTGACTCGACAGCTCTTTCGATTGTTTAACTCTTTTAGTCCATACTATAGTCGTATTAATATATTTATAATTATCAAAACCGCTCATAAAGAATATTTGGAAGTGTTGTAATCAGTTTCGTACGATGTTATATCTTAGTTTTACAAAATCGATACTTCGATCAAACAGAATATGGTATGTAAGTGTAACAACATGTAGACTACGTCTCGGTTATAGAAACAGACAAAGTAATACCTAATAATAAATTATTTTTATACTCACTTGATAATATCTTAATACCGGGAATGCTGTTCATAAAGAAAATAATTTTCAAGTGACTTTTTATTGTTTGTAAATCGTTACATTCCAAACTTTTCAAATATGAAAAAAAAAAAACACTTTTGAAAGAAACGACAATTTTCCAGCCGGAACAATTACTATAATAGTAAGCTATAGAAATAATTGAAATCACTTCCTAAAATAAGTTTAATTTATCCAAGTGAGCCCCTGCCGACTGTCAAATATGCGTCACTAAAAACGTTTGACGTATATTGTCCAAATTTCTATAGAACTCGTGTATATACGTGTGTATTAAAGGGCATATGCGTGCACACATGGATATACATCTGTACGCATATTTATGTATGTGTGTACATACGGCTATATGAGCGTACTAAGTATGCTTCGACAAATACATAGAATAGAATAGAATAGAATAGAATAGAATAGAATAGAATAGAATAAATTCTCTGTTCGATTTATAATACACGATGACAAAACGATAATTTGCTGCAAACTAGTTATATAAGTACATTAACGTATGACGAGTATAGCAGGGGGAAAACTTTGGAAAAAACTGCTACATTAGAAAATTAAAATACACATTTTATTAAAAAAACTTAGTATTTTACAATAATATTAACTTCAATCGAAAACAAATTATTACATAAGCGCCAACCAGCACACATGCAGATATACATACTGGACTATCGGTTTACATTAATAGAGCACATTTAAGTCTACGGTTTTGTGTTTAATAGAGTCGTAGTAATACACATTAGCTCATTCCTAAGCTGTTCGTAGTTTTTGCAAAATTTACTAGTTACGTTAAAAAGATGGTTCCTTTAGAAATAGAAATTTCGTTACGCATTTCCGATATTTTCGCTACTTGTTCGTAATACGCGCATCTAAGGCGTCTATTTTCAAGTACCCGTACTTTATTGATAGGTGCTATTCGATCGTAAGGATCGTATGTAATAATCTCTCTTATTAATTTATAAATAATTTACTTATCGCGTATTATAATTCAGAACCGGATATGCGATTCGGATATCATTTGTATACAGCTTAGAGAAAGTTCTCCTGTCCCCTCCATTCTGAACAGGCTATCTGCGCAATCCTGATCTTGTTTGTTTTTTTTTTTTAGTGCTCGGCTGTGGCGCCGTTGCGTTCGGAGCTTTATCTTGCTACCGTGTTCGGGTATTACACTTCCGTATAATGTATCGTCCTTTCTCCATCTAGATAATCTAAAATTATTCCCCCATAATGTAGCGACGTTCCTAGAGAAGTCAGCATGCTTGATTAAGATGCAGATAGTCCCAACAAAGAACCGGATAAAGAACAACTGATGTAGTTTTCTAGTTTTGTTAGTAGTTATGCCTATGCGATGCTTCGTGAAAGTTAATCGTTTGTAGCCACACTCGGGTAACGTTTTTAGTTAACCTGTAGAAGAACGGTCATGGTTAAACAGTTAGATTGTCGGATAGGTATTCTTCCGGTAAATAGGGGACAGCTTCAGTTTTAGATGGATGCTTTGGCGTGCCATTTCTCGAAATATTTCCACGTACGATTTATAATAGTTTTTAATCTCTATTTTCGATAGACCGCTCTACGTACGAGCAAGTGAGTAGAGTTTTATCTGCGTACGTTTGTAATCGCAGTCTTTCGGAGTTTATGGAAACGAGATATAAATAAGAACGGGCCTTTTTTTTCTTAGTACGTCGCCTTGTGGGATCCAAGCGCATGTAATATGTATGTATATATTATATTCCGCTGTGCGGTATACTTGTTGAGGCGATCACGAGATCTCAACTCGTTGCTGTCAATTATCACGCAGAGGATAGTTGCATCCACTTCGTACAAAACTAATTAACGCTACGAATTTCAGTCGATTTTATAAGCAAAAATTACATACGATGTGTTAGTTCGCATTGAGAAGTACGAGACGATAACGATGATAATAATTATTAGTATATATTTCTGATATTCCACCATATTTCCATCGATGGTCAATCGGAAAAGCGTAACGCTTTTTTCTTTCGATACTTCGACGCTTCTACACTTGTATCCTCTATTATCATTTCGCTCCGTGATGTTTCTCTTGTTATCTCGCCGTTTATTTGCTGGTCGTCCTTCTATTATTGTCGATCCGTTATTTCCTAATATATGCGCTATCCAGATACATTTTCTACCTGTTATGTTAATTAAGCATCCTTTTTTTCATCGTTTAACTTTTTATATTTTTCAATAAACCGTCATTTCAAGCGCCTCCGCCAGTTCTTTTCGTATTCTATTATTTAAGGTCTAAATTTCCGAGTCATACAGGAGTACGCTCCAAACGTGTATTCTTTCGTTAATATTTTCCTCAGGTCGCTTTACTTACATTTTTTTATGTTAACAAAAAATTCTAGACTAAATCAAGGTGTCTATGAACTTTTACACGTTTTAGTCTTTCGTTATCTAATATTACGTTTATTATCTTCCATTTTACTACTACGCCTCGCGACGACCGCAATTTCGTTTCACTATAGAGTCTAGTTTTAACGATGCACCCGACCTAACTTTTTCACTTTCCGTGACAGGGCAACGGGAACGAGAATGAAGAGAGACAGGTTGGAGAACCTAAAACTCTACATGAGTCCAATGACTCCTTACCCTTGGCGGTTTGAGGCTGCCATAAATGTCTCACCAGGCTATTTCCCAATAGCAAACCGCTGCCTCGCGATAAGGGTTTGGTTATCCGAAGGCTAAGGAAGCAAATTCTGACACGAAATCATGGAGAAGGCAACAGAAAACCACTCCATTACTATTTCTGAGGAATCATTAACTTCTTTTTATCTAGCTATGATGATGTCTTCTGTTGTAAACATAAATTCCGGACGTAAAATACTCTCCCATTCGTACATCCGGGTGGAGAGTACTACAGGAAAAGTCATCAGAGAAGTATTATTAAAATAGGAACACGGAACGTTAGAACTTTGAATCGATGTGAAAAGTTATAAAATTCTGAAAAAGGAGATGGACAGAATGAAAATAGATATACTGGGAATAGTAAAAGAAATGTGATCGATTGAACGTCTGACAAGTAAAAGAAATCCGATTGGTTGTTCCATCGAACCATACTCAGTTAAGAAATCAGCTGACATCAAACCAGACGCTGCGGCAATTGAACTTCAAATAATTTTAAACAGACAGAGATGGAAATAAATGACAAACCAATCTTAGGATTGAGCACAATATGATGATGATATATAACAAAATTCTTGCATAGAATATTTTATGCAGTCGATTGCGGAGCAATGCGGCGCATATATGACGTTGCCAAAGATGAAATATAGCTAGTAGCCTGCAGATTTAAACAATATAATAGTACGCGTACTAGAATAAAACTAGAACCTGTGTTGCAGCTCGGCCAGTAGGTCGTTCGGGGAAAAAACTGAAACCGTACAAATCGTACGATTCGGTTTAAGGAATACAGTTTCGAAAGCATTTTATTCGAAGCATAATCCGTGAAAATGTATTTTTATTACTTTCGATAATTAACGTCGACAACAGACTTAAATCGATACATCGAAAAGAAGACGATTATATGGAAGTAATATAGAATAGTGACAGACCGCTTGGATTCGACCTGCCGAAAAATATCTGGACAAAACTAAATCGCATCTGAACAGAACATGGACGGTGTGAAAAGAAAATGAAGACATATGGACTCAGGGACAAATCAGCCTGTGACTGCGGGAGACCAGAGCAAACAATGGGGCATATTCTGATGAAAGACGGTTTGAAATAAATCAGCAAGCTGACTGACCAAGCAGTGTATTGGCTGCAAAAGCTTGATGTTATAATATAAATATAAATATAATTAAGTATAGATAAGTTAAAAATTTAAAATGTAGATACCCTATATGTACGATTAAATAAAAATAAACTAAAACATAACGTATTATCGTAACAGTGAGAGATTACACGAAGATCATATTTGAAAAAGTTACGAGGTATTTCCGTTATTAATGAAAAAATTTTGAAAAAATTCAGATTTTTACATTATATATATATATATATATATATATATATATATATATATATATATATATATATGTATGTATAAAAATTTTATTTTAATCTTTAGTTTGTCTACTCAATATGAACGTTACATTATTTCCCCTAAATTATTCAGTCAGGCACAATTCCTGAAGGAAATTAAATTTTAAATATACATACGCGCGAATACCCACACCCACCCTCACACACACATATATATATATTATATATATATATAATATATATATATTATATATATTATATATATCTATATATTCAGCGAGTTCATAAGTATGTGTAATGCGTCGCGTCCATTATGTTTATCAAAACTAGACAACCAGAGCGTTGCAAGATTATACTTACAGGGAAATGATGCGTGTCAAATATTCCGGACATTGATTTACTTGTTTACTGAGACTTTTTTTATTTTAGTACATACCTAATAATTAGAGAAATGTTTAGCGTGCGTCTGATACAATTGTTTATTAATGAATTACGTTCTCGTTAAATTTCCCAATCTTTGAAAGTTTTCAGAACTGAAGATTTTCTCTTCATCGTCATCCAGTCCTATGTTTTTCTACACGTCATCTTTGCACGTACAGTTTAATTATTACATCCTGCTTCACCTTCCCGTTATTTCGACTTCCCCCTTCACGATAATGATCTAGTGTTATAGATTTAAATTCCTTTAGAAGTTTTAAAGTTGCTGCACCACCTTCAACCGATAATATTCTCTTTACATCCCACATTTGTGATTAGCATGTTTTCCGACCTAATACAAGAAAAAAATGGAATCTGTAGGAATGTTTTTAATTCCAAAAAGTTGTTATTTCGATACTTGAAAAATTTAAAATATTGGATGATCAATAGGAAAAAGAACGTAACTACGAATTATATTGATGAATTATATTTATTTATCTTAACATTCTAAATACATTTTTAATCTAAAGTTTGAAAATGAAAATTGTACGTGTTTTCAAAACGTTACGTGATAAAAATATTGTGGTCGAATACCTCAGAGGGTTATCGTGATCATGACGACGTAGATGTAATTATTCTCTTCCAGTTTCCCGATTTTCATGAGAGCACATCTGCAGGTCCATACTTGTTGCTTTTTGCATCGCGCTTACCCACTGGGTTGATGATCGATCTTTTGAATTTCTACCTCCAACATTCGCTTGTATTAACCAACGTCCCATTTTTTTTTATGATAATAATTTATTGTGTGTTTACTTTACGTGTAAACTTTTATAGAAATCTCTGTGTTTATTTAAACCATTAATAATGTATATGTACATATTTTTTTATTTATACTTAATTAAAAAATTAAAACCGACCGCTGCTAATCAAGATTAAATTAAGTTTGTATAATAAAATATTTAAATAGAAAAAATTAAATATTTCTGATTAAAATACCTCATTACGGACGTTATATATATATATATATATATATATATATATATATATATATATATATATATATATATATATATATATATATATATATATATATATAATGAAGTTGAATTTCAAGAGCAGAAACACGTTTCGTTCATACACCCTTTGAAATCGTTTCTAGAAAAAATTGCATCCCGCGGATTGAAATTGAAATTTAGTTTTTATAACCGTATGTGGTCTACTACCTCCAGCTGTTTGAATGCACGGAAGGGTGTGAGGACTTATTGTCTTCCCTATCAACAGCTAAATTAACGTGGACACACGCAAAGATGTAATTACAGACGGTAGTAATAACTGAAATTTGGGACATTTTTTTAAAACCGAATTTACAATAAAATCCAAACTAGGGATGAAATAGGGAAATGTTAAAACAAGTTTATTACTGTGTTTTTTTCGCGATTAACAAATGTGGATTTGTTTTCCTCGGTTTTAAATTATTCCACTGCATAAAGATGACGTTAGAATCAGTAATCCGTATTTATAACCACGGATGTATTTAGAGGTTTTTTCCCTAGATCTATTACATATTGTAAAATTTAAAAAATATTCCATATGACCTGAAAAAATTTTAATTGTAAATGTATATAAATATATGTATATAATGGATTTTTCCACGACGTGGTACGCAAATTAATGTAATTTTTCAACGTTCATTATTAAGTTTTCTAGGATTCGTTTATTATGTTCGTATGTTAAATTATCCGTTTTAATTATTTAAGTAGTCGCGATCGCTTTGTTAATTATTCGCATAAAGATCAACCCGGGCGTGACACACAAAATCCTATTACAATAAATATAGCGCGTGCTAACCTAGACGTACTTTTTCATTTTTTGAATAACTCGAAAAATATTCGACTAAAATTTTCGAATGAAATTTTATTTAAACATAACAAAACGAGTGATTAGCTTAAAATCATTTGTGGAACACTACATCGTTCGGATGACCGACATTTGTAACAATACGTTCATTCAGGCAACACATTTTCTTCGAGCAGAGGTCGCTGAATTTTTGAAATTTCTTCAGAAATCCGACTTTAAAGGTCTTCCAAATCTGGTGGACTTGTTTCGTAAATGCGGTTTCTAAGCTATGCATACAAAAAAAAATCTGAAGCGGGCGGTCCAATCTGGCGATCGCGGAGGCCGAGCGAAATCCGTACGATGCGACAATATGCCGTTATCAAACGCTTTTTCAGTACTGCGAGCGTTTCTGCCAAACAGTGATACGTCACACCATTTTTTGAAATCAAGTACGACCCAGACGATTACGTCGACAAAGTGCGGAGAAAAAAAAATGGTTTATCATCTCGATATAGCGCGTTCAGTTGACAGTACCATTGGAAAAATGAGTCCCAACTATTCTTATTAGGTCAGATGAGTTTATAACGTCCTAACTGCCACTGGCAGTTACAATTGAAATGAGTCTTGGTCGAATTGAATAACAATTCAATTATACGAATAAAAAAATAACGAACGAACCCGACTGAAAAATTACGATTGTGCTATTGGTGAAAATAGTTGTTTCTTAAAACTATTACATTTTCCACTTACAATACAATCATAAATGCCGCATTTAATAAATTTCTCAGTTTTAAAACCGCTAAATAAATTCGAATCAAATGGAACTATTAAATAATTGGTTATATTATTGATCGTTTTTTAAACGGTTACACTTCTAAATCTACTCACGGTTACTCGAATTACATGGTAAGCTTCACGCGCCTGCTCGAACTAAACGACGCCATCATGTAGCACCCGCTTAACCGAGCAGAGACTGTACAATAATACGTTGTATATAAGTTATTTTTTTATTTAGTTTACTTGTAAATTTGTTCACGTATTTATAAATTTTTATTATTTATGAACAGTATTTATATATTTAAAGTTTTAATTACTAATAATGATGGTATTATATATATATATAAAATAGAAAATAATATCACATCATAAACTGTGGAGGTATAAATAGCTTAGCAATGGTCAGCAATCACTGTTATTTTAAAACTAACCCTTTCATTATTAACGTAATTATTAATTATTTCCAAAATAGACATTAGAAGTTTGCAGCGTGATGTTGCTCAAGGCTTTGTCCTACGACCCACACTCTCGAATATATTCCCGTGTTCATTCTGAAATAGATGAATTCTTTTTTTATCCGAAAAAAAAAAACCGGCTACATAAATACTAAAATGAATATAGGCGGAAAAAAAACAAAGAACAGGCCGTAAAGACTTCCATGGTGATAATTGACATGTGTAGAAATAAGTTAGGTTACAAAATAATAATACTAATAAGTTTCGACCGTGATAATGTACGTCACACTGTCCGATGACGTTATTACGATCGGTAAAATTAAAATTCACCGTCAACAAACCAGTCTCTTGTCCTATTTTACTTTTTTTTTTTTTTTTTGCAGGACCCAAGATTCCCCAGAGACTTCGGTAAGTTGAAATCCGAAGGAATCTACGTCTTTGAAACTTTAATTGTCGAAAGGAGACGATAATAAAACACTTCGGAAAAATAAACTAACTTTATATATATATATATATATATACTAAAGTGAACACAAAGTTTAGATTTACGGAAATCCTGACGTCCACGCGCTAGTTTGTTATAAGCGACGTTACATAAATCACGTTGGATTCCATACTACTCTTGAACACACTCGCGCGGACAACCCATATATATATGTATATATATATATATATATATATAACACATATGTACGTTGTAACGTCTTGTTTTACTCGCTTTTAAAAGGGCTAATCTTTTTTTCTTCTCATATACCATATCCGGTGCGATGTAATATTTTATTTAGTACATGTTCAATTTTTCCACAAGCAGTCGATGTATCTAACGAGAAATCTAATAAAGTGGAAGTCGATGACAAATTTTTTAATAGAGTTAAGGGGTAATTTCGAAATATCATTTTTACGGTTACTTTCCTTAAGGGAAGTTTATCGTGAACATTTTTACTTAGCCGATAAGATGGAACTAGTTAGGCGGAAAATGGTATTTTCTCTCTCTTCAATCTTACCGATTCTATCCTTGCAGATATATATATATATATATATATATATACATATATAAATTTTTGTCCAAGGAATCTACTGTAATCCCTCGAGGACTATGAATTTATTCTTTCTTTTGGAAAAATCAAGACATTGTATATATGAAAGAAAAACGTTTGTGCATGTCCTACTAAACTTTAACGAACTTTATATTATTATGCTTGTCCCCTTCCCTAGCACACACACTATACATATATATACACATATACATGTGTCTGTAAAATTGTCTTATATAGTTTTTAGTTTATATCGACGCGGGTTAAGACTTACTAAATCCGAATTATCCGGAAATAACTGATTGAACGTGAATCAAACGGGCGGGGTTAATCTCGATCGAGGACGTATTTAGGAACGAGATTAAACTCGAAAACGAATTCACGGGCTAGAGTTAAATCGAAAATGTTTCGCCTTAATTTTTATGCGTGTGTGTGTGAGTGACGCGGTCGAAATTTATAAATGTCGTCATTTCGAGGTATCGATGAAAATTCGCGTCTCGTTTTAGCGCACCGTACGATATTGAGTTTAGAGGCTATTGAAGAATTTTAAAAAGTTTAAAGGGACATAGTAATTAAAAATTTAAACACGAAACAACAGCGAATACGGGAAAATAATTGATTTTTATAATTTATTTATAAAAAGAACTAGTTAAATTCGTATCGAAAATATTTGTTCTCAAAATTGACCGAATATCGTAATGGTAGAAATCGATCGTTTAATAAAAACCTACTTAGGAAGCATAATATCCTCAGATGATAAAAGTACGATATTAAGGAGAAGAATAACCCTCGCGAAAAAAACGTCGGGAAGATAATTGGATTAGAGGAATCAGATTAGACAATGAAAGTAAGTTATAGGTTCAGCGCATGGAATGTACTGTAAGATTTCGGTTAGGGATGAAGCAAGTCCAACAGCAAGATGACGATGGACAGCGTAAGAAGGACAAATGGTAAGAGTATACAAGAAACACAGAGAGGTGCGCTCTGGTTTAGAAATAAATACGTATATGTAAGAAGTGTATGTCCACTGCGTATGCCGAACAGGTCGACTTCATATTTCCTTTTTGTATGCGTCGACCTGATCGGTAAATTATGGTAGACTTAAAAATCTTGCAGTTGCTAAACTCTTCAGCTGGTCGGTTCATAAAGTCCTTTACCAGAAATGGTAGGTTTGGCATTGGAATTAAGAAAGGGGATTCTTTAGCAAATTCACTTCGTAAAAAGCTTCATCTGAAGTGTGGCGTTTTATCGAGCGATGGACGATTTTAAAAAGAGAAAACGATAAGTTCAGAGCGTTCGAGGCGTCGAATGTTTACAATGGACAATTACAAGTAATAAATGAACGACGCGACCGAAAAAGTAAGAGAAGAAATGACACGGTCGGATATTTCATCGGACATTCGGAACGGTTGACAACACTAATTGAGGCGACGATGAACGGAGGGCGAACGAACTAAATTTACGGACCAAATAAAAAATAGCGAAAATTATGCCGTTATAAAAACACGAGCATGCTCCCGTACATGGATAATGCGCCATATTATACTCACTCACTAACCGCAAGGTTGAAAAGAGAAAGAAAATCGTACAAAATATGTAATGTACCCACATCATTCGATACATAAATTCTAGTCATGCTCACATATTATCTCTATGTTTGTTTCTTCCTTTTTATAAATCTTCTTACGATAATCCCATCGTAATATAGAAAAACTGATAGTACTAGGTATGATTGAGGATTGTAGACGAAGAGGAATACCACTAACCGAAGCACTTAAAAATTATTAAAGTGCTCACTCTCGACAGTTCCCTGCATCAAATGATTCATTTCACGATGCTCGGATCGGTCACACGACTCCGATGATGATGATGATAATGCATATGTATGTATGTATGTATATATATACATATGCACATACCCTATAAATACGTATACACATACCCTATATATACGTATCCACATACCCATATATATATATAAATATATATATATAACACATATCCATATATATATATATATATATATATATATATATATATATATATATATATATATATATATATATATATATGAAGAAGAAGAAGAATTCAACGCATACATTCTATATGTTCAAAAAGCAGATTTGTTTTTAACAGAATTTTTAGTATAAAAGGCTAAAAATGCTTTCAAGGCATTGAACCTGAACGTTATAGAAATTTGTTTTTCGAACATCTTTTGAAGTTCTGAACAAATACTGATGGTTGTTTCTAGAAACAGAATTATCGGAATAGTAGACGTAAAATGATCGTTTCTTTATATACCCACATACATATGGAGATATATATATACATACATTATATATATATATGTATATACCTATGGCATAATTTGCCGTGGTCCGTTAAACGATTTTAGAAGTAAAGGGTTAAATTTTCCGCGAATTATCTTAAAAAAACATAGAACTTCGAAGGCGGTCGTCCCTGAAAAATATTTTGAAATAGGGGTAAACTTTTCTCGTCCATTTTGAACAGATGGTTTTTTCTATTTGACCATAATTTAGCGACATATATACTCTTGATTTACCTACATATGCGTAATATATACATGTGTAGATATATACTAAATGTTTACTTTGGTACTTTTCGGATATGACCTGCGTGATTTAAAGTTTGAAAGATTGCATTAATCTACCGTATCGAACAAAGTCGATGGAATGTATAAAATCCATCATAGCATCACAAGTTCTCTGTAATGTCAATTGAACGTAACGTTTTTTTAAAATTAATGTTTCGAACAAACTGAGCTGCCATTAATAATTTAGTTTCATTATATCATTGTAATAATCCAAATCCACTTTATTTTTAATAAAAAACTTTTTTAAACTACATAATCACAAAATTCCGCTAATGCGCCAAGTTACGCGAGCAACGAATAAAGACAGTATTTAACGAAGATAATAATTATTAATACTGTACTATGCAGGAATGAAAACTAAAAAAAATTAAAATAAACGTAAAAAAGTTAATAGTAAAAAATATATATATATCAATTATATGCAAATGCAGTTCGCGTACACATTACTTATTTATGAGTCATACGTTATAACACATATTCCTCATATTTACATGTTAACTCATAGATGAAAATGTACCTGTACAATAAATCGATATTCTGATAAATGTACCCCTTCCAGATCATTATCTAATTATCAACGGCTCACAAAGCATTTTGAAGACTATGGAAAATATTCGGTTGTTGCCGGACCGCCTGTTCCTTATGCAGCTTAGAGAACTCCTTACTCTCCTCTCCTAAATGGACGTACAATTATCCTGATCACGTGTTCTTCGAATGGCCTTCTTTAATAACATTAGGCTCTGTACTATGCTGTAAATTACTACGCGCGTCTCGTAACAGTCCTCCGTATAATGTATTGTACCTTATTCATCGTGAGAATTTATTTCCATGCATAGCGATATTTCTATAGAAATTGTCCTCGTTTATAGGAATATGAGTTAGTACGTACAGTATGTGTAATTCCACTCGTAACGTTAAATTCTATCAATAATCTGGACGTGGTTTTCATTGAAAATAAGTTTAGACCGATTAAAAAAAAAATCGTTTTTGACGTTGTAATGAAAAGACTAGAAATTATGAACCGCAGAAAGTATCATTAAATGTTCAATAATATGACAATATTTCGACTGTAATTGCTTAGAAGGTTTTTGAACGATATAGATTTCACTACTTCTAAAACATACGGCAATATGTCTAAATGGAATGAAGAGGTTGGTGCACATTTGGTAGACTAGAAGAGTAGAGTCGAGGGAACAGATTCAATTCGGGAGCGAAGATTGGTAAAGAGCAATTCTGAACAAAGGTAAAGACTCTATTTTCGCACAATGGGCTGATAGACGGCGAAGTACGAAATGCTGCGGTCGCTAATCCCAGCGCTGCCGAATAATGTTTAGTCTGTTTAAAACGCTGTTCGAATTTCTCAATAGTTGCGGCTCTATACGATACGAGCGTGTGATAGATAGTGACGATCAGTTAGCATCTCGAGAAGTATGAAAAAGCTCTTCATCAATATGCGTAGGTATCGCACAAATTTCGGGTCGACGGTTAATCCGCCGATAAGAATGTGAACATTATGAACGAAGATACTTCGCAATGAATCTACAGAAAAGGTTTTCTCAGCACGTGAAAAATATTATCTTCGGACTGAATCGGTTAACTGATTCTCGTAAGATTTGCTGTCCCTAGTCAATGTTGGAACAAGTATAATCATCATTCGCGAACAGAGTACATAATATGAGGCATACGTTTTCGGTGACGTCACATCAATAGCTAGATTAAATAAAAATAAAAACCTTACTAATACAACGGGTTAGAGCAATCGGGAAAACGTTATATATTAATTTTTCGTACGCGTGTACTCGTTTAGATGCATTCGAAATGTGACTATATCGCAGAATTGTTAAAATAAAATGGATCGACGAAATAAGAAACTGTGAAATATAATATACTTTAAATAAAATCAAGGAAATAGTAAAAGACATCTAAATCGTAAATATTTTAGACATATAATGCGCCACCCGAAACGATATAATATATTAGATAATCTTATAGAAGGATCATGGAGAAGAGACCGCCGGAAGAAAGAAGGAGAACATGGGTGCAAAACTTAGCGCAGTGGTACAACGCAAATGCAGTTGAACTGTTCCGGAATGCATCGGATAGACAAAGAATTGGAAAAATGTTAGCCGACGTTCGATAATGGAAATTAGGCACCATGATAATACATCGTGAGCGCGACGGGCAGCTTTATCACGGCATTCGACACTGAACACCGTGCAGTGAGAGCGTATAATTTAAGGCGGTAACGAGCATTTAATAATTTAAACACCGTATTCAACGACACGAAAATGAATCTCGAAGAAAATAATATAACATTGTTACGTCTGGTCGGTACTGAAATAGGCCCGCAAAACGCGGATAGCGAAAAAATAATCAACGCTTTCCAAATTATCGTAGGATACTGAAAATATCATGGACAGATCCGTATTACAAACAAAACGGTAGTGATCAGAATTGGAGAAGAAAAAATTAATGAAAGACATTGAAGAAAGGAAAGTAAAATATATTGATCCCAAGATTAGAGAAGGCGGATTATTCATAACTGTCATACAAGGAAAAATACTCGGTCGAAACTAATCAAGCGAAGGCTATTGATCACTTCGAACATATCGCCTCATGATTTGGCTGAAATTATGAGAAAAGCATCGGGACATATATGATGTATTATAGAAACTCTTGAACAGGAGTACTAATATGATGATGATAACACTTTCAGCGATAATCGCGTGGGTATTCGGGTAGAAATGTAATAACGGAATCGCGGGTAGAAAATTCGAATTTAGACGAATAACGGAACGAATACTATTTCGACGGGATCAGTAACGCCTGCAAATAGAGCAACGGCGGAACGGAACGGTTATTAAATATGCACGCGGAAAAGTTTTATCGCTTCAACTTCGATAACGGTTTCGGGTTTTCGAAAGATCTGCGAAGACTAAGTTCCAAGAATAACGTCAGCGAAGGCGTATAGTTCGCGTTTATTAAATATTAACGAAAGGAGAGAATTTAATAATTAATAATAAACATTTAAGTTATTTTCGAGGTTTTCAAGAAAATCCAGTTGAAAAATAAATTATTCGTAGTAAAAAAATGATTTATTTCGGAAATTTCTAATTTTTTTTATCCCGTGCGATGGTACATTTTGAAACAAATTCGCATTTTAGGTATTGTTGAGCTTTGTCGACAATGAAACACTAAAAAATAAAAAAAAAAAAACGATATGAAGCAAAAATAAAAAGTCGTCGTGATAATTTGAATTTTATAAAGCTCGGCTTATGCTTATTTTGACAAATGGATGTTTTTTTGGAGCGAAATCATTTATTCACGAAGCATACGAGTATATTTTAGAAATTCAACGATAAGTATTATTTATTATTATCAAATGTTAAATGTATTATTGTAGTGATTTTATTAATTATAAACCAAAACAATATATAACACAATCACTAAAAGTTTTTTATCGCGAAGCTTTTCGACAGTTACGTCATTTTCAAGCACGTACAATAAATATTACGTTTTTTTTTTTTTGTTTTTTTTTAATATTTATTGTGCGTGCTTGAAAATGACGTAACTGTCTCGAAAAGCTTCGCGATAAAAAACTTTTAGTGATTAAACGGTGTTGATATTTTGTTTGGTTTATAATTAATAAAATCACTACAATAATACATTCAACATTTGATAATAATAAATACTTATCGTTGAATTTCTAAAATATACTCGTGAATAATAAATGATTTCGCTCCAGAAAATATGCATTTGTCAAAATAAGCATAAGCCGAGCTTTATAAAATTCAAATTATCACGACGACTTTTTATTTTTGCTTTATACTCTTTTAGCGTTTCATTGTCGACAAAGCTAACAGACAACAATACCTAAGTAATATTTATTGTGCGTGCTTGAAAATGACGTAACTGCCGAAAAGCTTCGCGATGAAAAACTTTTAGTGATTAAACGGTGTTATATTTTGTTCTTATTATTATTAGCTATTATTATTGATTATTATTATAGCTATTAAGATTATCGTAATAATTATTATTCTTATCGATCGAGATACAAATAAAATCAGAAGCTCTTTTATCTCTACTCTATCACTCGAATTTGTTTATTTTCTTAATCATTAATTTACTTCGAGTTAGTCAAAGTTGTCATGTTTTTCTGGAACCACTTTTTTCACTTTCAACCATTTATTATTATTATTATTATATTAAATTAGCGTGTCGTGTGCAGCAACTAAGGTTAGAGGTATAATAGAAAAAGAAGGCCAGAAATCTGTCGGTTTTTTTGTAATCATTAATTTACTTTGCGCGAGTCGAAGCTGTCTTTTTTTTCTTTATTTGGAACCACTTTTTTTTCATCTTCAACAATTTATTATTATTATTATTATTATTATTATTATTATTATTATTATTATTATTATTACATTTCTTATGTTCGAGCAGTTGTCCGAGAAAAAAGCGAATGAAATATTGCAGACAAGTGTAAATCTCATTACCTCTTGGTGCGAGTTATGGAAAATCAAAATTAATGAAACGAAATTAACGCATGTTACATTTAAAAACAGGAAAATTATTGCAAAATATATTATTACGAACAAAAACATTGCACCGATTAAAAACAAAGTGAAATACCTTTGATCATATCTGGACAGCCGGATAATGTGGCATAAGCGTTATTGTAACTCAGAGAACAGAACTTAATATAAAAATAAGGCTAATGTATTGGCTATTAGGAGGAAAATCGAAACTTAGCTTAAATAACAAGGTGTTGTTCTAGAAAAAGGTACTCGTCCCAGTATTATGGATGCCAGTTGTGGAATGCAGTTTCAGAATAAAACTTTGAACACGCTTAGAGATTCACCTTGATATGCAAGTCACGCGACACTATATCGTTCAAACCTTTCCTGTATCTGAGATTAGAAATGGATACTTATACTTGAAAAATACGACCGTTTTCTATGTTGATTATTCATGAGTGCTTGCTTCAAAATTGTTTCTGAATATATATTAAAGAGTAGTTAGAAGAAGAAATATATATTTACAAAACATATAAACAAAATCATGAATACTTGAATAATTGAATAATGAAGAATGTTAAGTACCTTATATATATATATATATATATACCTGAACAGTTAACTTACTAATGTACAACGACATCTAATGTATATGTGATAAAATTAAAATTTAAAACTTAAAATTTAAAGTTTTAAACTTTTGAAGTACAGGAAAAAATTATTAAAAAAAAAACCGCAATAAAACAATAAAAATAAATTCAATAATTAGAACTTGAGTAAAGAGTTTTACACGTAGTAAATAGGAAAATAATTCTTAAACAGGTGATCTATGTTTAATTCTGCAGTGTTTGTATTTAGCGTACGATGAGACTATTTCATAATCGCCTATAGTGTTAATTAATGCGCTGTCATGCATTATACAATTCTAGTTAGACAAAGTAATGATTACATAGAAAATCGAGCAAATTATCAGAAAAACCGAATACTATATAATAAAACCTTGTAAATTACTAAATATGCAATTTAATATTCGAAATGGTTTTCCTTTCTAAGAAAAAAGTTAGTAACTTTATTAGTAATAGTAGTAGTTATTAATATATTATTATTTAATTATCCTTATTAGTGCATAAAATTCGTTATTCGGCTATTTAGATATTTCTTCATCTTTTGTCTCTTCCCACATGGAGTTAAGAGATCATCATAGAGTCTGATTTCTAGTTCCTTTGTTTCTTTTTCCATTGATTCTTCCTTGTATGAATCTTTTTATTATTTTATATTTTTCTCCTTTTTTTTTTTACTTGGGCAAAGTATTGAAACTTTCTTATTTTTATTGTCTGTATTATTTCTGGAATACTGACATTTATTTTTACTTCTGTTTTTGACCTTTTCTGTCCATGATAAGTTACTCATCCTACTATAGATCAAAATTTCAAACTTTTTTTCTATATTTCTGGTTCATCGTGTCCACGTTTCAGCCTCATATATAAAAATCACGCATATATATAAAAATCACGCATTAGGTTTAAACATTATTTTCGTGCAATTTTGTTTACTATTACATTTTATCATTATTACAATTACGGTTATTATTATTTTAATAATCTTTTTTTATTTTTATTTTCGTCGGTCTGATTTTATATTTCGAATATATTACAACGGCTTCGTCGTACGATAGAAGATATATGCCGCCTGGAAAATGCGATAAGCGGTATTATTTTAATTATATTTCGTCCGGGCTTTACCCGCGTGTAGTGAAAATCCCTAATTTCGCGTGTATGTATAGAGGTATTCAATTTTAGATAGTCCCCGAGGATTGTCTAAACGTAACGAAAATCTAACCGATACTATCCCAAAACTCGAACTCATTGTTTAAAATATTCGCTAATCCTATCGTATGTTTGTGTGTATACCGGTAAAGTCAGTTCTTCGTCATTTAGTTTAAAATTACGAATACCGAGAGATACGAGTGAAATTTTAACCGGAAATATAAACAGAATGTAACCGCAAGAAGCCCGTTTAAATCCAAATTACTTTTTCGTTGTTTGCTTTTTATGACGAAGGGAATAGACCGCAAATCGATACTCGGATCCAATAACAAAACTAGCTGGTCTACAGACACTAGAATTGATGTGATTAAGGATCGACGGCGGCAGGGTTCAATTGTAAAAATATGAACGGGTTTCTACATTCATTCCGTATTATGACGTAGAAGAAGAAGAAGATCCCAAAAAAATCGTTATCGTTGCAGGGTCTATGTGTGGACGTAAAAGGGTTAAGGTGCAACGTTTTTTTTTTTGGCCACATGAAAAAAGATATCCCTGTGTCATTTCGGATTTGTTTACATTATTTCGTATTTTTCGTTTTCGAATTTATTAAAGTTAAATACCTTTCTTCATTGCGAGCATTTATAAAAGTTTTATTTTATTTCATTATTTTATTTTATTTAATTTTTTATAATATTTATAAATATTATCTAAGAAACAGGATAAATGTATGGTGACGATAATTTAATTGAGGTAATCGAAGATTACAATGTAAGCATCGTCGTATTAGGCACAGATTTTTCGTGTAGTATAGTATACGATTAGATCTGTGTTAAGTCATCAATATATATTATATAATTTTTATACGTATGAAATCAAAATTTTAAATATACGAGTTAATTGTTTTATTTTTTTTAATAATTATTATTATTTTATACGTCGCGGTGACATATTTACTAAAGTGTTCAACCAGGCGGTCGAGGGTTTGAAACTAACCGGCGACGTATAAAGTTTTTCATCATTGCGTAACTCTTAATCGTCACAAAGGAGACAGTGGTACACCCCACTCTGTACAACATCATATGGCGAGTTTAAAATATGGCGAATATGTAAACTCGCGAATTTGGCCCGAATTTAACGGTAAATTTAAACGTGTAATCTATCTTCTTCAGTTTGAACAGTGCTTAAGTGTGTTTTTAAAAAGCAAACGACGAAAAAGTAATTAAAATAGTTTTAAATTTTTATATAATGCGTTGTTTTTACAACCAAATGTTTTTTTTTTCTTCACTTTTGTAAGATTTGTGATTACGCACGGGACATATTATACTATATATATATGGAATAGAAGCCTGGACGATCAAAAAATCAATGCTAAATAGATTAAGATCATTTGAGATGTGACTATACGGTCTCGGATGCTAAATATTCCACGGACGGATAAAGTATCAAATGCGGAAATACTAAAATGACTAAATAAAAAATTAGAGAAAGAAAGAACTATATTAAAAAAAGAAAAACAGCTTACTTCGGGTACATCTTGAGGAACAACAAGATATGAAATGTTAGATATTAAAAAAAAAATCTTCAAAATAACGCTAGTATACAGAACTCAGCTGATTTTGATGTTAACAGAGATTAACAACCGGATAAGAACAAACCGTTTATCTTCAATAAATTAACACGATACTTAAATCTACAAAATTGAGATAAAACAAAATTCGAAAACATATATATATATATATATATATAAAATGAAATGACAATTAACGAAAACACGCGTCAACTTCACGAATACTTCGAACAGAATGAATGGTGTATCCTTAAGGGAGGAGGCCTATTTATACCAAAATTAGAATGACTAACCCGTAGTATGATCGAACGTCTGACAAGTAAAAGAAATGTGATTGATTGTTCCATCGAACCATACGCAGACAAGATATCAAGTGACCTTGAACCATAAACAGTTAACATATCAGCTGGCATCGAACCGGACGCTGACGCAATTGAACTTTAAATAATAATTCCAAACAAATGTTACAATTGATAATTGAACCATCAGTGGAAAATGGAGAAAAGGACGTAGAAGAAAAACATGTTTGAATAATACTTAATAAAGAAACCACGGAAGTTAGCTAACAACAGATTGGGAGTCAGAGAGATAATCGCCAACATCCATTGAGGATACGGCACCATAACAAGAAGGAGAATATCGTACATAACGAAATTATGTATTTTATTACATTTTATTTGTTTGGTTTTTCCTTTTATATTTTTTTTTAATAAATTGTACATATTTTTAAAATCAATTTTCGAATGTTCGCGCGATGTTAATTAGAAAAGTTTTTTCTTTTTATTTTTTTATTTGAGCCATTTTTCGTCGCGCTGTATTGAGCGTTTGAAATTTGTCCGTGAAACATCGTAATTATAAAAGTTTGAATTAACCTCCCGGTTTCTTTAATATGCAATTGCTCCAAAAAACTTTAGCCGGACTTTTTCAATAATACTCATTCGTTACAATACGGATCCGTATTGTAGCGCGATATT
The DNA here is from genome assembly GCA_032883995.1 of Coronaproctus castanopsis. Classification (NCBI taxonomy): domain Eukaryota; kingdom Metazoa; phylum Arthropoda; class Insecta; order Hemiptera; family Monophlebidae; genus Coronaproctus; species Coronaproctus castanopsis. The sequence continues at coordinate 16,483,378 of CM065053.1, forward strand.
CAACTTGTATCCGCACTAGAGCGAAGTACAAGATAGAAAAATACTTAGACTGATAGTCCGTGAACCACGATATACGCGCAGTCAGCACCTAAATGTACCGAACGTGGTGCGAACAGTAATTCGTAGTTACGTACACGTGTTAGAAAGTCACCCGAATCGACTCTAAATATCTGTGTATACCATTAGAGTTCCTCAATCAGTTTGATCGACTGGAAAAATAACTAGCGTGTGCCATTGTTGAATGATATTACTATTCTGTGACGATTTGTACAATTTTGCTTTATCAGTTAGATGGCGATTTTTGTAATGTATTATTATACTCATTACGATGTTGACGATTATGAGTATTATTACGGTTGGACAAGATGGTACGGATCAAGCGAAAATTCCTCGTGCAAAATAACCCGCGGATAAGAAGATAAATTTTGTGTACGCTGGCCCGATCTAATATATAATTTTCCACGTGAGGGAATTTGAAAATCTATTTGGCAATTTATGAACGACATCGTAGGAAACTGCCAATAACGATAATTGGACCAAAAAACAAAATAACACAATGCAGACCGATAGAAGGACATAGAAGCCGTGGTGCGTCGAGCAAGCGATGGCTACAGACATTCAAAATTCAGTCGGAGTGGAATAGGATGAATGATGTTCGGGACCGAATACGATGCTTACATCCAGCAGTGGATAGAAATAAGCGAATGGTTATGGTGATATATATGAGTGATGTGTGCACATATAATTGTAAGTAATATATACACACATATATATATATATAAAACGGGTGCTGCTAGTTTAAAGTTGCAAGAGAGAATTCAATATCTTATAATTAACCAAATTATCGTATCATTTGAATTCACCACTCTCTTAATCCTCCCTCGTGTATTCGTCATTTATTTGAAGTTCTAGAACACCGAAAATTTAAATCGTTCCGAACGTCTCCAATATTCTACAGGTTATGGTTTTCTGACACTGCTATATCTTTCTTGAAATTCAAAATTTACATTTCCAATTAGCATTTCGTCTGCCGGGTTCAGAATTTGCATTTTTTCTTTCCCTTTTTGTAATCAGCAGTATAATATAAATCGGATAGATGACGAATGGATAAATTAGGTACCTATAGGTGGTTACGATGAAATTACTTATTGCGAAAACCCACATCGAATTTTCTTAGACGTCTACACGCGCGCACACACAAATATAAAAAATATATATTTTATATATATATATATATATATATATATATATATATATATATATATATATATATATATATATATAGTATATATGTAATATGAATGATGTAGAATTAGCATAAATTGCCGGACGATGAATAGTTTAAATCAAAACTGGAAGAAACTCAATTATAAAAGTTATTCCGAATTCGTTCTATATTTCCGTTTGGCGGCTGTGAGTGATAATCAGTCGTAAGTTCGATTTTCAAACTTTTCCGGAAGCGATTCTTCCGTCCTCGTAATAGGTAACATCGTCTCAATAATCGTAATCATAATTCCGCGAAATTATCGCGAACTGCTAGAGTAATGAGACAAGTTTATCGCGACGATATTAGGAATTAACCCGTTCAGTCGCGTATTATTATATATATATATATTTTTTTTAGGGAATATTATACATTTTGACGAGTAATATTTTGTGTACAATACTGCTTTATAAATGACTAGATATTTTTTAACGTGCTAAGTAAATTTCGCTTATTATGAAAACAGATAATTTTTTAACATTAAACATTTATGTACCATTTGATGGATAGTGTGACTGTTAAAATTAAATCAAACCATTATTCAGATAATATATTTTATGATTTTCAAAGCAGAATGTACCTCTTCCCTCACTAATCAATCCTTATAACAATTTATAAACTAGCTGACAAACTAGAATTAATCGCTACTCATGTATCACGCACTAGTAAACTTTGTGATGATTTGGTTCCGCGGGCTCATTACTATAAAATAAATAATACGGTAAAAATCTCACTAATTGCATCTTCTTTGGATAGATTTTCCTTCGTTACACCATCTGAAACTTATAAATGTATTACATCGTTAAGAAATAAAACGTCGTATGCTGATGATATTGCTGATGGTTAAGCACCTTCCTCGTAAAACGATAGTTTATATTACTAAATTAGTCGATAGCATTTTTAAATGTACTTTCCGTCTAAGTGGAAACTAGCGAAGATTATTATTCTCCCAAAACCTGGTAAAGATATTAGCGATATTCGTAATATTCGTCCCATTAGCTTATTACGTATTTTTAGTAAAGTCATCGAAAATATTATACAAAAACGGTTAAAATCTTATTCTCTAACTCACAACATTCTCAAAAATGAACAATTCGATTTTCGGTCTGGTCATTCGACAGTGCATCAAGTTGCCAGAATAACTGATTTCCTCACCGATAATTTTAACCTTAATAAGCACACTGGTTTATTGTTAATTGATATTGAGAAAGCAATTGATACAGCTTGGCACGATGGAATTTTGTACAGATTAATTAAATATCCACTTCATCTCGTTAAATTAATTAGGTCCTATTTAAGCGATAGAACGTTTTACATTCATCACCTACATTTACAATCAACACTTAAAACTCTTTTTGCAGGTGTTCGGCAAGGAAGTATTTTAGGTCCTTACATATTTTTAATATTATTAAACGATTTTCCTAATATACCCTTCGTCCGCGCGGGTTTTTATGCTGACGATCTGGCGTTATTTTGCACATCGTCCAGAACTGATATCATTTACAATAGGTTACAAAAAGTGGCAAATACTGTTTACAAGTACTATAAATGCTGGAGACTAAAATTAAATACAGAGGAATCGCACGCTATACCGTCTGCTAAAAGATTTCCACCTTCTCTGCCTGATATCACTATTAATGGTAAATGTATCAGTTAGCGGAATCAGGTTAACTATCTAGGAGTTACTCTCTAGACTCTCGTTTTTCATTTAACGCACATATTAATAAATCTATCGGTGACGCGAAAAATGACATTCGAATACTTGCATCAATTTTCAGTTACCGTTCTCATCTCACTTCAGTAAACAAGAAATTAATTTACATTACCATTGTAAGACCCAGGTTAGTTTACACTTGTCCGGTTTGGTGTTCAGTGTCCGTTAGTACTAATAAAAAACTCCAGCTAATGGAAAAGCAGTGTTGCAGAATATCAATGCTCCTCGATGGGCTAAAATACAGCACATGCATTCCACGCTAAATATCCCTCATATTTATAAATTTTCAAAGAAATTTTATGATAAATGTATCATGACAATAACTTAATTCAGATAGTCGGGGATTATAATATGCTTGATCTCAGCATGCGTTACACTAGATATAATAAGCACCGATTTCTAATGTATACGATCAGATATTACGATTTTTTATTTTTATTTATTTATATTCAAGTTAAACTAAATTTAATATACCAGCTAAGCTATTGCCCTTTTTTTTTTAATTTTTCCTATTTTGTTATTTTACTGTTATTTTACTTATTATTTCTTTATGTAAAGTCATTTGGTTGTATTTAACTTCTAAGATAACTTTAAGGATACTTGGCATATGTACATATAAATTCTTCATGATTTATCAAATTGTGCCCTTTTTTTCCTGTCGGCCGATATTAATTCATTCTTTCGTTACATATATTTGCAGTCTTTCATCCTGTCAATAATTTTTCCACCTATCCTTCAAACGAACTGATCCTTCGCTCGAATTTATTCTCATCTTTTATTACCTCTTCGGACATTTTCGTTCGATACGAGTGTATCATTATTATTATTATCGTTTAATTCGCTAAACGCAAGGTCCTTTTGTCGAAGGCAATGTTGGTAGCCAGTGTTTGAAATTGTTGATATTTACCTATATTCATATTTTTTGGGTCCTGGACTTTTGTCTGTATACCCAAAGTTCTTACATCTTATTACCAGCCTTAACAGTTTTATTTTTCGGTTTTCTATGCGATTTATTAAACTTATTTTTTCACGTATTCCTTCTAGGATTTCTGACCACCGTTATTAAAAATAAGAAACTAGATTATCACTGGTTACAGCAACGAGGAATGCAGCATGTCGGAATAGTGGAGAAAATTGGTCCATACGATTTCACGTTGATGGCGCACAATGTGTTACGAAATATCTTCATAAAGGATATTGGACATAAAATATATATATATATATATATATATATATATATATATATATATATATATATATATATATATATATATACATATATTTTCTAACATTTATATATTCCATATAAGATTTGAATATACTACATACATACTACACACACTATGTCGCAGCTGCATAGTTGCTAGAGTGCTCGACTGTCAATTCGAAGGTCGGAGGCTCGAAACCAACACTCGTCATAGAAAGTTTTCCATCATTATTTGATTCTCAATTATTACAGAGAACGCAGTGGCACCCCACTCCGTATAACATCATATGCGCGCGCATCTGCGTCGCATATAATTAGTGCCTCGAATGCTAGCTCATTTTGTACATAAAAATAAACTTACAATGGCTAGTCACTACGTTCTGCAACGAAAAATACGAGAATGATGATGATACTACATATCATCAGATTATAAAACTGGATTACACTTTAATTTACATATTTAAGTTTATGTAGTTATGTTGATTAATAACGAACCTAAAAGAAAATAATGATACTTATGGCTCCAGGCGCGGGGGAGAAGTGATACTTAAAAACGGTTACCCAAAAAGACAATTTATTTAATAAACTCTCGATTTCGTAAAAATTTCACACAGAAAAGGAACGCACTAAAATATATATATATACAGTGAAATTCGACTATAACGATTCCGCATATAGCGATATTCCGGATATAACGATGTAAAACAGGTGGCTAGTTTGGTTTGCTATGTAAAAGTGAATAAATAAATCCGGTTGTAGCGATGTTGGATATAACGGTATTGTGTCTATAACGATATAAACTAGCGTTTTTATTCCTTTTGTAACGATTTAACACAACAAAGAATTCGTGGAATTCCTAGTTATATTTTTAAACGTAAATAAGTCTTGTTTCTTTCCCGTCGTTACTCGTTGAATATGACTCATTGTTTTTTTCACGGAATGTTATCCTACTGTTCTCCTCAATTTTCTTCGAACACTCTTCGTCCAATTTACTGTGTAATATTCTTTCAAAATGCCGGTTTTAATTCAGTCTTCATTTTTTCTTTGTGCGGTATGGCGTCGAATAAACGTCGCGCGTTTTCAATTGAAGAAAAAGTCAAGATTATCAAAAGGATAGAGAAAGGAGAAACTATTAACAGTTTAGTTTCCGAGCTCAACATTTCACAATCAACAGTCTCAACAATTTGGAAATCAAAGGAAAAAATAAAAGAAATTTTTGAAAAAGACGTCAAATCGAAGAAAAAGCTTCGGAACAGCCAACACGAAGAGATTGAAGCAGCTCTTTTGGAGTGGTTTAAGATCCAACGAAGAAAAAACATTCCGATTAATGGGCCTATTTTACAAGCAAAAGGAAATGAGTTCGCTAGAATCATGGGTAAAGAAGATTTTCATTGCTCCATGTCTTGGATTACGCGGTTCAGAGCAAGACACAACATTGTGTTTGGTAAGATCAGCGGAGAATCTTCTAGTGTACCAGCCGGAGCGTCTGAAAACTGGCTACAGAACATCTGGCCTACAACTCGGGAGAATTTCGCTGAGGAAGACATTTACAATGCCGACGAGACCGGATTGTTTTACCGATTGACGCCGGACAAGACCTTTCGATTTAAAGGAGAATCGTGCCATGGTGGCAAGCACTCAAAAGAGAGAGTTACAGTCCTAGTCGCAAGCAACATGACGGGAACTGATAAGAAGAAATTATTAATCATCGGAAAATCGAAATCTCCTCGTTGCTTCAAAAATGTTCGAAAACTTCCGGTTGATTATACTCACAATAAAAAAGCGTGGATGACGAGCGAAATTTTTTCCGGCTGGCTTCGCAAATGGGACGAAGAGCTAAAAAAGGAGAAACGAAAAATTCTTCTCAGTGTTGATAATTGTCCTTCTCACCCGGCAGTCCCAAACCTGAAAAACATCGAACTTCATTTTTTACCAGCCAATACGACATCTGTGTTTCAACCCATGGACCAAGGCATAATCAAAAACCTCAAAGTAAAGTTTCGTCAACGTTTGGTATTAAAAATGTTGGACCAGCCAGAAAACTTTAAGGTGTCTGTACTTGATGCAATCCTAATGATTTCCGATTCCTGGGATGACGTCAATCAAAAAACCATTCAAAATTGTTTTAGACATGGTTTTGGAAAAGACGAAACGAGAATCGACCATGAAGACGACTCGAGGAATTTTAATGAATGGGCTCAAAAGCTGGATTTCAATTTTCACGGCGATGCAGAATCATACGCAGAAGTCGATGACAACGTCATTACATCAGAGGAACCGACCGAAGAATCAATCGTGGATTCTTTAAATAAGAATAAAGGGGAAGATGATGAAGATATCGATGAGACTGAAGATTTCCTTTTCCGTACACCGACTCTATCACAAGTCTACAGCGCTCTTGGTGTCATTAGGACATTCGTCGCCCTAAATGATGACGTAAATAAACCTCAAACTACAGCATCTATAAAGAACTTGACGAGTATGTAAGAGCAAACTAAAATTACAGATTTTTTTATCAAAAATTAAAGAATGTACAGAATATAAAATTACATAGCAACTAATGCCGATTATTAGTTATTAGGTACGTTATGTGATTTTTTTATATGTGTGTACATATATTCATAATAATATGTATAAGGCATGTTTTTAACCGTTAAAAATTGAATTAGGTATGTACCTATGTACATGCATATTAAAACAATAAATATGTATAATATAAAACTGTTTTTTTTCCGTCGCCCCCTCTCATTCCGGATATAACGATTTCCGGATATAACGATCAATTTTGTCTGGTCCCTTCAATATCGTTATAACCGGATTTCACTGTATATATATATATATATATATAACTGTAGTGTCTGTCTGTGATTTGTGAATATTTGCATTATAATCACTGGACTGGGTTATTTCTATTAACATAAACAGAAAATCTATTTTTGAGATTTTTGTATGTTTTTCTGTCTCTTCCAATTTAACTCGAAAGCTATTACAGCAATAATGATGAAATTCGTATAGATTATAGCCTATGTTATTGAATTCGTTCTAACTTTTATTTCACATTGATATCACAAATAGGACAGAAATTACAATAATTTAAATTTTTAGAGAGTAATAAATGGTGATCAAATCGTTTGAAATTAAATACGGTTTCCAGTTATGCACCTTCACTACCAATACACGCAATACAAACCACGTTTTATTCTGTTAGGGACATGGCCGAAATAACGGATATATAATATATATATATATATATATATATATATATATATATATATATATATATACGTTTACTACGCTAATATATAAACCTGTTAAAAGAAAGAGACAGCGATATGGTACGTAAATTAGTTAATTAGTAGGATAGGGAGAAAAAAACAAAACGTTTATTAGTTAAAAAAATTTCAAAAATTCGAGCAGCCTTATTATACTCCGCGAAAGAATGACGCGTTGCGTCGTTATCGAAAAAGTTGAAAGCTTTGCCGTAACTTTTATCCTACATCTCGTTAAAAAACTTTTACTTGCAAAAATGTTAAAAAAATATCCTAAACTACCTTTTTTTTTTCGATCAAATAAGACTAGATTGTGTTTCTTTTTTACCACTGTCGAACTAAGCGGGAGTTTTAAATAAAATTATATTTAATACTCGGCCGAAAATCGTAGGCGTTTCAAAAGTCGAACAGAAAAAAATAAATTGCGTTTGCGCGGTAGATTCCACTGGCGCAAATTTCAAATGTCGTCAGAGAGAGACGAGAATTTTTTCCACGATAAAAAGACTTCTGGCCAACTTAGTCGTCCGTCTAATTTGACGATAATCTGAGTATCAGCATACGGACAGAAGTAAAGCAAAGACGGAGTCGACAATCGATTACAAACTCAAATGTAGAAGAGCCTTTAGTTCTTAAGGTAGTGATTAGCAGAAGGCTAAAGTAGTCTTGCCGCCAAAGGGTAATTAAACGACGTTCAACAAACAAAACGACGAGAATTATATACACATAAAAACAGATGGACAACATGTAAAACGGACTATTAAAGTTTTCGAGGACACTGCAACAGCTTGTGCATTATATAAATATCATAAAGAAAATAATAAGTTAATTAATATAATAAACTACCGAGTAACTAATCGATTGAAATTATCTACATATATATATATATCACGATTCGCTTATTTTTATCCACTTCTGGATGTAAACGTCTCCCTTCCTTTCGATTGTACTCGATCCCGAGTATCATTCATTCATTTTACTGCCGATTCCTCCTCTTGGTTTGGTGCACCTATCGTCCGTCTTTCCTTCGACATGTTCCATTTTAATTACACGTTCTATTACATCTCTTGTTTGATTTTAGAATTTTCGCTATTCAGTGATTATGTGTCTCATCGTCAGGGCATTAAGGGCACAACACCTGTTTTTCTCCATTAATCAGTGGGCCGTGCGTTAGCCTAGTGCGACCGATTCGTATCCTCGCTAGAGCTACTTCCTCTCGTCTGTTTATGCGGTTCTCATCCAAATGCCAATTTGCGACTTGATCTGTTGTAACTTGTTGCTGCTTAAGCTCGACCAGTGCTCTTGTTTGGCATGCTCTAATGAGCATTTTATCTGTTTATTGATAGCTTTTAGGTGTTTATCACCTGCAGGTTTCGCTTTTTACCGTTGCGGGCTCAGTGGATTAGGCAATTACGGTGTTAACGGTACTATGTTGAGCCGGCGAATAATAATTATTGCACCGTAGACCAAATTCTTTATTGTTTTTTTTTTTCAAGTTTGAACAGAACGTTTTATAGTAATTTGAATGCGCTTTGTTAATGCTGAGTTTGAACTAATACTTGAGTGCTGTAGTGTAATTCGGCGGTCTTTTAACGTTAGCGTGTTACTTTAAGCTTATAATCGAACTTGCGCAGAAGGTCCGATACATATGCGCAATGGTTTTGTATCGTATCCAATTTTTTGATGTCCTTCTAAAATAGAATAAAAGCGAGTATAGTAATTATAAGGTAGGAGTAATCGTTGCTGACAGCTGAGCATATGAATTTTTCTTTCTTACGCAATATGACACGTGACACTCGGGCCACTAAACGTACATTCGTAACGACGAGGGTTAAAAGTAAACTTTCGCAAGACGACATATTTATCGGTAGTAGGGATTATTGTCGCTGCAAAAGGAAAAATCTGTTTTACTGATGGTTTTCACACGAAACTTAACATTTTACACGTGACGACTTAGTGTAAATAATGCATTAATATACATATATGTGTATGTATCTAAGTGGGTATATATATATATATATATAGAGGCATGTATTATAAAAGTCAATGAATAGATGCAAATTTTATGCGAAAAAGTTTATCGTTGTATAAATGTACGAGAAGCCGGCAGGCTTCTCGTACATTTATACAGGCAGAATTTACGAAACATATGAAATCTGTACGTCATTCTGAGCTACACGTTCGAATCGTGTGTTAACCTGTTTTCAATAATTTACCGTTTTTGAAACAGAAAATTTCTCCTAAGATATTGCAGATTTGAAGTAGAGAAGCTGGTTCTTAAATTGAAATAAACTTTTTTGTCGGCAATGGAGATAGAAGAGAACGTCGGTAATAAAAAGTTAGAAATAAATAATAAAAATCTTTTTTTTTTTTAATCATTGAAACTTTTACATTTTTCTTGTGTTAAAACATTAATCCGTTCCTAAGTTCACTACATTGATATTACTATTAAGAAAAAAAATTCTATAGGCTCAAATAAATGATAATCGCAGATGTGGCCGGCCTAGAATAATGTGGTTAGAAAATTAAAAAAAAATAGCTCAAACATGGCTCAAACTAGATACAGATGAAATATTTAGAAAAGTTATGGATAAAAATCAAGTCAAGCAGATGATCGCCAACGTTCTCCGAGGACATATAGAAGAAGAAGAAGAAGAATATAAAAAAAAAATAGAGCAGCCGAAATTTTCTTTATCTTATGTCGTGTAAAAATGTGGGACGGTAATATGGATCCAAAAAATAAATAAAATCCCTAAAATAAGTCAATTATGTCGAATTGTATCCACGGATATTGGCGTTCCTAACCAACAGCGAACGGCTCGAGGGAAATAAACCAGAGCTGCGTCAGATTATCGAGAGAAACGTATTATTTCGAACTCAACGAATATTCCAGCCCGTATTAAGCGCGTAGAATCTGTTATATAACTGAAAAAATTGGACAACACCCATTGAAACTACAGACAACCGGTTTATTTGACCGGTGCGTGATTTCGTGTTGTTGGTTTTTGAAGAACCACGCTTACGAACTGGTACTTCTCAGTACCTCTTCAGAGTTTAGTATCGCGTCTATATTCGAAATAACGAGCTTATCACATTATGTTGTAGAAGAGTTCATATAAAAATCGCTACCGGTTAAAAATACCGATTGTCTGAACTGATGTAATGATATTATTTCGCTTTATTAAGGCGCAGAGATGTTTTAAATCTGCCTAGGTAGTAAAATTCCACAGCTGAAAGCCTATCATCGATTACATCCGGTCTGAAAATAATTGCGCTGAACGAAAGAAATAATTTCGTCGCTACATAACCGAGCGAAATTAGCAAATATGGATGTTATAGCACTGAGAGAATGTAGCAAGTACAAAACTGTCAATCAGAATGACTTGCAGAAAATGAACGAAAAATGTTACACGTCTAATAAGACGCGCCTATATGTACGCAATGTGCAAGACGTTTTTGTAAGGACTGCGTAGTCTAAAAATATGCATTCAAAATACTTTGCACGTTTTTAAACACATTATGTTTGAAATATTTAATATTTTTTTTAATGTTTAATCGACATTAGTTAACTACATCTTATATTTAAAGATATCGATTTAAGATAATAGTAATAATATATGAATATTCCGTTAATTATGTTTAAAACTTCGTAAAACATTTTTCTTAATATACTCTTTTAGCACGACTCATTTAATTTTACTTCAAATTTATTGATTTGTTTTTGAAATGTACAACAAATGTCACGAAATTATTTTTTAGTATCCCATCACAACTGACCAATCTTAGAGGTCATTTAGTGATTGACTTAATGAGATGAATGATATTTTGTGGAAGGGCGGTACTCAACAGTACTCCCTCTAAACCTATGCTGGTTGGACAAAGTCTAGAGGCTTACTTCGCCACAGCCTGCGTATTTCAGCGGAATCATTCAGCAAATCAGTAGCAAGTTTATTCGTGTGAACGCTAATTCGTGCAACATGTTTGTTTGCTTGTCTTTTTATTTCATCCTCTACAAACATAACGTTTAAGTCGTTATGGAGGGTAAGATTTGAGACGTACCAGGGAGCTGCAGTAATAGTTCTTAATACCCTATTTTGATATAATAAAATATTACTTTAAAAAAAAAAAATTAGGTAGATATATTAATAATTTAAGTCAAAATATTGTCTGTGACGACGTTTAATAAACAGTACGTCTGTGGTTAAGGATGAATAAAAAAAAAGACGTTTTCTTTTTTATAAATTTTGAAATATCTTTTCGGATTTTTCATCGACGTTGAAAGTTATTAACAAGTCTTTATTACAGTCGGAATGTGCGCTAAAAGCATACAAGAAATTTTAATACTAACGAAATTCTTTATCATTTTCCGGTTAACGCGAAATGTCTCAATTTTAAATGTATTTTTCATAAAATACGTCTCGAAAATTATCTACACTTCACCCGGGAAGATTGTATAATAAATACTTGCCGTATAAAATTTATAATTCGTTAAAACGCACGGCCATGGCCAAACACGGGCATTTGGAAATCTAGCATCGGTGTTATAGGAAACTAAGTATGAAATTAAAACACCGAATAGTTCTGTGCTACGTCATGTCCGTGTTGAAATATTGGACACTGAATGCGGAGAGCGTGAAACGATTAGAAGCGTTTGAAATGCGTGTACTCGGAAGAATATGGAGAGTTCCACGGACAGAAAAGAAGACTAATATGTGCTGGAAAAGACTGGAAAAACCGATGCTGATGCAGTAATACGTCGGAAATGTAAATATATTGAACGCAAAATCAGTGTGTGGGGTCTTTATGCTTGCGTTATAGGGAAAAATAGAAGGAAAAGCCCGGAGAGGAAGGAAGCGCCTTGAGATGATAACAACCGGCTTTGGAGAAAATAAGAAAGTGACAGACATAATAAGTGACGCTAGAACTAGAGGATGCATGATGTAGGCTAACTCCTGCCAAGGAAATGCCGCTAGAAGAATAAAACGTACGACTCAAAAGGGTTTAGGTAGATTAATCGGATTTTTATTAACGAATCTCCGATTTAAAACTTAATAATATTCGTTAGAGCAGTTAAAGAAACCTTACGATATATTCCGCTCGTTCTATCTGATACGAAAGTTTTACGGCTGACAAATTTATCAGTATGTACGAAATTTCCGAAATAAAAATTTCTTCGATAATTTTTCTATCCATCGCGATAACATCAGTTATCTCGGTAACTCTATGATATGGCACGTCTGCACGATATATTGAGTATAAGAACCATAGAATTAAGCGTAAATTTTTATAAAAATTATTTTCTTATTTCGAGTACACTATTATTTTATTATACGCGATTTATGAATAAGTATCGATTGTAAATTGTAATTATCCGATTTATAGGTTAACTTGAGTGTATTTTTATTGCGGGTTTTTCTCTCATCTTAGCAGGGTTTTTTTTTATTTTACCGGGGTTTTTTCTGCATTTCTTTTTTGATCTTATACTAAATATTATTAAAGATTTAATTTATTATTAAGTTAAAATAACTCATTTGCCAAGGTGAGGTACTTGGGCAAAAAATTTGTTAAAAGAAAGTTAATTCATGAAATAAGGGCTTTTTTTCCTTTTTCTTTTTCTTCGGTAAAAAAAGACTAATTTTCGTAAACGTCTATAACGAAGTTTACTATCAGTATTATCGGTCGAGAAACCAACAAGGATAAGGTTAATTTTTTCTCCTATATATTTAGATCCGTTATTCGGACTCGAAGGAGTTATTTTATATGTATATTTTTTTCACTTTCAGATAAATTGCAATCTAGCTGAAACAGCTGATAAGCAATTGTGATGTGAGAAATTAGAGACATTCGAAATGACGTGCTACCGCAGAATATTACGAATTCCGTGGGTAGCAAAAAGGACCAATGCATCAATTTTAACAGAACTAAATGTCAAACGAACGGTTACTATCACGTGGCCACATATTACAATCTGATGGAATAGAGAAATTGATTATTCAGGGAAATATAAATGTAAAACGACGAAGAGGACGGTAGCCAAATCGATATAGACTAAGTAAAGTGTAGGATCGGTTTAACGGTTGAAGAACTGCCGAGGGTCGCAGCGGATAAGGGCACGATGGCGAATTATTGATTGGTCACGACGCTCTCGGATTAACCGAATATTATGATGATGATGTGAGGATTAATAAAACGGACCATGACGTGTGTGGAACGATTGCCCATTCCGTATTATCACTACCAGACTGAGAAGAAGTTTCTTTAATGCTTTATCAAATACAAAATATTTACAAGGAGATCGTTAAATATAACTTTTGGGGATCTAATTTTACAATGTTCCTTTAAACAGAATTAACGTTAGGACACTTAATCGGTCCTGTCTCTGTGTCAAACTCTCGTAGGGTTTTATTCATTTCGACGCTGGAAATGACATCTTTAACCTGCAGTTGTATAATTGTGCCAATATTACCTAATTTATAAACTTCGAACAAGATTTTATCGAATTCAGACGCCGTCGGAGCTCTTCCTTTTTCAAACTTATATCGTCGAAATATTTCTCGTAACAGTCTTTTAAATTTGAAAAATATTGATACCCTTTTCGTATTTACTTCTGGAAGCGGATAAAAATGTCAATTTATCGAGATTTCCAAAACATTCACTCAGCTAAATTAGAAACCCGCTCCATATTCTGTTCCCCAAACAACCTATAATTCATCAAATACTTCCCTAATCACTAGTGGTAAGAGAAGTGGAATTCATACCACCGTAACTTCCCTTTTGCTATCAAACCTAATGTTGACTTCTGGAAACCCCCCTGTTAATTTGCCCCTTCTAATTGTACAGCATTCACGGACCCTGACCACATTCCGTAATCCCTTATAGTTTGTTTTGCCTGTCGAATTTACACATTCGGCTGTGTATATTTTATTCATTTTTATCACTAATTTTTTAATTTTTTTGAATTGATGTATGTCTCGTGTTTTCTCGCGTATCGCGCCAAACTAATTTGAACGCTTAATTAAGTATATGGAAGATGTTGGCCGTTTTAAATACATCCTTTCTATTATTTACCAAAATACCAGATCATCGTCGCAAGTATTTTCTAATAATTATCGAGTGATAAATTACCAATAAAAAATAAGTTAGGAGCAAGATAAAATGTTCCTACGAAAAATTAATAATTTAATTTAAAATTTTATGATTCTTTTAATCGGTACGTTATTTAAACTTTTCGTTATTTTTTATATATTTATCTCGTTTCGTTCTTGTAATATATTCAAACGTTTGTAATTAGATAATAAATAACACATAAATAGTATTACACATAAAATTGATCGCAATTACCGAAAAACAAATTGGGAAACATACTCCCATTTATGGAAAAACACATCTCTTCTTGCTACTGATAATATAAATCCACAATTAGCAATTCAAACATTTTCGGGTCATCTAGTAAATCTCGCTTACCGCTGCACAACTCATCCTTCCTAAATAAAAGATCTAACAAACGCAAAAGAGTCCCCTGGTGGAACGAAAATTGTGCTGTGGCAATAAGGACTAGAAGAAAAGCACTTAAGCTTCTCAAAGCCCACCCTACAATAGAAAATCATATTACCTTCCGGAAAGAACGAGCAAAAGCTAGATTTGTGTTGAAGCAATCAAAACAACAATCATGGAAAAAGTTCACCTCAACTATTACATACAAAACTCACCCTTCAGTGATATGGAATAAAATTAACTCACTCGAAGGGAAACACAACTCCCATAAACCGTCATTAATTATTGTTAACAATGTTAAAATTACTAACACTAACCAAGCTGCTGCAGAATTTGCCAATCAGTTCGCAGCTGCTTCAAACAAGCCTTTGCAATCACTTAATCACACAGCCCCACTCTGTATTGATGATGACTCTCACGAACCTTATAATAAAGCAATAACGTTAGAAGAGCTGCATCACGCTATTCAGAACACAAAACCAACAGCTGTAGGCTGTGATAAAATTCACATTAATATGCTTAAATTTGCTCCAAATCAAGTAATCTCTCTGTTGCTGGAACTTTTCAACCAATTTTGGCTCACTGGTACTTTCCCAGATTCATGGCGCATAGTAGAAGTGATTACAATTTTAAAATCAACTAAAAACCCAACTCAGCTAGAAAGCTACAGACCCATTTCCTTAATTTCTGTCCTCTGTAAGGTGTTGGAAAAAATTATAAATACCCGATTACAATGGGTTCTACACAAGCAAAAACTTATTTCAAAATATCAATGTGGATTCCAAGCCTTGCGATCAACAACAGACCTTCAATATCACCTTCAAAATACAATCATTGAAGCATTCTCAAGAAAGCAGCATGTATTAGCCATATTCTATGTAATTTCAACAAGGCGTTTGACACAATCAATCATCAAAAAATTCTCCAGCAACTACTGAAATGGAGCATACGTGGACGCATGACAGTTTTTATAAAAAATTTCCTAGAACATCGCAGGTTATTTGTTAGACTAGGAGACACCGTGTCTAGCCTTCATGACATCATCAACGTTGTGCCGCAAGGCTCGGTTCTAAGCCCAACACTGTTTAACATCGCAATAAACTCTATTGTTGAAGAAATACCTCCTTTAGTATTCCCCTATTTGCTGACGACTTGACAATCGATGTAACGACCTCAGAACAGGCGAAACAGTTCTTCAAGAAGTCACTAATAAGCTCAATAACTGGTCAAAAGAAAATGGATTATCCTTTTCACCCGCAAAAACCAAAGTAATGCACTTCTGCCGTATTCGCCATTGCGCTCATCAATTTAATATTATTTTGGATAACAGAATACTAAATTCTACATCATCCACCAAATATTTAGGTCTGATATTTGACGAAAAATTAAATTGGAGAATGCACATCAACCACTTGAAAACCGAATGTTCACGACGATTAAACCTTCTCAGGAAGCTATCTCACACAACATACGGGGCGCAGATAAAACATCACTTTTGAGAATATATCGCTCCCTAATAACATCTAAATGCGATTATGCTTTCCCGGCTTATTCATCAGCTAAGCAATCAGTATTAACATTGTTGAATCCAATTCACCACTCAGCTCTAAGATTAGTTTTAGGCGCTCTTCGGTCGACACCCATAAACAATCTGTTTTATGAAGCACAAGAATATCCTCCAGACCTACACCAAGCCTATTTACTCCTAAAATTCCATACTCATATTCATACAACTCCTAACCTCCCCATGCCCATAACTTCTCTACCTTCTGTTCTTACTCGACCATACTTAAAATCCACGCTCCAGTATAAAGTCAAATCCATCCTACACAATAAAATATGCACCTCATTAACTTCTACAGCAACATCCTTTTCCCAATACCGCCGGTCTCGTCCCATCCTTTATCCTTCGATACCTCTCTCCTGGAACTATGTTGTCCTACTTCTCAAAGTCGTCTACATTCCTCCTTTGAAAATTTAATGAAGGATTTCAATCATTACAATATCCTATACACGGACGGTGCCAAAAGAGACAACCACTGCGGTTGCGCAGTTGTATATTCGAACAATGTCATTCGATTTCCGCTTCTACAAAACTTCAGCGTTCTTTCTACAGAGCTGTACGCAATTTCAATTGCCGTCGATATGGTTATTGAAGAACTTCTGCACCGATTCCTCAAGCTCCATTAAAAGTCTCCAAAACAGATCACACCACCAACATCCCTTGACAAAATCCATCTTAGCCAACGCATCAGAGTTTAAAAATTATTCACCTCTGGATTCCAGGGCATAACGGCATGGGATCAAACGACAGTGCAGATGCAGCCGCAAAAGAAGCGTGTCTAATATCACCTATTATACCAATTCCAACGAAGGACTTCCTTCATACCATACGATCTAAATTATCCGATAGAGCAAACGAAGGATTTTCAAACCTGCAGCAATACAACGTCAACTGGATAAAGTCAACTACATGTCAAAACTCAAACGGGAGAAACGAAGTAGTCCTGTGCCGTGTACGCTCAGGCCACACTCTGCTTACTCACAAGCACTTATTTACTAATAGTGACCAACTGAAATGTACCGCGTGCAATATTCCTTTAACTATTCCTCACTTGCTTATTATTACCTGTCCGTTATATTCCTCCGAACGTACAATCGCAAACGTTCCAACTCCCAAATATTTTACAGCATTCTCCTACATCCGAATCTAGACTTCTTGCCTTCCTTCATTTATCCAGAATCTACCCGTTAATATAAATTCCTCCCGTGCCTCTGGCCTTAGTAGCAGTACACGGCAATCAACGAAAAAGAAGAAGAAGAAGAAGATAATGAATACTTTTCTTTTTGAAAGTAACTTATAATAATTGAAGTTTTTCATTCATTCGCTGTACTTGCATTATTGCTCCAGCTAACTTTGCGCTAATTCGAAAATCGTCACTCTTCAAAAATTTAGCGCATAAAATTGTATTTCTGGTTTTAAAACTGATATTAGAAATAGGACATTGTTCTTCTAAACTGTAGTTGCAAATTGCATTTATCTCCAAGTCACGACTGAATAATTAAATCCGCTTATTTTTCGAACAGATTGGTCATTTTTATATGCGTATTATAAATTTGTAATCGATATTTTTTTCACATTTTAACAACTAACATTTTTTATACATAAAGCAGTGTTCAAAAGTTACAAAAGTACATTATTAGAGATCAGGAATGATAATAAATACTAGATAACTACATACTAACAAGTTTATGTATAACAACATTAGAATAATTATTACGTACTTAGCACTGAAATTTCTAGTACCGTTTGATCTAGCCTAATTTCTCAGTGGGGTCCATCATTGGATGCTAACCCCTAACATGTTATTTCGCGTTTCAGTCCAATTGCTGGATGGCTGCCTGGCCAGTTGTAATTAAAAATATATTTATTAAAAAAAAAAAAAAAAATTTTCATCACTAATTACGTAGAGAGAAGAACTGTCTTAAACGGTGGAATAGATAATTCAATTTTCTGAAATTTTTTCGATAGTTACAGAGCGCCCTGTTGTTCCCACCAATTGGAATAATAATAATAATAATAATTGATAATAAATGAAAATAATAAATAATAAATGAAAATAATAAATAAATAAATAATAATAATGATCATAATAGTGGGTGTAGACTAGTACGACGACGAACAGAGTACGGACAGGCGGATGAAAATTTAATTTTCGTCTGAAACAGCTGAAAAAAATTCGTCAGGAGGCGTAGATTTATGTCGAGATCGTTAAAATTTTTCTCGCGATAACAAGAAATAGTAGGATAAAAAAATAATGGGAAAATAGAATTCCGAGAAATATTTTCGTAAAACATCGCTTAAGATTACGTAACGAAAAACGAAATTGGAAAGGCAACACTTATGGACAGTTCTTAGTGTTTGTCTGTCGTACTGGATTACGTATAAATTCGAAAAAATAAGATACGCCCGTGGTAAATTATTCCGGCGAAGTAAAAGGACGAATTAAGGATTTAGTTCAATCCGGTACGATTCGAAACTTTAGTCGTCGCGCGATAAACGAAGTCGATATACAATATTAACGCATCCGGAATTATTCTATTTTAGAATATTATAATATTCGAATTATACGCGATTAATTTCGATCGTTCGACGAGTAAGCTATTTACAAAGTGAACTGAAAAATATTTAAAAAGTGCCATATATATCGTTTTACACAGTAGTCGGTAATAAGAAACATCTTGTATCTGTTATTGATTATTGGGAAATTTTGTTACCTATATACTCCATAGACAGATATATAGATAAGTCATATCCACAGCCAACCTATATACTACTTAATATCGTTCGTCGTTATTAGAAGGTAACCGTTTACGAAATTCGGACAACTTAAAAAGTATATTACGTTAATAAATGAAGGAAAAAACTACGAAATGTGCTAAAAAGCAAGATGTAATAGATGTAAAAATTAATGGAAAAAGATTTAAACAAGTAAATTGGTATAAATACCTGGGTAGCGTAATTAATCGAGATGAAGAAGTGACAAAGAGATCTATAGAACAAATCTAACAAAATTCGCTTTCGATAAAAAGAGATCTTTACTAACGTCGAAAAAGATAAAAGTAGAAACCAGGAAACGCTTTGTTAAATCATACGTACAGAGTATACCGACATTGGACGATCAACCGCCAAATGTATAAAAACATAGATGCCTTCTCGGTGCCGACGTTAGATTACAGAAAATTAGTTGGACAGAAAAAATTACAAAAACGAAAATTAAAAATTTAAACGAATCGAGCAGCTTAATTCAGAAACTAAAAAATTAGAATAATTAAACGGATATGACACAATACAAGTTTCGTACAACTATAATTGAATAGAGGAAGGAGGATGATACAGAGGAAGGTCAAGGAGTAAATATATGGATCAAATAATAGAAGACACGAGTGCAATAAGTTATGCAAATCTCAAAAGTAAGCCAGAAAAAAAAAGACAATTTTAGTTGAACTCACTAGTAGGATAATAAAAGTCGTAAAGGTTATCCGCCAATGTACGGATTGAGGAGAAGAAGTCGAAATGAAAATTATACAATTTAATAATACGTAACAAATTTGAAACGTCTTAGTATCTAAAACGTAACTCTTAACATCAGGAGAAGGTCCAGCAGATATCCGTATAATATAGTTTCTATTCATCTGTAGTCAACGCGTCGGTTCATCACAATGCGATGCACAGTTACATCATCAATAAATTCGAAAACATCGGCTTCAACAATGTGGGATAAAATCGGCACTACGAATAGTTCGCGTGAAAATAGATTTTACAGCATTCTTATTAAAAATAAAATATATAATAATCCGCTCACATTAACAGAAGTTTTTGCACAATACCTAGCGTAAATATAAAGTAATCGACATTTATCGAATAAGAATTACAATGCCGGCTAGAATGTGAAGAAATATATATCTGAAAGAACTATCTGATAATGACAAACTTTATAATATTCGTTTCGTTTATAACGAACTTGAATTTAAAGGCCACAAAAATAAACACGTCTGTAAGATAGAATTTGCCTCTACGATCATATCTGGGAATCACATCAATTCCCGATGAAATGGGAACTTTACATCAATATCTTTAACACCTGCATTATGTTAATTAATGGAAAAAATGGCAAAACGAATACTACTACGGTTCAATGAGCAGCAAGAATTATTAACACCTCATCAGTTCGGCTTCCATTCGGTTTTTGATTAATTTAACGTAATTTTTTAAACTCATGTGCGTTTCATTAAAATATCCTAATAAATCTTTTCTGATATTTAATTATATAAGTACATAACGAACCTTTCATTATATAGTTCGATCGTTTTAGTAATTACAATTTTATAGAAAGGTCTTTAGTGTTTTCAATTAGTAATTAGTAGGGCGCAACTTTGCATGACAGTGTGTACAACAGCAATGTTCAAAGATGTTCCTCCCTTTAGCTAGATCTGTCGATCATTTCATTCCCTGATAATTAAAACTATTGCACAATCTCAAGTAAAGTTGTTCTCAGTGTTAATGTTACAGAGACGAATGGTTTTTTTCATTGTATGAAATTTAATTGGGTCGATTTCTGCATAGCAGATATGTACCCTTTTTCATATCATTTGTTTTTAACGTATACTCTTTTTTATCGTAATTTATTCTTTTAATGCAGATAGATCCTTACTAAATATAAAATATTTTATATATATATATATCCCCCTGGGGGTACTTTGTTCTCTCAGGGGACCGGAGTTCTAACCGGTACGGGGCGCGTTCACAGGTGGCGGATAGTGGAATGGCCTACAAGATATGTAGGTTAGCTGCGAATAAGACGTTAGTCAAATAAGCAGTCGCGGAACAAGAGCGGCTACTGGTGGAAAGCCTCAGGCAGATGATTCCGGTAGTGACAGGGTAAGAGACACGAGGATGCAGATGGGCAGGTAAAAAATCTGAAAAAATCCTATGACTGTCTCTCCCTCGGCGGATATAGGTCGCCGTAAAAACCTTAAATCGTTACCTCCTCAGTAACAACCCGCTGCCTTGCGGTTAGGGTTTTTACCAAAAGGCTAAGGGAGACAACCCTGAAAATAAACAAACCCGCTGCCTTACGGTTAGGATGTTTATCCAAAGGCTAAGGGAGAAAACCCCAACAGAAAATCCGCTGGAAGGCAACGGAAAACCACCAATGTATCTTTCCGAGAACAATTATGAATTCTAGAATATGTAATAACGTTGTGCCATGCGATCCGACTAGCAATCGGCGCTGCTCGAGGTCCGGGCTCGAGAGTGTTAAATTAGCGACTGGCCACGATGATGTAGGAAACCAGGCATTACGTGGAAATTATGTTACTGGAATAAACATATGGAAAACTATACAAGTCGGAATATGGAATGTCCAAGGTCTGCTTGATGCAAGAAAACTGGCCATCGTTGAACGCGAGATATCCGGTTTTACTTTAGTTGGAATATCAGAAACTCACTGGAAAGGAAGAGAATGTTTCATAAGCAATAATAACGTAATATACCATTCTGGTCATGAAACTCAACATAAGAATGGTGTAGCCATCATAATAAATAAGAATATATGCGACAAAGTGATTGGATACGAAATTGTGAACGACAGAATAATAGCCATTCAGATAAAAGCAAAATCTCTAAATATGAACATTATACAAATATATGCGCCAACTAGTGACTCAGATAAAGAAACCATAAACAAATTTTATGCTATACTTGAAAAAACGATGCGAAAGATACCATCCCGAGAAATGACAATTGTGATTGGCGATTTTAATGGAAAAATCGCAGTAACAATTCACGAACCAGAAGAACTACGTCATGTTGTGGGCAAATTTGGACGCGGTGTCAGAAATGAGCGAGATGATCAGCTGATTAATTTCTGCGCAAGCACAAAAATGTTTATATGCAACTCTGGTTTCAAGCAACATCCCACACGACTTTATACGTGGAAATCTCCAGGGGATAGATATAGAAACCAAATTGACTATACCTTGGTAAATGAAAGGTGGAAATCATCAATAAAGGATACAAAAACATATCCAGGAAAAGACTGTGGCAGTGATCATCAAATGTTAGTCGCAAAAATAAAAATAAAACTACAGAAGTATAAAATGAAGAACAACATTCGTAACAGATGGTATTTAAAAGACAATATTATATATAAAAACACAGCAATAATCGAGCTGAAAAACGTTGTACAATCGACAGATCCGCTCGAGAAAGCCAATACAACCTGGCAATACACCAAAAAAGTATTAGAAAATGCTAGTAAAAAGGCTAATATTATACCGTACAACAAAAGAAAACCTTGGATTACAGAAGACACATGGATGGAGATAAACACACGCAAAGAAATTAAAAAGAAAGGTTTAAATAATGAAATAACAACACAAAGATACCGGGATATAAGTAGAATAATTAAACAAAAGTGTAGACGGGATAAAAACAACTTTCTAAATAAGATATGTAAGGATATAAAAATAAAAATGAAGTTAAAAATCTGTTCCAAAAAATTAAGCAAATAACGAGACGATTCGCAACACTTGGGTATTAAAAATGAAAACGGAAAAACGTTGACTAATGAAACTGAAATATTGACAAGGTGGAAAGAATATTGCAAGAATTTAATGAAAGAGATAGGTGAACAAAAATTCAATAACGCTTTTGAAAAGTAATCACCCTTATTAAAAGATGAAGTACGCTCAGCCGTACAGAACTAAAGTCTTTTAAAGCAGCGGGAGAAGATCGCATTGTATCGGATATGTTCAAATATTTATGGGAGGCATCATAGATATTTTCTATAGCATATGTCAAAAAATATGGAGTACAAACACATGGTCAAAGGATTGGGCAACATCAATATATGTCCCAATCCATAAGAAGGGATCGCGTGATATATGCAAAAATTATAGAACGATCGCCCTTGTATCGCATGCCAGTAAGATAATGCTGCATATCATACATGAGAGGCTTGAACCGTACATGCTACCACAGATATCAGAAGAGCAAACAGGTTTTATTCCAAGAAAAGGTAGGTGAGAACAAATTCTGAAGAAGAAGAAGAATTTATTTTTATTGTTTTCTTGCAGTTTTTTTTTTTTCTAATTTTTTCCTGTACTTAAAAGTTTAAAACTTTAAATTTTACGTTTTAAATTTTAATTTTATTACATATACATTAGATGTAGTTATACATTAGTAAGTTAACTGTTAAGGTATATACATAAGGTACTTAACATTCTTTATTATTCAATTATTCATGTATTCATGATTTTGTTTATATGTTTTGTAAATATATTTCTTCTTCTTCAGACAAATACTGAATATGCGACAGATTTCACCCTTTTACATAAGCTTGAGATAAACAAGCTGGATTAATAATAAACCGAGAAAAAACTAAAATAATGATTATCTACAAGAATAACTGCAGTCGGCATCATATACAAAAACTGGATACGATACAACTAGTTGATAAATTTGTAAATTTGGGATCACTAATTACTAAATATGGTGCATCTACCGATGAAATTAAAAATCGAATATCAACAGCTAAATTGGGACCGGGACAACTACAAAAGATATGGAAAAGTCACGACATCTCAATGAGTACGAAAATTCGCTTAATGAATACTCTAGTCTTCTCTGTTTTTCTATATGCTGCGGAATGCTGGACACTAAAAGCAGCTGATATTCGGTGCATTGATGCTTTTGAGATGTTCTGCTGGCGACGAATGTTGCGAATCTCGTGGACAGAAAAAACGAACCAACCTCTCTGTTTTGAACGATATAGGATCGGATCTACGCTTACGAGATATAGTAATACAGCGCATAATGAAGTATTTCGGACACGTGGTACGTCGGAACGGAATAGAAATATTAATTCTTGAAGGGATGGTAGCAGGCAAAAGGATACGCGGAAGGACAGAAGGACAGAAACCAGGTACACAGATAGGATAAAACAGGCCTCATCGCTCCAGCAAGTTATAAGACTCGCGGAAAATAGGGACATATGGCGAACAAGTTTGAAAGGAATTGGAACTCATAATTTCACGATGCTCGGAACGAGCCAACGAATATGATGATATATATACTTTTTTAATGATATTTTATAATTAGGTTGCAAGGATCTCTTTTAAGAGAATAAATATATAACAATTAAGTATATATTTATATATATATATGTGTATGTGTGTGTGTGTGTGTGTGTGTGTGTGTATAGTATATATATAATTTTTTATGATATTTTATAATTGGGTTGCAAAGATCTATCTTAAGAGAATAAATATATATAGTTTATTATATTAACCCCAGTTAGATGGTTTTAGCTTAATAGTAGCAATTTCATAGAATAATTTTATTAAATTTGTAGGCAAATTTAGATTATATCGATGTATATTGATCCTGTAAGAATCTATATGCCACCACGAATAGTAAAAGAAGTAAATAAGAAAAAAGAAATATGGTTCGAAGACAAACATTATTTTATATATACGGGTAACGAAGTAAGTTATAACGTTGAATACGAATACCCCCGTATTTATGTTTTGTAGCAAAAATGGTAACGAATGAATGACGATATAAGTAAATACAATTTTTTTTTTTAAAAAGTATAAATAGAGGTATAAGTCTGTTTCAGGTTATAGCTGTAAATCATAGAATTTGTTACATACTCGTAGTATAATATGAACGATATAATAGACAGTTTCGAATATTTCGATTATAGACCGTCTATAACGGAAAACATAAACGAGTTCGGGACGGAGATAAACATATACAACGAAGAGATCGTAACTCAACCATTTAAAAGTTTGATCGTAATAACTGGGAAAATAACGTTAAAAGACGAAAAAGATGTTGAAATAACGGATGTCGACAAAAGAACGAACGTAATCAATAACGGAATGTTACATTTGTTCGATCGTATAGATTATTATTTAGGTGATAATAAAGTCGATAGTATAAGAAAACCGGGTATTTCTACCACGATGAAAGGATTAGTATCGTTTGAAAATGATCTAAAGTATAGTAATACCGGTTGGCGTATTACAAATTCTTCGACGAATATTTTAAATGAAAAGGGACTATTTTTCATCATGTACACCCGTGAGTACGATAATGGGATTTTTCGAAGATTACAAGAATTTTCTGTATCGTATTCCTCAAAAATTAACGTTCTATAGATCGATGATAAACGTAGACATACTAGGGAATATTTCAATGATCGATAAAGACAAGTATTCCATTACATTAAGAGACATAACATGGAGAATGCCTCAAATAAAGTTATCGATCGAGCAAGAAACTATACAGAAGTTGGCTATACCAAGGTACAATAATTTCATCTGCCACTGAATTTACTTGAGATATTCCGGTATCGTATTCGAAAACCAAGCACGTATTAATAGGTTTCCAGAAAGAAAAAAATATTTCGACTTACGATTTATTAAATTTAGAAAACGTTCAAATTTTATAGAATAATAACGTTTATTATCCGAGAGAAAGATTTAATTTGAAATATAGCGAAAATATCAAATATTTAAAAACTTTAAAGCTTCTTAGTACGACAAACACGAATACGAGATGAATCTTATAGTACGTATCTATCAAAGTATCCGGTTATTGCTATAGATTGCTCGTATCAACCAAACGTTATAAAAGAATCGCTGATTAATATTAAAGTAGTATTTAATTGGCGAGATAACACACCATTGAACGTAACGATTCATTGCGTGTTAATAATGGACGATCGTCTGAATAACAGAGTAATTCATTAGGAAAAGTATAGCACTCGCGTATTACGAATATTAGATTAATCGTATGTAAGAAATAGTATATAAGTAGGTATATTTGTCAAAAAATTTAGTCTCTCATAGACCTTTGTACGGTATACACGTGTGTTTACGATACGATAACTAACGATAGATTTAGAAATAGTCCTTCTAAGGACTTTTCGTACGTTATCGATTTCCAAGGTTTTAAAAGTATTAAAAATACATTTATAATAAAGGAACTCGCGATTGCATCTCTTGGAGGTGACCGAATTGTTCATTGTATGGTAAAATCACCTCGTAGAATAACGAGTTAGTAGTAATTGAACCGAAAACTAACGAACATCGTAACGTTACTATACCTACGGGTACGTACGAATTGAACGATACAATAGAATTTATTCAACAAAACGAAGAACTTGGGAAAGCGGAAATAGTCATTAGGTTAAATTCGAATACGTTAAAAATAAAATTATATTCGGAATGGATTATGGATTTCACAACTGCGAACTCGATAGGATGTGTACTTGGTTTTATTAAACATAAACTCATACTGGGACAAACACATTATTCAAACGACTTTACTATAAATAACATTAAAATTAGATGTAATTTAATAAAATGTAATATAACTGACGTAAATTTAAACGATAACACGTTGTACGAATTTCCGCTAAACGTTCAAGTTGGTGAAAAAATTATCGAAAGACCTAATTATTTATCATTTTACCGCGTAAATACGGATGAAATAAATTACATATCCGTTAAGATAGTTGATCAAAATGAAAAATTGGTCGATTTTACAGATGTGAGCATAAGTATAATACTACTATTTAAGCCCGTATATAACATGTTTTCCAACGAGGGATTTTTAAAACTCGAAAATAAAGTATCATCGAATCTCGAATAAAAATACAAAAACTATAGTAAACATTTATAACGAGTAATAAAAAAACGACTTTGATAACCGCTATTATCGAATACGAGCTAATACTGGTATAAATTGACTCCGTGTAAACATAAATTATTAAAATGGACGATTACGTAACCATTGGAAAAAAGTTAAGAGAAATACGAACAACTTCGTACAGGAGAAATCAGGAAACAAATAAAACTCGAGGAGGAGTGCAAGAACATTGTTAAACCTCTAAGAGCGATACATACTCAACTAGCCAATACATTACCATCCATAATAACCCGAGATAAATCTATCGCTCCATTAGCTGTTGGCTCGTTCGAAAAAAGTATAGAACCTCGTGAAATACCAAAAATATGCGCTATAGAACCCTCTATCGAAATACCGCAGGAATTTGTACAAACATTAGGTTCGGTAACCTCCAAATATATGAAAAACTATTTGTCGAAAAATGTAAAGACAGATTCCACTTTTGGTATACGTATCGAGAATGAGACTATGTATATGGGTAATTCACGATAATTATAGAGAATGATAATATAAAGTTACCAAATACCGACTACTGGTACAAAGGTTCGCGAGGATTATGGGATTAACATTGGAAAAACCTAAAAATTACAACGAAAAAGACTTGAAAGTATACGAAGAACTTTTGTTAAAAACTAGTTCGTATAAACAAAAAATGATCCGAATAATCCGCGATTGAAAAGTAGTATATGACATAAATATAACGTCATAATTAAGCCGATTTTAATTAAACATAATATTTTTAAAAAACGTTCAAAAAAACTGGTACAGGATTACAAAGAATACGTATACTGGAACAATATCGACGAATTGTTAGACAGATTGTGTATATTATATGGTGAAGTAAAAGCCGGTAATAATAACCCTTTAATAATTAAAAAAATTATAAACATTTTACAAGAATTTAAAGAAGAGGATGGATTACAAACAAAAAAGACGAGAAAAAATCGTGCAAATGCTACCCGTAAAAAAAAAGGTAGCGGACTGATTAACGATATAATCGACAAATTACCTTTCGAGGCTCATTTACCGGGCGGTTATCAATACGCCGGTCCTGGTACTAATCTTGATTTGAAATTAGAAAAAAAAAGTCAAACCTAAAAATAAATTAGACGAAGCGGTCATGTATCACGATATAGCGTATTTCAAGTATAAAAATTTGGACAACAGACATAAAGCGGATTTACAACTGGAAAATGAAGCGTGGAAACGTGTACTCGCTAAAGATTCCAATTTAGCCGAAAAATCTAATGCGTGGCTTGTAACAAACGCTATGAAAGTCAAAAGAGTTGTCGGTGCTGGTTACATCAAATATCCGGTTAACAGGAACAAGGCAAACTTATTTATTGCGAAAACCAATAAACTCGTGGCTTTAAAAATAAATAAAACGAGAAATAAAGATTCCGTAATGAATTTACCGTTAACCGAGTATCAAATTAAAAGGATTAAAAAATATTTACCTATAAAATTATCGGTTAAACAACTTGAACATATAAAAGTAGGTGGTTTCTTACCGGCTTCGCTCGCCGCTGCACCGGCTGTAGCTGCTGTAGGGTCGTTAATAACCAATGCTATAAACACGTATAGTAATAAGAAAGCAAACGATAAATTAATAGAAGAAACGTCATAATAAAACGATGGAAGGTGAAGGACTATACGTCAATAAAAAACCTAAAGACGGTAAAGTAATATACGTAAATAAAAAACCTAAAAAAGGTAACGGACTGTACTAAAAGTATATAAAAAAAAAAATCCCGATTAAACCGTTGAGTAATGTAGAATTGACGAAACACGCCCAACATATTTCGCACTTCAGAGGTACTTTTATAAGAGATAAATTACCGAAAAACCTGTTAGAGACGTCATAATTAATTTAGATAACTACGATGGTCCGGGAACTTACTGGGTATGTTATAGAAAAATAGGAAATGTTGTAAATTATTACGATTCTTTCGGGGTAATGCCACCGTACGTATTACTAAGGTATTGGGGCCCTAATTGCGCGGGACTTTACAATTACGAAGTAAATCAAAATATGGATCAAGTTATACGCGTTCATCTATGTTTAAAATGTTTGTACGATGCAAATAACATTAAGGAATAGTATATATAGGTCGAGCGATAGAAGAATTAAACGCTTTATCGATATTACGGTAATTACTTTTGCATAATCATCAATTTTTCGGCCGTTTTTAAACGACTCCATTTGTGTCGGGCGTTTTTAAACGACTATTTACGATATAAATAACGATTATTGATCGAGAAAATGGCTCTTAATAATAAACAAAGTGATCATATACGATTTTGTTGTAGTAGTAAGTATTTTGCGATAGCGAATCGGTTGGCGATCGGCGCTACGGTACCGGAACCGTATGTATGAAATGGGTGGCCGGCCATAGGGAATTTAAGAACTGTGTTCTCTATGAAAATGTAAAATCATAATAACAAAAATAGCAACATGAAATATAAGGGGACTTAACCATCAAGGCAAACTTGGTATAGTAGAGAATATTACTAAAGAAATAGCGATAGTTGATGTAGCGAGACGCACTGGAAACAGAGTGGACATTTTGTATTAACCAGCGGTAACTTGATAGTATGTTCAAGCAATGAAAACGAATTCAGTAAACGGAGTAGCGATAATAATAAAGTCAGCGATATCATCGGAATTACTAGGATATGAAACAATAAGTGATCGTATTATATCAGTGGAAATAAAAGGGAAGCCAGTAATTATTCAAATATACACACCAACAACCCAAGGGTCAGATGAAGAAATGGAAGAGTTTTATGATGAGCTACGCACGGCGGTAAAAAAAGTTCCTAACAGAGAAATATTACTAGTAATAGGTGACTTTAACGCAAAAATAGGAACCACAAAAAACGATAATCACCTAATATCTACTGTCGGAAAATATGGCTTAGGAGATAGGAAAAAAGGAGGAAATGCTAATCGATTTCTGTTCAGGAAACAACATATTTGTAATGAATTCAAATTTCAAACATCACAAGCGACGACATTACACATGGATTTCACCAAATGGACAAACCAAAAACCAAATAGATTATGTACTTATGCGAACAAGGTTGAGATCTTCGATAAAAGATGTGAAGACATACCCAGGATTAGATTGTAGCAGTGACCACAAGGCTTTAGTAATTGAGGTATGTCTCAGGCTTCAATAAAATAAAAAACAGCCGGCAATTAAAGGCTAAACTAAACGAAACTCCTCGCATGTACGAAAATAATAATATAACGACCGATGAATTATGGAGAGAATATCAGTGATTCATGAAACTGTGAAGAAAATTGACAGTGAAGTACAAACAAAAAAGAAGCCGTGGTTCTCCGAGGCAACATTCAAACTAATTAATGAGAGGAATCAAATAAAAAACGGGAAAACTAATAACACAACAGATTCAAATGATTATGAGGATCTTAATAAATTAATAAATAAAGAAATACAAAATGATAGGAACAATTACATAATAGGAATTTGTGAAGAAATAGAACAATACTCACAAAAAAATGAACCTTATGCTCTATATAAGAAAATTAAATGGTTAAGTAATACTTTCAAAACAAGAACGTTGACAATAAAAGATCAAAATGGAACGAAATTAACTGTAAAGTCAGAA
The DNA here is from genome assembly GCA_032883995.1 of Coronaproctus castanopsis. Taxonomy (NCBI): domain Eukaryota; kingdom Metazoa; phylum Arthropoda; class Insecta; order Hemiptera; family Monophlebidae; genus Coronaproctus; species Coronaproctus castanopsis. Next base: position 16,514,221 of record CM065053.1, read on the forward strand.
ATAGCAGAAAGATGGCGCTAGTATTGTCAAAACCTTATGTACAACAATGAAATATCAGTGTTAATGCAGGACTTTGAGCTTGAACCGCCAATTATGAAAGCTGAAATAGAAGTCGCATTAAAGAAACTAAATGATCGAAAGGCGGTAGGAGTAGATGGTAGAGCTGAAGAAATGCTGAAAGCAACGGAATAATCAGGAATAAAGATATTGCGTATGATTTGTAAAAAAATATTGGAAACTGGCAGCTGCCCAGAAGAGTGGACAAAATTAGTATACGTACCACTACACAAAAAGGGCTCTACAGAAGATTGTGGAAACTACAGCACAATATCATTGATTATTCATACCAGTAAAATACTACTATATGTATTACAAAACCGGCTTAAATACTATCTCCTACCACAAATTTCGGAAGAACAAGCTGAGTTTGTACCAGGTAAAGGCACACGTGAACAGCTTTCGATTTTGTTCCTTTGTATTATTTATAAATTGTTCCTATTTTTGAATTTTATTTCTTTTATGTCCACTAGGGATGGCCTAATAACCAAAGAGCTTTTTGCTGTCTTTTACAAATTTAGAGATTTCAATGTTTACTTTTTTTTTATTTTTAAATTCCCACATTCCATACTGTTCAATTGTTCTAATTTATATTAATTTTAAAGCTTCGTCCATGTACATTTGTCTAAGGCACCTTTTCGTCGTTATTTGTTTAGATTCGCCCTCGTACAAAGATTATCATATTAATTAAAAATTATTAATTCAAGTCGAACGAGTTAAAACGGCTAATCCTAATTTTTTTAATATACGTATTATACATATATACTATACACTGTTTACGTTAAAACGTAAAAATGGGCATTAACTCCGTTACAATTAAAACTAATTACACCAACGCTCGTGGATTATACATACATACATACATATATATATATATATATATATATATATATATATATGTATAAAAAAAAGTATAAAGGGCGATTCTTATCTGTTTCAGTCGGTATTGCCACGTTTTGCTTCAGCTTTAGCTTCAGCCTTCGGCGGAGGAAATAGTACATTATTAACGCTTGGAAAGTAGACGTGTCTTATCTTCAAAATACGTAATCACGGATTTACATAGAATTTTTAAAGTATTTTCCGACGAACCCATCTTTCCGTGCGATCCCTCCCATGCTTTACAACCTCTTCAAATCGTTGTTTAATATTATTATTACTATTATTATTATTATTATTATTATTATTATTATTATTATTATTAGGGTTATTATTTTATTAATATTAATATTATTATAGTCGTTAATATTTCATTATCGTTAAGTAAAGTTCTAAGACTTAGGGACGTGTTTTCCGTATTAGGAAGGACTTTAAAATACCTTCTGGTAGTAGTAGTTATTTTTAATCTATTCCGACGGCGAGTAAACGAAATAAATGTATTCCTGTAAAAGGATGTAGATCAGAAAACTTAACACTGAATGAATATATTTTTACTCTTCTGAATGATAAAATTATAATTTATACAAACGTCCGAGTTAAATCATTTACGATCCTATTTACAATTCCTGAAAAAATTAGAAAATTCAAAAATGAAAAATAACTTTTGAACCTTACTCGAGTACTTTTTTTTAAAAAACTCGAAATAAAAGCTCTTTCACTTAACCTCTATCACTAAGTATATCTTAGAGATGAATCTGTAATATCTGACTAAGTTATGGTATCTCAGTACTATTAGCATCTAGTACGAGGAATCCACATTAAAATAAAATCTAAAATAAAAAAAAAAAATTAAATTAACCATCTCACTATTATTAAACATAAAGGAATGCCTGCTGTAATGATTAGGATCATAAAGTCAATACGATTTTTACAACAAAATACCGATAATACTGATCCAAAGTACTAATAATACTGATCTAAAATATCTATTTAAACTGATCTAAAATTACGATAATACTTATAAAAAAAAAAAAAACGATAATACTGATCAAAAATACTGGTTATACTGACGCAACATACTGATAATACTGATCTAAAATACCGACGATACTGATCTAAAATACCGATAATACTGATACAAGGTAATACTGATTCAAAATATCGATAATATACCGATTTAAAATACCAATAATACTGATGCAAAATAACGACGATACTGATCCAAAATACTGGTAATACTGATTCAAAATATCGATAATACTAATCCAAAATGTGAATAATAATGATCTAAAATACCGATAATACTGATAGCAAAATACTACTAATAATATATTGATCTAATATATCAACGATACTGATTCAAAATACCAATTTGATTGAGAATTTTTGATCCGAGATCATCAAGGACGTGGTTTATGATTATATCGATGGTGAAACTGAAAATGATAATTCTTCCGAGTATTTCGTCGATTTGTTTGTGAAAACACCGGTGCTCGTTTTTTGTTTAAACAATTTAAAGCGAAATTGGCAGAAAATTATTTATTTGTTTGAATAAAAAATTTAATGATAATATTATTAAATACCTTTTTATTAGATTCGCGATTGTCGTTTTTAATTTATAATATTAATATAATTTTTCTATTTTCGGTTTATTACGAAATAACGTAAATTAAGTTTTTCTCATAAAAAAATCCAACAAATTTAATACCTATCGAAGGAAATAATAGATGGGAAGCTGCTAGTAATGTCTCTGTTCCACGTTTTAATAAAACGGGCGGATTTGTGCGAGCGATTTATGCCGGTGCTGCGACTCGCTGTCGAAACAATTAAGAATTGAATCTTATTAATTATAAACGAAGATGAAGAAGCTTTTTGAAAGGATTTCCACTATTATCCGAAGAAACTTACCTCGGAAAATGTTGCTAGTACTAAAGTTGTTAAGTAACATTCGATATTTTTTGGAAACCCAATAGTGTTACAATAACTGCTGCATATGTAAAACATTTATTTCAAGCTTATGTTGTTGCTTTCTTTTATTGGTAAATTAAAGCTTCAAGTAGTACATGGACTCAATCTTAAAAAAATATAATTACTTTGTAAGTATGGAATGGTGTATTACTTATATGAATAATATATACACACGCCTATAATGTATGCATGTTATTCGTGTCTCTGCGAATACTTGGTTGTGAATTAGTTATTTTTAAGATTAACATAACTTTTTCGGAATTCATAACATACAATTATACCCTCCTGGTGAGCAACAGTTTTATTTATTTATATATATATATATGCATTTATATATATATCCCCCCCGGATGTATATGTGTAACCGAAGGACCTCGAGCTCAGGGGAAGGGGCTCGCCCCAGGTGGTGGATAGCGGAACGGTCTTCAGATATGGAGGTTAGTTGCGAATAAGTCATTTACGAATAAGCAACCGTGAACCATGATCGGCGATGCACCAGGGTGCAGTGGGAAAGCTTTAGGATAGCTTTCCTTAAAAAATTCTGCAAAAACCCATTAAAGGCATCGTGTCAAAGCGAGTATGGCCGCTATAAGTCTAAATCATACTAAAAATCCAAAAGCGTCTGCTCTCCGTGTTAGAAGCGGCTGGAATTTCACTCTGAGACTTTCAATCTCAGTTTTAATATCGAGATAATGCCCACGAAAAAATCAATTTAAAACGGTACGCATGATGGAAAAGTATAGTCATATAACGACCCAAGAAGGTAACCTTAAAACGAAATCCTTCACCGTTTATGGTGCAACTGAGCTCTCCTATTCTGCGGAGCTCAGACCAACATGCAAAGTTAAGAACGGGACAACACGCATGGAACGTGCAAAGAAATTAACCATAAAAAGAACTATTATTTTGGAACGCTAAACATCAATTCACTTCTCCAAGTTGGAAAACTAAAACAGCCGATTTCGGTAATGAAGGAATATAAAATCGAAATACTAGCAATGCGAGAAACATGGTACAAGGACGAAAACGTAGTAGAAACATTAGGATATCGAGTTATCAAAGGCAAAAATGTCAAATGCCGCTAGATATCCACACCTGGAAACAGTTTTCCTGGTAAATAATACCGTGCTGGATTTCATATATGATTTTCATTCACCGAACGAGCGCCTATCAATCTTAACCCTGCGCTGTGCAAATAAATTTTACACGTTAATAAATTTTCACGCACCTATTGACAACAAGAAGAACCCGAAGAGCAATTCTGGGAAACACTAGAAGACGAAATCTTGAGGATCCCAAAAAATAATGTCAAAATACTGCTAGGCGATGCGCAAATTGGATCAGAAAAAAAGTTTTTCAAATTTCGTATAGATACTAAAAAACACGAAGTTGAAAAAATCCGAGTTCTAGCGACAATTGAATATCGATTCGGAAAATTGGAATGACCTTAAATAAAAAATTGTCGCCGCCGCATACAATAGCCCCTTTAAGGAGAAACAAGAAACATACATGGTGGAATAAAAGTGGTATTCGTCTAAGCAGGAATATGATTTCGACATGTTTAAAATACAAAGAAAAAAGGCGACAAAAATTATAAGGACGAGGAAAAGGAACTATGAAAAGGAACGACTGGATCCAATAGAGAACGATTTCAAGAAAAATAAAGTCAGATCCTTTTACAGAACTTTCCAACAGGATGTGGAAAAATATAAGCCACCCTCACTGTGTTTTAAAGATAATACAGACAAACTAGCATTCAACAATAAGGAAAACTGTAAAATACTAGCGCAGTATTTTAAGGATCTTTTAAATTAAAAAGAACCAGATATGAGATTCGAACGATGGAGTTAACCAAAAACAAGAGAAAATTGCAGAGCTCCAGATCTTGATGAGATTAAAGAGCTCAAGAATAACAAAACATGCGGCAATGGCGCTATTATAGCGGAGATGTGGAAACTAGCAACGGTCGAGTTTATGAAGAAATGACAGAGAATAATACAATGGTCCTAAAGACAAGATACCGGACGACTGGAAAACGGCCTTGATCTTAAAAAAGGAGAAAGAACAGAAATGAATAATTACGGAGGAATTTCGCTTCTGCCAAAAAAGGTATAAAATCTTCTCGAAAGCGATCCTTCGAAGGCTAGAAGAACAGGTGGAAAAACAACTGAGCGAGTATCTAGCTTGTTTCCGTAAGGGAAGATGCTGTGCGGAGTAGATCTTGAATCTTAAATTATTATTGAACCAGAAAAAAATTAAGAGCAGGCGGCATAGTAGTTACGTTCGTGTATTTTAAGAAGGCATACGATTCAGTTGATAGAACGTGCCTCCTGAACATCGTGGAAGAATTTGGAGTCGATGAAAAGTTACGATCTCTAATCAAAGAAACATTAACAGCGGCAAGATCCAAAATCAAATTTCGAAACGAAGTCTCCGAACCGTTAAAAGTAGGAACTTGAGTACGAGAAGGGAACGGACTGTCGCCAGTATTATTTAACTGCGTTTATGGAAAAGTTAATACGGGAGTTGGAGGAAGTGTTCAGAACAGGAAGAAATCAATAAAGTGACCGTTGGAAGGAAAAAAAGTAACCTATAAGTTGACTGCCACGCGTTTACAGACGACCTAGCATTGTTATCAGAAGATATAAAAGAAGCCAGACGCCAAGTTGAAATATTAAGCATTATGGCGGCAAAGATCGAACTGGAAATATCTTTTGAGAAAACAAAATTTATGACCAATGCTAAAAATGCTCCCAACATTGTCAAAATTAAGAATGGAATAATCAAAAGAGCAGACGAATTTAAATATCTGGGGGGAAATGATTCAAGTGAAAGCGGGAGATAAAAAATCGATGCTGGAACGAAAACATAGATTGGAAATGGCTTTCCAATTAACAAGAGTCACATATAATGAAAAGTCAATATCCTGAAATGTCAAAATAAGACACTATAACACGTTCATTAAACCACAACGCCTGTACGCAGCCGAATGCCCAAAATTTGACCTCTAACAAAGAAATACAGCAATTAGAAGACAAAGAAAGGAAAATAATACGAAAAATATTGGGCCCTAGACAGGGTGAAGAATATTGGAAATTAAGAAGCAACAGGGAAATATATGAAACAATAGAAAAGGTTAGCGACACAATAAGGAAGAGTCGCCTTTTATGGGCACATAAAAAGAATGGACAACAATCGTCCTACTACAAAGATGTTTGACATTTTTGACAACAATCCGAAAAGTAGAATGCCGTGGATGGTACAAGTCAAAAGGGACGTGGAACATATGGCAATATCTGATGAAGAAATCAAAGCTAGAAACAAGTTTAGACATAGGATCCAATCTTTCCAACGATTCCATGAGCCTGCAACTAAAAAGACAGGGCGAACGTGGACATAAGAAAGGAAATGATGAAAGAATAATGGTTAACGAAAAAACGAAAAGGGTGATAAAGAATACAGACGGAAAAAAGAAAAAAGACTCATTCGAAACGGATGAAAGAATACTGGACAAAGAGACGGGAATAACAGAGTTGACTTAAGACTAACCGTCGTGCGAATAGCTTTTCCGTGGTCCATAGATGGCCAAAATCGAATATAAATATATATATATATATGGATGTACGTGCATGTATTTATTACGTATGTTTATGTGTGGAGTATATATATGTTTATAAGAGTAATGATTACACAAACGTAATAATTTACATTCACGTTGTTGCAATATTATACGAATTAAATATAGTATACACGTAAATTATATGAGTCTGCTTATTTATGAGGAAGGTATATATTGTACCTGACACGTTGGAGTATAAATTGCGTTATCGGGGTCCATTTTTATAAGTATGTGATAGCGTTGTAACAATAATAATGTGTCCGCCACTTGTGCAATATTGCGCACTGATGGTTTTATTTAAATTAATATGTTTATAAAACAATGCTGAAATGCATTTGATTTCATATAAATATAATATACATTTTTGTAAATCATAAACACGTTATTCGGGATTCATTATTTATTTGCGGGTGTGATGTTGTGATTATAGAAATAGTAAATATAAATAATGATTGTAATTCTATATAAACAACAACAATAAATTTAAAAGTTGAATATATTGGAGAGTAGTGATTTTATTAATTAATTATAAACGAACAAAATAAAACACAATCACTAAAAGTTTTTAATCGCGAAGCTTTTCGACAGTTACGTCATTTTCAAGCGCGAACTAAAATTATTACATCTTTTTTTATATATGAAAAATCAGAAATGTTCATATAACAACTTAAAATTTGATATACATATTTCACTAGCCAAACATAATTTCAATTTTAGATTAATTTACAATAAATTTCATTTATAAAACAAATTTTTGAAAAATTCTTCATCAAAATTGGTAAATATCTCCCAAACCTGGTTCAGGTTCTATTAAAAGTTGAATATTCAAAAATTTTGTTTTATAAATGAAATTTATTGTAAATTAATCTAAAATTGAAATTATGTTTGGCTAGTGAAATATGTATATCAAATTTTAAGTTGTTATATGAACATTTCTGATTTTTCATATATAAAAAAAGATGTAATAATTTTAGTTCGCGCTTGAAAATGACGTAACTGTCGAAAAGCTTCGCGATTAAAAACTTTTAGTGATTGTGTTTTATTTTGTTCGTTTATAATTAAACAATAAATTTGATTCGATTTGATTTATCTAACTAATTTTGTTCGCATCTTGTTCTACAAGAACAGCTTGTTGTATATCAGCGCGATATGAAATAGTAATTTGTTTTATTTAAATATTTCGGAATATGAACGACGTAAACGAGTTGACTTAAATATTTTTTTAATATACTTTTTTTTTTTTTAATATCGCGTTAATCAACTTGTCTCTAAAGTGAATTTGACGCGACAGAGAGAACGAAGAACGAGACCTCATCTCCAAATCTTATTTACTCTAATGCGGACTTAATACGTGCTGGTTAAAATAAAAGATAAGTTTGGAGTCAAAGTAAACTAAATCTTATTTATTATATCTTTGTTTATATGTATATATATATCACGATGTTTATATTTATTCACTGCTGGATGTAAGCGGTTCTCCCTTTTTTTCCATTTTTATCGAACGCAGGCTTCGTTAATCCATTTTATACATATATTATATATATATATATATATATGAATCTGCATCAATGAAATTAAAATTATCGTTAAGTACGGCAGATATACCATTGAAGAGAGGTGCAAGACACTGTGATACTATACCACCGAAAATTTTTATTGTAGCACTGAATGGTGACACTAAAACATTAAACTGTTAATATGTATTCAAATAAACGGAGAAAACTCAAGTCATTTACGTTTCGCTGATGATGTAGATGTGGAAATATGCGAAAGAAAAATAGTCGTGCTGACGGAACTGAAACACACGTTCCGAAAAATCGGTTTAAATATAAATATGCGGAAAACAAACGACACGATAAATACAAATAACTGTATGGCGAAAACTCGAGCATGGTATGGCAGGAAGTTGCAATGAACAAGAAAAACAGGTTGCAATTACAGATTAAAAAAAAAACCACTCGCCCATATTTGGAAAGCTAAACAAAGTTTTCAGAAATAAAGAGGTACGGTATAGACTGAAAAGTAAACTGTACAATTAGTGAGTGTTGCCGCTCCTAAAGTATGGAGCTGAAATGTGGAAGTTTTTACTAAATATACAGTTAGAAGAATTCGGGAAACTCAAATGGCACGCGAAAAAATCATTCTTAATATCAGACTCAAGGATCCTAAGTCTATTTCATGGATAAGATAAAAAACAAAATTACTGAATGCGATGTAACGAATCGACAGGCTAAAATGGCGACATATGATACAGGGGTGGCAAATTGTCAGTCGTCGTACAAGAGGACGGTCCATGACTGATGATATTGTTAAATGGACAGAAATTAATTCGTCGCACGAACGAGTTAGAAAACTAGCTCAATTAAAATGAACTGTGGAAGACCGGAGAGGTAGAAGTTTACTATCATGGCATTGGAGCACTGGAGCAGTCTTATGACTGTACTGATAATGATGATATATATATAATATATTTTCAAAGCAGGTGCTTATATATTTCCTTAGTTTAGTTAGACTTCGACTCTATGTACTTGTTATTACTGTAAGAAAAGTGTTGGTATTGTTCATGGAGAGCTGATTTGAGTTATTGATTTTATAATTTTAAATTAATGTAATATTTTTCCACACTTGTACAGAAATACGTTTAAAATTTTCGTTACACTAGTGTACACACATATTTCTGTGTTTATATGTAGGATTATGTAATCACTATTGTGTGCATGCGTGAACAATTGTTTTTTTTTTTTTGGTTGTGAGTAAAATGTTTGTTGTAAGTGACTGTGTTTATTTATTGTATGTGCAGTTGTATAAATGTATTTTTTTTTTGTATATTATTTTAATAATTTAATATCATTATTTTTTCCTTTCAAACATATTTGTAGTTTAATTAAGATGTATATTTTTATTCAATGATTTACTTCTCAGTGTTCGCATTTTACTTGACGTGAAACATATATAAATAAAGTTATTTTTTCTAAAATCGTATTTCTTCAGAATCATATGCTATTAAAAATCTCTACGTAGCTATTAGTATGTTAATCGTGTAGAATTTACGAATTTCACACATTTACGGATTTATAAACAAAAATTTCAATTTTGATAAATATCAGAAGGCTGTATCTCGGAAATTAATTTTTAAATTTTTCGATGGAATTTTTACTTATAATAATTCGGTCATGGATTCAAAAAATAATTTCCGGAATATTTGAAACGGTAACCGAGATATAAGATTTTCATTATGTTTACCAACACCTTAAGCCTAAAATAACGAATTTGTAAGCTTATAACGTTCGAACGGTTAATGCCATCGAGTTGAAATTTTTAACTTACCTTGAAATAAGTATTGATAAACAGACGACGGGTAAAAAAATATAAATTTCCGGAATTCCATGGTTTGTGCTCGGGGTCCGTGGCTTAAAACTTCGAAATTCGTAATTTTCATACCGGCCATTTTTCAATTATTTAGTAAATTGCGTTTATGCACAAAATTACGTTCACATCGTTAATGTCGTTTATATATATATATATATATATATATATATATATATATATAAATATTTTATATATATATATATATATATATATATATATATATATATATATAAATATTTTATATATATATCAAGTAACATAGTTCCCGTATTTAAGAAGTATAATATCATGGGATGGTCGAAGCATAAAGGATATAAAAACCTTTCTTGGTATAGAAAAACCTATCAGTAAATACTACAAAGCCTTTTATAAAGATTTTTATCTAGAGTGCGGCAGTAGACGATTTTGCAAGCAGAAAATGATAAGCTTTTAAATGTTATTTTGGCGGCAGATGTTAAAAATACCGTGGACGAGTGAAACTATTAATGATGATGATTTAAACGCGAGATAAGCGAACAACGCGAAATCCGGAACAGGATCAACTGGAGAAGAATTGGAATGGTTGGATATCTCTAATCAGATATTTAGAATGGAAGACGTCTTTAATCGAAGGAATGATGAACGGAATATGAAGTGAAGTAAGACCTAGAGACTTCGATATACGGATAAAATAAAAAAAAAGGGAAAAAGTTATGCCACCTTAAAAGTGCCTTGCTCCTATAAACGGATCTAACATGGGTATATTAACACTTCAAGACCATGTCCCCATATTTGGTGGACGGATTTCATTACCAAGTAATGCTTATAATTTTTATTAAACATTGCAGAAATGAAAATTTGTAAAAAATTTTCCATTTCAAAATACAAATAATTAAACACCTTCGCCCCGGTTTTTTTTTTTAAAGTTGCCTATCGTTGAAAAATTCACTAATCCTCCATATACGGGGACACGTGGCTGTTACATCCCAAAATTGTGAAAAAATATTGTAATTGATGATTTTTTTTAAAAATGTATCAACTATATCAATAATATTCATAAATAGTAACATGTATATTGTACTAAACATAACCAAAATAAATCAAAATGACAGATAAACTAAACAAGAATATAGTTCATCTAAAAACCGTTAAAAAAACAGACATGTATGTTATTTACGCCTAAACAGAATCACTATGCCACAAACTTGATCAGAAGAAACTAAAAATATTGATTCATAATATATATATATATATATATATCAATATATATACTTCATCGTCGTCGTATTGTTCGTTGCCGAACGCCGTGACTAGCTATTGTACGTTTATTTTTACGTACAAAATGAGCTAGCATTCAAGGCACTATTCATATGCGCGTGCATATGGTGTTGCCTTCTCCGTGATAATTAATAATTAAATAATGATGAAAACTTTCTATGTCAGTTTCGAGGGGGACCGTCGAGTTGACAGTTGAGCACTCTAGCAACTACGCAACCGCGACATATAATTCTAATAAACAAATTTAAAAAAACCACACAAAAAAAAGGATTATACAAAAATAAAGAAAATAATACCTAAATTCGTATAATTTGTACATTTAATTATGTACATTATTGAAACAAGACAAACACATGACCTTGTTATCTCACATCGAGTGAATACTTTTTTAGCCGATGCAGTAGCATCTTTTCGTGTATCTTCTTCGTCTCTCCATCCCGTACAATTATACCGGTTCCCTTTTATTCATATGTGCTTCAGTCTTCCTTAATTAGAACAACATTTGCAACAAATTTTAGGCAAATTTCTCCTCTAAATTGGTTCATTGTGATTTTCATTACCCGAGTTGATCATATATTATTTAGAGACCGATGCGTTTTGTTTCGGGATATGCGTTCACCATATATGGAGACACCTAAATGGAACATCACCAATGATGTCCGCCATATATGATGGAGACGTTGTTATTTTCGACATTTATATCGCTTGGGGCTTAAAATGTTAACCCACCAACTACTGGGTAGAGAAAGAAGAATATATATATATATGTAGACGTAGATCTCTCGTTCGAATACGTAAGGTATGTATATTGTTTTTATACTCGTCTTCTATGCCTTGTTCACTAAGAGCTTTTATTATTGTCCGTATTTCTACTGTATCGAAGGTGTTTTGGAAGTCTATGCCATGTGTAATTCTACATTGTATTCATTGCATTTTGAAATTAAAATTCTCATAGTATGCACACGGTCGTGCGTGTTGAAACCGGATCTAAAACCTGCTTGTTCGCATGGCTGATAATAATTCACTTGCTTCACTTCATCAGCCGATTTGCAAAAATACTCGTATAAATCTTGTAAATGTGTGGCATTAAACTAATTGGTCTATAATTTTCAAGCTTAGTCGTATTACCTTTCTTACGTACTAAGACGACATCTGCTTCCTTTCAAGAACGGGGGATGTTGTTTTCCTTCGGGCATTTTTCAAGAACGGGGGATGTTGTTTTCCTTCGGGCATTTTTTATTGAGATCTTTCAACAAATTTAGTATCTCTTCTTTGACTTCTTCAATCAATTCCGGTGGTATCTGGTTCACTTGTTTTATTATTTTTTATTTTCTTCATTGCAAATGTAATTTCCGAAGTTAGTATTTCCGGTAAGTTACCTCTCTGCTTGCCTAATGTTATCTGATTTTTCATATTCGGTTTTACCTTTGTGTCATATAGTTTTCTATGTAAAATCTTTCAATTTCTTTCAATAGTTCTATTTTGACAGTAAAAATTGACTCGCCCACTATGAAATTACAAGTGAAACATTAATAAAATGAGGAATTAGACAAGGAGACACAATATCACCCAAGTTATTCGTAGCATCCCTGGAAAGTATGTTCAGAAATTTAAACTGGCAATCATACGGTATTAATATAGATGGGGAAAACTCGATTATTTGCGTTTTGCCGATGAGATCGTGTTAATCACATGCTCTGCAGGATATGGTAAATAACCGTCATAGTTGTTCTAAAGCAGTAGAATTGAAGATAAATGAAACGAAGGTCATGTCTCACACTTGTTTAGAAGAAATAACAATAGATGGACAAATATTGAAGCAGGTTATACGTGTACCTGGGCTAAGTAATCACGGTAGACAAAGAAGAAATGTATAAAGAAATTAATAGACGGACGCACCTTTCATGGATAGCGTTTGGAAAACTAAATAACATGTAGAAAAACAGATACATACCGAACTATTTTAAAAAGAAAGTATATGAATACTCTCAGCGCTCACATACGCAGCGGAAACGTGTTGCCTGACAAAATATGTTGCTAGCAAACTGGCCGCAACGCAGAGGGCCCATGTGAGAATAATGCTGGGTATCGAGAGGCTGGATCGAAAACGCAATACGTGAATAAGGCAGTAAACCAAGCTGGTGGATGTACAACGCGTAGCTAAATTAAATTGGAACCCGGCTGGTCATGTCGCTAGAAGGACAGAAGATAGGTGGACCAAAAGAATAACGCAATGGAGACCGAGAAAGGGGCACAGAATCTGTGATCGCCCGTGCATGCGATATCAAGACGACATTCAAAAGTCAACCGGAATCAAATGGATGAACGATACTTGGGACCGAGTACAATGGGAAAGGAAGGGGATACATCCATCAGTGGATAGAAATAAGCGAATCGTGATATATATATAATTGTAATTGATAGGAATTCTTAGGATACGATCAAAAGTTAAACTCACATATACTGACAGCGGAATGTAACAGCTGATAACTAATTCATCGTAGAAGGTAAACACAAAAACCTAACATAAAGATAAAATTCTAGTAGAGGTAATTGAATTAACACTTTGAGCCTGGTGTCACATTATGTGACTGACTTTGTCCATTACCGTCGGCCAATATGATTTTTTTTTTATAAATGTGCCAACATGCTAATTATTAATGTTTACTCCGTATTTATAAATATCACTTTCTAATCACTGTGGTTAACTTAAAATTTCTAGATTTGTTTTAGAAGCGGAATGAAACCTCAAAAAAAAACATCAGTCATTTATGACTGATAGATTTTCTGTTATCACGCATCTTTATATTAAGTAGTAATCATTATGTTAACCGTTCGATGCACTGAAAATTATTTTACATTAATTAGGAACAAGAAATCTTATGTAAAATTGTCAGTCATATACTTTACACCACAAACAAAACATCCTTGTTATTAGTTTTGAAACAAAAACTTAACTTTTAATTAAAATAGTTACAAAGTTAAAAGTATCAGTCAGAAATGACTGACATTGAATCGTTTATTACAAGCATACTCGTCAGCCATAACTGACTGACATGTGTTTGTTACCACAACGTTCAAAATGTGGCTTGGGGCTCAAAGTGTTAATAGAATTTCGATATATTTGCTCGGTCCAACTTTCAAACATTCCGTCTTCCTTTTTTTTTCTTTTTTTTTTCTTGGTTTTGCTCATAGACTAAACTGTCGGTGAAAGCGCGCCATCGAACGTGTAGTACAATGCACGCGTACAATAGGTATAGATGTACACGTCGTATAATCTTATTTAACCGCGTAGAAAATGAGTATAACATACCTGCTGACGTTATTTATTTATTTAATGAAGCCACACAACAGCTAACAACCAATTATAGTGTCGGCTTATAAATAAAATAATACAATGAATAATTTTTTCTGAATTATAAAATTAAAAGTAAAAAAAATAAAATACAAAAAAAATACATTGAACACATTCACCAGCCTCACTCCCATTAAACACACCAGGAAAACTACACGCATTCACAAGTCTCACACTCATTAAAACATACATCATTCACGCCCCATTCACACAATCTTACTCGAAATAAACGGACGAATAATCTACAACAAATTAATAAATACAATATAAACCTTAACGTATATACTACATGTACATTAGTAAAGGATCACATATAACACCCACCACATAATAACAATCTAGAACCATTGGAATAGACAACAGCGAAACTCCTCATCACAAAATATGTTCGGGAAGCAACTTATTAAAGAAATATCTGTTATCAAAGTATATATCCATACAGGGAAATATGTTCAAAAGAGAATTATATAAGCGGAAAGCTGACGGCAACGGAGAACTTAAACCGAGGTTTGTTCGTGCACGCGGCTCACTAAAAAAACGATTCGATCGCCATTTGGTCTTGGTACAACGTAGGAGACGGTTGGTGTTAAATACTTACTATTAACTCTACCGTTGCATACATCATGAAGAAACCTTAATTTGGCTATTTTCCTTCTGTAATGTAATAAAGACCTCACACATCCATTATATTTGTTAATATATCGTAATTCATATATTTAGGGTAAATACCTGATATACGGTAATATAGATATTTTAAAAATTTACATTGAACTTTGACAATTAACCTAATGTATTTATTTGAACAGTATTCTAACGCGCTAGTGCATTATAAAGCGACAGTAGCGTCCATGGATCTCTAAACACATATGAATTTCTTATAATAAAATCTAGCATTTTATAAGAGCGATTAACAACATCGCTTACATGTATTGAAAATTTTAAATTGTCATCAATATTAACTCCGAGATCCCGCACAACAGATTTTTTAATTATCTGCATACCATGCATCGTGTAATGAGTACCTATTTCTATTTCTACAGAAACTCATGTGGACACATTTGTCATAATTGAAAGGTAAATGATTTTCTTTGCTCCACAGAACCAGCTTATCTAGATCTGTTTGTAAAGATTCACAGTCAGCTAGTGAAGATATAGGAGTAATTTTGAGATCATCAGCAAATAAAAGAACTTTTGAGCAAAGGTTCTTTCCAATATCATTGATAAAAATTAGGAATAGAAGGGGACCCAAATTCGAACCTTGTGGAACCCCTGAAGTAGGTGAATATATATTAAAACGGTAGCCATTATACACAACATAGCTCTTACGTTTATATGAATAGGATTCTAATAATATTATAAAATCTTTGACAGTCCAAGCAACTTTAGTTTATTCAGTAGATGTGAATGATTAACTGTGTCAAATGCTTTACTAAAATCAGTGTAAATACTATCAACTTGTAAACCACAATCCATGAATCTAGAAACCTGATCAGTGTATGTAACTAGATTTGTCACAGTGGACTTGTGCTTCATAAATCCGTGTTGCTCAGGCATAATTTTAGCGAGTGAATAACTGTTCAACCTAACGTATATTATAGATTCTAATAATTTAGCAGGTGTACAGAGTATAGAGATAGGTCGATAATTGGCGATTAGCTGACGATCACCCGATTTATATACCGGTATTATTTTAGATGTTTTAAGAAAATTAGGCCAAATGCACTGTTTTAATATTAGATTAAACAGATACACTAAAGGCTTTTCTAATAGTTCGGAACACAATTTAAATATAAACGGCGGCAAGTTGTCAGGACCAGTAAAAAATTTAGGCCTCAAGTTCTTGACGGCTTCATCACATTCACAAGAAGAAATAGAGTTGAGTTTAAGAATACTAGCTTCAGTTTCAGTGTCACCAGTATCTAATGTGTGTTCACACGAATGCACTGAAGCAAAATAATCAGCAAAAGATTTACATATATCCTCACTGATTTCAAGATTTCATTGTACTTTATAAATGTAAGTGAAACACGAGAGTCTCTCTTGTTTTGCACAAATGACCAAAATCTACTGGGATTGATTTGGATATTTTTTTTCAAAGTTACTAACATAATTTCTGAATGATAACCGAATCAACTTTTTAATCTCAGCCCTTACTCTACTGAACTTTATGTAATCAGCAATGGTAGCTGTTCTGCGATATGATTTCCTACATTTCATTTTGAATCTAAGTTTGCGTTTTATTTCTTGTGTAAACCATGGGGGATGCTTAGATCTAAAAATTGATTTTTTTTTAGGTACAACTCTATCAAGCGCACCATAAAACTTAGTATAAAAGAAATGTATTACCTCATTTGTATTAATAAATCTCAGTCCAGTCTATTCTTGAAACTTCACATCTAACAGTAGAAAAATTGTTAAGTTTCCCAAACCTATACACCGGATAATTAGTAACATAATCAGGTTTGATTAATGAGCATCGTTGAACAGTAATTTCTAAAGCTGGATGATACTTATCTTCTGATACCAAGGGATCAATTGCTTTATCCACCTTAATTTTCATTTGCCTAAAGTCCGCGGATAATCGATCAAGATTAATGCTTTCAGTCACGATGTCTACTACATATATGGTACGTAAAGTTATTAACGCTAACAAAATTTTTTTATCTTCTGGTTCATATGAAAGGCCTCAATTTTTAAAATATTTATTATAAATACGTCGAAAATTATCCGTAGTTCATCTAAGAAGCATTGCATGATAAACATCTACCTAAAATTTATAATCTTGCGTCGAAATCTTATGATCTACGACACGACGGGTTAAACAACGTCGAGGTCATATCGGAATTTCGTTTCTTATTCGTCGGAGGAACATTACGCGATAGTCGAAAATTACACTTCAGAAATCAATTCTGCCGTTGTTAACCCTTTATATAATAGATAGGCGAGAAATTTCGGTACATTCCTAGTGTACCTGTACAATCCGGATTTTCGAGATTAGTTTCAGAAATGTGAAAAATGACGATTTTTAACGAATTACAAAATCGACCAGAAGCATTTTCGAAGCTTCTATCGAAAGAAAATGATTAAGTACAGAACTAGAATAAAGTGGGGTAAAAATTAGGACGGAAAATGGAGAAATGAAGTAAATAATGATAATCGACAGTTAAAGAAAACTAGATGTTACAGTCATCTATTATGCCATTCTCGTTTTCTCCTTTAATTCTACTTTCCTTCATTTCTAACCTAACCGAATCTAACCTATAGCTCCGGGTATTTTGCTATTTTCGTTTTTTCCTTCAATCCTAAACAGCCTGTACGATTCTGTTCGTTATTATTTTAAAGTAATTTTTAAAATATAACGATAACTATAGTAACCCAATCGACACTACCGCTTTAACGGGGAAAATCGTGTTAATAAACATACTTATAAGTAAAATTTGAAAGATGGCAGTTTATATTAAAAAAAAAATTTCGATTTTTTTTTTTATTTTTATCGTGCTTAAGGAAGCAAAATACATCAATTTATCCGAGCCCCGATCGATTCTGAGGTGTACAAATACATTAGGAATGAGCCGGGTGTAAACCTGTCATAATGTCCTGTATACGGCACACGTAAACTTTTAATATACACATTTTCGTAACGAGCAAAAATTACTAAATGAAAGAAACCACAAAGCTTTTCGTCTAAGTTATTATCGAGTGAATATGAAAAGTAAAATAAAAATTATATAGGATTTATAATATAACATGTGTAAAAAATACTAATTTAATGCAATTTATGAAAATTAACAAAGTGAAAGAAACAGTATTTATCTATGTGGATGTCCACGCCAATCTCGAATAAATTAAGAAATATTAAATCGGATACCAGCCGCTGGAAAACAACTCCTAAAGAAATTACTTTGAGACGGCTCCGATTCGGCTATACACTAATAACACATGGGCATTTATTACGGCGTGAATATCCTGTCAGATGTCCCTGCGGACACTAGGAAATTACTGTCAAACATCTTCTGCTATATTGTACTACTTACAACTCTCAACGTTCCCAACTTACGCGTATTGATCGAAGTAAATCGAAGTTTATTCGATATTATTCGAAGGCAATGGTTTTGTACTCTTTACATATGGTTTCTATTACTTCTGCTAGTGTACGACCAAACTGGACAGGCATAAAGTAATTTCGGTAAAATTACTTTTTTTATATATATTAAAAATTTTTATCGCGCAGATAGTGCGAATATTTTGTTAAATATAGGCAATAGACAACCCATTTTTCGTAATTGTTCTCTATACGCAATCATTAATATGTTTGCTTAAGTCGTCTATCTATTAAGACACCTAGATGTTTCACTTGTTCTTTCCAGACCAGATGAACGCTTTTGATTTTAACAAAATGATTTAATGAAGGCCTACACCTACTAGAAATTATTGACTCATTTTTCTCATCATTAATATTTTCCATTTATAGAAAAATTTGGATATTATATCAGACCGTCAGTAGTGGAATTTGTCAGCTATGTAGGACCTGCCCCAAAATATAAAAATATTGATAACCTTCTGTCCAAAATTAAATAATATAATTTCATTAAGACCTACAATATAATAAATTGATAATCCGTTTAAATTGGCCAGAGGAAGAAAACCAGGCCAAATGTTCTAATTTTTTCCGAAAAATTTCCAGTCAGATTTGAAAAAACTATATATATATATATATATATATATATATATATATATATATATATATATATATATATTTATGCGGTTTTCAATCACAAATTAATTCGAAAAAAGTGATACGTAAATGAGAACATATATTTCTGTGTATATTGCTAATGAATAGAACTAATGAATAGAACTAATGAATAGAAATTATTAACGAGTTTAATAGTTACATAATTCAAACAAATTGCTGTAATATATATATATATATATATATATATATATATATATATATATATATATATATGTATGCATATTTGTACCATATACACAAAATACACGTACATAAACTGTGTAGTAGCAGGATTCCCCCCCTCATAAAAGTCATTGATAGTACATTCTGCGAAGTAAGAGTAAATTACGTGTATATATATATATATACGTGATTGTATAATGTATATATTTATTTGTTTATTTATATATATATATATCTAGTACAAAAATTATAATTGATTAATTTCTAAAAAAAATGTTTATGCTTAACTCTTTAAATAACTTACCTGTTTCTATGTGTATGATAAAAGTCTGAACCCCTAAAAAAGGAAATATAAATTCATAATAATTTTTCACGAAGATAGAATCAGAACAAATTAATAACAATTTATATGATTAAATCTATTACCTAACCGAATCGTTTAAATTCTTCTAAAAATTGTTATAATTAATTTTCTTATAAATAACGTATTTTACTACAGACAACTCTGTAATGAATATCAGAATTTTATACCACACACATGTCTAAAAATCACTATAATCAATTTTCGTATAAATAATACACGCGGCATTTTTTAAATAAAAATAAAAATTTACTATTATTTTATAATCGAAATTACCTGATGTGTAAGATTGAAGAAGTCGACTAAAATTCAAACAGGTAGAAGAAACTATTTGATGTATCGTTCTTGTTATGCGATACCGTCATTTAACCAAATATCCGAATAACTAAACAATTTTGAACTAGGACTATCCTATATATATATATATGTATACATGTATATGTGTTACGCATTATATTTCGATATATATACATCTCTTACGTTCCTTTGTGTGCAAGAAGGATAGTTCGATTGTAGCTCGTTCTATGTGTGACCGGGAAACAAAAAGACTTTTCCGGACGGTACGGTCGTTCCTATCCCCGACGCCGACTTTATATTTCGAAAGTCTCCACCTTCTCCTGAGATCGGATGGAAAGAGACGGTTACGCCTATATCGGTAGGTGACAGATGTCCACCGTCTCTTTTTAATCAATCCTCGTCAAGCGGCCCTTATACCAGAAGAAATTTACAACGTACGGGCAGCGAGAAAGTTTGTTTTTCTTTTGACCGGCAAAATCAAAAATCTACTACTAAATTATTTACTCGACCGTTTATTTTCGAAAAGATTATTTTTCTCAATTTTCATTTAAGTCGCTGCAAAAGAATGGAAATATGATCGAAATGAACACGACGAAACAAAAAAACCGATTACCGACACCGTCCAAGTAATTGATAATATTTGTTTTTATTTGTTTTTCATTTTTAAAAAAACCCCGACGTCGTTAAAAACAAAAGTAGAAGATGATATTTATTGATTTACGGGATATCTTTACCTACCGCCGATAACATCTAAATTCTTTACGTAATATTTCTCATCAATAAAAATTATTATATTTACTCGTCTGAGCACGCGTACAATTGGCGGAAAAAATGTAAAAACCCAAACAATAAAACGGCTGCGCTATAATAATAAATAATAAAGATAGATAATACGATACAGATTTTTTTTTAAAGGAATGCAATCTGTATTTGCAACAATAAGCAGCCGTGAAGACATGATTTTATCAAAACTCGGAAGGAGAATTAGCCTCCCAATGGAAAATTAATCTACAATTATATGATTACGGAACTTGTCGATTCTTTCGAGATGCCGTCATTTCGTATAAACCGGGGTGCGTTAAAACTATCCTACGTGAAATTTTTGCTAGTGTTCTTTCCATAAGAGATATATTGAAGTTAGATGCCGTTTAGCCCATTGCTCAATATGTCCGAATTGGTTTTATTATTGATTAATAAAGCCGAACTTTATTTTCTAGTGAAAGAACTGAATTTCTTCCAATCATCCAGTTCGTATTTCTCAGTTTCAATCTGATCTGTGTGCGTTTGGAGATTGTGTGTTTATTCCGAGTCAATCTCTGATAGAGGTATATACCGAGAGTTGCTGTTGTGAAATACATTTTTGTTGAGCTATATCGGACTGGTCGCTCCGGTTTTCAACGTAAACGATACATTGATGTACTTATACTGTTTGAACCAATTTTCAAAATGGTTTAAGTGTTCAACTGTCTGCGGTACTAACGTCATTGCGTACTGTTAAAATTGCAGTATCATCGATGAATAAGGCGGTTGAAATACTATCATACTTATGTAAATCCGGTATAGTGTAGGAGCTAGGACACTGTCTTGCGGAAGTCCTGCCTTGATTGAAAATATGGATAACGGTGAACCGTTAAAATTTACTTGAAAATAGCTCTCTGCGAGGTAGGATCTTATTATTAGCTAGTACTGATAAATACACGTATAGAGATACTTATTGCGTATACGCGTTTAATGTTATTATAAAAAAAGATGACCGATAACGCGTTATCGAATATTAATCATTTACAATATATCACGTTTAAGGAGTCTATGCTTGTACTTCGTGTACATAAACTCAGTTGCCTGGAATCGTAATCGTTGAGATTTACTCATTTTCACGCGATATCCAATTTTATCGAAGAATTCACGAGTTATATAGTAAGGATATAATCTCGAATAAAAAGTAAATTTAATATCTTATACGTGTGCGTAATTCCGGTATATCTGGGGAGTATTCAATGTACCTATATTTTGTATCAATTGTAACGTCGTTAAATATATATATATATATATATATATATATATATAAAGTACCTGAACCAGGTTTGGGAGATATTTATCAATTTTGATGAAGAATTTTTCAAAAATCTGTTTTATAAATGAAATTGATTGTAAATTAATCTAAAATTGAAATTACGTTTGGCTAGTGAAATATGTGTATCAAATTTTAAGTTGTCGTTATATAAACATTTCTGGTTTTTCATATTTAAAAAGATGTAATAATTTTTGTTCGCCCTTGAAAATGACGTAACTGTCGAAAAGCTTCGCCATTAAAAAACTTTTAGTGATTGTGTTATATTTTGTTTGTTTATAATTATATATATATCATCATCATGTATAGTCGTCACCCTAAATAGGGTATCGTGATTAACAAACAGTCCGTTTTTGTGTAATTTCCCGCCACTCATCTCTATCTACTGCTTGGTGTACGCATTCAACGAAAGACAGGCCTGTCGTTTTCAGTATAATATCCGTCCATCTCATAGGTGTACGTCCGGGTGGTCGCTTTCCTTTAACTTTTCCCATAATCATGGTGCTTCCCATACCTTTTTGGTTACGTATTAAATGACCGAAGAATTTCAGCACTCTATCTACGACAATCGCTGACAGCCTTACCGGAACGCCAATTTCTTTTAACACTGATTCGTTTGTACGCCTGTCCAAGGAATAGTCTTCGCCAGCACCATGTTTCAAAGCTAGATAAAAGAGATATCGCGTAAAATAGAGTTTACACATTTACTTAAATACTTAACTAGATCTGATAATGAAATCGAAATCTGTGACAGGCGTATTGCGCGACAAACTCATGCCCATTCGGCTGCTGAGGTCAAACATTTACAGAACAGTCATTAGATCAGGAATAGATATTGGGATACGAGCATACCATGGTAATACCGGAAGATGAGACTGAACAATTCTAAAATATTTGATTCGCGGATTTCCAATATTCATACCGAGAATTGCGACAGTTTAACTGAATTTTAGAGCCTATAACGGGACCTGTGAAAAATGTGTCCGTTTAGAAATTTGTTCATTATAGAGGGGTGTTTGTGATTTTATTATTTGTGTTACGGAAAATGATCGTAAAATTTTAGATTATTCTCAACAATAATACGAATAGAATTACGATTTCAAGTGATTTCGAATTAATCGATCGCCAATTGTGAAAAAAATATGTCGAGGAACTTCGACGATGACGACAGGGTGATGAAAATAATTTAAAACCGATTCGATTTATTTTCGAATTTCTTAAGTTATTTATTTTCATTTACTGAAACTATATTCGTCCATATTTTCAACCGTTTCCAGAAATACTTTTATAGAAATCGCAGTTTTAACGTCTCTCAAAATCGTTAGTCCATTAAATGAAGCATTTTCCTATTACATTTAAACTTTCAACCGTAATGGTCGGAATAACTGGATTTCGATTTTAAGCGCGGAAAAAGGTTTTGAACATAAAAAGTACAATTTAGTATAGTTTTCGAAATTTAGCGCGCCTATTATTCCATTTAACGATTTCTCCATATATATATACATATATATATTTATATTTATATATATATATATTTATATATATATATAATGTTACTACGCGTAATTTCGCTGTTCGTAGACTAACGACTTTCAGCTCTTAGGATGGAAAACTCATTTTTCGGATTTTAAGGAAATATACGTATTTTACAAAATGGTCAAATTTCATTTTATAATGACCGTAATGCTGATGGTGATAACAGCGACGAAAAAGAATATTTAAAACGATTATACCTTTATACAGCATGGCAAATCTCCTCATTACTGCTAATAATAATAATGATGACACTTAACATCGGTACCCCGGTATGTCCAGGAATATGTCGATAGAATGTGTGACTTACACGTATAAGTATCGTACTTGAAGGTATCGGGAAAACCGCTCGACTTTATTTAACAATTTGAACAGCGTGATATAATGATAAATTAATTAAAATCACTAAATTTTTATATATATATATATCGAGTGGACGTTAAAAAAAAAATTAATATATACAATTTATAAAAAAAAATATATATATAAAGAAAAAAATCAATTACAAAAAATACTGAATGGAAATCGAGCTAGGAGAGTGAAATAATTCGAAAAATATCTAAGAATATTGGAAATTAAAAAACGATCGAGAAGTATTTCCAACGGTAGAAAAGATCAGCCGCTAATGAGGAAAAAAACAGTCGCATTTTAAGGAAATACGTAATGAAAGAACGGATAACAACAGCGCTACCGAAATATTAATCCGAAAGCAGATTATCACGAATACTGCAAGTGAATAGGTGAAGAATAAATTAAAGACTCGAACGAGTTTAAGGGGTATAATTTTCCAGAGTGATTACAGAAGGTGAATATGGACGGAGGAAAGAAAGAAGACACACTAGAAAAGGATGAAAGAAGAATGGACAAGAAATGACAAGAGAAGGAATAAATTATTGGTAATTGGACATTATGCGAATAATATTTCCGTGAACGTAGATGGCCCCCAGAGTCCATTAGTATATATAGTAGAATCCGCTTATATAATTCCAGCCGAAGGAACAAATAACTTTTAAAAAAGTACCGTGAGGTGGTCAAATATCGATACGCTGCATATATTTATTAATTTTCCTCAGAATTATTACTAAATATGTAGGACACTAAAATCTTTCCTCGCTTCTTACAGGTGCTTAATTATTGAATCAGCTTTAACAACGGAGTTTACTCTTAGTCGTCTCCCAATCCTATAGCAATCTAAGAGCATCACCCTCTTCTTCCAGTTATTTCTCTAACATTTAAGTCTTCTCTTTCTTTTTTCTACTTTTAACGCGTTTTTTATTTCTCATATCAATAACCATTTCTGCGAATTCACACCTATCTGCACAGACGGCTCTAAATCAATCGCACACGTTGTTGCAGCTTTTGTTAGTCCTTCCTTCCAAATTGTTAAAAAGTTTACTCTCTTGCGAATTTCGTCTATCCTTACTGCAAAAATCTATCCTTCATTTTGTCCGTTTTATTCTTTCTAACCAATTATCTAAAAAAATTGTAATATTTTCAAACTCCAGGTGTTGTCTCTCCGCCTTAAAATTTTCACACTACAATCCTCATTTCTTTCCTATAATACTGAAAATTCGCCATCATTTCGCTCTTCTTCAGCACGTTGGTGTTTCCAAAGTTTGGATGGATTCCCGGCCACTCTGGAATCAGCGGTAACTTCCTCGTTAACTACTAAGCCCACTCCCCTAATTATACACATTCCAGTTAACCAAATTCGTCCATTCATAAAAATGCAGACTACAATTCGGGAAAAATCGTCTCCCTTCTTCATTGTTCCAAATGAACTATCTCTCCATACTGCTCACACCCTACAGATATCGGCCGTATCGGCGACGCAGATCGCATATTCTTTGGATGTCCACATTATCTCCGCAATACATTATACGATCAAATCCTTATCTATTACTTTCCTCGTAAACATGTATTTCTTACCTGCTAGTCGTAACGTGCACATTTGTATTTGTATATATAAGTTCCTTTTGTGAATGTAACTTAGCGATATAACTATTGTATTATTCTTATACAATTCAGGTATACGATACATTAATGCTGAGGTACCTCAATCAAGTATTATAGGCCCGTTCCTTTTTATTACATATATATATATATATTACAAGAAACCTCGTATATAATATATTATTAATTTAAAAGATAAAAAAATATAGTGCTTACAAAAAAAAATAGTTTATTAAATATTATCAATTACATGTACGTTATTAATTTAAAATATGCTACAACATTTATATATATTTTATCGGTAAATTAACAACATAACTTTTTATTTAAATAAAATGTAAAACAAACTAGATTTGTAAAGACTTACCAAACATTTCTCTCGATTAATTATGCTCTGATAACTAACAACTGAACTCATAAACAGAAATAACTAGAACTCTTCTCTTTAACTGAGAAAACTAAACTCAACTAAAAGTGAACAACCATCCCTTTTTATACCTTTTTCTTAAGCCTTGTTAAACAAAAATTATTCGATTTTCTTCATTATTTACTGGCTGTAATTTATTTTGTTTATTATTATTCAATACTTTATTTCTACCTTATTACAAATACAAAATACAAATATTTTCGTACCGAATGTTACAAGCATTCTGGTACATATGTATAATTAAAGTTAAATATATATATAAAGAAAGAGCTTAACTGAGAAAACTAAACTCAACTAAAAGTGAACAACCATCCCTTTTTATACCTTTTTCTTAAGCCTTGTTAAACAAAAATTATTCGATTTTCTTCATTATTTACTGGCTGTAATTTATTTTTACTGGCTGTATTAACTAAAATTATTTGGTCATACGAATTTACTTTAATTATTGTATAACAATAGTTTGTCTACTACAAATCCAGTTTGGTTTTAATATAATAATAATAATATATTTTATTTTAATTAAATAAATAATTATATATATAAATTTTGTTTTCTTATATTGATTAAATTAAATATTAGTTTTTCACCTCCAATTTCATCAATTTAAATTTATTATGGCGTGAATATACGACGATTGTCGTAATATATATATATATATATATATATATATATATATATATATATACTAATGATATGCCGACAATACAGGGAGTAGATATAAATCTCCATGCTGATGACGCCTTTTTAAAGGTACCATCTTATAGAATAGACACAATAAGCAATAGATAAAATTACCCAATTTTTCTATAAATGGAAAATCTCAAAGTTAATGACTGAATCAATAATTTTTAATAGGCGTAGGCCTTCATTAAAACATTTCGTTAAAATTAAAAACGTTCATCTGAATAGGAAAGAACATAGGTGTCATAATAAATAGACGACTTAACCAAACATATTAATGATTGTGTAAAGAGACAACTTACGAAAAATGGTTTGTCCATTTCCTATATTTAACAAAAAGTCTTATCTACGCGGAACAAATTTTTAATATATAAAAAAAAGTTATTTTACCGAAATTACTTTACTCCTGCCCAGTCTGGTCTTATACTAGCGGACGTAATATAAACCATATGTAATAAGTGACCATTGCCTTCGAATAATATCGAATAAACCTCGATTTACTTCGATCAAATCTTTACACGAAATATTAAAATCCCCTTATGTACAGGAAATGATCAAAGGAAACAATTTTTGACAGATATTCGAATATTCCAATAGTAAATTCTACACGCGCTTACGAGATTACCAATCTCTACGACATAGGTTAAAAGATGTAAGCGCACGGCCGTATAAAACCGGTAAGCCAGTTATAAACCCTATTTCTAAAAATAAACTATGATAAGTTCATTATGATAAGAAATGGCGTCTATACACTCAGTTATGTTTAAGAGAGTAGGTTTTATATATATATATATTAAATTTTTCCCGCGAATTTACATATAAGCTCTTTCTTTATATATATATTTAACTTTAATTATACATATGTACCAGAATGCTTGTAACATTCGGTACGAAAATATTTGTATTTTGTATTTGTAATAAGGTAGAAATAAAGTATTGAATAATAATAAACAAATTTTCATTTAAAAAAAAAAACAATCTAATGTTTTATTTTGCAATTTGTAATGGGTAAATCTAGTGGAAGCTCATAATAATAATAATAATAATAAAAATAACTAAAAAATCTGACAATTTCGTGTAGTTTAATATATATATATATATATATATATATATATATATATATATATATATATATATATATATATATCGAGCTTTCATTCGGGTAAGATATTTTTATTAAATTTAGGAATTTTAACTCTATCCCGATGATTAGATATCTAGTATTCCCTTCGCCATTTGATACGTTAATACTAGATTCATTATTACATTAAAAATTATTCATAGTTCAATCGTTAATAATAATGTAAATAATAATCGAACGTTTGCACTTTCGAATTTCGATTGACGTCGTTAACATTTCAAAAATGTGTACCGTTTAAAAAAAAAGAGACGAACTTTTTGAGATGTAATGAGCCGGAGATAGAGACTCTTTATTATTAAGAGAAGTGAAATTTTCGGACGCTACGGCCAATTTAAATTTTCTTTCAAACTTAATACACTCCATTCGCCCTCCCGCTGATTCTAGAATGGACGTACCCTGTAAACTCTAACTATTTATTATTAACCTACTACCATCGCTGCAACGCATTACTGCAACGTCCGCTGTGTATTACTGAACGACTGTTATTAAAGTTAACTCTGAAGAAAAAATAAAAACCATCTTTTACTCTATTCCCGTTCGAATGTTTTTATCCTCGCTAACAAATCCGTTGTAATACTTTCGTCGCAATTGTCGACCCCCGACCCCCCCCATCCATTTAATTTTTAAAGATATTCAGTTATTCCTATATATATATTACCCTTTATAAATGTATATGTATTAATAACGAAACGGAGAAAGAACTGCAAGAATCTTTAAACGTACCGAATAAAGTTCGACGAGAAAGGTGTAGAATGAATATAAGCACGAAAAATATAATAATAATAATAATAATGACGTGCGGCGCGAAATACGGCGGACAAAATCGAAACATTGTTCGAGCATTAATTAAGCAAGTTCTCATATTTAGGAGAAGCGTATGGACTCTGTACTTCAAAGTCGGAAGAGCTAAAATTGGCAATTAATCCGGATAAGAGACGAATTGCATATTATATAGTATAAAATATTTATAAGTTATTATTTATAAAAAAAAACTACTGTTTTTTCACCATTTGGAACATATTGATTAGGCTATATCCGAAGGCAAATACACATAGGCAATAAAGTATACGTATATATATATATATATATATATCGTTAAGAACAATAATTATACATATAGAAATGCAGTTATTCAGTTACTTCGATTAAGGCAGTTGTAGCGTTACGATACACCTATTGCAGTACAATGTGGTATCGCGGCCCCATCAATATGTAGGAAAGTATCAGATATAAAAACGAAAACACTATCGCTTACAGACCAGCGCCACACGCTCTATGGACAATCACCACCTAAAGAAAAACTTATATCTAGAAAAGACTTTTTGGAACTTCACCACACCACTTTTACACGAGCCAGCAAACACCGCCGTAAGGAATTATGGCAATAACTGGACGCGTTTGGTAACGAGGGCATATTGCCACACAAGATGATCAGCTGAAAATAATGGAAAACCCTAAATAGATTACGAACAAGATGCGGCCGTACAAAGGAAAATTTTAAAAAATGGAGACTAGATACTGATTCAAGATGCGAATGCGGGGAGGAACAAGACCATAAACACTTGTTCAGATGTCCACTACTAGAAGGTGAAATAACAATTGACAGCTTGTGGGCTCCACAGATCACTGACGAAGCGATGAAGCTAATTGATTTCTGGGAGGGGAAAATGTAAAGCGTTGTAGATATCGTGCGGCATAAAAAATTGTTTACAGTATATTAGCTATGAGTTATCATCGGTATATACGGATTCAATTATTGATTGTTGCAGGACAACTGCCTATCGATCTTATTCTAAAATAGCACTTGGTAGTTTACAATTCTATACATAATACTGGTGGAGGCGGATTATATAATCCGGTAACTCGTAAATTTTAAACTGGATATAACGTTTACATTACTCGCGCTTCTTACGACGAGTACTTCCTCGAAGAAATGCTTGACGAAATTCAACAGCATAGGGAATTGCACGGTACTAACCTTTTGTACAAGTTTATACCGTTACTCGCGGAATGATTCAGTTGTAGATATTTTTCGGGAATTTACGGAAAATTTACATCGGTATCAAATTCAGTGATCTACGTTATAAATGTGGAAAAGTGACACTGTTGTGTGCGTATACTCACCGGATGTAACTATCGAGTTATTAAATTAGATATCAAACATTTAAACGTAGCGACTAACTTTAATCACTATTATCAGCTAAGGAAATAAAACTTAGGATGACCAGTATACTTAATCATAATATTCTATTGTTAATTTTATAACCGTCAAGATATTAAATTAGATATCAAAAATTTAAACGTAGCGACTAATTTTAATCACTATTGTCAGTATTAGCTCGTAAGGAAATCAAACTTATGATGACCTTATCTCTGTATACTTAATCATAAGTATTATATACAAACACCAAAAAAAAAAATGGAATGTAAGGTGCGAGCTTATCTCATTGTATCGTTGATATTTGTATTAAACTAGTTACATGTGTCAATTTTTATCTCGTTCATATTTTTATTCAAAATTTTAATTTTGTTATATTTAAGTAATTTTAAGTTATATCGTAAACAGTTTAGACGGCTTATTTATACATATAAACTGAGTATTTATTTTAATATTTCGATCCTTTATTTAATTTTTGTTTTAGTTTAATCGAATATTTATTTACTTATCGGTTTGGTATTATAAACAATCTCCGAATACTTCGGTCTGGAGATTATTTTATGAATGTAAGCTGTGTCCTTCCTATTAAAAATTGTAAATTGGTTTGTAAAAAAAACAAAAAGAAAATAATAATAATAAAAATACTTGAGAAAACATTTAAAATAAAAATATCATCGTACGGCCGAAGTACGAAAGGATATAAGCGGAAAAATGTAGTTTTCGTAAATAAATATTTACAGGCGAGTTCCTTCCTATTCTCAGTGTGCTTCGCTTTTACCTTCAGCAAATACCGGTCGGAATAGAGTAAATTTTCACGAATTATAGTCTTTCCACTAATGTACGATATCCTAAGAAATATTTTTGATCTACCTCTGAAACTCGTTATGAAATTTGTCTAGATTCCCAACCACCTACGTATCTACTGCAATAATATCGTAGACAATCTCACTAGAAGCGCCCTCGAGAACGAATCGTTCTACTTCTTTTATCTTTAGTTTTCGCGCAAGGAATTTAATCTTCGAACCGCGCTTGAAGATATTATTCAGCTAAGCGATTCAGAAATATTCAAACTTCGATTCCAGTAATTCCTCGGTTTTTCCTAATAGGAAACAGGCTTCTGTTGATTCGTATTATATGTCGATTTAGGCTTCAACAACATTATGTACGTTCTATTCACGTACAAATTAGCCCCTTCGTTATACCCATCATTGGGATGGACACCAGATCGCAGATGAAAACTACCTATTTTTCAGTTGCAGTTATTATTATAGAATGTACCAATCAAAATTTCCTAAAGGAATCCCTCTCCCGAACAATCTCATACGTTTAGCTCGCAGAACAATAGCGTATTGATCACATTAAATTACGTATCAGCCTGCAGTTTAATGAGGCATATCGTCCATTTCTTAGAGCCGTGGGTGGAACCACTAATGTCCGTAAGGGAAAAACCTTTCTAGATATCAGAAAACAAAAATCTACAATTAGCAGCCAAGCGACGATATGTTTTCCAAGCTCGTACACGTTGACTAGAAATTAAAGGATGGGAAACCTTTATACTTTATCGAAGGCGATATAAAAGTTTTTTCTTCAAGAGGAGATGTTACGAACTGCCTTTTTTTCAGATAATTTTGTACATAGTCGCGGTGTTTAATAGTATATTTTTTCACTAAGCTTGTGTTGAATACCGCTGTCGTACCAACCAGCGAACTATTTGACCATATTTTAGATTAAATAAATATATATAGGATGATGGTCCAGAGAAGACTTGTTTTTTGAATAGCGCTGTTCGTAATACAATGTAAACTGCGTGCTCCAACGTTTAGTGTACACACCCGAGAGATTCGTTTTTGTGCCAGTTATCATGGCATCCTATAACGAAAAGGAGCACGCGTTTTGCAACGTTATTTTCGGCATGGATCGATCACGACAGTGCAAAGAGAGAATTCAAAGTTACACAACTTTTTTCTTTTCGTGAGGATACCTTAAGAGCCGCGTTTACGAGATAAGACCTGAAAACAAGGATTTCTGAAGAGATTTTAAGAATTCAACATTCTATGCTCGGAAAAGTGTTTGAAAATTTTGTAAAGACTGAATGAATGTTTTGTTACAAATAGCGGTCATCCGAACGATATTGTGTTCCACAAATTAATTTAAGCTAATCTCTCGTTTTACTATTTTTAAATAAAATTTCATTGAAAAATTTCGGTCGACTGGTTGTTATTCAAAAAACCACAAAATGGTCCTTCTCTGAATCACCCTATGTATATTGGAATTGTCTACCGCCGTTTTAATTTAATCAGATAAGACCGACACTTACAATTTATCATAATTAACAATCAAATAATTCTCATATACATTTACCCTGGATGTGTACTAATTTTACAATTACTCTCGCATGCCTTTATATTTACGTCAAAATTTGAGACGAGATTATTGTAATGGCCTTACATTCACGATGTATACGCGATTACGGTTGAAATCTATAATAATCATCTATTTATAGAAATAGTTATCTATACAGAAGATCCGCACGATATAATGAACGATTAAGTGAGGGGACGCTTCTATTCTTAAATCTAGGATGAAGTACATGGAAAGCAAATTTTTCGAAATTTTGAAGGAGTTGAAACACATTTATAATATTTTCTTAAGCCAACACGACATATAAGTATTCGTCAATAGTTGGGTCGTATAAAAATTTGGTGAAAATTTAAAATAAAGTTAGGGATCATTTCAAATGACACGTATTATTTGGATTTCGAAAATGACCCGTAGTAATTTTCTAAGAAGTTTTTAATTAGCTAAACGGTTTGTATTTAAACTAATTATTCTTTATCGTAAACACGACAGCTCTGCTTTCCATCTCGGTAAGTCGAGTACACCACAAATAACGACTGATTCGTCGCGTGAGATGGTTTTATATCGTCCGCATGCGTTAATTAAAAATTATCTTTGTAGTGAAATTATTTCTATATAAAAACATGTGCGTCTCAATAATGTCCTTGTGCCGACTAGCAGCTAGATTATTATTCAATTGTAATACATACACCTGCCTTTAAATAAAAAACTATATCAGTGTTCAGATTCGATTAGTCGATACCTTAGGGTAATTTTAAAGATGAAAAATTACCGGAAAAAAAGTATTCGTTCGATTGAAATATTTTCTATAATATTGAATCATTTTTGATAATAAATATCGATAAGTAGAAAATTTTCCTAGGTCAGCTAGAATGAACAAACGGCAGATACCGTGAGGTCTCAATTTATGGGCAATGCGTTAATAAGCCCCGAACAAGTATTCTGTAATATATTTAAATTTCTTTAAGTTAAATTCAGATATTGACTCGCAGTCTCGTTCGACTTAAAGAAGAAATATCAAGACCTACCAGATCGCTCCGCGCGGGTTAGTACTATATATATATTGATTTAAGACGATCGAGAATTTGTAGGACTTTGTACTATAGAAAGTCCATACGACTGGTCCGTGTGAATATTACCCTAAAAATTTAATACAAAAATTAAAGCCGATTGGCTCGTTATTTATTTTCCTACATTTTTCAAGTACGAGAAACACTGATTATCTAGAAAAAAATTATTTATATCATTATTTTTATAACAACTAAAAATCATTCGCGTATAACGGGCAACTATAGAAGTATATTAACGAGAAAAATGTGGTTGATCGATGTATAACACTAGGTATTCCAGTTTACGTAATAATGCGAATACGGCTACGAATGTTCGACTGAAAGAAGAACAAACGAACCAATAGAATTACGTAGATTGCGCGAAAGACGGATCCACCAATTATTCGGCGCCATATTGAGAGAAGAGAAAGCTTAAAAAACGAATGTTTTAGTAAAGCACCCGGTGTGAGAAAAAGAGGCAGAGTGTATAATTGCCGGACTGCTGGCACACGGAATCAAATTGATACGGTAGCTACAGCGCAGTCGCTATCGGAACCGGAATCTATGGAGAGCACTTATTCGCAGGTCGTACTGAATGCAAAATGAACGGGAATAGAAGAACTAATTTATTATTTGAGTTTAAACGAATATTCGAAATCCGACTAAATTTTTGAGAACTTTCATTTATATGCTAATCAAAATATTTTTGAACACGATAGAGCGATTGAAAGTATCGTGTAATAAGTGGTTCGAACTACCCCGATACGTGTTCGTCCATAACGTTTCAAATATAACGTCAATATCAAATTCACTTTTATTTCTTCATGAATAATAGTTACATATAACATTATTAAGCTTATTAACATTTTCTGCGCGCATAATTGCGAGAATACCAATTTACTAAATGGAATAAAAATAATATTAACAGCAATAACGGTAATCTACGAATGACTAAACAACTCAAATTAATATGAAAAAAAATTAATTTCCATTTGAAAAAAGAAATAAACATAATTTAATTTATAAAAGTAACACTGTTTTATATACTACACACACACACACACATGCGCACATTTGTATCACACAAATACACGATACAATGCTTGTTGATACAATACCGAATGTGAAATTTACGACAAGTTGTGTAATGTTAACATGTTGTACTTTTACACCTGCTAAAGATAAAAACCGGACATAAGAAGTAGAGTAACTAGTATTTAACTGCGGTCTCAAGCCAACCCGGTGCAACTGCGTGCGATTGTCGATTATTTTAATTACCCAGAATGATCGATGTTGTTTACGACGCCGCTGTTTATAGTTGAGAAGATCAATTTTTAGTTCCGTGGGTAAATTATTGAATACAACAGCTTCTTCACAAATAGTCTGAAATCTTATATTAGTTTTATTGAGGCATGCAATCCCGCTGATCTGGTCTTTCCTACACCGATCGATATATTAAATTTACGATAATTCTGTAATACAAAAGTCAGAAGTTGCAGTTTATATAGTTAAGATACTGTTATGATCCTACTTTCTAATAACACATCGTTATTTAATATTACGTATAACAGATTTGTGTAACATCTCTACCGCTTTAATGTGATATCTAACCATATACCACCCCACAAAGTGTTATACCATAGGATAAAATTGGCTGATACAACGCTAAATACAGTCGTCTCAAATGTTCCGACGAAAAAAAGCAATAAAATAAGTAATTAAGTTTTATTCACTTTTTTTTTGGCAAATAAAGAGAATGCGCGTTCCAGCTTAATCTTTCAATAGCCCGAGGGTATTTAATTTAATTAGTCCTAGTCAATATTGTATTATTGAATTTTATTTGACCACCCCAGTTTATCAAGTCTTGATTTGTACAGATTACGTACTTCGTATAATTTACTACTAATTTATTGTTGCTTAACCAATTGGATATTATGTGCACGTCAGTTTCAACGGAGCGTTGTAATAATTAATCCACCGTCACCACGGTGCGGTGTAGCAAAATAATTTTCCATGTAGTTGCAAATCGCGTAGATCATTTATGTAAATTAGGAAAATCTAAGATCCGAATACGATGCCCCATGGTACACCAGGGATCTACCTATATTTATCGTTAAGTTTGACTACGTATGTTCTAGTTTCTAAACTAATTGCAAACATTATGAAAACTCACAATTAAAAAGTTTATCAGTCCACTTCTCGACAATAACGCGGGAAATTTTGAAAATTTAATCGCGCGCTTATTTTCATTACGATATTTTCGATTATTTTAACATTTTTATATATATATTTTTTTTTAAAGAATAAATCGAAAGTTATATACAAGAGTTCAATTAAAAAGGAGACTTAAAGTCTAATGCGTATCGCCGTACGAAAATCACGTACGATAAATAACGACACAAGGGATGCAGTTAAATGGAAAATAACCAAGACGTTCCACCTACCATTTGTAAATAATATTAAAATCTCTTCGATTTCGGAATTGGTTTTTTCTGTTTTGACAAGACACAGTAGTCCGTTTGGAGGATGACGTAAACGAGTAGTCGATTATATTTGTTCATTTACAACCGCTACATACATACATATATATATATATATATATATAAAATTCTATTAAAATGTATAATTGAAAAGTGAAAAACATACACACCGTATTGTTCAAAAGCTCCCCCGACGTGTATTTAAAGTATTATTGTATAATAATTTTTAAATAATTATGAATATTTAAATAACGCTCGTATAGCTATATATATATATATATATATATATATATATATATATATATATATATATATATATGTACGCACCAATACCAAAATAGAAAAGAAATTGAAGTTGAAGAATAACTTTTATTCGTTAAGACAACCTCCTGTCAACCAGGCGGTTGTATTTTAAGAATTCCACTCCAGATGCCGATGTTCACAATCGACTGAATAAACACTGAAAATACAATCTCGTTTTTCAATTAAAATTTTCCTACACTTTGTTCGTGACAATAGACCACGTTGGTGAATTTGTTAATGAAAGAAAACGTAATATACATGTACACGGGTAGGCTATCCCTTTCTCTTTCTATACAAATATATATATATATATATATATATACATAAACTTATAGTTGGTTGAGATTATTTATTTCGATCGTTTGTGCCTTTTCTCGGTTTAAGTAAATATTTCATCAGCGCTAAAGAAAATAAATATTTTCCCACGTTTTCAAGTATTCAGAATAAAATTTCGATTTTTTTTTCGAAAATTATCGATGTCCGAGCTCCAGTTTAAAAACCGACTTCAGTTTTGAACGAACTTTAATTAATTTAATTAATTATCAAAAAATAAAAAACACTTAAAATAGCGAAAGTAAAATTTATAATAAAACTATCCACCAAGAACTTTATTACAATTCTTTCTTCTTCTTCAAAGCTACTTTTTGACCGTTTCAGTCACACATGAAATTTCGACACAAAATAATAAAATTCATACAGGGTGTTTAATGAACAATACTGCTCCTTAGAAATGACTCTAAATAATTTTCAATGCGTATGAATAATTTTAAAAAGGTAGACATTTCACATCAACCAGAAAATAAAAAATTAACAATAAAATTTCATGTACCATATAATGAACCATTTTAAATGGTTAAAATCGTATTGTATAGGGTGGCCCAAAAAAACGGACTTTTTTTTAAATAGCGCAGTTGGTAACTAAAACCCAAACCGTGTGCTCCACGTTCAGTTTACACGTTTTTGTTCAACGCCGATATCGATTGGCCACCACGCTCGCCAGATTTGAGAGCTCCAGAGTTTTTTTTGTAGGGGGTACCTTTAGACCCAGGAAGATCTGAAAACTTTTCAAAAATTCAGCGACCTCTGAGCGAAAAAATCTTCTTGGAAAATATTGTAAAAAGACTGAATGAGCGTATTATTTCAAATGGCAGTCATCTGAACGATATAGTCGTGTTCCACAAATGATTGTAAGCTAACCTCTCGTTTTCCTACTTTTAAATAATTGAATTATTCAAAAAACGACAAAACCGTCAATCTTATTTGGGTCACCCTGTATAATCGATTAAAGAGGTTATTTTTCAACGTTAAATAACACTAATTTAATTACGTACGTGAATCGGTTATATGAATATACAAATAGCTGACTTCAAGTACGCACCGTTTATGGGGATTTTGCGAATGATCTCGATGGAAATAGGGTGAATTATTTGATCTTTTAAAAAATAATTGACACTACTAACACAGTATCATTAGAACTTTCGATATACGATAATTATCTCATTAAGTTGTCGTATTACAGTAGTTAAATCCTTCTGTATGTAAATATATAATTGTGTTGCGCTTTCGTATAAAAATCGTCACGTCCAGTGCGGGTTCGTCCGAGTGTGTACGCCTCCGCAATCTAACAAGTCAGTCGATACAGTATGTTATCCGATCACCTCCCTGAGTGCGTCGTGAATATATATATATACCTATATAGGTAACCCGGCAACCCTTTGCTGTGGCTTACTTATTTGTATTAATAATAAACAAAATTATTTAAAACGTTTAAATTAATTAGTAAAATTGAAAATTTGTGATTTGCAAGAAACCACAAACCAGGAGATTTTTAATTTCATATATTTATTTATATAATAATTAAATATAATAAATAATTGCAACATTTTTGTTTTATTTCGTAGTTCCGACTAATACTTTGTACTACAAATGCTGCCAGATCACTCCTTTATTGATGTATTTGCAAATATGCTTCATGGATTATACGAGCACGTATTTTTTCGAAAGCAGTAGGAATATGGAAGCACCCACTGATTTATAAATTTTAACTTCATTTGTAGCATTTGACATTGGAATCATTATCGAGGTTTCCGCGCCGATGGAATGGATAATCGTCAATATCCGTGATAATATCATTGATATCATTGATACATCGCTTTGGAGTTTTTTTTTTTTTACATTTCCCATCCTCCGAACATGCGGACGTCGTATCAAAAGCATCGCACGTATCGTGGATCACGTGATTGGTAAAAGTATCGAATACTTTTGTTTTTATTAATAACATAATTACAACTGGCCGAGGTGGTATCTAGCAATTGTTATTAGCGTTAGCGGGCTTAACATCCATTAGTGCTACCACAATGAATCACAGTATAAATTAGTCCTGGTTCGTTTCAGTCGGCGTATCTGAAAACTGTTATCTAATAAATTGATGGCCAGTGTATTTGTATGCGACTGCAAACGCCTTTCATACAGCTCAACGAAGCGTTTGACATCGTCTTTGACATAAGGAATGCGAAGGTTACGATGCAATGTATAGTTCGGATCACACCAAGGAGGAATGACCTTATTTTCGAACTGTTGAATCTTATTTTTTACGCATCCCCACACCATCTATGTCACACAGGCTTTAAAATTATTTCATAAATGATTTTTAAGTGGGAGACTTGCCAAAAAACCAGTACAGTTGCTTCAATGTATTAATTTACTGTCAAGATGCATTACCAGATACTTAACGTAACTCTGTTGAGAAATAATTTCCCCATTATGTGACCTGCTACTTTCGTTAACTGCGATACGCCAACAGCCAGGTTTCGATTTTTATTAACTCTATAAAGCACATTGGTACAGACTTTGTACCATTCTTTTAATTACAACGGCTGCGTGGTGGTGCGATTTCTGGATTAACTATTATTTTTCCCTACGGAGCAGCAGATAGGTTCAAAATCATTCCAACTATGTCGCTTATATGTCCTTCCAGCCAGTAAGATGTTCAGAAACGACAAATACCGCGCAGTGAAATTCTAGAGCGAATTGTACACTACTAGTTCGAATGAAAAAACGTGGTGGCAAAAAATCTTGTGCATGACCAGCCAATATTTTACGGTCTATTCTGGTGCTTGAAAGAAGGCCGCTGCAGAGTTTCGTGGACAAGGTTTTGCTCTTTGGTTACAGCTAAAATGGCTGTATCGTCCGCAAATGTGGCCGTTATAACATCGTCAATAACAAAGCAGCCGTGAACAAAAGATAAAGCACCGGACCCAAAACGATCTCTTGAAGCACGCCCGCGAAAATATGATAGATAATTCGTTTTCGAATTTTACTTGGCGTGTAAGATCCTCAAGGTAAGGCTTGCCTGACATCTAGGAACACACTCAGACATACTTGCTCGGCATCAAAATTCGGTGCACATGTTCGATAGTCGAGCGCTTCTTGCGGAATCCAAACTGATAATCGGGCATAATATTATTCGATTTTAATAGGATTTAGCCGCTTTAATACGATGTTTTCAATTGACGAGATGGGTAATAAGGAAATACGTCTTTATGATGTGAACGTCCGATGCTCTATCCTCGATTTAGGTACTACAATTATTTGCGACAGTTTCAATGGCAGAGGAAAATAATGCGGGCGAAATACTGCGTTAAAAATATTATTAATAAATAGTGTCACTTTGTCCGGTAATTCTGATAATAATTTTCCGGTGATTAAGTCGAAGCATTCAATTTTTTCAGTATACATTTTATTTCTCCGTGGGACGTCGGCATCGAATAACTATCGATCAATTCCTATATGTGGAATTTCGGCAGAAATTATTTGATCAATTTCTTCGGGCGAATTTTATCTTCGAACCAAAAATGAGCATTTTGCCATTCCATCGAATACATCCAGTAACATTTTCTTCTTTTTCTTGCCAAAAATATAATATTTGACGATGAAATTCGTGAATGATTTTAAAATTGTGCACACAATTGATGAAATAAAAAAATGTTAATTTTGCAACAATTAAAACAATTTCAATTTGGTATTTTTTAATTGATCTCGAGTATTTGAATTTAATCGTTGTACTTTCTGCTTTCACTAATGAATAAGGTTTGCTACTGTTATATATTAGGCATTTAATTTTGTCACGTAATGTCTAGCTCATTTTATGTTTGTTTTTTTTAGCGTAATGAATAATATACAAGTTCGTAAGAGTTCCACCACTTGAGGCTCGTAAATTCTTGTCCGTTTTAGTTGCGATTAATGTAAAAAAATCACTTACGCGATTCTACAGTTTTTGTTTGCTCCCCCCCTAAATAATGGAGTTTGATGTTATCTTTTCAAGAAACCTTAAAAGAGGAGTTTAAATTATTTATAGAGCCGAACTACTGCGGACGTGTTTCCGATAGTTCGCAGAATTTTCTTCTGCGTTCTATGGGTAGGCTGTTTAGTTGCCTACACTTTCGGAACGAATCAAAGAAAGTCAACAGTTTTTATTCGAATTATCAGGTAGTCACGGAGAAGAAAACAAGATTAAGGAGTTTTTTTCCTGAGCTTTGTAAATAATCAAAAAAATTTAGGAAACATTGTAACAACTAGTAGATGAACGATGCTTACAAATGGTATATTGCGTTTTAAAAAGAATCTATAAAAGACACAACGGATGAGTTTATAAACAAAAAGAAAATAAAGTTACACGACACCGTTCCACGATAAATTAAAATGAAAGAAAAACGTGTCTTTATCGAAGAGTCGACGTCTGCCGAATAGTAATAGAAATAAGAATTTAGACCAGGGTCAAAAACAAAATGATACTTAATGTGCTTAGATGCACACAAGCAATGTATATATATATATATATATAGTGTCGCGGTGGCTCGTTGCTAGAGTGCTCGACTGCCAACTCGATGGTCGGGGGTTGGAAATCAACATGCGACATAGAAAGTTTTCATCATTATTTAATTCTTAATTATCACGGAGAAAGCAGTGGTGCCCAACATCATATGCGCGCGCATCTGCGTCGCATATAAATAGTGCCTTTGATAGCTCATTTTGTACGTAAAAATAAACGTACAATAGCTAGTCAGGACGTTCGGCAACGAACAATACGATATATATATATGTGTGTGTGTGTGTGTGTATGTGTATATCGTCTGAAATGATAAACAGCGATCATGTCTTTCTCGAATGTTCATACTACCGTCCTCAACATGTCAGGCTTTACAACCAGTTGATTTCTTTAATTTCTTTTAATATAATATACTTTCTTTCTCTAAATAATATTCGATTTCTCTTTCTATTACTTCATTTTACCAGCTTTTCTTTTCAGTTATATTTAATCATTTAAGTTATAGTAGACGCAAATGACCAAGAAGTCGAGCGTCTTTAAATAAATTTATATATTATGTATATATATATATATATATATATATATATATATTTATTTATTTATTTTACCGTTGATTATAGCTATTTAATGTGTATCCTCCTCGTATATATTCTTTACTCTTAACAATATTACTTTTACTTATATTTCGATATATTTATATTTAGAAGCAGAAGAAGATCATTTATATAATCGTTTACATTATAAAACTATTAATGTCAAGTTCACAAAATTTTTACCTTAGCAATGAATATAATAAGAAAAAGTACATTGTGTATAATGTTATATTTAAAGAAAAAAAATACGGGAAAAATTAAAAAAAGAAATAAAAATAAATTAAAAAAAAATACAAATAAATTAAGAAAAAAAAAAGCAGAAAGATAAATAAAATTTTGCCGAATTACAAACCGCTTACCAACGTACTGGATTACTTATATAAATAATTCGGTATATACAACGTATTAGAATATAATTTAAAAACCGGTGCTTTAGACGACGGTACTCGAGTAAGTATTACGGATACTCTTGATTTTTGTAATCATTTTTGTTTTTTTTCTACATTCATCTTCGTAATAATAAACGATATTTCTCCTTTTGCTTTTTAACAGCCTTCGAATTATGCCCAATATTCTTTTAATCTGTCGTTCAGACGATTACACATATATAAAATGTCTAACTCGGTTTACCATATTAAGGATACTCTCTTGATTTTTGCGATAATTTTTTTCTACATATCATCTACGTTTTGAATTATGCCCAATAATCTTTTAATCTGTCGTTCAAACGATTTCACATGTATAAAATGTCTAACGCGGTTTACCATACATTAAGGATACTATCCTGATTTTTGCAATCATTTTTTTCTACATTCATCTTTGTGATAGTAAACGATATATTTTTTCCTTTTTAACACTTTTCGAATTGTGCCATATATTCTTTTAATCTGGCGTTCGCACGATTTCGCGCGCGTAAAATTTCTAACTAACGCGGTTTACCATATATTATAGTTACTATTGATTTTTGCCAGAATTTTTTTTTCTACATTCATTTTCTTATTTCGGAATGTCGAATACCTTCACGATGTCTTCCTTTTCCTTTCGCTACAATACTTTTCCATCGCTTCGTCGTTTTTTCCACCTTTCGTGTCTGTCCACTTAGTACTACCGGTATTCTACTTTTTCCTTCAAAAAATTCCCGAAAGATATTAACCCTCAACTACAGACAACTTTTTTCCCCCTACATGTACGTACACCCCTCAGTACCTATTCGGTGTTTAATATCGCTTATGTATTCGAAGTAATCTTCGTCTTTTTTTCTCTCCGGTATTGATAATATCTTCAGTATGCTCGTTCATTATTACTTCTTTCCCCCCCCATATTTCACAATATTTCCTTTCCATCGTTTTGATTTGTTCTATTTACTTACATCGAACAAATCAAAACGATGGAAAGGAAATATTGTGAAATATACCGACAGCTATTTTTATTATTACCTACTATACTACGTTATTATTGCAAATTTATTTTAATATGAGTTCTGTTATTATTTATAACTAAATTCGTGTTATGTTTTTAAGAATTTCTTAAGTTATTTTATCGACCATTAGTCGTTCTTATTTCGATAATACTAATTACTCGCTTTGTTCCGTAATTTATCTATTACAACGGTTACGAATAGACCTATCCGCTTAATAATATTTCTTCATTTAATATGTCGTTTCATTGGCTTATAGGAAGAAACTCGTAGCCGAGAACGTAGGGCACACAAATGTCTACTGTATCGGCAGATTATAAAAACAATACGGATATATGGCACGCAGTTGTGGGGCTTCTGCCAGCAGGTTTAACAGAGCAAAGATAGATAAAATGTAATACTAAGAGTAATAGAATTCCATTCGTAAACGAGGAGATTGGAAGATACTGCTTGTAAAAATCGACTGCAGCAACAAACGTGGAAGAAATCCAATTACTTGATACCAAACAAGACGTCAGGCGTAGCGACACCACCCAGTAGATCTAGTTATATAATTATGTAAATCCGTGTATTAAATAAAAAGAATATATATATATATATATATATATATATATATATATTTTAAAGCTTAAAGATGCGTGCAATCTGTTCAGTTGAACAATAGGCAGCACTAATCTGTTTAAAAGCTATAACGGACACTTCCCAACGGTTGTTATCCCTTAATTTATCGTAGTATTATTATGCAATATAATATAATATATGATATATAATATATAAACTAGTTGATCGCTACGGTCGATTTCCCAATTCGATCTGACTGCGTCTCTTCAGTCGTTGGAATTGCACGCCGTTACGTAGAACATTGACTGCTAGTGGATTGATGTGGGTTTGAAGTCGATGCAAGTATCTTCCAGCGCAGCTTTTG
Source organism: Coronaproctus castanopsis (assembly GCA_032883995.1). Taxonomy (NCBI): domain Eukaryota; kingdom Metazoa; phylum Arthropoda; class Insecta; order Hemiptera; family Monophlebidae; genus Coronaproctus; species Coronaproctus castanopsis. The sequence goes on from CM065053.1 coordinate 16,558,215, forward strand.
ACTACCTCTTTAACAGACGGTATACGAAGATCATTGCGTATGTCGTCATTGCGGACATACCATGGCGCTGACACGATATTCCGCAATACTTGAGATTGAAATTTTTGTACTATGTCTAAATTAGAGTTGTTCGTTGTACCCCAAATCTGGATACCATAAGATTGGCTTCGAGACTGTTTTATATAGTAATACTTTATTTTCATACGACAGTGTTGAATATTTGCCCATCAGCCAATAAATAGTTCGGTATGTAATGTTGAGCTGTTTACGTTTAGCAATAACATGATTTTTCCAGGTAAGCCGTTTATCAAGGTGTAATCCAAGATATTTTACGTTACACGATTCGGAAATTGTTTGCCCATTTAACTTAATCGGTAAATTTTTGCTTTTATTTAAAGTAAATAAAACTTGCTTGCATTTTCATTCGTTAATGTTGAATTTCCACAGTCTAAACCACTTTTCTACGTGTAGTAGATGGTTTTGAAGTTGTTCGGCCGCTAAATTATTATCACGATGAGTCGAGAGAATAGCGGTGCCATCGGCAAATATAGCTGTGTCTGTATTTTCGTTAACTGGAAAGTCGTATGTATAGAGCTGGTACAGTGTTGGTCCGAGTACACTGCCTTGAGGTACTCCCGATTGTATCGAATGAATTCGTGAGTATTTCCCGTTAACATTAACATGGACATATCTTTCTGTTAGGTATGACTTCATTAGCTGGTAGTACTCGTGAGGTAATTTAAGTTTTAATTTTTACAATAGGCCAACGTGCCAGACTTTATCAAAGGCCTTTTCGATGTCGAGAAATACCGCTGAACAATACTTCTTTTCTTCGAAACTTTTGTTTATGATGTCGACTATTCTATGCACTTGCTCAATGGTGCTATGGTGATTCCTGAATCCGAACTGATAGTCTGGTATATTTTCTTCAAGAATTGGTTTGATTCTCCTGAGAAGTAGTTTTTCCAATACTTTAGAGAGAACCGGTAACAGGCTAATTGGCCTGTAAGAGGACACTTCATTTTGAGGTTTACCCGGTTTTGGAATCAATTTTATTGAAGCAAATTTCCACTGCACCGGAAAATATCCCGTACGAAGGATTGCGTTAAAAATGAGTGTTATTAAAGTAACAGCTTTCCTCGGTAATTTTTTTAGAATTTTTGCAGTTATCAAATCGTGTCCGGCAGCTTTCTTTATATCAAGTTGTTTTAATTGTGCATTTATTTCCATAGGCGATGTTAATTTAATGGGGAGTGACATCTGCAATGGTGTTTTTAGATATTCCATTAATTTCTTTTCACGAATAGAATTTTCATTTTTGTGTGGTTCGAAAATTCCTGCTAGGCATTCGGCAAAGACATTCGCTTTTTCTTGTTCAGTTCGTGTCCATTCTTTGTTTTTCATTCTTATACGGGGACACTGATAGGTGTGATCTGCTTTTATATTTTTTATAGCCTTCCCCACAAGCTGTAATCAGTTGTTTTAGTCGGAGTTAGATTTTTTATATACTCTCGAAATGTTTCGTTTTTTAGTTCTAGAAAGGGTTTTTTTTTAATCGTCTAGCTGCTCTATTTAGAATAGTTTTATTAACGGGATTTCTATCGATCTGCCTAATTCTTCTCAATTTTCTTTTCTCCGAGATCATCTTCTTTATTACTTTCGGATGTTTTCTTACAATCATTTTATCTTCATTTACAGGCTTGGCTAAGTATGCAGACTTCCGAATACACTTAGTAAGGTTTTCTACAGCTATTATCTGTTCGTGTTTTCAACGGAACTTTCAAGTTTATTCCGCTTTCTACAAACTCTTGGAATGCTGTCCAATCGGTGTCCTTGTTAGATAGTACTGGTTTTGTTGCTATTTGTATTATACTGGTACTTATGTTGAAAATTTATGGTGAATGATCGGAGGTAGCATCCAGAGAGGATTCGATTAATGTGTGGTTCTTATTAATTCCGTTACTGATAAAGAAGTCTAGCAAGTCTGGAGTTTTTCTTCTGTCAGTTGGCCAGTATAATGGAATTCCATCTGATAGAGTGCAATAATTATTTTTCTAAATATATACGTGAAGCTGTTTTCCTCTCGGTGTTGTCAGCCGTGACCCAAATGAAATATGCTTTGAGTTATAGTCGCCACCGGATATAAATTTATTTCCTAAACTTTTGAAATATTCCTCAAAGTGAATTTGTTGTATATTATGTTTTGGAGGAGACAGACGATAGTGCGAGCGGACCAAACAAGATGTCAATTTTTACAGTAGTAACCTGTAAGTATTCTTTTGAGTATTTATTCATCTCATAATGCTTCATAGACGTTGATAGCTGTACCTCCGCGTGCATTACCACTTGGATGTAGTGTATGATAAATGGTGTAATTTTAACGTAACTTTTATCAGTGAAATGTGTTTCAGATAACATTAATACAACTATTTTGTTGGTAATTAAGAACGCTTCCACTTCATGGCGGTACTGCATCAGACCATTGATATTCCAAATAGCTATTCTGAGAAACCTGCTCATTTTTATATTAATTTGTTAACTACCGTTGATAGCATGTTGATTATCATCCCATTTTTTTAGTTGATTGAACATGGTTCTGAATTCAGTTAAGAATTCGGTGAGCTGTCTTATAATATCGTTATTATTTTTGTCATTACTGATAATATCGTTATTAGTTACGCGATTATTCTTATCGGGATCTATTGTTTCTTGGTTAGTTTTAATACGACCCTTTAGGACATCAGCGAAAGTACTATTAGAAATATGATTACTTTGTCTAGAATCAGGCTGACCGATAGTTCGTGAATAATTTGTATCAATTGACTGCGGCTGTCGTTTTCGTCTTCGTTGCGGTATCTTGTTGGAATTTTGTTTCCTAGTTGTAGTAACTGTTTATATATAGTGCATCCTTTGTAATTAGCCGGATGGCTACCTTCACAATGGGTGCACTTTGCAGGTGTATCCATTGATTTATAACAGTTCCTTGTTTCGTGTTGTTCGCCACATTTAACAGAAATATATGGTAATGTACAATATGTTTTACTGTGACCAAATGATTGGCACCTCGTGCATTGTATTATCCCTTTACTTGCGTACGGTGATACTACATTGATTTTCGTGTTGAGCAAGTATTGTAGGTTGTAAATGTTTTTGTTGTTGCTATCAGGTTCTAAGTCTACATAGAACATTGGAAGTCGTTGCTTTGTTTTAGGTTTAAGTACATTGATTACATTCCTTGTTGCGAAGCCTGCTTCATATAACGCATCCTTTATGTCATCGGGGAATCGTATGATGAAGGTTTTTAATTACCACACGGTATGCTCTTTCTTCTTTAAGTTGGTAAGTATGGTTACATTTTAGGTCTTTCAAAAGTTTGATTATTGTTGGTTTTCAGCCCGATTTTGTTATCGTTTAAGGCTTGGCAATTCTTCTTTTGTTAGAATCGAAGATATTTTTCATTTGTTTGTAGTTAATTACCGCCTATATAATTATAGGAGGTGGTTTCGGCAAGTTTTTAACTTCGTTGGTTTTGAATGCGGTCGGTTCTTTGTTTTCTTGAGAGAGTATTTGATTAGTATCAGAATCTGTATGGTTCAGTAAAGGCCAGAATCTGTTACTTTTTTTTTTTCGTCAATTTTTAAGATATTTCTGGTGATAATTTTGGAATCCGCGCCCTTTTTCGGGTAGGGATTATTTGCCAAGTATTATGCGGTTTTGATACGATCTTTAATGGTACTGATTTAATGGGTTCTTTAAGATTGTTGCTTTCTTCCATTTCTATTTCATGGGTAGCAATTATCGTTAACAGGGGCATAACAGTTCCCACTTTCATCACTCTTGTTATTAATATTGTTACTGTTACTAGTACTATTAACAGTACTGAGAGTAGCCGTATTGCTGTTGCCACTACAACTTGCGGCACCAACTTTGGTACACGCAGTTGTTTTATTGACGGTGTGTAATTTAGACATCGCACGTAATGTACACGAAATTGCGTTATATATATATTATACTTATACATATAGCGTTATTCTTAAATGTTACAATTACGAGATAGTAGTTACGCACGACGAAAGTATATAAAATCGCACGTTATTATAATGTAGATAATACAATACGATAGAATGGTATATAAAAATCACACGTTATTATAAGAACGGTTAATACAATACGGTTAGTTTATCAAACAATGCGGTTAAATCCTGCCTGATAAAACGGAACAAACTCACCGAGTGTAATTATCCTCTTCTATCGATATTTCTGGATATTATCGAATAATGCGCAATAAAGTGTTTGTTATAAAAGCGAACTTTGAGAAACAGATAAACACACGTAACGTACAACATGCGTTTCCGAATGAAAATGAATATGCCAAAATCTATGGTCGATGAGTCATTAACTTGAAACCCATTAATAGAATTACATTTTGTTCGATTAAGCTATAGTTTGTTAAATTTTATGCTTATTTAACTTAGTAGGTTGAAATTGTATCTTTATTTATTTGGGGAAAAAACACATGTTATTATTTAAAAAATTTTACAATAATCAAATGAAAAGAATCGTTAGGTATCATCAGTTTGCGTCGGTGCTTTCTGTCTATATCAATATCATCGTGCTTCTTCTTTTTACATCATCTCCGACCGAAATATAGCTGTTCCGTCTTTGTCCTCGGACATCTTTGCCAACTCTGTGCAGAGATGTAGCTTTCTATGACATTTTTCTGGCTTTCTATATCCCTCGATGACACTAATCGGGACAAGTTGGAATAAATAATAGCTTTCCGAATGTCTATTTATACGACTGTAATATTTTAAATAGCAGTTTCCATTTGCTTTGACATTTCTCGCAGCACATCTGTATCGATAATTAATAATAATAATAATAATAATAATAAAAAAGTATATTATTAATTTTTAAATCTAAAAAAGTTCATTATACTTTTTTATGGTCTATTTTTTTCATTCTGGGGGATTTCTGACTCGAACTTATTAGAGTATATCTTTTACACGTAGTAATACTCGTTCCGAAACACAATTATATTAGTTTCTAATGAAAATCAACAATGGTCATTTAGTGTTGACAATGAATTAACGATATTTCTCGAACCATTTTAATCTTCTTCCGGTGCTTTACATCCTTCACGCGTTGGCTGGTTTTAGTATTTCTCACCGATAACTTTCCAGTTTCCTTTTATTCACCGTCCGGTCCTTTATGTTCATTATTCATCCGAGAACTTCTTTCTTAATATACTTTAGTAATAAACGGAATTCTTCTCGGCGAATTACGCGACCGAAATATGCAATTTTTTAATTTTCTGTACGATATTCCACAGCTTCGACCGATGCTCTTTTCAAGAACCTTCAGCAGACGTCTCAGTAAGCACATTTTCATTGCCATTAGTCGCTTCTCAGATATCTTCTTTTATCGATCGTGTCTCCACACTGTATAATAGTACCGGCCACATATATATATATATATATATATATATATATATATATATATATATATATATTTAGTAATTAATTCCCATGGACAGCCCACAGAACAAATGATTCTGTTTTAAAAGAACTGAAAATCGAACCCACCGAACAATTAGTACCATCCATTGAAAAACGCATGCTAGGCTTCTGTGGTCATGTAATACGAGCAAATGGCCTGGAGAAAACAATTCTGCAAGGAAAGGTTGATGGAAAAAGGAATCAAATCACGAGGTTATGTAATGTAGACACACAACAAATCATGAATGTAGCGCAGAATCGATATAAATGGCGACGTCTCGTAACTTGCATCAAATAAGGTCACGACATCCGGATTAACGAAACGAGAAGAAAAATTACTTTTAGCTTTAAAGGGAACTTTGCAGAACTACACGAACAGATGTTTGGCTATTCCACGTGGGATTTTGATTTCCTCTTCGAAATTTAATCTGAAATTGATTAATACTCGGGGTATTTGAATAATTGTTTTAAATATTTTTAAAAATACATCTTTTAAGTAAATCCAACAAACAAATGCGACGACCGTTGAAATTGTCGAATATTTCTCTCCTCGAAATTTCGTACACGTTTATATTGTACGATTCGAGAGTTCGTATATCGACTATTTTATATGTATACCACCGTTAGCACGTACTAACCAAGAGTCCGGCTAAACTCCCCGTCGTCGTGGAAACAGTTCGTTTTAAGCCTGAAATTGAACGACGGTAGTTGTCATATCGCGACTTGTTTATTAAAAGAGCCGAGTAAAATATCCCTTACATTTACATATCAGTAATTTTAAATACGTACGCATTTAGTTTCGACGTGTATAAACGTTCCTCGTATATTTTATAAACTATCTATTATCCGGAATAAACTGATAAGTTGAACGGTACTTAAAATCGTTCGTATCCACGAGAGACGGATTAATAATTAAATCTCTCGTCAAAACAGCATCTAGAAATGGTGTCAAAATTACTAAATTGACGACATCCATAAGCCGAATATACTAATCTTCGTATACATGTATTTATACGTATTTTATATAATCTACTATATGTGTACCCAAAACGAATACTTCAGTATTAATTGACCCTAATCGAAAAAAGAAGTACCGATACAATACCAGCTCCGAATCTGTCACGCGCAGAAATTACTCCGATGAATACCTCTCATTTGAAGTAAACAAAACAATAAACAATAATTATTTATACGCGTGTATATATATATACTTATAAATATATATATATTTTTTGTATATATATATATATATATGTATGTATAATACCGAACGTAGATATAAAATTAATCTGCTCATTGTTATTTTCTCCGTAACAGCATCGTCATTATCCCCTGGAATTTCCGACGCAAATCGTTAATCCTCCAACATCGGACGCATCGATGTATACGGTTTTGCATATTCGTTTATTATTAGAATTTAAATTATCTTTTCATATCCACTACTAAATACGTCATATCGATTACGTAATGTCCTACCGAAATACAAAGAATATACCGGCGCACTCTTTCCGCGGATGTAATTAATAACACCTACGAATAACGACTAATTATATAGGCATACTAGAAGTTGCCCACGGCTTCGTGTTTCGCATTGATATAGCAAATTGGATAGAAATTACAATAATTTAAAGTTTTAAAAATCAGTAAACAGCGATATGCTAAATCGTTTAAAATTTAACACGTTTTCCTGTTAGAATGTACCGTCGCTATCAACACCCGCAATACAAACGACATTTTAGTGGGGCGTGGCCGAAATATATAGTAAATAAAACTATTAAAAGAAAGAAACAGCGATATTTTAAAACTTTAAATAATTGTAATTTCTATCCTATTTTCTATAGCAATGCGAAAGGCGAAGCCGTGGGTAACTTCTAGTATGCCTATATAAATAGCCGTTATTCGTATTAATTACACCCTGCGGAAGTAGTATGCGGGTATAATCTCGTATTTTGCTAGGACAAAGCTTAGAACGAATCATACGATAATATATGCTAGAGAAGTTGTGCAAATTTAATCATTATTGCTTTAACAGTTTTTCAGTTAAATCGGAACAGATAGACAGACAGACAAACAGACAAACAAAAATGATAAAAAAAAAAAAATAGATTTTCTGTTTATATAAAGTAGCCTAATGCAGTGATTATAATGAAAATATTCCCAAATCACAGACAGACACTACAGTTTTATATATTAGTATAGAACTATAGATATATGTTAGGGGGTTGCGAACCATACTCGCGTAAATGCTGAACCTACCTTAATATCCGCATTCGCGATGCGCATGTATTACAAGGCGACATGCTTTAATAGCCACGATGCCAACCTGCTTAGATGCTCGCTGTAAACGTAAACGAAAAAAATATTAAGAATTAAATATTAAAAATCGGGTAAATGTTGATCACGATGTGGCCGATTTCCTAATAAAAACGAAAATGAGAAAAATAAGATGTTTCTTGGTAGTACAGCCGAAACGACCTGCATATAATCCACTAAGAATCCGAAGCTGAGGAAGTAGAAATATTACTTTGTATAAAATATAATTCGCCGATTTAAAATCTTGTACGCTACGAAGTTTTACCTATTAAAAAAAAAAAAACTTGAAATCCGCATTCGTGGATGTGATCTTCTAAAAATCCGCCAAATCCAGGCATGTATATATATTCATTCGATATAGTCATAGAACAGGTGAAATTATAAAATTTGAACTCTGAATTATAAACTATTTATAGCGTATACATATACAAGGTTTTCAATCAGCCTGAGTCGGATAGATTTTCGAAATGGAATAAAATCAACTATTTTTCCGCATTAAATGCCCATGTATGTCGCGGTGATCCGAGTAATTTTCAATTCAATCGTCGCATATATCTGACTGAATTTGAACGATAACATTCTTAATGTGGCTTTAAAAACATTGATCAATTTTAGATTTTACCATACACTTGCGTCATCAGGAAAATAATGTCTAGATTTCGGTGGCAATTCAAGTCCTCGCTGCCCATTGATAATCATACCTCAAACAAACCGTTCATGCGGAATAGCATCCGTTGTGTAGTAGCGTCGTCAAATTGTACAGGGTGATTTGACATTTGTAACGCAAAATAATAAACAACATATTAGACACGCGTCACTTAATATCGACCCGCCCCCATTACAAAATTCTCTGTACATTATATATGTTTAACGGTTACGTTCGTATAAAATAGTTGTTTGATATTTTTTCAATCCGTTCATCTCTGTCCTCGGCTTGCGCAAAATTTCTTGTATACTAATTATCATTTTAAGTTGGTCAATAAAGCGTGCTAGTGGAGATAGACTATTACCGAATACTTCTCTATAGATGGCAACGTGTTCGACGATGTCTCGAATTACGTATTCGAGTAAGATTTTATTGTCTAAAAACTGGCAGAATTGGTGCATTTTTTACTACAACTGATCCATATTGTTAACATTCTTCTATAAGACGTCATCTATGTTACTACTAATCTTATTTGAGATGGTTTATTTTGAATCCGTGATTCGCGTTCGCAAAGTGCCAACAGGAAAATACCATTGTTTTCATCGGGTACAATTTCGTTCGATTTTTTCTTCCCGGTTATTAACTACAAGCTTTTCGTCAAATTCGAACAGATTAATTTTTTTGGGATACGTCTATAATAATTTTTTCGCGTCCAAATTTGAAAATTCTTTATCCGAAATTTCTTTAATTTCGAAATACGTGTCCGTTCTTATACTTTGTAACAACATTTCAAAAACGCTTATAGTTGTTTGAAAATGAAAACGGGAAATTTTTTCGGAAGACCACAAAGTAAAGGGATGGACGTCGTTTTTTTTTTTTTTTTTTAAGTGGAAGGGAAAAAATCTTCAGAAGACACTGATAAATAAGGAATTTTAGTTTTTGTTAATGCAGCACACGCAAGCATGAACTGCAAGAAAGGCGAAATCAGCGTATGAAACCCCCTCCCTCTATAAAAAAAGTGAGGTTTAAAATAATAATGAAGGTCCGACACCAAAGCAGGGACGACCACACTTAAAATTAACTTATTGCGATGGAAGAAGGGATGAAATAATATAATCCCTTCTTTCATCTAATAAAAGTTCTTAGAGTTTATGCTTATACTTTAACTGAAGTAGATAAGCATTATAAATAAAGTCAGTAAATAAATAAAAAAAATACAGCAAAAAACAACAAATTAAAATAAAACCAATGTAATAAAGGAAAACCAAAATGATAAGAACTTATATGAAAAAAAAACAACTTCATTATACTTAAACTAATTACAAATATTAAGACAAAACTAATTATAAAATTTTAATGAGTAGACGACGAACAGTTGACCACGCTAATAAAAACTGCACCGGTCCTGGGACGACGATTGACTTAAGCGTTAAGAAGAAAAATGTTTGAACTTAATTCGCATAACCTGTTCAGCGTATGTAAGGAAATTTACTACTCTTTTACCTAATTGAAACAGTACAAAAGGTGCAGACCGAACCATCAACAAGCCGAAACCTATACAGGTACGACCTAAACTTGCCATGACCAGTCATCAACACTTCTGCACTGTAGAAATTGATATCGAATTTCAGTAGTTTTAATCTAGATGCAATATTTGGCAGAAATGCATAAGTCTTTCTGTCAGTGATTGAACTGTCCCAATTGCACTGTCATATTGCGATCAAAAAAGAAAAAATATGTTTTTTAAAATTTTTATTTGTCATTGGTTGCACGAAGATACCTTCAAGCAAGTCAAAGTGTTTCATTCTTGAACAAACCTCCCCCACAAGTCTATGCTCACTAGTGAGAGCCCTACCAATAAGATATAAATCAAAAAGCAAGACCCCACATTAGGAGTAATGCTGTAAAATGAACCCATTAGGAGCAAAAATTTCCTTCGCTGTTTATTTGCCAGATCAAGTACTTTTCTGTTTAAATAAATGGCCTTACCATACCTATATAGGGTCTGAATAAGGCCTTTATACGGTATGGAATGTTTTTTGAAATCCATGCCTCAAGTATTTTTTTTGTACACGTAATAGTTTATTAAAAGTGTCCATATATTTCGTAGAAATGTAATGGAAATGGGGTAAGAATGTTAACTTTTCATCAATTTAAATGCAATGGTACTTTAACGATGACGTATGTAAAATGCTGAAATCAGATAGTAATTCCAACTCCTTTATCCGGCCAACAAAAGAGGCATTATCAAACACAGAAAATCTGCATTTGGTGGGGGAAAACGATAGCCCTAACTGTGCTACTCCACATTCTCCAAGTATTTAGAAATACATGCAAGAAGTGGTAGTGACGAAGACCTCTCGGCTTTAAACACTAAACACAGATCATCGGCATAGAAAATTAACAGACAAGTGACTTTAATATCGGAGCAACATTTATCAACACTATAATGTACAGTGGAGTAGAAGATGTTCCAGAGTAGATCCAAGGACAGACCCCTGTGGAACTCCACATGTAGGTATCCTTGTATCGATTGTCGGAGTTTAAGTGTTGCAGAACGGTTATTAAAATAATCTATAATAAAAATAATAAAACGATTAATACTATTATAAGCAAATTTATATGACCTATTCAACTCCTTTAGCACATTCTTATAAAGAAATATACGAAAGGAGTTCTTACATTTAGAGATTTTTTTTTTTCGGATCAACTTAATTTTAATTTTAAAAAATTGTAATCTGTCGTTCCACCAATCAATTTGTGGAAAATCAACATGTACTAAACATCTACCAATCAACTCAATCGAATACTTATCGAATTGACTAATTAAAGAATGTAGCCGCCTCTTTCAAAGACAGTATTTTTTACATTAACAATAAAATTATTAATATAAGTATAATTAAGACGTTTAATAAATTGATCCAATTTTATAAAATCGTCCGGGAGGGGATGGTAAAATTATCTTTAAAGTTAAAAATGAATCTGCGATAGAACTCCAGGTCCATCCAACTAACTTATTAGATACTAAATGTGAAGCACTGGCAGAGACCAACAAATAATCAATGGTACTTGAACAATTGTAATTAGCAAAACATTCATAACCACGAGATCCCTAGAGGCAACCAACTCACTAAAGTCAAGGGAGTCGCTGGTTTCCCGAACATGAGGCTCGATTACTGGTAGCCTGATGTTAAAATCCCCAACAACAATGTGAAAATAGTTTGGAAGCTGCCCCAAGGTCTGGTCGAGTACAGACAGAACATGGATTTTGGATTTATTAAGAGAATATACACATGTAATAATGTATCTACCTACCCTAACTGAAATCAAATCGAATTTACTGTACAATAAAAAATGACTTTACTATAACAGCAACTCTATTATTAATTTAAGGTAGATAGTTATTACGTAATGGAGTCACGCCATTGCTTACATATGGCTCTGCCATTGCTTACATATAGATCTGCCAATGCACACACATCTACATCCTTAGTATAAAAAAATGCCTTAAAAATAATGCTTGACAGGCCCGCAAATTATCTATATTAAGATAGGAGCACTTAACTTGCTCCATAGTCAACCCTGACCCTCATGTTTTCCCGAGCCTTAACCAGACAGGGGCAGTTCTTATTGAAGGTACCGTGGTCAACTAACTTAAACACTGCCGCGAGAAAAATTAATCCTTATCCTTCCGCCAACTGGAGAAGCTGATATTGTGCAGGGATAATCTCTGCATAAATCCTCAATACTGGATTACTTTGAACTTTGTGAACACTGACCGGTTCAGATCCTGTTAGTTCAGACAAATGTACTTTTACATCATCTTCACTAACATTGTTTGCATGAAAGAGTATTAGTTTTTCTTCTTTAACTCTACAGTCAGGAATTCAATCTTTGATAATTTTTGCCAATTTAACTGAATCATTCTTAGTTGATGTATTAATGATACAAAAAGTTACATCAATCTTTTCCAAACTGTCCAAAGACATTATTAACGTTCTCCGAGTTTAAAATAACTTTATTTCTAGGAACAACTAGCTTCTTTTTCTTACCAACCAGGACATCTCTAAAAGACTCTCCTTATAACTTAAGTAATTGTGACGTTAATTCCATTTCACTAAATTTATATATTTCATTCGATATACCGTCTAACCCGGCCGCTTTATTAAGCTTAGAGTTTTTTATCGCTAGTAAAACTTCTTCTTTAGATGGTGGCGTATCCAGTTGATTATATTTTCCTGAGGTATTAAACGAAAAATGTCCTCGTTAACCGTGGTTTTATTGTTTAGTAACGTTTGAAAATATTCCTTCCATCTGTGTTAAATTTCTTCTCTATTTCGAAATAATGTACCCGATGAGCTTTGTACAGCAATTTTACGCCTAGATATAGGATCACATTTAGTATTAATAGCTGTAAAGAATGCACGCATATCATGCTTTTCATGTAGCATTTGAATATCTACCATTTTATTAATCCACCACTGATTTTGCAATTTTCTGGTTTCACGTTGCACTTTAAATTTTACCGAGCATTACTATTTCTTTTTGCTACATTCATCCAATTATTTTGCCATGCTATGAAACATTTACGTTTTTCATCAATTTGATCTTGTAACTCTTTTGAACTGTCGGCAAACCAATCTTGGGATCATTTTACTTTACAGCCGAGAACGTTTTTGCACGCCAGCGTTATCTCATTTTTTATACAACACCGCTGTTTTTCTACAGTTGACATGGAAAGGGGTACTGAATTTTTAAGATAGATGGTTTAATACTGCTGTAAAGTTGTTTAATATATTTTTATCTCTTAATCGATCTATATTATAATTCCCTTGTTTATATTTTTGTAACCTTGGATGATACTTAATAATGGGGAATCTACATTTTGTTCTACCCCTCATCGCACGAGTAATTAGGCATTCATTTCTGTTTTGACGATTTGTGATAACGTAATCTATTAGATGCAGGTGTCCAGACCTAGGATGATGCGTCTACGATCCTTTATGGATATCTTTTAGCTTGAAAATAGTGTTAGTGATAACAATACCATTTTGCGCGCAAAACTGTAATAAGCGCTCCCAATTACTGTTTTCTTTTCCAATTACATGGGCTCCAATGATGTCATTCCAAATACTTATATTTTTCCCCACTCGTGTATTAAAATCATCAAGTATTACAAGTCGTTCATTAGTTTTAATTTTATTTAACGTTTCTCGAAGGTCGTTATAGAAAATTTTTTTTACATCTTCAGAGCGTTGGCGCATACGAGCAAATTACTGCTAATGTAGGATTTTTTGGAAATTTTAGTTTCATTACTATAAGTCGATCGCTGATATCGTGCGGCTCTTCCGACACGTATTGTATCAATTTTGTATCTGTGGCTAATCCTATACCTCTTAAACGTTTATTTCCTGGTTTAACATATTGTGTAACCCGTGCTTTATTCAGTAACTTGTACTTCATCGGTGAATCTTGTTTCATATAATCCAGCTAGGTCTATTTTATATTTTCTTAATTCGTGCGTAATTAAAACCATTCTTCTTACAGGCAAATTTTTGTTATCTAATAGTGTTCTGACATTCCAAGCACCAAATACCCAGTTTCTCTTTTCATTATTATTTTCATTTTTGTTTTTACCGCATATAGTGTGAGTTCCCATCAGTCGCGGCAAACTGACCAGATAAATAAGGGATGAACTATATTTAGGACACCTTTTCTAGTCTCTTCCACATTCGTGGCAGGCAAAGCGGTCCTAAAGAGGGTTGCCTGGTCGTATGATCTGCTGCCGAACGCCGACATCATCCCGTTCTGCCCGAGAGCGACCACTTGGATCATACCGCCTTCCGTGTAGAATCGTTAGCTAACAGCTCCCAGTTGACCAAACCTGCTTCTATCGCCATGACTCCATCGTCGTAGGCCTTTTTAAACAAGGAGGGACAAATAGATGATAGCAGTATACGGCTTTAGGAGAACACAGTGTTTAAAGAGCTCCCATGCTGCTTGTACAAAAACACTAGTTTTATCTAACGGCATGAATTAACCAAGGCAGTCAGACTAGCGCAGTTGCTGCGCATTTCTGCAAGCAAGGAAATACAGTGAGTGCTGAAGGAATTAAGAGAGGTAAGGAAGGCAAGGAAATAAAAGAAAAAAGATGCTAGAAAAGCAGGAATAAGGAAGGAAGGAAGCCGTTATTTCGGGGCGTCACCCTAGCCTTTGGATAAGATCCAGACCGCAAGGCAGCGGTTTGCTACTGAGGAGGTAGCGGTGTAAGTTTTTGACAGCGACCAAACCTCGTTGAGGATGAAACAGTCGTATGATTTTGTGAACTTTTAGTAGGCAGTTCCTCAAGCTGCCCGTCCACATCCTCTTGTCTCATTGCCCTATCACTACTGGAATCACCTACTTGAGGCTTTCCATCAGTAGCTGCTTTTGGTCCGCGACTGCTTATTTGACTGATGTCTTATTCGCAACTAACCTACATATCTGTAGGCCGTTCCACTATCCGCCACCTGTGGACGCGCCTCGTTCCGGTTAAAGTCCGGCCCCGGAAAGTACAAAGTACCTCCGGCGGGGATATATATACTTTAGACCCACATATGATTTCGGGGTCTATATTGCTGATCGTTTGAATTTTTCATCTCATATAGGAAACGTCAATTAAAAGTCAGACAAAACGCCGGGTTTATCCACATCTGTTATACTTCTAAACGATACAATCAAGTTTATTCGTTAGAACGACATCTTCACAAAACAAATTCCAGTCAGTATACTTACTTTCATTAACTTATTAACTTTTTTAAAAAAAAAATACAACTTAAATAACAGACATTTCAGTCGAATTTAAATCAGACAAGAGTGCGGACCGGTCATTCCAAATTAACTCATTGCTACATATTCAATAAAACTAACCCTGTCATGTGTTCATCTTGTAATATTCAACTTTCCTTATCCCATCTTCTTCTTTATTGTCCTACCTACAACATCCTCCGTTCTAACCTTAATTTTCCTATCATGATCAATAAAATACTTTCCATTGCTAATCTTAATAATCTCCTAAATTTCCTCAATGAGACAAATGTACTATACCTATTGTAATAACTTCATTAGTTACTTTTAATTTAACACTTAATGTATCAGCTTAATTTATAGTTACAAACCGTTCTTCTGGCCTCTGTAGCAGTATACAGCATGGTATATAAATTTATATATGTATATTAAACAAAAAATCATTATAATAAGTAATAGACTAAGAAAAATCGCCGGTTAAATTAAGTGGACGAAAAGTATGTTTGAGAAAAGAAGCAGACTAACAAATATACTTTTAAACAGATTATCAGTAGCAACATTAAATTTCAACATCTTTCTTGTAGAGTATTTATACGTGGCAATCACCAAATGGCAAAGCAATTGTATCGATTACATTTTGACAAAATAAATGTGGTGAAAAGCATGCCCGTGCTCAGCACATTAACTTGGTATGTCCGAGAGAAAAGAATGATCCTCCTTAAAATGGAAAGAATATTTTACTAAAAGAATATTAAATATTTTTCAAAATTCACTAACCCATTACTTCTACAAATAATTAAATAATAATATGGATACATAGAAAAATCAAATACTCCCATAGATCCCCGTTCGTAGATGATGATGATCCATTTACATGCCGTATACTGCTACGAGGCCCGAACAGGCCGGTTTCACGTAGGAACGCTACCGTTGAACGAGCTGCATTTGGCTACAAAAATT
Source organism: Coronaproctus castanopsis (assembly GCA_032883995.1). Taxonomy (NCBI): domain Eukaryota; kingdom Metazoa; phylum Arthropoda; class Insecta; order Hemiptera; family Monophlebidae; genus Coronaproctus; species Coronaproctus castanopsis. The sequence goes on from CM065053.1 coordinate 16,574,418, forward strand.
GTTTCAATGCTGATGGAAGACTATATCAGATACGTTCAGCCTTGTACTTCTAGCAACGTAACAGAAGGTGTTCTGTTGTTAATTTAACATTGCTGCAGGAACAAATCGGTGGTGATTCTCTTCTGATCAACAGCGAGTGCCTATGTTCTAGTAGTACACGACAAATTACTATTTGTCAACGATAGAGAAGATCGCCATAAATTACTATCAGGTTTAGGGTAAGTTGTTTGCAGTTGGTGTGAATAACCACAACATATTCTGCGTATATCTTTTAAATCTGTTGTAAGATCAGGAGCAGGCCGCATATATCAGTCGGCTAAATAATTTCCAGCAGTGGCTTAGAATTCATATAAATAATGGTTGCTGGGAATGACCGGTAGATTTATCTCCTTGGACACCAGATGCTGATTTTTGTGCTTATTGCTGACTGAGAGCCAGTGGCAATGTTAAACTTTATACCAAATAATACAAATGGATTATAATTAAATGAAGTTTACGATGGCGTGAAGAAGATCATGGCATGAAGAAGATCTAAAAGACGAATATGAAATTAATCTCTATGAATATTTTATAAGTAATGTAACAATCAGGCCAATTAAAACTATCTTAATAATGACTTTAGTAACATTCGAATTATTTACGAATCTAAGGATATAGCGTGATATTTTTAACGTATTATTGTTGTTAACGAGATTCGCGATAATTAGGAACTTATCGAAATCGTTAAAGTTTTGTATTTTATAACGAATAAGTAGTATAGACAGGTGTTAATTTATTAGTGCGTCATCACGCAGAGAAGAAGTAGCACTGACAAGAGTGCGGACCGGTCATTTCAAATTAACTCATTGTTACATGTCAATCGGACTAACACTCCCATGTATCAGATAGATCCGGATAAGTTAAAGGAAATAGTAATCAGTCTAACAAATAATAAAGCTTCAGTTCCCGATAAAATATTAAACAAAACTAATATAATTAATACACAAACATTTCCCTGATTTATTATTAACAATGTACCAGAAAATGTACTCTCTAGCTGACTTTCCAAATTTATGGAAATTATCGAATGTAATTCTGTTATAAAAAACAAATAAAGACCCGAACAACATTAGTTCCTATAGGTCAATCTGCTTACTAAATGCATTCGGAAAAATATATGAAAAATTGATAAAATGTAAGATCTTATATTACACAAAAAACGAAATTTCCTTGACCAAAGACAGTTTGGATTTCGGGAAGGTTTATCTACCGAACACGCGGTAAATTACGTCGCTTATAAAATCAGAGAATGATTAAGTAATAATAAATGTGTTTTAGCTGTTGGCTTAGACATAAAAGGGACTTTTGATAACTGTTGGCATCCTGCCCTTTTAAAAAATCTGAAAGACCTTTTTATTGAAGATGAAATCTTGCTTAACATCCTATACCATTATTTAAACGGGAGACAAGTAAAACTGAGTGTTGGAAATATTTCAGTTAAAAAAAACACGTGTCCGCAAGGAAGTGTATTAGGTCCGTTATTATGGCTTGTACTATTTAACGGCGCCCTAAAAGTACCATATAATAATGAACGAGTCGATTTATGTGCTTACGCGGATGACTTAATATTCATAATAAAAGGAAACACCAGTAACGAAGTAGAACAAACTGCCAATAATACACTGTGTATGCTTGAAATATGGCTAAATGATGTCAAATTAGAACTCTCTGTGCAGAAATGCTTTGTGTCATTTTTCACCAATGGTTAAAAATGAAAAGGAACAATATTAAGGTAAAATTCAAAGGCGCACAGTTAAATGTTGTAGAACATTTCAAATATCTTGGAGTAATACTCGACAATAAATTATCGTTTAAATTTCATATAGATTCGATCAGTTCAAAAATGGACACTAAGTATTATCAGATGTTAAAAGCATGTCGGAATAAATGGGATCTGATTTCAATTATAGGATAGTTTTATATAAATCATTGGTTGAGAGCACAATGTCATATTGTAGCTTAGTATTTACTGAATAGCTGAAAGTTAAATGTGTTAGGAAAAAAATTATCTTGGTACAAAGAAAATTCCTAATTAATGCGTGCAGAGCCTATAGAATAGCTTCACATAGTGCCATAGTTACAATAGCAGGTGTCCCTCCATTAGACCTACTCATCTTAAACAGAGGAATTATGTTCGCCATAAAAACCCATCACACATTCCCGTACATAAACAGAGCGCTGCTTGATCAAAACTAATCTCTTAATACCAACAAGTCGTATAACCCCACTTAGTGATACCAAAATTTGTGCGCGTCAAGTCAAAAATAATATAAGAAAATATATTGTAGAAACGTGGTAAAACAGATGGGAGCAATATTTGGCGGGACGCCAAACTTACCTTTGATAAGAGATGTAAGGGAAAGGCATAAGATAATCCTCAAGCCAAATCTTTACATATCACAGTTATTAAAAGGACAGGGCAAACTTGCCGAATACGTTCACAGATTTGGTCTAGAGAACGATGATAAATGCCCCTGTGGCCAAGTAGAAACAGCGCGGCACATACTATTTGATTGTCCGCTGTATAACAAGGAAAGGAAGTTCAATGAAACAAATTTTAATCTAAAAAACAAGTCCATAGCAAATAATTTCGAAATTTTCGCATTTCAAGTATTACATTCCAGATTTCAAAAATAATTGATAACTTCGCACAGTGGTGCAATGTTGGTATAAAATTATTAATACATGTGTGTGTGTGTGTGTGTGCGCGCGCGTGTAAAAGCTTGTGCTTGTGTGTTTATTCAATGTCGTCTCGATGATACGACATGTGAATTATAGATCACTTATTCAAAATATGAAAATTATGTGTAAATATTTGTAAATTTTTATTGTGAATCATGTACGATGTATCATTATAAATATTTTTCTAGATACATAAACATTGTAATTATTGTATAGTAAACTCGTTAAATGCGTGTGTGAATAAATGGTTCATCAGAAAGTACACAGTCGAAATTATGAATGTGTATAAATAACCTTAGACTTTGACTACTTATAATCTGAATGTTTTTGTAAGGAGCCGCGTCTGTCTGATTAAACCTAACGGTGGTGCAGGAGATGCGGTCATCCAATATTAATATAGTAGACTGTATTCACTAATATCTTAAGAAAAATAAATTCCATTAATAAAAAAAAAAAAAACACTCCCATGTGTTCATCTTGTAATATTCAACTTTCCTATTCCACCTTCTCCTTTATTGTATTACCTACAACATCCTCTGTTCTAACCTTAATTTTTCTATAACGATTAATCAAATACTTTCCATTGCAAATCTTAATAATCTCCTAACATTCTTCAATCAGACAAATATGTCTAAGTCCACATTGTTACTTCGGGAGTGTTGTTGCAGAATTGAATCCAGGATTTGACTGGCCGTGCAAAGAAGTTATATACCGCGATAATTTTAACAATCCTTCTGTGAATAACTGTATCCCTCTTAAAAATATCGGCGAGGCTCCGCTAAATTGCAGCAATTCCGAAAATCTAGTCTCGGCTTGTTTGATAGCGCATTTTTTAGTTAGATTAAGTATGTCACTTGATGAGACCGGTAGAAACTGATGTCATATATGAGATATCTCTGGCGGACTAGTTTGCTACGATTATACATCGAAAATTTGATTTAAATTCGACTGAAATGTCTGTTATTTAATTTGTATTTTTTTTTTAAAAAAAGTTAATAAGTTAATGAAATAAGTATACTGACTAGAATTTGTTTCGTGAAGATGTCGTTCTAACGAATAAACTTGATTGTATCGCTTAGAAGTATAACAGATGTGGACAATCCATGCGAGGTCAAAAGTTACTACCTTGCTATCCTGTAAATTACATTCAAACAACTGTTTGAAAGGGAGATCGTTAATTTTACACTAGACGATAAGCAGATTTAGATCCGTTTAATAACGTATCACACGTACGTGTATGTATTTAAATAATCTATAGACGAGAAAAATTTCATTTGTTTACAATCCGCTACATCATTGATAAAAATAATAAACAATAAATTGGATCTTTGTATAACTGATGTGGATTTATCTCTTTCAGACCTACAATTATATAAAACGTAACATTTTCTAAGACGCAAATAAGATTTAATTATATACTAATTCGTATGGATAATTTTATTTTATTTTTTAAAGATATACAGTTATTATTCACAGGATTGTTCAAATTATCGCGCGGTATGTCACTTCTTTGCACGGCCAGTCAAATCCTGTACTTAAATCTGCAACAACACCTGCAACTAGTAATGAATACTTATGTCACGGAAGAACAATGTGGACTTAGGGCTAAAACACATTAAGCGGTTTCGACCGAAGCGTTTCCCGAAAGTAAAACCGAGTCGGTTTCAGATAAATACGTTTCTTATGGTGTAAACACACACAGCGGCGAAACCGCCTGTCGGTTTTAAAATCGACGCGTTTTGTGATTGTCTGGCGTGAAACGCGGCGTTTTATACATTAGAAGCGTTTCTCGTTTGCATTCATTCAGATGTATTAAACCAAACACGGCGTTTTTCAAAGCGGTTTTTGTTTTTATATACGTTCATTTTATATTCCGTTTTTCCTGGTAAATATATAAAACGCCACGAAACCGACAGGCGGTTACCGCTTTAAAAACGCTAGAAAACCGACCAATGTGTTTTACGCATTTAAAACCGACTCGATAAACGCGGCGGTCAAACCGCTAAGTGTGTTTTTGCCCTTAGGCAAGAGCGCAGCATAAATGCCATACGAAAAGTTATGGAAAAGGCTAGAGAGCAAAATAGGTATCTGTATATTCCGCTCATAAATGCCAAAAATGTTTTCGATACAGATAATAGAAATGCGATATGGCGATGCTTAGGAATAACTGGTTACCCACCAAAATTTGTTTCAATTGTAAAATAGCTGGATGAATACATGGAAAGTTCAGTAATTTGCGACACACCGAACTGACAGATGCTTTTCTGGTAACAACGGGTGTAAAACAAGGGCATGTGCTTGCACCGTCTTTGTTTAATCGTTATACGAGAATGATCTCTTCTTGACATACAAACGAAAGATTGAACAGATAGGTATCAAAATAAGATATTTTTTTATGAGGGATTATATAACCGACAAAAATTCAATTCGAGCAGCAGAACGGAAATGTTTATACTGCAAAATTTGCAGTATGTTTTATACCGAAACTTCAGCAAAATTACAATGCGCACTAAATTATCTATATGATACATATTGGGATTATGGATTAAGTAAAAACACAAATAAAGTAGAAGTAATAATATTGAATGACGTGGAAAAAAACTTTCACATAAAAAAATTGAAGTTAAAAATTGTCAAAAGCTTCAAATACCTTGGAATCATAATTAGCGATGATAATGAACTAGATGCGATCAAATATAGAATAAAAAATGCAATGATTGCCTACAATAAGCTGGCGCATGTATTTAGGAATAAAAATTTACATACTAATATGAACCTAAACGTTTACAGAGCAGTAGTATTACCAACATTGTTGTATAGTTGTGATGTGTGGCCAATCAGAAGCAGTCAAATTAAAAAACTTGAAATACGTAAGATGAGATTGCTCAGAAAAATCTTAAGAATAATAACACGGAAGATAAGATTTCAAACGAAAGAATTTTGAAAATGACAAACTCTCTAATAAACTAGAACAACAAAGCTCGGCTAAGATTGGTTGGCCATGTTATCAGAATGGATAACAATCGCATACCGAAGTAATTATTTGTATGGTATATTAGATGCCGGTGAAAGATATTGTGCAAGATCAAAATTAAGATTTAAAGGTGTGTTATCGAACTCTATAAAAAAGAATGGTATCAATCCGAGGAAAAATAAGACTTGAGAGGAATGGGCATTTAATAGAAATGGAGAATAAGATTAGCAGGTGTTTACACCGTCAGAAATTGCACAAAATGAGGAAGAAGCAACATAGCAGATCAGTATGAATGTACACATTCATGCTATATATCTAATTATAAAATTGGATTAATATCGCATATAAAATTCAGATACTGCACTATTTAACAGAAAGAGATATCATTAGAAAGGACACTCATCGCAACAAAACGTGGTTTGAAAGACGGCTGTTGTACTGGAGGTACATTTGAACGTCTGATAAATTTTAAACAATTTGACAGAGATATCGCTCTCTTCTACTTTTTAAAACTTTAAATTAAAAAAAATATATAATTTTTTCTTATTTGTGATATCGATATCAATATGAAGCAAAGTTTAGAACGAATCCGATAATATATAATTTCATCATTATTACTTTAATGGTTGAGTTACAGATAGATAGACAAAAATTTTTAGAAATAGATTTTCTGTTTACGTGTGATAAAAATAGATGAAAATATTCGCAAATCAGACAGACACTACAGTTCTATATATATATATATATATATATATATATATATATATATATATATATATATATATATATATACGTATGTGTGTTAATACAATTAAATCATTGTTCCGTTTAAAAATAAATAAAAATATGTAAATAATGCAGTGTATTAACAATGTAAATCATTTTTTTAGATATTAGAATTTAATATAATTATAAATATATGCGATTTTAAAATGGAAAGATTTAAAATTCATATGTTATTTATTTATATATAAATACACACACCCATATATATATATATATATATATATATATATATATATATATATATATATATATATAAAATTCATCGTAGTTTTTACCACTTTTCGTTAATAGTTTCTTAACATTGACGATAATTAAGCCAGTGACTTTATAAGTGTAATATCAAGTTTAATTTTTAAATTAACACATAACTGGATTCATGGAACTATATTTTCATAAAACGTATAATGTGCGAACCAAAATTTCAATTATTACGAAGAAAATGAATAAACATCCAAATTTTCAACTAAATTTATTACATATACATATTATTTTTAAAAAGTACATAAAATAGAAATCAATGTAACACGGTTAAATATTAATATAAATATATAAATCAGAAATTTATAAAATAATTACACGAGTTAACTTGAAAATACATGCAAACCTAAAAATCTTCACAATTATTTTAAGTATGTAAATATAATAAAATAATAATAACAATAATAATAACTTTAAAACAGTAGAACGTTAACAAATTATCATCAAATCAAATTTTGACAATTTCACGTATTTCAAGAAATAATTAATTAATCTAAAAGGACATATATAAATAATTTTTATACAAACTACCGATTGCGTATAAAAAATTTAAAATTGTTCGAAGTAAACCAAATTATTTACCAATACGTCCAGATATAATTTTCCGTTCAATGTTTTTCGTCATGCAACTGAAATAAAAATTACCATCATTAATTCGTGTTACAAAAGATACGATATAAAAGTATTTTATTTTGTTTAATATTATTATTTGTATCGTCATTAAGCCGCGATAATAATATTAGGATTATTTAAAAAATTTTTACTATAATTTTTGCGTCGTCGATTTCGAACTCGGTATGGAAGTCCGTGCTCTATCCCGACGACATTATTTGTATATTTATTAACTTTCACGACGGAAGCAAACGATGGAATTACTACTGTCTTGTCCTTAAAAAATCGTGGATTACAAACAGAACGCATTTTCTTTTCTCTTTATTTTTATACGTTCGATGTTATTTGTATTAATTTACATTAGTAGTTAACAAAAACAACTCCTCAAATGAGAAACACGTACCTAAGCTGCAAATGACATAATTATATAGCTGATCGAACGAGTTTAGTAACATGTCTGAAGGGAGATTCTGTAAAAATTAGTAACGAGAGGTAGTGCGTTCCAAAAATGAGTAAAACACTATTTACACAGACTGCCATGGGAATAATTTTCAGTATACGTATAATTTTAAACGAAATTAAAATTAAAAAAAAAAAAAAAACTTAAAGTTTCGATAAATAATTTCCAGTTGATATAATTGCCATACAACCGTCAAATTAGATGCAAATACTTACGTCAATGTAACGAACTTTACAAATTTTTCGAAAGCTTAAGCGGCACCAAAACAGATGCCGATTCCGGAAAATGTTGATGATATCTTTCTAATCGAATGTACTTTACACTCACAATTCGGCCTAAGCGAAATATTTCGAAACATTATTAAAATTAAAATTGAAAATTTAATAATAATTAATAATTAATAATAATAAATACCGTATAGGCTTTATTACGCGAAAGTACTTAATTTATAAGTACGTACTGTGACCGTTTTTCTTTTTTTAAATTTTGAAGTAAAACGCAAAAAATCTTAGTTATACTACACTTTGTCCTTACTTAGGTTACATCTTAATATACACACGCATATATATATTCTTTAAACCTTCTGACGCCAATATTTGACGTAGGCCTCCCTCAAATTCTTCCACCGTTGTCTGTTATGAGCCTCACGCATCCATGAAAGACCTGCCTGGTTCTACTAGATCACCTGTCTACCTTTTCGGAAGTTTTACTCGTTTCCGCCTTCCAGTATATGACCGTCGCTTCAGTATTTCCTTCGTTCATCATCCCCGTCTGTCAGTCGAGCTACATGCCCTGCGTAGTTGCATTTATTTATTACTATTATCTTGGATACAATGTTCTCGAATCCTGTTTTTTCGTATATCGGAGTTTCTGATGTTGCCTTTTAATCTTATTCCCAGCAGCGCCCGTTCCATTCGTCTTTCCGCCTTTCCAAACTTATCCGTTAGTTATTTTATTAAAGGGCCAAGTTTACTCTCCATAGCTGAGCACATGGCATAATGCGCTGATTAGTTTGGCTCGGTTTGCTAGACTAGTTTTGCTTTGTAGAATTTTTTCCATTCTACCATACGCTATCCATTCAAGTTGTTTTCCACGTTTTTCTTTTTGTATATAATATATATCGAGGAACGAATTTTTAGAAAGGCAATATTAACAACTCATATTGGAAATTACGTAAAACTTTCTCATAAATCACAAACAGTAACGCACATTCCTTTATTAAGAGAAAATTATGTATTCGGGAAAGTCGACATCAAAAGTATTGACAAAAACAGTCGTTCTAATGTACATAGGTTGAAATATGAAGAGAAAATTATTAGCAAATGAAAATCATTCATAATATAAACGTAGCTAATAATGCAAACATTTAAACCGATGGGAATGTAATAATTTTTAAAAATTAAACATTTTTTATATTAAAATATCACATTTTAACTAGTTAGTTTTGTTTATAAAGCGAAAATGTTTTCCCTATTTTCCATACTCGATAAAAATCGTAATTAAACCACTCAGTCGCGTATTGTTAATTCTGAGATAATACATTTTGGTTCAAGAAATAATTCCAGAAAATTACTAAAAGAACCGAAAAAAATATAATGTAATGCTTAAATAATTTTTAATACGTTATATAAATATTTTAAAATTAAAACATTTAGGTCAAAAGTCATCTCTTATTTTAAAATAAACCATTTTGTTAGCACTAAAAGTCAACGTGCCATATAGGGTACCATACATTGGGACCCAAAAGGTTAAAACGTAAAAAATAAAGTAGTACCCCCCTATATAAATTCTTAATTCGCCAGGTAGTTTTAATATATATATACGCCTATCAGAACTCGATGTAAAACGTCACAAATCGTCAAAATCGATTGTTCCCGAATTATACTAGAAACTCCCAGACATACGACCAAATTCAAAAAATTCTAAATCATTATCCTTACATATACTTACTAATCATTTCTTTTATAAGATACAAATGGTAGTCATCTCGCTGTCAGAGTAATTATAAGTTATAACAACGATGTACCATTAATCCGTCGTCGATAATGTGTGAATAATTCGCTCACCAGATTTTATGATTTACTCATAGTTTTAACAAGCGATAAGATTAATCAACATACGCGTTTTGTATCGCCTGTTATCTACAAAACGTTGCCTAATTATAGTGGAATACACGTTCTCAATCGCTTAGGACTAAAATGGGTAGATAGGCGTGCGAATAACTTATATTTTACGCCCATCTTCTATTGTTTGTAGTTGAATATCGTTATCACTATGGATAACTATTGCTCTATAAATGGCTCACAATGGTGGGAACGCTCACAATAAGTCTTAAATCCTTCTCAAATTTTCGCTATCGGATAAAAGCAGGCCAATCGACAGTAATTCAGTTTAGGACACGATCGAAATAAATGTACCGTTTTGTGTCCTATGTAGTGTAGAATCAAAGTTAATCCTCATGCTTTCAACAATGCATAATTTTGATCCGATCGAAGACAACAGCTATTAAACTAACAATTTCTACAATTCGACATAAGATAGCGTTGATGTAGTTGATCGTCTAAAAAGTGAATATTCTGTTAGCAGTCCTCACTAGTCATTGATAGTTTGTTAATAAATACTGTTAATATAAATGCCCGAATCATTTACGTATTCAATTTAGAGCGATATGGAAAAATATAATTTTTTTTTTTTGGCTAATTTGACATTGGAGCTTGTACGTCTTCATATGATAAAAAGGATGAACAACTAAGCTCTTTCGTTTCATATTCGTGTGATTATTTCCCCGATTACTGATACTCCGTATCAACCTAAAGACCGAGGAAACGTCATCACTAAGTCTAACTAAATGAGGATTTTGTCCAAAGAAAAAAACAGTTATTAAAAATTACATTACAGCAGCTACGAAACACTAATATGCCAAGAACATTCGGAAATAGAACTTTGTCCTCAGCGTTGTTTTACTTGAGGTAAGCGGTAATTTGCGAAAGTTATATTATTTCTGTTAGTTATTTATAGCTCGTATTTGGTATTTTTATAATTCTTATATATACACATTTAGTATATATCCTGAATAAATTACATATTCATAAAATCACTACTCTCCAATATATTTAACATTCAACATATTATTGTCATAAATGTGTGCAAAATTTTTTCAAATATCAATAAACATTTCAAACAATAAAAAAATATTTCAAAGATCAGATGACAATAATAATATATTTCCCTACTCTCTACGTGCGTATGCATAAACATTTCTTCAGAATTTATTTACCGATTTCTTAAAGCCTTTAGAACATTAGAAGAATAAGCCGTCAGGACTATGTTTCGGTTGAGACTGAAAAAAATGCGAGGTGAGGGAATCGTTCGCGTTTTACTAATTCCAGGGAACATCATTGATGTCGGGTTAAGATAATATATATATATACAAATATAAGGGACTAACGCATAATCTTTAATAATAATAAGGTATCATAACCCTTACTACTGATTTTTATAAGCAACTATTTACTACTTCGTATATGTGTTAATTCATATAAATGGTTGTCTTGTAACGGGTTTTTGTCTGTCGTTAAGAATAAAAATCAAAAGAGAAAGTAGTAAATATTCGAATTGAAAATAAAAGGTAAATGTACCGACAAGGTATTGCGACGATATAACCGACACGTTATTATGCAAGCCGGTTAATAACAGTGTTAATTGCGGACGTTGAAGAATATTACGAGATATTGCAAATCCGCATTCTTCTCGTTCGAACAATTTCTTCAGATATCTTTATTAAACTCGGTAAAAATCGATGTCATTGTATCCGCATTTAATCAACCCTTACATATCTTGGCTATTTCTGAATCAAATAAGATAATCTTTACGCGTGGCACTAATGAGATTCAAACATCCGAGAAACGTTAGACGCATGCCTCAACCGCTGAATGTACATACGTGAGTTCGGTGGACATCGGTAATGACAGTGCTCACTTGTTTGTTGTCGACCTAAGTTCAAACATCTTCGTAGACAAATGTTTTTCAGATGAAGGCAATACGCCAACATTACGCTAAATTAACATTTTTAAAAAGTCGTTTAAGCGGTTATCCCCTCGTGTGTGTACATATACGGATAATCTAGTTTGTATTTTTTTTTTGTTTGCAGTAGGACGAACCTGTAAATACAGAAATAAAATATAGTATACGCGCAAACGCGTTTTTACACACACATATACACACACGGGCGCAATATATAAACTAACCGTCGAACCAGGCGCCGTGCATTTTTCTGTAAGCGTTTCCAGCATCTTCGGGCGAAACGCATTTCACATAAATACAACCTTCGGGATTACTTTGATCAATGGCGATGTGTAAAATTTGACTACCCTCACAACGTTCTAGTATTGCATTTTGTAATTCCGTTAACAAATCTGAAGTACGACCTTCCCTATAGATAAACCCAACGGATTATTTCAACTTAAATAGCCTACTTCAAAATAAAATGCCAAATTTTATATATATATATATATATATATATATATATATATATATATCGATTATTAATATAGTTGCGATTAATAATTTATTTAACGAATATATGTAATGTAATGAATAACAGTTTCATCCAGCTACAAAATGGTAAAAATTGAAAGAGAACCGCAAGAAATAGAGCAGCTCTACCGGACGTAGTGATCGAAGCTCTCTTCGTTGAATTACGCAAATGCAACCTCTACGTCAACGGAATAAATTATTCCAAATAAAATTTCTGCGATAAGTCGAATATACATGTATACAGAAAACGTGATACAAGTTCCATTCAGTAATAAATCAATCAACTATTTTAATTATTATACAGTATCTGGTCATAACCCTTTCTGCCACTGACATTCCAGAAATTTTAAAATTTCTTCGTCCATACCGAAATATAATTTAGCGGGCCAAATAGGTCGCACTTGAATAAATGTTCGTTATTCTGCACCAAGCCAACATTCGCGTCGATTTTTCTGAGGCCATTTTCTATTTAAGTTGTATTGATTCGTCTTACTCCGTTCAAGGTGCGCAATAAAGAAAAATTTAAACTGTTTCCCGTTTGAAGAGATTCCGTTACATTACTAACCCCTTGAGTTCTCTAAAGTCTTTTGGTCTTTCAGGCTTTGTCGAGTTTTTCAGTCCTTCGACTGTTTCTAATATGGCTACGTGTCTAATGTTCGATGGTGCAATGTCACTGTATTCATACATCTTGTATAGTTGTATAAAATTATTCTATATGTTTCGTTCAGAGCAATATTTATTTTCTTTACATGCGCCGAACGGCTCTAAACTGTACAAGTATACTCTTCTGATGAATAGCAAGTATTGATGTTCGCTTGGTTTTTCTCATCGCTTAGTGTTCATTAATTTCCGAATATTTCAATTTCTTTACGTTAGTTTCGGTTTTTGTTGCTTCACAATATCTGTTAAATATTAATGACCTGTCTAATGTAACTCTTAAATACTTAGGGTTGTCGATGTGATTGAGCTTCGTACGAATAAAATTTGTTAGACACGTCGTTAACCGTGCGAATAGTGAATAATTTCTCTAATTTTAGTTTAGTGTAGTGGACACAATTTAATGAATAGAAAAAATGTTTCTTAAATAAGTATAAATAATTTTTTGCAATTTTAGTACAATTTATTTCCGTTAAATAAAAAAATTGCTACATACTCGGACGGGTCGAACATATGACGTATCTTTAAACACGGAGTCGGGCTCACAGTTGGAGAATTAATTGTTCCTTTAGTCGTGCCAAATGCTTCTCCTTGCCATGTGTTACGTTTTCGGTCATTCGAACCGCCATTTCTAGACAATATATAGGGTTTTGAAGTATTACAGATTTGTATACAGCATACTGACGGAGAAATAAAAAGTGAAACGCTACGTACGTAATATATATATAGATATACATACATACATACAATTTAAAATTTTCAAATAAAAAGTCAACAGTTTCATTAAAATATACTTACGGATTTGAAGTTTCCTTCGGTAGCCAACGCCAGACAACATAATCCTCACCTTTAATCGATTGAATTTCTTTTCTGATACGAGATTCATTTTCTTCTATCAGTTTCACTGCTTTTTCCCACAATTTGCTTTTTTCTGCAAAAAAATAATATTCAATGAATAAACATGTAAAGGGCGTAATTATTATCGGAAGTAATCTTATGGGAATGTTTTTTATACATTAATGTAATTTTATCTGTTTCATTATATGGCTAAATCTCAATTATCGTAAGATACACATAATGTAAACGTAGAAACTATAAGAACGCAAACTTTTGAAATATATATTATATATCAGCGTAATAACAAGAATTTATTTTGTTCGCTTACAAGATTGCATTTTAAAATTAGCACGATTAAATAGTAATAGGTACTAATTTAAAATTTTATAGTATTTAAGAAATTTATTAATTATATTATTTACAAATTGAATTCAGACTTGCTTTAACGTATAATAGTTTCATTCCAACAGTATAAGTTCATTATTATCAGTTAAATTACATATTACGCATTTATTTCAATACGCCAGTTTATACTTATGTGTAATCCTTAGTGCCCAGCAATTAAATGGGTACTACAATAATTGTATATAAATATAACGTTGTTAAATAATCCGTGTCTAGTAATTAAATAGGTGCTGTAATAATTCGGTACGAATATAATAATGTTGTAAGTTGGCTATCTATACTTGAAAAAAAAAAACAATTATATTAGTCCGATAATTTTGATGCTGTATGGTATAGTAAATATTGTTTTAAATTGTACTAAGGTTAATTTTTTTCCTGTGATGATGATGCTGTGTATTAATAAATTCACGATTTATGTTTAGGTTGTTTTTTGTACATATTTATTAATTTCACGTATTAACGGCTTATACCAGCAATGTGAATGCTTGCATTATTCTATATGATTTAATTAACTTTATTGCAAAAAATCTCTGAAAAATTTCTGTAATCTCTCCTAAATTGGTTAATATTAAGCATGTGGACGTATATTATGCTGTCATTCAATATGATAGATAATACATTTTTATTAAGTATTAAAAATTTTTAAATATAATTTATTCTATTATTATTATTACAAAGTTTATTGAATACTATTATAAATTTGTTAATTTCGGGCGTGATTTAGTACATCTAAGTAATTATTTTATGACGAACAAATTGGATATTTAAATTTAAATCACATTTCATCGAATTTCAGTTATTTTTTTTTTATTTATTTTTTTTTTTTTGAGTAACACGCAGTTTAACTTCGAATTGTTAATAGTCGAGTTAAACAACTGTAATTATTTCTTTTTATATATATATATATATATATTATATATATATATATATATTATATATTATATATATATATATATATTATATATATATATATATTATATATTATATATATATATATATATTATATATATATATATATTATATATTATATATATATATATATATATATATATATATATATATATATATCGGTGTTTCCCTTCTAATGAAACCTCACTTTTGTCTGCGATTACTATTGCTGCATCATCAAAAATGTGCAAAAACCGTATGTAGTAAATTTTCGAGAACACTATGTTTCACAAATACGGACGTTTATAGTACACCATTACAATTTTTTATCGTTTCTAGTAGGTACCTATTTTTAATATTATAGATCGGTTATCAAAATAGTTATTTATATTAAGCATGCTGTAATGTAATGTTAAATCGTTGACTAATAGTATAAGTTTGTTTACATCTATGCTATAGAGTATTATAGTAATGTCGAGTACTAAAGTTTTCTTGTTGAATATTTTAACTTTGAAACAACCAAATTATAAACTACTTAAATTAATTACAAAAAACAGTTAAAATCACCAAACTTTATTTATTAAGCAAAGCTTTTCGGCAACTACGCCATTATCAAGCTATATATAAATAAAATTAAATATATAAAAACATAAAATATTAATTTAAATCTAAGTTCACAATTTTTTTTATAAAAAATACAACAATTAGATTTAATGAAATTACCAAGAAAGAATTAAAATCTATCAATCAATTAGAATCTAATATTAACCAAACAAATGATCATAATAATAATAATATAAGTATGCAATTATTCCACAAAAATCTAACTGAAATGAATTCAGAAGCACCAATTTTTACAGGCTTAATAAAATTACACAAAGAAAATAAATCAATTAGACCATTAGTAAACTGCATAAATACACCAGCTTATAAAATTTCAAGAAATATAGCAAATTTTTTAAAAGAAAATTATGAATTTGAAGATAAATTTAGTATAAAAAATCATATAGAATTAATAAATTGTCTAAAAGAAATAAAGCTTCAGAACAGTGATATACTAATATCATTAGATGTAGTTAACATGTATAACAAGGTTTTAAGTATTTATAATTCATTTATTATGTAAAAATGGTGAACTTAGATTTAAATTAATATTTTATGTTTTTATATATTTAATTTTATTTATATATAGCTTGATAATGGCGTAGTTGCCGAAAAGCTTTGCTTAATAAATAAAGTTTAATGATTTTAACTGTTTTTTGTAATCAAGTATAAAAAATCACTACATTCTACAATCTAAACTTTACTTTAATTAAGAGAATCGAATAAACAACCATAACTTACCCTGACGTTCTTGCGGGCTGATTAGTTGATTATTGATATACGTAATCGGTAAATAAGGTGTGTCCGGATAAAGTACCGCATGAGTTTTCAGTGCATCCTTAATTTGCGTTAACAAGTCCTCCATGGCACGTTTTTTCTCATCTCCGCGTTTGATCATCCATCTTATTAAAAACAACACAACGAATACGAATGCAACCCCTGTAACAAATGACAGTAAATGAATTAACAGAAAAAAATTGACGATCTAAATTTTCGATAAGAAACATAAACATGCGTACACAGACATTATTTACTAATTCGGTATTGAACTCGGATAGATGAACAGCTTTTTTCCATCCTTTAAACGTATCAATCGTTATTTTAGGTCTGGTTATTATCTTCGTGGATTCTGTGTCATTTTTCAAGTTAGAATTGAAATTTTCGCCATTTATATTTATGATTTTGTTTTATCAGAATTTAAACATAAGAACTAAATGCACATCAGAAGTAGCTGATATTTTGAACACGATTCAAGCAGAAAAATAAAACAACTTCCACAATGATGAACCACATCAAGCTGGGAACTTACTCTACTTCGTGAGTTACGTACGAGAGTTTTCCATAACATGTGAGCTGATCATAAATCGCGAACTGGAAATGGTGAAATGCAAGTTGATAAAACAAACGAAAATTATTCCTTAAAAAAAAAAAATAAAAAAAATTTAAATAGGTCTCCTACATGCAAATTACATATTTACACGCCACGTATATAAATACGTAAATACATATAAGTTTAAAATTACATTATGTATAATTTGCAGTGGATTTTCGAGCAAAATTTTCCTTATGAATATTATTTATACCTTCATTAAATACGAGCATAAATGTGTGCACTGCAAATTTTTTTAAACCCCCTCTATAGCGGACAGAAAACGGACATTTCCTCTGATCCCACGAGTATCTGTTATACACGAATTTAAATATATATATATATATAAAAAAAGGGACTCGTGACGTAACGTTGACTTACTGGGAAAGCAAATAAACCTAGGAAGATAATGGCAAACCACCCATGACCAACCTAGAATACGTAATTTTATCGGTCGTCTACGACGGATGAGCTAGTTAAGTAATGACCCCTATTTTGAGTAAAAATAAAGAAATTATATGTATAATATATCAAAACACGCATAATAATTTGAAAAATTCACGAGTTTTTAATATTAT
The DNA here is from genome assembly GCA_032883995.1 of Coronaproctus castanopsis. Taxonomy (NCBI): domain Eukaryota; kingdom Metazoa; phylum Arthropoda; class Insecta; order Hemiptera; family Monophlebidae; genus Coronaproctus; species Coronaproctus castanopsis. The sequence goes on from CM065053.1 coordinate 16,592,102, forward strand.
CATACGAATGTTACGCAGAATATAATATACGTAAATAATAAATATTTTCTAATATAATTAAAAATAACAAATCAAGAATATTCATGATACGTTTTCTTTAATTTCTGTAAGTTATTTTAAAAGTTCGGTAATACATAATATACTCGATAAATAACATGCTGTATGTACATACCGATTAATATTCTGAATAGGTACAAAAATAATGTATGAACTATTTTCGGTGTAACACATGTCAATGGCAACGAAGGTGTCGTATAGATAAAACCATCTTCTTGAACAGATATGGATAAGTTTTGATAGGTATCAGCTACCATTGTTATGCCAGCTAAAGCTGCGGCTATTTCCGTATGATACTTTAAACGCATGTAACAGATATAATAAAAATAAATCGTAATAAATTTTTAAAACAAACATTCCAAAATTCGATACGAATGTTAATATTTAAACGTTTGCCACCGAAATAAGGCCCGATGACTCGAAGTAGTCATACTATAAAATTGCGATACTAGCGCTCATATATTAAAAAGTAATGTAAATTAATTGTGAATTGAGAATTTAGTGGATGGTTTTTAAAATAATCGAAGGTTTCTAAACGGGACTGCCAGTCATGAACTCGACCTTCAGTCGCACTACCTTCGGTTTTTTGTTTTTTAATAGAAAACGAAATTTCAAAGCAAAAACCATAAAAAATACGTATAATGCAAAGAACTGTAACAAAATTTACGTTTATAAAATTGTTACTACGTCTTTGTTATTTTGAAAGACCATACAGAATTATTCATAAAGTAAAAGGAAAACAAATCATACCGTTAGGATAAAAGGTGACACTTTTGTAGTAAAATATATTTTAAAAATATCGTAAATAAATTTAAAATCAAAATCCATTAGAGTTTATATAGCTATTTATTTACAAATGTCTGAAGTTTTCGTTTTTTATTAAGTACACCGTTTGATTTTCCACGATGACTTTGACATTGGCTACGTTCACTGGTTACTAGTTCATGAACGTGAAAATAATTAAATTCAAAATTAATGAGACAAACTGAATTTTGTAATGAAGTTGCAAAAATTCATCTTCACGAAGCTGCAAAATTTCGTTGAAAATAATGTATGCAAATAAAATTACACGCACCACATTCTTTTTAGGGAATCAAGCCGCTCCTTGAGATTAAATTGTATTGTTTTTCTACAACTAATTCCTTATCGGTTATCAAGTTATGTTTACATATTTTTCACTTTAAACGTTGTATTATTTTAAAACAACAATAGCCAGAAAAGTATCTATTAATAGGTAACTCACTTTCAAACTTCATCAAAGTCGTCTTCACAAATAAATATATCCAGATTAAATGAGTTGTCATGTTCCTTTTGTTGTTCTTCAAAAATCTCAAAACTTTCAGAAAAATACTCAACTTGTATCTTTCCAAATTTTTTGGATGACAACGTTAAAAGAAACCGAGAAGTTATTTATTTGACAAGATTTTAATTTTTCAAATCCTAGTGAAAATTCATATCTAAATAAATGTTTTTAATTCTAATTTATTGTTAACTAGCGGATCCGGTAAACGTTGTCTTACCAGAACGTTGTGTTGGTTACAATTAGCAAATTAAGAAATTAAATACCATAGCAAAAAACAAAGCTAATCTTAAATCATACGAAAACGTAACTTTTTCTAAAATGTTGATGTAACAAAACGATGAAGATCGATGTAATCAAATTCCTACAGCGTTCAACTAAAATTCGTGTTAAATTTTAATAAAATTAGATCTACACGTGTTTAAATTATACGAGCGTTATCAACGCAACGAATTTTAACTCCAAAACATAATAGATACATCAAATATACTCACGCATTTATGACGACGCACTAATAAGGTGTGTAGTTTGTCTTTGGAAAGTATAGCCTGCTTCGGATCATTATTGCAGTAAGCTGTAACCGCCATTTCTTGCAAAGTTTGATAAATATCATCCAAAACTTTAACTGTCACTTGAATAGCGAACTCTGGTAAGCAATCGACCTAAAACATTATCGATACATGCCGTATTAATGAGAGTAAACCGTTTGTAATGTAATATTCACATATATTTTTACGCGGATGTTTAAAACGGTCGTAATTAGTTTTAAATGAGGTGTGACTTTTAGCAGTTAATTTTAAACATTGCTTTTTTTTATTACAAATTTTCTATCTTTTAAATAGATTTATATTTTAAACATTTTTTCTATCTACTAAAATTCGATCAATTGTACTCAAATTGATAACGAATAATATGAATATCATAAAATAAATACATTATATTTTTAAATATAAATCAATCTCTATTTTTTGGTCGGAATTTACATACTTACATTAGGACGTTGATTATAGTCACACCGCAACGATGACAAATCTGAAACAAGTATAACATAAATTGTATAAAGTTCAAAATAAAGTAAAAATTAAAACATTTATACATCTTGTTTTAAATTTGTCTCATTCTTATTTATTTCAAATTTTCCAAAATGATAGAACAGTTGGTTAATGTAACTCGTCGGGTTTTTACATTTATCTACCAACAATAGCAGACGTTGTTATTTTCTATTATAGTGTAAGTAATAAATCATAAATTTTTTGATTTGCAAATTTGTAAATATCTCGTACGCATTACCTACTATTCCGCTGTTCTGATAATTATACGTAGCATTATAATAGTATGCGCAAGCAAATCCGATTATAAGGAAAGCACCAGCTTTAAGTATCCAGGATAAACTTAACGCATATTTTCGTACAGCTGGGCTATTAGTTGAAGCGCTGTAAAGAGAAAACGATTAAAGAAACTGATTAGAAAAAGTAAATCGATATATAATAATCAAACATAAAACAATAAATATTCTTTTCATAACAGAATGTACCCAAAATTCTAAAATTAATGAATCTGTATAATTATTAGGCATTCGGATTCTCAACGCATAAAAAATTCACCTTATCATTACAGTTCAAATTCTGAACAGGCGATATAACATGTTTATTAATAAATTATCGTGATATAAAACTGGCGTAACCTAAATAATTAGTAATAAATAACGGAGTCGATCTTAAATTAACCAACGACCTTATTACAACAATAGTAATCACTTAGTCAAGTGTCCTTAATATAATAGTGAACATTAAAATAGGACAAATTAAATTAAGTCGCGAAAAAAAAATTCTTGCATTTTGCAAATAAGAGTTGTTATTGTATATAATGATTTATTTATGATACTGCATGAGGAGTAAACCAAACCTATTCTACGAGTTCCACCGTAATTCAATGTCATGTATAAAAATATGCGAAACTCTAATAAAATTAAGTCTGAATGATATGTATGCAATACAGATAAATATAAACAATGGTGTCCTACAGAGACCAATAATGAATTTAACGCAACATAATTGAAAGTCCAATGTTAGGAATTAAAAGATCAGTATGTAGAGAAGAAGTCATTCACTACAATATACCATTGAATGACTAAAAGAACAACTATAATGGATCCTATATTTATTTTTACTCTATACGTCATGTAATAGTTTTTATGCCGTAAATTTAAATAAAATACAATTATTAAAAAATGTAAGTGTTACACAAATTTACAATAACCTTACACAGTATTGTAAGTTCAATATAAATCAATTTCTTAACGCGCATTAAATAAAAATCTATTAAACAAATACTTCTACATATTTAGTTATCTTATACGTACGATCATAAAATAGAAATAAAATAAAAATTAAGTATTAGTTTTGAAACATATAAAATAAACATTACATTATATAGAAAACTTAAACTGTAATATTGGAAGTAATGTCACTCATTAATTTTTATCATATTAACGTTAAACGTATTTTTTTTTTCAATTAATACAAATATTGTCTCAATAAAACGACGTATTTTAAACGTTTTTTTTTAATCCGTAAAAGTATATCATAAATTCATTTTTTTAAATATAACTTTGAAAATGAACATATATTTTTAATGTTAAAACCATGTCCATTAATTTTATTTCCAGACATAATTATATAAATCATGTTTAAAGAATATTCATAAATATTTAAACAAGAAATAAAAATTACCTTTCAATTAAAGGAGGATCACTAGAACGATATGGAGTTGAATGCCGAATGTAATGATCAACATATTCACGTTTATCAGTTCCGTTACCTTGAATTATACGCGTTAATTATTATATTTTTATATTCGACGTGAAAATATAAAATTTATACAAGCAGTTTAACATACAAATTTTCTCAAAAGTCATTCTTAACATAATCTTCTATGGTATCTAATTAAAATGGTAAATTTTCTTCACAATAATACTGTAATATTTTGCGATTATATAGTTTTTTATTATAAACGTATTTCTTTTAATTTAAAGTTTTTTGAATACTACATAAAGAAAAATTAACTCAACGATTAATAAACGATTATAAAATATACCTTAATAAAACGTAATGAATAGAACATTAATTAAAATTTCACATCTCTCCCGCTAATAAAATATTTCATGTAGTTCTACATCACAGATATTCTACTTCAATTAAATATTAAAAAATAGTTCCTAAAACGTATCATATGTACTTAATAGATTTTTTCAGATAGTTTTAACTTGCACATAATCTTCACATTATTTACAAAACATTTCAAGCCAGTTTGAAATCTAATGAGGTAGTTTTGTTTTATAAATTTGTGTTAATACATTTATGCATACATATACATATTTAAAATTTAACACGATCATATCTACCTGTCTCATAATAATGGGAATCATTATTAAAAGAATTCGAATACCGAGATGAAGCGTAATTTGACTTACTATTAATAGGACTGACATAAGTAAATCGGGATGTAACCTTTCGAACTTTCGATGCCGGAGAATTAACACCTGAAATATTTTTAATTTGATAATTAATTTTCTCAAAATGATTTCTATTCGAATTTATAAATTAAAATTTCGAACATAAATAGAACTGTTTTTACACAACAATCTTAACCCGTCGTTGTCATTCTCCAGAGTTTATTAAAATTAATGTATATATTAAAATTTATAATTTGTATATTAGCTATACACGTATATTAAAAATCCAATGAATATTCAACCTGTAAAAACAGAACTTTCACGGAGATTCGGCTCCTTATTTTCAGCATCAACATTATCTTCTTCAGCAGAACTAAGTTGAGTAAAACTCGAAGATTGTTCTAAACTTCGTAATTTTTTAAGCAAAACACTTCTTGTTGTTGGAGTAACAGGTGGAGATTCGAAACCATGCCTTTTAAGTCTGTTTCTTAATTCGGCGTTTGATATATCGTCCATTTCGATTTTTCAGAACTAATTAGATAAAATTTATTATAATATACACATTTCAATATGAAACAATCAAATTTCAAACACAGAAAAAGCTAACAACAAACACACGTTTACAATCACACCGGTCGGTAGCTGCTAGGCGTAAGTTGGAAACTGTAAATTGTAACGGTTCTGGGTTACAACTGCGTTAAACTTTAGACAAGCCAGCTTTGTTTTGGAACATGGTAATACTGACAATGTGAATACCGATAAATAATAAATTCGTAAGACTCAAACGTTAAAAAATAAAATATTATTTAGTATTATTTTGTAATTGTTTATAAGACGTATACTAATTTTTAGGATGTAAAGTAATATTTTTTAATTTTTCATTACTTTTTCCTACATATAGGTCATAAAACCTATCCGTAGGATTAATTTTATTTAGTAATCCCCACTAACTAATTTATGAAAATTCTATGAATTTCACATTAAAAAATTTTAAATTATTTTTATTAATTACATTGTTTTGCGTTTGCATATTTGGTTATAATTGTATGATATAAAATCTTTATTTTTACCTACTTCTTTATATATAAAAGAATCCTTATAGTTAATTTTACAACAAATCGGAATAAAAGTAATTAGGTGTATCAAATTTTAAAAGAAAATTAACACTTCAATACGATTTTAAAATTTGAAGAATGTGAAATGTAGTGATTTTATTAAAATAAACAACAACAAAAATAAGTTAAATTTAAAATTTTAGTGATTTTAAATAACTTTTAATTTTAGTGATTTTAACTTATTTTTTGTTGTTTACTTCAATAAGAACAAACCACTAATAATTTTTAAAATATATTAAAAACTATGAATACTGAAAATTAAATATTTCTAAGACTTCGCATTAAGCTGTATTTCTCTACTAATTGCAAAAATTTGATATATTTTTTTTTGCTTTATTTCTAACTTGCAATTTTTACATATTTGTTTTTTATTTTCATTTTTCCTTTATATATACGCTTTACCGATCTGTGGTACAATGTTAACCCGTAACCACAGACGTGGAGTCATTCTGACCACCGGCCATATTAAATTATTTATTTCTAGCCACGCCCACCACATACACGGCTAAGAGTCTCAGTACCTTTACCTTTCTATTGCTTAGTTATAAGTGTGTATGTGGAAGGTTATGTTGTTTCGGGCGTTAATAGTGTTACCATTTGAATTTAAAATTTTTTCGGAGTCAAAAATACCCCAGGTCTGTATTCACGTTATTATTTTAAATTTATTTGTACAAACACAAATTTTAGTTTTATAACCAAGCTTCAAATTTTCTGTGCGGTTAAAGAGAAGCATTGTCTAAATGAAATTTGTTATTTTTTAGAGCTTACAATGAGTTCAAGTAACCAACCTGGTCCTTCAAAAATGGTAAGATATGGTGATGATGATTATGAAGAATCAGTGAGAAAGTGGATAGAAGAGTCGGATTCAGAAGTTAGCGATTTAGATTTGGATGACGAATATATTGCAAGTGAGCACAACAGCGAGTCAGAAATAGAATTCGATGAAAGTATGGAAGAACAGGAGGTAAAATGCAGTGATGAAGAACCTGCTCTCTCTGATAAAGGAAACTATTTTTATGGAAAAAATCGTTTTAAGTGGTCTAAAATGCCCCCATATGCAAAAAATACAAGAACTTTACAACATAATATTGTAATAAAGTGTCCCGGATTGAAAAAAATTAGTGGTCCAAAAGCAGATCCCGAAGAAATATGGAACCTTCTGTTTGATGACAAAGTCATTACACCCATTCTTCAGTGGTCTAATAAACGTTTAGCAAAAATGAGATCGAAATATAAAAATATAAATAAAAGTGACACTCGTGATATAGATTTAATGGAATTTAAAAGAAGAAAAACATCTCACTGCTGTGTTATTTGCAAAATTCCAATTTGTATGGAGTGTACAAAACGTATTTGTAAAGATTGCGAAGTATAAAAATCTCTGATTATATACCCTATGCACATTTTTCAATGATCATATATTTTGTGTTTATTTTAGGTTCTAAGCATTCACTTTATTCTATTTTAAGATGTTACAGCACCAGATTTTCTTATTTATAATAATTTTTACGTCTAGACACCAAAATATATAGGTCTATAAAAAAAAAAGTAAAAATCATGTGATATATTAATATGTCACAAAAACTATTTTAAATAAAGAGAAAACTATAATTTTTAATGTGATTTATTTTAAAAAGTTGGTATAAATATGTTAATAACCTCACATAAAAAAAAAAAATTTTTTTTCGAAAAGCAACGCGGTTAATACTAGAGGGGTCATTATGACCACACGTCTGTTATAACGTTACTGATTTTGCACGTCTGTAGTTACGGGTTAATATTGAAAGAATTTATGATGGCAAACATCGATATGAAACTAGCGACTTCAAATTAATTAGCAAAATTAAAAATATGAGTTAGGGTAGAGCTTCGTTAATTTAATTTCTCCTGCAATTGTTGGTTGTATTCAATAACGATACATTATCTTCATTCAGTTCCTCTAGATGAAGTTGAAAAGAATAATTTTTTTAATCATATATTTTATTTTTCAGTTCGATTTATAAGCGAAAATATTACTTATGGCATAATATTTACAGAAATTATCAGCCTACAGGAGAGGAATTTTATATGCGGATGATCTTGTTATAACTGCTAAATATAGAAACTTCCAAGTGTTCAAGGATGTGTCATACTGGAATGGCTTATACACAGAACGCGTTATATGCAAAATTGACAAAGACGCAGGTGCGCACTTCCAAACTTAGAAACAGCGATACTAGAAAAAAGCTTATAGCGGCATAGAAGAGAGCAACGTTAGAATATCAAGAAAATCACATATAACTAGGTTCGACTCTGTATAGAAGCTTAACGTTCGACTATAATTGCGAGAATACAAAGTACTTAAATGAGAAATTGGATTTGAGAAGTAAAACTAGAAGTAGTGCGAATGTCTGTTATGAACTATTAACGATGTAATATGTTTGTCCGGGTTGGGCGCTATCTACGTGTGCGAAGAAGACTGCTTCTATAAATTACACTATGCGCATAATCGATGAATGCCCAAGAAAACTAAATTAGAAAATCTGTACTAAGTTTTTTAAATACAACCACGAAAACAGCAGTTCTACGTAAAAGTAGCGGCTGTTACAGTGGAAAAAACAGAACCTTCACGCAATAAGGGAGCAAACCCTTTTATGGAGTACCCTGAACATAATATATGCCAAATGTGCAAAACGAAAAAAAAAATGTGTCTAGATGATCGATGGTGGAGGATTCAACCTGCGATTGCAGGAAAATTCACACAACTAGTCACTTAACCCTTTCAGTGAATCTGTCTGAAATAACTTTAATGTTAATAAATATAATATGTTCGAGTTTTTTTAACATAAAATGATTTTGTACGATATTTTGCATATTTTACAAATACACGTAGACCATAAATTATGTGTTAGATACTATACAAAGCTAAAAAAAATTATTTATTAACATTAAAGTTCATGTACGATATTTCGGACAGATTCACTGAAAGATTACTTAGTGTTTTAATTATCATTTGAAGAAGAAATTTATTTATTTGGTAAGTAAAAGTCCTATATTATTTACTTATAAATTATTTTTATACATATTTCATTATGAACGGAATATGATTTTTTTAAAAACTCGTGTCCGAAATTTCGCACAAATCTAACTCGTGGAGTGAAAATAGAAAAACATATCACATTTTGATTGAAATATTTCTCAGCATACAGATGAAATGTATAATTTGCATGTAAAAAAAATATTTAAAGAAGTACTAATGTAATTTTAACTAGTCTAGATAGAGTAAATAATATGAAACTATTGCCATATCTAAAGAAGTTAGAATTTTCAATACATCCGATTTACTTTCATTTCCGAAACACGATTTTCTTTACAAATTGTTGCAATTGTTCTAATAATAAATAATATTTTAGATACAATGGCTCTTGAGGAAGATGAAATTTATAGGATATTAATGGATGACAATACATCGGTTCAGGTTCTGATGATTATAATGATGAACAGGCGCTTTTTGATGAAGGTAAATGTATAAATTTCTTATATACGTTTTTTGTTTGTAGTTTTTACTGAAAATACAATATAATTATACTGTAGGATAAAATTAATATGTACATATTTGCCCTTATGTGTGAATATTGAAATTAATTCTTGTTTTCAATTTTATTTCAGATGTTGAAAATATAGATATAAAATATAGATAAAATTTCAGGCAACGTGTAGCTGAAGATTTCATATATCCACATATACTTACAAAACGAGAAAGACCAAGCATGACTGAAGTACCATTATCGGGACCTTCTAGTACTTTTGAAGTACAACCGATTCCACAAATGCGTTGTGATGGTGAACAACACTATCCACAATGGGATGACAAGGATAGTGAGACAAGATGTAAAATGCAGAACTGCAAAAATAAAACACATATTTTTTGTATGAAATGTAAAGTACATTTGTGTCTAATGAGGAAACGGAATTGTTTTTATGAGTTTCATAAATAATTGCATATTTTACATATAAAAAGATGTTTTTACTAATTTATTTGTAAGATTTTTTAACTTTAACTTATATATATATATATATATATATATATATATATATATATATATATATATGTACCTGTTTTATCCTTATTTTTTTATATATTTAGTTTATAACAATAAAAATTACAGTGTATTATATATTGTATCTTATTCTTTATCCTCATATGTAGTTTGTAAAGTGATATTTGTTATTATAAATTATATAATATACATTTCATTTACATATTTATTTTTCTTTATATACATATATCCAATATATTTGTAGAGAGATAGAGAACGATAAACGTTTGTATGTTGTGCAAGTTTATGTATATATATATATATATATATATATATATATATATATATATATATATATATATATATATATGTGTGTGTTGTTTATGAAATATGTGTGTGTATGTATATATGAGAATATGTATGTACATATGTACATAATAATAAATTGTTTTAACAGATTGAAAAGTATCCTTTTAAAATGTACATACCATCTAAGCCAAAGAAATATGGAATAAAGATATTTATATTAAACGACGCAAAAATGCATTATTGTATAAATGCAGAAATATATTCTGGCCGGTCAGTTATACAACCAAGACCTAGGAACGAACTGCTGATACCCACTTCAGTTGTTTTGCGTCTAGCAGAACCGATTAAAAATACTAATCGAAACATTACTGGAGACAATTGGTTCACCTCGATCCAGCTGATAGACGAGTTAATAAAAATGGATTTAACATATGTAGGAACCGTAAAAAGGAACAAAGTGGAACTGTCAAATCATTTTACAAGCAGCAAGAATAGAACAGTCGGTTCATCATTATTCGGTTTTGCCGGACGACATACTTTGGTTTCATATGTTCCAAAACGTAATAAAGTTGTCAACTTGATCTCTACAATGCATCACACAAATTCGATAGACGTAGAATCAGGTAAAACAGAAATAATATTGTTCTATAACGAGACTAAAGGCGGTGTTGACGCGCTTGACGAAAAATGTAGCATCTATGCTACAGGTAGACGCTCAAGACGTTGGCCATTAGCCTTATTTTATGCTATTTTAGACGTAGCAGGAGTCAACGCTCATATTATAATGTCTCAATTAGCCAGCATCGAGTGCAAGAATATGGATCGTCGAAATTTTTTAATGTGTGTAGTTAGCAGAGCCACATATGCGTAGACGATTATTAGCATCAACCTTACAATGAAACATAAGGGACATTATTTATAGAATTATAAATATAGATGAAAAAAAAAATATTCAGCCTATACAGGAAGCTGCAGCATCAACACCGTCAACTTCAAAGAGAAAAAGATGTTCTGTTTGCCCGGCTAAAAGAGACAGAAAAGGAAACAAAACATGTCGTAAATGTTCTGCAGTTCTTTGTGGCGAGTGCGTCCAAGTGATTTGTCCAAAATGCGCTGACGATTTGTTGTAATTATAAAAACTGAAAATAAGTATTGGGTGAAATTTCTGTATTTTTTGTAAAAAGTTTGGTCCGACATTTTCCCCCCTATTATTGTAAATATTATATTTTTTGGGGTTTTCTATTTATTTATTTATTTATTTATTTTTTAATGGGCACAGATTGTGCCAACATTAATTTCCATCATTTTTATAATTTTGTAATTTGATATGTGATTTTAAAACTGCTTAAAATAAAAGCATTTAAAAAAAAAAACATTTTTTCATGACTATTTTTATATTCTTGTAATTTTATATCAAGTTTAATAATTAATGTTGTAAAAGTTATTCCTTAAACTATTATGTTTATAAATATGTTCTGCACCAATATCTCTCATTTTTTAATTTTTTGAATTAGTGAAATTACTAAAAAAAGTTGGTGGGTCACTGTGACCCAAGTATGTGTTAAAGTTAAGTTTTTTGTAGTGTGTTACTTACGGGTTAAAAAAAAAAATAATAAAAAACTTAAGTTATATAACAAAACTAGTGTAGGCGTGTAGTGTATATTGTGTGAGGAGTGCATGCATAGGAAGTCATTGAGAAGCATAGACCACACTATTGTTTAGGTTTTACGTTTGAATCAAGTGTTAAAGAAAAATAATTTACTATTGTCCGGATTTAAACTTCTTACACATGGCAGACTCCATATACAACAGAAGATTTTTGGAATTAGATTTGTTAATGGCCATTGGTTCTGTGGAATTAATTCTGAATTGAGACCGAAGTTCAGAGAATTAAGGGCAGTGATATAATAAATGTTCAATGTCATCGACGGCACCAGAGGTACACAAGGTGCAACAGGAACCAAATTTTCCATGCCCTGATTATAAAAATTAATGTTTAAATTTTTCAATTTCATTCGATCGGAAATTTTCGGAAAAAACACAGGTCTTCCTTCCAGTTATACATCTATCCCACCTCTCTTGCCATGCTGCAATAAGTGAGTTTTTAATGAATTTTTTTAGAATTTTAATATTAGGATTGTTCCCTAAGCTAGAGGTTTCAACATTTAAGAACTGGAAACTCCCAACACAGGAAATATCCCCAACCACCCTGTATTCAGAGATGATCGAGGAACCCGTGACAAGCAGATCCAGTGGAAGAATGTTAGAGATAACATTGGCAGCAGACATGGGGCAGGTTCGATATAGAGATGAAACATTTAAAAGACATTTCCTCTGCTGCCGGTTAACAAGATTAATGGTTCTTTTATTGATATATATGAGAGAGCCATACCTATACAGAGACTCAATAAGCCCCTTATAAAGGATGACCCTTTCACTATAACGCAGACCGAAAGTGTTAGGTTGAAGACGTCTAAGTTTATTACAAACGCTATCACATTTACGATGGATATACTCTACATGTGGTAGGAAAGTAAGTCTATAATCCAAGATGAGACCTACATATTTCAACTGTTTAGTATGAAGAATTTGTTGGCCAGATATTATCCTAAGTTCTTCTACTTTCTTTACTATTCTCTGGTCACCAAACACAATAAATTGACATTTGGGAGCAGAGAAAGCAAGACCTAATTTGTTAATAATGGATTCCAGTTGTAGACATACAACTTCAATTAATTTGAAATCATAATGCCAATCAATACTGAAGGAGATGCGTAAGTCGTCTGCGTAGGAGACAAGCTGAATATATTTGTTCGTATAAGAAATGAATTTATCTATTTGAAAATGAACACGAGAATAGAGAAGATTCCAGAGTGTGGGTCCTAGGACAGATCCGTGAGGAACATCACACTGTAATCTCCTGTCGGCGACAGAGTCATTAATGTTAACAATCGCATATCTGTTTTGGAAATAATTAATAATTACGTTAATGATGAAAGGGTTAATATTAAATTGTTTTAAAATAGCAATGATTGCTGACCACCTACAGCTATCGAAAGCTGCCTTGATATCAAAGGAGATGACAACTGTAGAATGGCCAGCAGTCAGTTGTGTTTTGACTCCAGACACGAGCTTGTAGAGGGCATTCTCAGTAGAGAATCCCCTCCGGAAGCCAAACTGGTTCTGGTGAAAAATATTAAGGCTATCAGCTTCTTTTAAGAGGATTTCATTGATAACCTTTTCATACACTTTACCAATGGAGTTCAGTAAAGAGATTAACCTATATGCAGATAGGGAGCTGGGATACTTTCCAAATGGAGACGTTAGATTAATATGCCAAATTTATCGTGATTACCGTTGTTTATGGTTCTTGTTACCAGTACAATGTAAAAAAAATTCTGTCTTATTTATATTTTTTTTTAATGGTTTCCTTTTGTGAATGTAAAAGTAAGCGTTTGATTGAAATAAATATTAAGGGCGTTCTGTACATTTTTCCATTTAAACTATTTGCACCTAATTACAAATTCGTTTATTAATTTATAGAAAATTGGAAATCTCAGTGCACGCGTCGATGAGTAGCGGATACGTTTCAAAATATCTTTAAAAAAAAAGTTAGAAATATACTCGAATAACTTTCGCATCATGTGTCATATACAGATACTCTATTCATCGCAAAAATGACCCCCAAAAGTAATGGCTACGCCACTTATTATTTCAACTACTACTACATAAATAAATAATTAAAATACTACTTATGTACATAAAGCTCGGTAACACCGCCATACTTGGGAGGTTCCCAATGAAATATTTCATCGTTCCATTCCTGTGTAAATAAATAACAAATTCGGTTTTATATCGTTTTTATTGGTACGAAAATATTACCGGTTGAATTGAAAATATTATATTACACTAACACATTAAATTCAATTATATGCGTACGGTATATTTTTATTATAAAGACGGTGTAGGTAACTCAGAATAAAAAAATTTTATTCTATTATTCTTACTAACTCGTTTTAACAGAAATTTCGCTGAAAATTTATGAAATAATCAAAAATAACGTATGGTCTAAAATCAAAAAATTGAAACAGGGTTAGATATGGTCGAATAAACGTGATATAAGAACTATGTACAAAATCGCGCTATCTATCTGGAAAAATAACTAGTATAGAGTATAAAACGTGGACCGCTATGTAAGGACAAGTTAAATAAAAAAAAATGTTAAAAAATTATGTAAAACCGAAATTTAACGAAATTAAGAAAAAAAATATATTCTACGAAGTATTTTTGTTTAAGGGGTGAGAATAAAAATCGTACATGTATATTTCAGCTAGAATGTAAAAAAAATAGTCTTTATCATACTACATTGGGTCTAAGGTGTGCTGGTTTTTATTAATATTTATTCCGCACATATACGTGAAATAGACAAATTATTATCAAAAATACTAGTAAATTATTTAAATTTACTGTTTAAAATCGATGTTATATTGAAAAGGTTTTTTTTTTTCAGTGTATTTATATTATTATATTATTTCTACGATTATTATTATATTGTTCTTATTTTTATTATTGTATTATCATTATTATTATTATTTTTACTATACCTGCATGACTAATAAGAAAATGTTAAGTGCGAAGGAATTGTATGAAGTGCACATAATTGATTTCAAAAACATAAGTAATTTTAACTTCGAGAAGGTTTTAACCAGATCGGTGGGAATCGGAAGTGCTCAATTTTCATTTTCGTCAAATATCACACGCGTATTCAAATATGGATGCAGTTTTTTAGGACGTTTTACAGGCGATAGCAAAATTTAATATAAAAAAAATTTTTGTGTATGAATAAAATGTGTACATATTTTTGTTATATATTTTTTAATGTGTACTTACATATTGTGTGTATACACGTACCGAAAGGAGACGCTATGTACATAATAATGTGAATATTTTTTATACGTTGTTATTCATTTTTGTATGTGTATATCTGTAATTCGTTAAATTTATTTTGTATTTCTTCTTTATGCGCAGATTGTACAGATTTTACTTTAATTGGTACAAACGCCGATGAAATATAATTTGTTATATTTTGCGTGTATGTTTCATCATTTTTGTACGTGTATTTATTTATAATTGGATATATTTGTTTTTGTGTTTTTGGTTAAGCTTATCTTAATTTAATTTAAATAAAATTCGTTATGAAATACTTTACAACTTTGTTTATAAATTTCGTTTCAAGTGTCACGTTTGTTTTGTAATTTTAACTTGTTTATTGGCGTTCGCACGGTTTATGTCGATCTATGTATAATTTTGTATATATATATATATATATATATATATATATATATATATATATATATATATATATATATATATATATAAACCTTTTAACGAACTATGATAAAATAAACCGAAATTGAAAATCAAAATTTATGATTACTAAGAGGTGTCTTGTTGTATCACTTGAATTATAGTTTATTACATTAAGTAATTGTCAAATAACGTAATAATGGTTTGCTTACCATTTTATTGGATTTTAACGATACGTAACTTATTGTATATTTCATGCGCGGCAGCGTATATTAATAGGCGTTGCATACGTGTATGCGTTGTAATATAAATGTTTGTTTGTATGTTGTATACAAATGTATATCATGCAAGTAAATTGGCGCGGAATGAGCATAATCGATGTTAATAATCTTTAAATATATATATATATATATATATATATATATATATATATATATATATATATATATATATATATATATTTACTATTATTCAAAAAGAAATAAATAATTCTATTTGTTTATTAAACCGTTCTTATTTTAAATCTCTTATAAAATCATCTATTTATTAGTGTCAAACCAGCTCCTACGTGTTACTATTATATTGTTCATTTGATTATTATTATATAAATAACACTAGAAACTCATTTACAGCGCATATGGCGATTTTTCAAACAGATCTGAATAATACCTTACAGTTAAATATCATCACCAAATTAAAAAGAACCGTTTAGTTTTTTTTACGTTTTATGCACAAAAGGTCTCTGGAAGTTGTTAATTATAGAAAGCGTCTGAAGAAAATCTTTAATTATGAGAAATATTTTGATTTCTAGAAATGAAATTATCGGACAAAACAGAAATGAAAGATAAAATTGAACGTACAAGTCTCGAAAGATTATAAATAACATTATGATATATTTCCAATGAAAATATCAGTAGTTATACTTCCATAACATTAACCCTACAGTGGTCGCGCATAGAACACTAACGTTAGTGGTCGCCTGGACTACAAACGTAGACCATATAGTTTTTGAGTAATTGTAAGCGTTCTATAACATTTGTTTCAATAATTTATTTTACCAATAATAAAAACGAGTATTAATAATTACATTTTTGTTACCTAATTTTTAATATTAAAAAAATTATATAAAATATTCAACAGTAGGCTGATACATCTTTATGAACAAAAATAAAATACAAATTACTAATGAAATATTATCGGGCAGCTCGAAATCAAAGTATTTGAGTTGGTGACAACTTACTATTAACTTGCAAACAAAAGAATAAAAAATAAAACTTACAAATATGAATCACTTTCGGAGGGTGAAAATGCAACTTCGGTACAACATTCTCGACAGATTCTTGTAAAAATGTTCTGTGCAGGTTTTACTTTGACATACATCACAGACTTTATCTTCTATTAAATTGCTTCCGAGTAATTTTGCACATCTTGCACAGATACTTCGAGGTATCATCGGTTACACGTTGTAAAATTTTGGGCTTCATGAGTTCGAAAGCTAGCTCATGAAGAAAATCACGTCTGCATATTTTTGAGCTATCTCCTCTTCTTCGTTTATTGTTGTTGTAGATTACCAGTGCATTTATTGCGGATACATCGAATAGATTAAAAAATATTGTTAGTGGCCAACGACGTGAATTCCGACAAACGGAATATTGGTTGCACATTTGGTCCAGTAGATTTACTCCGCATTTTGTGTTGTTATTATCTCGGGCTTTTCTGTCTGTGAGTCAATGGCATCATCGTCGTGTATTGTTGACAACGCCAAAACTACTCTATTCTTTCTCGGTAGAAATGAAACTAATGTCATATTTTCCTTATATGCAATGCCCTATCCTTTGTTTGTACAAGTTCGTTCGGTATTTCTCGCTTATTTTTTCTTACCTATAATTGAAATTTTCTTTTTTATTTCTTACCTATAATTGAAATTTTCTTTTGTAGTAATTCTTCCGCAAGTAAAATAGTCATAAAAAAAATTGTCCACCGCAATGTTTCTTCCGGAGGATATCAGTCGTAACACTACATCTTGAGATTTATTTCTTATTTTGAAATGGTCTATCTGGTTGCCTTCCTGCATAAATCTCCATGCTGAAAGTATAAACTGATTTGGCATTCTCTAATGCATTTATTTTTATACCGTACTTGGACGGCTTTGATGGAATATATTGTCTAAAGGGGCATTTACCTCTAAATGCGACCAGCTGTTCATCTATTGTCAAAAATTCACTTGGTGTGTAATTTTCTTTGAATCTGCCTGTTACTAATTCGAATATCTCCCGAATAGGAGCTAGTTTGTTTAGTGTTTGACGTTCCTTTCGAGTTCTAACGTCATCAAACCGTAGGGTTCGCAAAATAAACCGAAATCTCTGGTGCGACATCGCTAAATATAGAAGTTCGACTTTCGAATTGTCAAATATTTCCTAGATATGGAGTCGCACTGATTTCAGCACTCCAGCTATGCATATAATACCTAGAAGTGATTTCGATAGAATCAGTTTCTCGTGCATCTCGAGGTCTTGTATAGTTGTGTGACAGCTGATTTATTTTTATATTGGTGTACTTCACTAATAAATCTATCACTGTTTCATAAAAAAACGTAGAAAAGCATAAATGTGGGGTTAGTTTCTCCCTAACAAGTCCTTTTACCCCAGATATACGCAATGTAATATTTTGTCCCGATGTTTTCCTATTTCGTGGAGGAGGAAATATATTACATCGAATATTGTTATCCCTACCTAAATAAAAAAGGCCAGTTGTTATGTATGATCTTGTTGAATAATTTTCCTCTCCAGAATCCTCTGAACAGGAATCCTCTAAATTATCTGAGATGTGATCGATTTCTTCATTATCAGATTCATCACCTAAGATATCGTCGTATGCGTTTTCAGACAGCCGTTCCATTATTTCATTATCAGATATCGTAATCATAGAGTAAAAATAAAAAACAAAAAACAAAAAAAAAAACCGTACTTAATATGTAATAAAACAACCGAATGATATACTGCCGAACAATAAATTGCACAAATAAATAAACAACAAAACAAAAACAAAAGAAAGAAAAATAATAAACAGAAAATATAACGCCACTGGTCGCCTGGATCGCATATGTAGACCACACACACATAAAAACAAACATGACTATCGAACGCTTGTAAATATATTAAATCCAAGTAACACAGGTTTAAACGATCAACGGAAAGATACATAGTCGCATACATCGATCAGTGCAACCACTGCCACTGACAACAAAATTAGTTCACCTGGTCTAAATTTGTAGACCGCGCGACCACTGCAGGGTTATTATTTTTATTTTTATATATACGACAAAACAAATACGCACAATGTCCATGTTCTCGCCATACGTTTTTAGTATTTGATCTTTTAAATTCTGTAACAAACGAACTTAAAATCGTCGTTATTTAATCGAATTATACTGTTTTCTCGGATAATTAAATAGAAACATGCAGAATTAAAAAAAAAAAAATGGTGGAAATGAAGAAATGTAAAAACTAGAGAAAGATTTTTTTATCCTGTAACCATTATAAAATATTAAATTAACCTACAACCACCAGTTCGATAAGTTGCGAAAGTCGAAGACCCAATTTCACTAATGTCGTCATTCGAGAAATAATATTATTCGGAAATTAATAAACACTAAGTGGAGAGCAAAACCACACGTACTGCGGACATCGGCACTTTGCTACTGACTTTTCGATAACTGTCTGCATTGTTAACTTTTAACTTAATTTTTTCGTCATTTAAGGCCTGATGTTTTGTGTTTCGTCGAGTTTATCGGTTGTGTTATCGCGTTTTGTCTAAATCGCTTTTAATAGTTATTATCAGAGTCAGCTGATCGGTAAGTTCGTTCCAATTATAATTCATATTCTACAGAATAGATAAATCTTATCTTTACTACATTGTATTGTCGCATTTAGCGACATGGCTAAATATGACAAAGACGAATAGTGCCGTCGCATCTTCGTCGAGTTGTACGGCCGCAACAATGCAGATAGTTATCGAAAAGTCATCAGATATTTGAAAGAAAATCATATAATTTATCATACTTATCAATTAAAAGAGGAACGAGCGTATCGTGTCGTTATTAAAAATATACACCATACTATGCCGCTAGAGGAAATCAAAGAAGCGTTAAACAAAAAGGGATTTCTAACAAGAAACATAATAAATATGCGACAACAAAAAACCAAACAACCTTTGCCAATGTTTTTTGTAGATCTCGAACCTAACGATAACAATAAACAAATATACGATATGCAGTACCTGCTGAATATGAAAATAAAGGTGGAACCTCCGCATAAGAATAAAGGAATAATACAGTGTACTCGATGCCAAATGTTTGGCCATAGCAAAGCGTATTGTGCGCTGCCATTCATTTGTGTTAAGTGTGGTGGACAGCATGACACTAAGAACTGTGTTAAATTAATGAAGGAACCGGCGAAATGTATACACTGTGAAGGCAACCACCCGGCAAATTACAAAGGCTGTACTGTATACAGGGAATTGTTAAATAAAAGGAACAAAAATCACAATAAACCATATCAAAGTAAAAATGATATACATAACTTTGAACCAAACGCTGCAGATTTCCCACAAACATTCAATATAGAAAATATGAGAAAACCTAAAAATAATTTTAAACGTTCTTTTAACACTGTTTTATTAGACTCAACAAGGAAACAAACCACGCTTCAAGCAACGTCAAATAATAACGATCAGAATAATAGTATTAACAATCAACTCCAGGAAATACTGCTGGAATTTAAAAGCATTTTTAACCAATTAATACAATAAAACAGCATGATAATGAATTTGTTATCATCAGTCATAAATAAATTCGTTTCTAAATGAATCGCCTATTAAGAATAGCTACGTGGAACATAAACGGATTGGCACAGTATTGTCATGAAGTTGAGGCATTTATTATAAGTAACAAAATTGATATTCTGGTAATATCTGAATCACACTTTACAAACAAGAGTTTTATTAAAATACCGCCTTACACAGTCTACCATATTCAACATCCAGATGGTAAAGCACACGGAGGTACGGCGTTATAATAAAAACATCAATGAAGCACTATGCAATAACCAACTTTACTGAAGCATATCTACAGGCATGTAACCATTGAAACAACTTTAGGCTATATTGCAGTGTCATCGGTTTATTGTCCCCCTAGGCACAACATTAAGGAAGAATATTTTGATGAATACTTTAAAAGTCTTGGAAACAAATTCATAGTTGGCGGAGATTTCAATGCCAAACATACATCATTTGGCTCTCGATTAACAACACCAAGAGGAAGACAGTTATAATAAATATCAGTGCTTGTCAGACGTAAAACCGTCATACTGGCCAAGTGATATAAATAAACTTCCTGATTTGTTGAATTTCTTCGTCAGCAAAGCAACTAGTTGAAACGTACATGGACGGAACTTCTGATCACTCGCCAAAAATACTAAGCCTCAGCAGCACAGTGATACAGATCCCCATTACACCAAAATTAACAAACAAGAAAACTAATTGGCATGTTTTTCAGCAGATGGCTGAAAGTGAAATCGATCTCAATATTCCATTAAAAACTGAAGAAGATATCGAAATGGGTGTCGAACACTTTATTAAATGTATTCAC
Organism: Coronaproctus castanopsis; assembly: GCA_032883995.1. Classification (NCBI taxonomy): domain Eukaryota; kingdom Metazoa; phylum Arthropoda; class Insecta; order Hemiptera; family Monophlebidae; genus Coronaproctus; species Coronaproctus castanopsis. The sequence goes on from CM065053.1 coordinate 16,613,310, forward strand.
AAATCGGCATATTTAGCTACTCCTATAAATAAGTCAGATAGAAAAACAAGTCATCCGAAAATGATAAAAGGCATGATTGCAGAAAAACGGCGACTAAGAAGAGTTTGGCAATATGTTAGAGCCCCAGTAAACAAAAATGCACTGAACAAAATGACAAAAAAACTGAAGAAAATACTCTCGGGAATGAAAAATGAAGTTTTTCATGAATATCTAACAAATCTTACACCAACGGCAGATACAGATTATTCTTTATGGAAGGCTATTAAAAATATAAAGAGGATTCATGTATCTCAGTGTTCACAAATTATAGCGGAAAACCGCCAATGGGCAAGAGCAGATCAAGAAAAAGCGGAGGCATTCGGTAAATACCTCTGCAAAATTTTTCATCACGATAATTACAACCTCCTAACATATATTTTTAACGCGATTCTCCGTACTGGTCATTACCCTATCCAGTGGAAATTCGCATCTATAATTATGCTGCAGAAGCCAGGCAAATCGCAAGAACTGGTCACATCATACAGACCCATCAGCCTACTACCGACTATGTCAAAATTGCTTAAAAAACTAATTTTGAAAAGAATAAAATCAATTCTTGATGGTAAAAACATAATACCCGATTGGCAATTTGGTTTCAGAAACAAACACAACACAGTAGAGCAGACTCATCGAATAGTTAACTTAATCAACAGTAGTTTCGAAAACAAAAAATTTTGTCCTGCAGTGTTCCTCGATATCGAGAAAGCTTTTGACAGAGTTTGGCATACGGGTCTATTATACAAGCTAAAACTTAACTTGCCACACCAGTACTATACACAATTACAATCATACTTAACGGATAGATAGTTTCAAGTTAATATAAACGGTACTCGATCACAAATATATGCTATACACGCTCGGGTGTGCCTCAAGGCAGTGCACTCGGTCCGCTGTTGTACCAGATATATACATATGATTTTCCGGAAAATAGATACACTACTACAGCCATGTTTGCGGACGATACGGCGATATTATTCACTGACTGTAATCTAATCACCTCCTTTTTACATTAAATAAAAAATTTGCAAATGTGATGATTCAGTTAAATGGAAGAACCATTCCAACAGTAAATAAAGTAAAATATTTTGGGACTGCATTTAGATCAACGTTTGACTTGGAAAGATCATATTCTGGCCAAACGGAAACAACTGGATCTGAAACTGAGAAGTATGAGCTGGTTGATGAATAAATACTCATCACTGTCTGTAGAAAATAAACTTCTACTGTATAAAGTCATTCTAAAACCAATATGGACCTACGGAATAGAAATCTGGGCAACAGCCAGCGATTCGCGAATAAAAATACTTCAGCGTTTTCAGGCAAAGGTCTTACGCAGCATTATGGGTGCTCCATGGTATGTTCGTAGTGACGATCTTCATAAGGACCTTCACATGCCGACTGTAATGGAAACTCTCAAAATCCACAGTGAGAGATATATCCAGCGATTACAGCACCATGTAAATCCACTGGCAGCCGATCTCAAGGATAACAGCGCTCATTTTCAGCGTCTGAAAAGACTTACGCAAGTAGAGCTATGTAGGCGATCTTAACTAATGCTCATCAAATAAAGAATGGCTGTTGTTGGACAGCGTTCTATTAATATTCAATTCATCTGATAACAGTGCTACTTATTATCTACCTAGGATAGATTGTATGCAAAAAAAAAAAAAATTTAAGGCCTGGCAAGTGAATTCAACTTTGTTTATGATGGAAGAGATACACTGTTCCATATGTTTACAATTGATTACCCCGTACAAGAGGGGGTGTGGCTTTGGAATTCTTATTACATCGATTTCCCGATCACATCCGGTTTTTGTTTGCATATCCGACATATGAATGTCACTATCAAGAAAATTTCTTAAATGCCAAAATCGATTTCCTTTTACTTCTGTATCAGGAGAAGTTTCAGGAGTTTGTACTCGAGTACGTTTTCTGGGTGGTTTTGTTGTTTGTTTAAATGTAGCAATTTAATATAAAAAAATTGTATGTGTATGAATAAAGTGTGTACATATTTTTGTTTACGCATGTGCGCAGAGTATATTTTTTAATGTGTACTTACATATTGTGTGTATACACGTACCGAAAGGAGACGTTATATACATAATAACGTGAATATTTTTTATACATTATTATTCATTTTTGTATGTGTATATCTGTAATTTGTTAAATTTGTTTTGTATTTCTTATTTATTTGCAGATTGTACAGCGCAGTTTATGTCGATCTATGTATCAATATATATATACAAAACTTTTAACGAACTATGAAAAAATAAACCGAAATTGAAAATTAAAATTTATGATTACTAAGAGGTGTCGTGTTGTATCACTTAAATTATAGTTTATTGCATTAAGTAATTGTCAAATAACGTAATAATGGTTTGCTTACCATTTTATTGGATTTTAACGATACGTAACTTATTGTATATTTCGTGCGCGGCGGCGTATATTAATTGGCGTTGCATACGTGTGTGCGTTGTAATATGTTTGTTTGTATGTTGTATACAAATGTATATCATGCAAGTAAATTGGCGCGGAATGAGCATAATCCATGTTAATAATCTTTAAAACTATTATTCAAAAAGAAATAAATAATTCTATTTGTTTATTAAACCGTTCTTATTTTAAATCTCTTATAAAATCATCTATTTCGATTATGATTAATGAAAAAATCAGAGCCAGAAGATTAAACTTGGAAATGTTTTATAATTTATATTCTGACGGTGGTGGTCGAATTATAATTATGAATATTGATTATTATTCGTTGTTATTATTATTGTTATCTACATTTTTCTCTTTAAAATGTACCCAACTCAGCCAAAATCTTACACACACCTTCATACCACACTGCTCCTCTCATGCCTAATACATCTCCATCTCTCAATAGACTCACACCACTCTCATCCCTCCCTCACTCATGCACACATTCTTCGACACTGCACACCTGCTCAACAAAATACTTCTCTTCTCACCCTTCACTCACCTCATACATCACTCATTCCTGATATACACCTTTGTCTCAGTTCCAACAGCCACACCTCTTTAATGTCATAACACACCTCTTGAAATTCCTACAACACCAACTCTCACTGTGGCTTTCAATCTTCTCACTCACCAACACACCTCCTCTAAACCATCACCTCATTCTTACCAAATACCTTATCCTCCACACAAAACTGTCACATCACACTCAACTCTTCTCCAACACTCCTCTCTCATCACAGACACCTCTCGTCAACAACAATCACTCTTTCCACTCGCCAACACTCAATTGTCATCACTTACCTCTCACATATCTTCACCATCTCATTGTTCCTGTCCCTTTCTCTAATCACTATTATCTCTCACTCTATTGTCATGTACCCTCTCAATGATATTTCTCATCACTCTTGAACTCTCTGCCCTCTCCTGCACTCAATCATCTGTTCTTCTCCAAACTCACTATCCTTCTACCAGCTACCTCATCTCTCCAATCAACAGAACCTACCTTATCTTTTCTCACTCACTGACAATCTTCTCTCACTCTCTCTCTCTCTCTTTTCTCTTAATCACTCTCTCTTTCCTCTTTATTTATCATTCACCCTCTCTCTCTCTCTCTACTTATCCCTCTATCATAAAAGAGTATATGTTATAAACGAGTTATATGAAAACAGGAGACATACCTGTTTATGCAAGTTGAGCTAATTATGTCTTATACAATGAAAAAATTCCTTTCGCATCTGTGATATTACATGTGGGAGACAAATGGATCGAGAACAATTTGTTATTTCAACATCGTTTTCGTCTTTTAACGTTATTTTCCCAGTTATTACGATCAAACTTTTAAACAGTTGAGTTAGGATCTCTTTGTTGTATATGTTTATAGAAAACTCTGTCCCCCGACTCGTTTATGTTTTCCGTTATAGTACAACTATGTAACAAATTTTATGTTTTATAACTTGAACCCAAAACAGTTTTAAGTACTTCTTTTTTTAAAAACTATACCTCTATTTTTAACAAATTTTCTTTACTTATATCGTCATTTATTCATTACAATTTTTGCTACAAAACATAAACACGGTGTATTTGTATTCTCCGTTATAACTTACTTCATTACCCATATATATAAAATAATGTTTCTCTTCAAACCATATTTTTCTTTTCTTATTTACTTCTTTCATTATTCGTGGTGGCATATAGATTCTTACATCATCTAATACACAAACCACAACACTATTTTTACTTTTATAATAATACCACTTTTTTATCATATATAATTTATTCACATTTAATGTATTTATTTTAACAAAAGGTTTATTACAAACACGGTTTATATCCTGGACGCAAGAAAATACAGGTTCTCTCATACATTCTTTCTCATTCCGATTAACAGTTTCCATTATTACTTATACGTACAATTACACTTAATTTCTTGTATATTTGTATCTCTAAGTTGCCTCTAAACAAAAAAGAACGCGAGATACACGTGTATACTATGCCACGTCTAAATATTTACTAACTACAAACATGTTTATAACTTATATTTATACTTTTTCACACACAGTCCTCAAAAACACTAATTTTCATTGTCATCCGACCCATATAACTTGTCTAAAAAGTAACTTTCCATAACAAAAAATACTAAAATCATTTACTTGGAAACTATAACGTTCAAACATAGCACATAAATTCGAAATATGCTCAAGTGACGTTCTGAAGGAAAATTTCGTTTAATAAAATTTAAAAAAAATTAAAAAATCGCAAATTTCATAGGCTAAAACGGAAAAAAACAGAAAAAAATATAAATGTAGTGAAAAAAATCCTAGTAGTACGGGTGATCATTTTGAGAACACTTTGGCTTACACAGGCCTTCAACCAACACTGCAAGGTCAAAGTGTGCTCATGTGACGCCCTTACAATATATATATACATGTATTCATACACTGTATATATATATATATATATATATATATATATATATATATATATATATATATATATATATATATATATAATGTTAGGTTGTAAGGATTTATTTGTATTAAAAGAATAAATATTATAATAAAAAGGAGTATATGTTAAAGACGAATGTTATGAAAAAAGGAATGTTACCTGCTATACAGAAATCTGATTCTATAAAATTGTAATTACCAAAACGATCGAACTATATAATAAAGGGTGTCTCCACTCGTATAATAAAACATCGGAAAATAATTTTCCTGGTTTATTAATGAAATGCAGAAGAATTTCGATAATTACCTTAAATTAAACGAAAAACACCACTTCACATAAATAAATAATCAACCAGTCACTTCTGTAATATTACCTGCATGACGACATCCAACAGACTGGTGAACTACTTCAAAATGTTAACCCTACAGGACTGAGATTTCGCAACAATTAATGTTTATCAGCAAATGAAATGATAACCAATCAGAGGAACCGCATGATTCGAATAACCTTGACATTCACTCTGGCCACGCCCTTGTGTATTTATGAAATTTCAGTCATGCCAATGAATCGAAAAATCATTACAAAGAATGACTGCGCATTCTATCTTTATATGGTTGAACTATAAGTTTCTATTTTTTCCGAGAGATGTCTCGTTCAGTCCCATCTCGAATTTATGATATTTCCTTCATTCTGGTGACAAGAAAAATCGTTACGAAGAAAAGAATCATTTTATAATTAAATTTTACTTTCCATTCCTTTTTGATATTCCGGAGGTTGACATGTCCACAGTGTATATGGAATATAATAATGGACCTAGCAAACTGCCTTGCGATATCAAGGATAATATGTCCAACTTCACTCTTGACATTTGATAATTCTGAAATTCCACAAGTAGATTCCGTTCGCTATCCCGGGAATTCTTATGGGTAGACAGCTATGACCATTGTTAGGAAGAAAATCATTTCTAAACCGTGCTGTAAAGTGGAATGTCCATTTATCTGTTATCGCTCCAGTATGGCGATATGGGTTAGAATTATATCGAACAACGAGCTGAAGTAACCCTCGTAGAATACAACACAAACAGCAGTCAATAATTCTACATATAATGGAATATTCGCCTTATTATATATCGAACGATACATTGCATGCGGAGTTGAACGTTCATTATGTAAAGGATGTCTATATGGAACAATACCGAAGGTTCTATAAGAAACTTCAGTTGAACCAAAATCCACTGGTACACCGATTGTTTACTATCGATTTCCCAGACAGATCTAGTAGACGATTGAAAAGGAAGAATTGGTGCCGCTATGCACTTCCAATTAATCGAGTGGGCTGAGCTATTAAAAAAAATTAAAAGATAAATGTGTTCATTTATCTTTTAATTTTTCTTGAAGACCCGAATTAGGAAAAATTCGTTGGAATTGTCTAATATTCCACTCCAATCATCTCTGCTCTTTCCCTCATTCTTTATTTTTATGATCGATATTGTTTACGACAAGCAGTTGTCAGTAAAATAAAAATAATAATAAAAAAAAAAGAATTCAAAGGTGATGACAGACTGAAATATACATTCTGACCACATATGAAGAAAAATAAATCTTCAAAAAAACGGAAATCATACCAAATACAGTTAAGTAATTATATCTCATTATAATGCGTGAAAATCAACTTTTTCATATTCATTCAACTTTTTCATCGCTTTCGTTTAGCTGTCCGCACCGGAATTTCGCAATAATGACTTTTGAATACATACGTGTATTAGTAAGATCTCATCAAATCTACGTAACGCTGACAAGATGATCCTCGTCAACCGAAAATTAACGGCAAATCACCTAATCGAACACAAAATACGAGTTCCTTACTCGGCGAGTAAATTGGTACTTATTTACCACCAGACCAATTTGAATGAACGAGTAATCTTGTAACGTTTTTAACATGAAAAATTCTCCTCGTATCTGATGGGTTTATTCAAAATAACTAAAAAGTTGACGCTACACCACGAGGCTCTATATATATATATATATATATATATATATATATATATATATATATATGTATCAGCGGCGGCTCATGGTTAAAAATCGAGCGCTTGCAATTACACCTTCCCCTTCACCAACAGAAAAACACAAAAAAATTTTTGTTTCACACAACATAACATAGTGTAGTAACTAGGCATTTCAATGCATGTTTTTAAAGATTTTTTACTTTTTATAATATTTCTATGAAAAATATATATATATTTTTTTAATATTATGTAAATCGTCGTATGCCGTTTGTAACTACCAGGGTTATTACAGCATAAGGAGACGTGTGTCTAGTTTATATGTATGCTAGGAGTCCGCTTTCTCTTACAAAAGCCAGAATGCTAACTATTGATTGAGGGTTGTTTGAAAGTATTTTGTGTATTGGGCCCTGTATTTTGTGTTTTAACCTGTGTGGTGTGAGTGTTTGGCAGTTGTAGATTAAGTGTGTGACTGTTGGTTCTGTTAAATGTCCGCATAAGGAGTAGTTTGTTGGTGGAGGGCTTTTGGTATAAAGGTAATTGTGTGATATTGCTGTATGACCCACTCGTAGACGGTTTAGGGTACCATATTCTTTTCTACTTGTGCCATTTGGAGGCCATCAAGGTTCTATAGTTGATTTTATGCTCCTAAGGAAGGTTGTTTGTGAGGTCCAGTCGGTCGTCCATTCCTGCTTGCTGTTGTTCATGAGTATGGTGCTAATGTTGATGGAGGTGGTGAGTATTCTGGTGTTGGTGAAAGTACCATAGACCGAGCTTCAAGGTCTACTTTATCACTACCGTGCATCCCAATGTGACTTGGGATCCACAGAAAGCGTATTTCCCATCCTTCCTTATGTAGTGTGTTTAGATTGTGTTGAATTTCTAATATTAAGGTGCCACTGATATATATATATATATATATATATATATATATATATATATATATATATATCATAATCATCATAATTTCTCATCAACCGCTAGGTTGGTGGGCAACATGACCTGCAGCTAAATAAATAATTTCTTGGCAAGAGCAGTTTCTTTTATCTTCACATAATTCTGTTCTTTTATTATAGCGTCCATAAATCGGATTCTTGATCTTCCCCTTATTAATTTTCCATTTGCTTTTCCTTCTATTAAGTTTTTTATCCATTTACAATGTCTGATTTAATGACCGATCATACTATTTCTTCCCTTTTCAATCGTGTTTATTATCTCTGGTTGTTCTTCTATTCTTTTGAATACTTCCTTCTTTGTGATTTTTATCCATCGATGATATTCTCAGCATCCTTCGATAGCATCAAACTTCAAAAGCTTGAAGTTTTAATCTTTCTTTTTTTCGTAAAGTCCATATTTCACAGCAGTACAGTGCAACGTTCCAGACAAAAGTTTTAACGAACAGCTAAGATATTTCTCGACGTAATAAGCGTTCCTTTTTTAAATAAAAGCGTTTTTAGTCTGCGCTATTCTTTTTCTTACTTATATTCACCCGTTGGACGTTATTAAACTTCCAAGATAAGAAAATTAAGAAAATATATACATATATATTCTCTTTTATATATATATATTTTATTATTGTAACTCACTCGTTTCCGAGTATGAGTGTCTTTTCTAATGATATCTGTTTCTGTTAAATAATTCAATGTCTGAATCTTATGTGTGATATTAATTCAATTTCATAATTAGATTTATAACTGCAGTGTGCACATTCATACTGATCTGCTATGTTTCTTCTTCCTCCTTTTGTGCGATTTTTGGCGGTGTGAATCTTGCTGTGTCATCGATGAATATTCTGCATTCTGTTCTATTCAACGCCCATTCTTCCCAAGTCTTATTTTTCTTTGAATTAATACCGCTCTTTTTGATGGAATTTGATAGCACATCTTTAAATCTTAATTTTGGTCTTCCACAACATCGTTCACCAGTGTGTAATATGCCATATAATAATTGCTTCGGTATGCGATTGTTATCCATTCTGATAACATGACCAACCCATCTTAGCCGAGCTTTGGTTAAATATAGTATTGTTTTATTACAATTTGTCATTTTCAAAATTCTTTCATTTAACATCTAACCTTTCCATGTTATTCTTAAGATTTGTCTGAGCAATCTCACCTGACAAATTTCAAGCTTTTTAATTTGATTGTTTCTGATTGGCCATGTCTCACAACTATACAACAAAGTTAGTAATACCACTGCTCTATAAACATTTAGTTTCGTATTAGTATGTAAATTTTTATTCCTAAATACACGTTGTGCCAGCTTGTTGTAGGCGATCATAGTATTGTTTATTCTATATTTGATCTCTTCATCTACTTCATTATTATCACTAATTATACTTCCAAGGTATTTGAAGCTTTTGACAATTTTTAACTTCGACCCGTTTATATGAAAATTTTCTTCCGCGCCATTCAATATAATTATTTCTGTTTTATTTGTGTTTATACTTAAAAAAAATGGTTAAACTTTTATCTTCATATTTACTCCATACAATGATATTGTGCGATATGTCGGACATGATATAATTTGAGAACGGAGATACATTACAAAATCCTGTAAAGTGCAAATTGTTTAGGATGAACTGATTATCTTGTATACAAAAATTCAGAATTTTACATCAAAAATTGAAAAAGATTCACTGAAAGGGTTAATGGAGTGTAGATTTGACGGGCTTCGGTGTTATATAACGACACTTCTCAATATGCCCTTTCCGGATACAGTGAAAATTTTCAGATGACACTACGGTGTATGCTATGCATTATAATCTAGATGATGCTATCCAAGTAATTAATACATCGTTTACATCCATAATCTAAGTATTTTCTGAATTAGGTGTTAAACTATCCGATTACATAGGGGAGCTTTGTGCTACTGTTATACCTGCTCATGTAATGCCGACAAAAGCCCTCCCTTTATCCATACAGAGAATGTTACTTTGTTACTTTTAGATAAATTTCTACTGAATGTATTCACTCATATATCCCCTCTTTGTTTCTCTATAGTTAAAAATTTTTCACAACTGACGGTTCCTAGACTTTTACATCCTTTGTTATGTAATTCTTTTTTCGTATTTTCAGGCAGTAATATTCTTATACCATCCTAACCTTCTCCTTTCTACACTATTCCGTCCTAGTATAATATTGTTAGTTTCGTTATTAACATACAACTGTTTTCTTCATTTAAGAATCACGTTCTCCCACTAATCAGCAATTACAAATTTCTCACCTTGGTTAATAGAAACTATCCTAAATCTCTCCTAATTTTCACGGGTAATTCAAAATGCGCCGCTTTTTTAGTCGGAGCTGTATTCATTATCCCTGTCCTCAATATCTCAAAAAAATTTACACTCAATAGAATATGTTCCATTTTTACTACAGAGGATACTGCTATTCTGCAGCATCATCCGAACACATTTATATCCATCACCCTTCTATGAATATTCTAATCGTTCCTGATTCTAAGAACTAATTACTGGCATTACAGCAATCCCAGCTCAATTCCCGTTTACCGTCAATTATTTATAAAATTAACACTAGAAGGACGGCATGAGTTAAAATGACTCATGACGTATATATATTTGTTTATAACTTTTGTTCCACCCCATATGATGAAGTAATTTTCGCTGACTTTTTCTAAAATGATGTTTTCTGTAAAAACCATTCGTTTATTTTATGGGAAAATGTGTGGTATGTCAACAACCCTAGAACGATGGAAACGAGCCAAAATGACTCATTCGTTTGTTTACTGTGTTATGTGTTGTATACACGCTGTTGGTGCGTTATAATGGTTAAACTTAGTGCTGAGGAAATATTGCGTGAATTACAAAATATAAATTGCGAATCATCCGGAAGCGATAACGATTTTCGAAGTGACTACGAGGTACGTCATACGGTAAATAATACATCTGATAATTAAGATCATGACACAGCATCAACATCATCGGATTCAGAAGAAGATTCTCTTGAAAGTATTATTTATGAAGGCGACAATGAACATGAAATTTGGGAATCTTCGAAATATGGAAATAAATTGAAAGTTATAAACCTATCGAATGTACTAGGTAGGTGTTCTACATATAATATATTAGGAACTGCTCTTGGACCCACTCCATATGCCTTACGTAAATTTTTGAATATCGATGCAACATGTACAAACAAAAAATCTCAGGCAGAAAATCCAGGTTGGGTCACAAGTAAAAAAGAAATTTGGTTTTTATTGCACTAATGTATGCAAGATGTGTTCTCGGTCTTCGTGATATGCCACTAAAAAGTTTCTGGTCGAATAAATGGGGCGTGAAAATTTTTCAACAGTCTATGACACGTGACCGTATGCTGTAAATAATGAAGTATTGCCGCTTTGACATTCGGTCAGAGAGGAGTACAAAAATATGTGAAAATAAATTTATCCATGCATCTGAGATATGGAATATATTTATGGCTAACTCGCAAAAATTTTATCATTCGAATGAAAATGTGACGTGTGATGAACAGCTGTATCCTATTAAGTGCAGATGTAAATTTTTGCAATATATGGCAAATAAGCCTGATAAATTTGGCATAAAGTATTGGACGTTAGCTGATACGAAAAGTAAATATTTTCTGAATGGCTTCCGCTGTCTTGGGAAAGATGAAACGAAACCAATAAACCAATCGGTATCAGAACATGTAATTCTGCGCCTTATGGAACCTTTTTACAACAAAGGTCTCAATGTTACGTGCAATATTTTTTTTTCTTCAGTTTCTTTAGCAGAAAAACTGAAGATGAAGGGAACAAGTTTTGTGGGCACAATTAGAAAGAATAGGAGGGATGTATCTCCATCCTGCAGAATAAAGAAAAAACGGCAATTGTATTCAACAAAGGTAATGATGAATAAACACAGACACCTCCTCACAGATTACCAGTGTAAAAAAAATAAAAATGTACTAATTTTAAGTACAATGCACAACATTGTTCTTATTGAGGATAGTGACAAGAAAAAACCTGAAACAGTAACGTTTTATAATAAATCGAAATTTGGAGTTGATATCCTAGACAGAATGCTACATAAATATTCCGTTCGTGCTGGAACACGTCGTTAGCCCATGCGTGTTTTTTATAATATATTAGATATAGCAGCACTAAATGCATGGGTCCTCTACAAAGAAGGAACAGGAAAAAATAGGAGTAGAATAAATTTTACAACTAATAGAAGAAATAACTATTGATGATACTAGCGGTGAATAGAAATAAAGGGACACATCGGGAATCAAAGGAAACATTGTCAAGTCTCAACAGAATGCAAAACTATGTCATCAAATATTTGTTTTATCTGTAAAAAGTGTACTTGCGGAAAATGTGCCGAGAAAAAGTATATTTGTAGTAAATGTCGAAGTCAGGATTATGAATATAGATCATAATTATAATGTATAACTATTATTGTGCGTACATTGTGTGTCGTATAAAAGTATAACTACTGATCGAAAATGTAATAAAAACACATATATTGTAAAAATATGTTTGGAATAGATATAAAAAATTATCTAATATTTTGTTATATAAATATGTGTCATACATACAAACATACATATATATGTATGTATATATATATATATATATATATATATATATATATATATGTATATATAATTTGTATTAATTTAATAAATATTTATATAAATAAATATACAATTTCAGTAACAATTAATAATTTTTTTCGTATTACTTCTTAATTTCTGATAATCTGGCCGTCATTTTGTCGCCTCGATGGTTACATTAGGAACATTCTTATTTTATAATTTTCCTATAGATCTTCTAGCATACTGGAAAAATCTGTGGTCTGATTCATTTACAGTAAGGCATGATAAATACATCTAATCCGACCTGGTAATCTATGGTTCTGCAATATTAAAGTTGAAACGATTAAATTTTTGGGTGTTTATTACTACTATTTGTCATCTGAGACTCGACAGTAATTTCCTGTTTCACTACATAAGTTGACACTTGTTATTTCTCCTAATTGGTCACACCCTACGGATGTATTTAGTGGCTAATATCCTTGAATGTTCTCATTATAGTAATTTTCGTGTTGCTTTTTATCAGGCTCTTTTTGGTCTTAATGTTTCCTTTCCTATAGAATCTGTATTTCTCTTAACTCCTCAAAAAATTCCTATACACGGACCTATATTTCTATATTTTTAAATTATTTTATCAAACTGTATTCTCTAATATTAAGTCCATTAAACTATTCGATTCAAGTGGTTCTGGAACAGCAGAGTGTGCATATTCGACGTGAGGATGGCTATATCATCTGCGAATGTGGCTAGTATTGTTTAATTACTGGTGGGTAAATCTACTGTATAGATGGAATACAGCAGAGGTTCAAGTAGGCTACCATGGGCGGAACTGATGCTACGACTGCATGTTCCTTCGAAAAGAGTTGTTGATCCTAACCACTTGTTCTGTCAGTTAAATATGACCGAAGTAACATGTAGAGAAGAATTTGTTTCATTTGAGAAGTACTCCAGGGTGACAGACTTTATATCAAATGTATGGGCAACGTACAAAAAAACGGCAGAACGTACTTCTTTTTTTTAAAGAGATAGAATCGACTAGTCTATAGCAGTGTTGGATCATGGAGTGCTTAACGCGAAAACCGAACTGGTGATTTGCGTAAACGACTTAGAATTAATTGTTCGAGGATTTTAGATAGCGAACTAAGTAAAGTCATGGGTTTGTATGAGGTTACATCAGTTTGAAGCTTTCCGAGTCATAATTATCACCGATTTTTTCCACGATTTGGGAAAATATCCGATTCGCCGTATCCCGTTAAAAATGCAACACAACAGAATTGCCGATTTCTCGTAAGTGCGAAATAATTTTCACATCAACCCTGTCTAAACTGATTCCATAATGATATTTTCTGAATACAGGTAAATACTTCTTTAGGGTTTAGAGAATTTTACATTTAGATTAGGAGTAAAGGATAACGATTTAACGTATAGAGAAACTCGAAAGCTGAGCCTTTTAGAGGTTTAAAGAAAATTCGGAAGAGGAAGCTGAGCCTTTTAGAGGTTTAAAGAAAATTCGGAAGAGGAAATGGGCACGGAGGAAATAACGAAGAAATATCGAAGCGGAAGAGAAATGGAACAGACAATTTTCGTGCGAAGATATTTTACTCGGATTCATATATTCGTCTTGTAGATGTACTTTTAAAAGGAAAAAACTAAAAAACACGGTAAATCCAGAAACTCTAATGTGCGTTATACAGTGTGCCCATTTAATAAGCGAATATCATACACCAGGGAAGAGAATTATCATTTATATCGCCGGTAGTATAGTCGAATTATATCTTGTAACGCAGATGGTTGACAAATAACCATAATGTATCAAACGTAACAGTATACACGATGTTTATAGCGAGTTAAGAAGTATATTACACGCATGAACGTAGAAAAAACCACGTCTTATCGCCGGACCAGAGCAATTCTTGATGGTAATATCAAAGAATAGCAAAATCTCATTATATTCGTTATTCGTCTACAGTCGTCATACATATACATATACATATATATATATATATATATATATATATATATATATATATATATATATATATATATAATATATACCGTTATTTTCCGTATTATGTTGTTTAGGTATTTCGTTAAACCTAACTTCTAAAATTCATTCGTAACACGTTTTCAATTTAGCTTCATTCTTCTATTATTTTCGTAATTTCAGTCGTAAAATCGTACGTTATAAATAACATTTATTTCTTTTTCGCGAAATTAGCTTTCAAAATCAAAAAATTTTAAAATTATGGTACCTAATTAATCATCGGAAGATAAATTAACTGAGAAGGTCCTTCTTTCTTATCAAGAGCTAACTCGAATTCCAGTCGCGTGAACGACACGCGAGTTTAAAAATGACTGCTCCAGTTGACCCAAATTTCGATTTTTGACCATCGAGATATGCTGAGGAGTAAAGAAAATCTGAATTGCAAAACATTATATATATATATATATATATATATATATATATATATATAATTTATTATAAACAAACAAAATATAACACAATCACTAAAAGTTTTTTAATCGCGAAGCTTTTCGACAGTTACGTCATTTTCAAGCGCGAACAAAAATTATTACATCTTTTTTAAATAAGGGTTTTGTTTTTAATTTCTGCTAATAACATTTTTAATTCTTTTACTTTATTGTTGAAAAATTTTTTATCCCAAGGATTCCTTGTTTGGAACCACCTTCGTCTAAACTTTCTCTTTTCCAAGACTAGCTTTCGGACTGATAGCGTAGCTATTTAAATAAACTTTCACCCCTAGCAATAGATGACTATTCCTTGTGGAAGTGCACCAAAAATATTAAACGGTCCAATACACATATTCCTCCGACAAAACATGGCAACGGATTATGGGCGAGAGATGATAAACAGAAGTCAGATTTATTTGCTCAGCACCTGGTAACCGTGTTTCAGTCAAACATAACGGCTAGCACGGACAGGGAAATATACGACTATATAAATAGTCCATATGAATCATCTTCTTCGATTAAGTTAGCCTCACCTTCTGAGGTGAAATGTTTACTTAAAACGTTGAAAAAGAAGAAAAGTCCGGGTTTCGACTTAATAAGCGCCGAATTATTGAATGAACTTCCGCGAAAAGCTATAGTATTACTGACTTATATATGTAATGCAATATTTCGCGTACAATATTTTCCAGTACAGTGGAAATTCGCGCAAATTATAATGATTCCGAAACCTGGCAAAGATCCGTATTCTGTTTCATCTTATCGTCCGATCTCTTTGTTGCCTGTTTTGTCGAAGGTAGTAGAAAAATTAATATTAAAAAGATTACAGCCTTACATACAATGCAATGATATAATTCCGCAACATCAATTCGGTTTTATAAAACACCATTCCACCAAGTATGTACCGCGGCATTTCTCGATGTTCAACAAGCTTTTGATAGGGTTTGGCACGATGGTCTATTATATAAACTGAAATGTCTATTGCCGAAAACTTTTTACCTGTTGTTGAAATCATACATAGAAAATCGCCACTTTCAAGTGCGTTATAAACATACCTATTCAGAAATACATCCTCTTTTAGCAGGCGTTCCCCAAGGTTCTGTGCTGGGCCCCACGCTGTACTTGTTATACACGGCTGATTTCCCTACAATGGAAAACGTACAGCTGGCTACATTTGCGGATGACACTACACTGCTCTCAACACACACGGATCCGAAGATAGCTAGCAGTAACCTACAGAAAGCTCTTACTAAGGCGGAGATATGGTTTAAAAAATGGAAAATTGGAATTAATGAAAACAAATCTGTCAATATCCATTTTACCAACAGAAAAGTTACACCCCCACCCGTCAGGATTAATAGCACCGATCTGTCAGTGCGATCAACGGTCAAGTACTTAGGATTACACCTGGATAGCCGATTAACATGGAAACATCACATACAGATGAAGAAAAAAGAATTAGATATTCGAGTTAAAAAAATGTACTGGCTGATAGGGAGAAACAGTGTACTAACGACAGATAATAAACGTTTAATATATACGGTGGTTCTAAGACCTGTCTGGACCTATGGGGTGCAACTTTGGGGTTGTGCTAGACCATCAAACCTGAAAATAATACAAACGTCACAAAATAAAATTCTTCGGATGATAACCAAGGCACCCTGGTATGTAACAAATCTAACGTTGCATCGAGATTTACGTATAGATTATGTGGCCGAGGTCAAAAAAGTTCACGCTAAAAGACACGCAAGAAGACTTGATAGCCACCCGAATACTTTTGCTAGAGGATTGCTTGATACCACCGGTGACATAAGGAGACTAAAACGTCAGAAACCGCAGGACCTCGTTTAGGGTCGTCGTAATCGGGTAGGTATCGCTGGATACTTGTCCCCTCATGCTCAATTCTTTTAAACGTACTGCTAAATGTCCTTGGTGGACAGCTCGCAGTATTATAAATAATAATAAAAAAAAAATCTTTTTTAAATATGAAAAACCAGAAATGATTACATAACGACAACTTAAATTTGATATACATATTTCACTAGCCAAACGTAATTTCAATTTTAGATTAATTTACAATAAATTTCATTTATAAAACAGATTTTTGAAAAATTCTTCATCAAAATTGATAAATATCTCCAAAACCTGGTTCAGGTTCTATTAAAAGTTGAATATATTAGAGAGTAGTGATTTTATTAAGTAATTATAAACAAACAAAATATATTTATATATATATATATATATATATATATATATATATTGAAGTAAAATACAGAAATAAGCTGACATTGGATCCAATCTTTCCAGGAATTCCATGAGCCTGCGACGAAAAAGACGAACGTGAATAGAAGAAAGAAAGAAAGAAGACACACTCGAAAATGATAGAAGAATATTGGCAAAAAAAAAAACGAAAATATAGCTGTGGTAAATTCGGGTTCATTATTCTAGTCGTTGATGGAGGATTAAAATGAACAT
Source organism: Coronaproctus castanopsis (assembly GCA_032883995.1). Taxonomy (NCBI): domain Eukaryota; kingdom Metazoa; phylum Arthropoda; class Insecta; order Hemiptera; family Monophlebidae; genus Coronaproctus; species Coronaproctus castanopsis. Next base: position 16,630,779 of record CM065053.1, read on the forward strand.
ATTAAGTAACAATTTCCGATATTTAATAGAAAATTGGGCCTTTCCAGATTAAATAAAAAAATGTACACAACTGTTATTCGTCCGAGATTAACTTACGCTCGTTCTGTATGTACTGCTATTTTTCTAATGTACATATAAAAAGCTTCAAGTAGTCTAAAATCATTGTTGTAGAATTATATTATTTCATATTTACACGTTCATCAATTTATTAGCAAAATTTCCCCCAAAAAATTTCTTCGATAATTGTCCTAATCACCATAAATTAATCAGTTATAACTACGATATGGCACACATCACGATATACTAAGTATAAGCACCGTGTAGAATTAAGCGTTATTTTCTTATTTCGAGTATACTATTATTTTTATTATCCGATTTACGGGTTAATTTAAGTTTTTTTTATTTTTTATTCTCTCATTTTAGGAGGTTTTTGATTTGCCGGGGTTTTCTTGTATTTCTTTATGATGAGATTTATACTACATATGAAAAATTTAATTTATTATTAAGTTAAAATAACTATTTGCCATGGGACAATAATTTTGTAAAAGTAGGTAAAATAATGAAGTACTTTTTCTTCTTCCTCTATATATAGGTGCTGTATTTCATTAGAAACATTATCGTTATTATTTTATCGGAGTTATATTTTAATATCTTCCTTTGCTCGCGTCATACCTAAATAATAGGGGCTATTACGTAGTGCATGGAGATGAGTCAGATATCCACTATATACTAGCAGCAGTACCGCCGGGTAATACTGTACACTATATACACATTTTTTTTTAGCATACAATCTATTCTAGGCGGATAATAAGTAGCACTGTTATTAGATGATTAACAGAACGCTGTTTATTTGATAAACATTAGTTAAGATCGGCTAAATAGCTCCACTTGCGTAAGTGTTTTCAGGCGTTGACATTGAACGATGCTATCCTCGAGGTCGGCTGTCAGTGGATTTACATGGTGTTGTAATCGCTGGATATATCTGTCACTGCGGATTTTGAGAGTTTTCTTTATCAGTTGACATGTGAAAGTCCTTATGGAGATCCTCATTATGAATATACCACGGGGCATCCTTTATTGTTGCGCAGGACCTTGAAAACGCTGGGGTATTTTTATTCGCGAATCGCTAGCTCTTCTCCAGATTTCTATTCCGTAGGTCCATATTGGTTTTAGAGTTACTTTATATAGTAGAACTTTATTTTCTTCAGACAATGATGAGTATTTATTCATCAACCAGCTAATACTTCGCAGTTTCAGATCCAGTTGTTTCCGTTTGGCCAGAATATGATCTTTCCAAGTCAAACGTAAATAAATAAATAAATAAAAAGTGTATTTAGCACACAATATAAATTACAAAATCAATGTCAAAACAATATTATTACGTATACCGAACAAATTCTTACTACGCATACAAAATGAAAACAAAAAGAAATAATAAATACAGTAATAATGAACTAGATTACAGGGGGAAAACCAAAACCTGTATACAATTTCAGGACAACTCTATGAAGAATTTTAATAAACAAAATAATATGACTGCTCAGCTATTTATATATATTACATTAATAAAGTTCATTAAATTAAATATATAAATTACATACGATTAAAAAGCAGGTGATACATTATAATAACAATAGCTTGATAATGACTTAATAGTCGAAAAGCTTCGTGTACGTATTTGTGTAATAAAAAATTTTTTAGTGATTAACTTTGATTTTATTTTGTTTTGTTAATACATTATAATAGCATGTGTTTTATTCTTTTATGTTTATATCTTTTATATTTTAACTGAAGACTTATATTGTTTATTATTGAGTATTGGCTGCGTCTACAATCGTCAAAAAAATTTTTTGTATGCTGCCTAATGATATCACCTACAACCGGCAAGTCTAATATACGATGCATGCGATCTGTTCTTGCATAGATAGGAAGTTTAAGAATTATCCTGCAACAATTATTCTGAAGACGTTGTAATCTGGACACATTTGAACGGCTTGTATACGACCATATTGGGCATGCATATAGCATAATTGGCCTTAATATAGTTTAATAGATAATTAGTTTATTAACAGGACTAATTTGGCATCGTCTATTAAAGATTGGGTATAGACTAAAAAGAGCTTTATGTGTTTTGTTAGATATGTACTCAACACGCTTGGTGAATGTGAGACCTTTATCTAGAATTACTCCTAAATATTTAACATGCGTTTTCAAATCTAATCTAGTGTTATTTACAATTACAGGATCCTGTGAAGGCGGCCGTCTAAACAGAATCACTTGAGTTTTATCAGCATTTATGTTAATTTTCCATTTACTAAAATATTTATTTAGCTTAGCGAAACCATCACTTAACCGTTTTTGTATTGTATCAGTCCGAAACGAAGAGCAATAAATTGCTGTATCATCTGCATATAGAGCCATCTCTAAATTCGTGATTTTATGTCATTGATAAAAAGGAGAAACAAGAAGGGTTATACTTCCCTGAGGTACTCCAGCTAGAACAGACCTTACATCGGAATTTACATTATTCACTTTTACAACAGAAAGTCTGTCACTCAAATAATTTCTAATAATTAGATACGCGGGAAATTTAATTTGAATAATTTTGTAAATTAAACCAAGATGCCATGTAGTATCAAATGCTTTTTCTATATTAGGAAGTAACAAACCTGTGTGCTTATTTTGATTAAAACCGTTGATAAATTTTTTCTGAACCCGAGTTATTGTTCTACTATCACATTATTATCATCTGTAAACTTTTTAATTCTACACAATATAATTTTTTCAGCAATTTTACCTAGGTTACTGAGTAACGATACAGGACATAAATTTTTTGGATCCGATATGTTCTTTCCTCCAATCTTAGGTATAGATATTATTTTCGCTATTTTCCAGCAGTTGGGAAAGTGTGACAACAGGATTATTGAATTCATTATAATAGTTAGTTTAACAAAACCTTTAAGCGGTAAATTCTTAATCAATATTATGGAGATATTATCTAAACCCATTGATTTTTTACTTTTAAGGTTTTTTATAACATGATGCACTTCCTTCACGGTAGTTAGATCTTCAGCTAATACTCTATGAGGTAACTTAAAGTACTTTTTGACGATAGATGTGATTTTATTTTGGTGGTAGTTCGATGGCATATGGCAATTTTGATTATGGATGTCATAATAAATGTTAGCTAGCAGATTACTTTTATCTTTGTCCGAATATGCAGTGTTACTATTATGCGTGAGTGGTGGTAAGTGTGTGTGAGAATTCTTGAAATGCGCCACCATCTTCCACAGACTTTTATCTTTTACAGCAAGATTACAAAGTTTGAAATTCCAACTAGTGTTTTTATCTTCATTTAATTTATTTTTCAATTGACAGGTTAAATAATGTAACAATAATCTAGTTGTTGGATTACGAGATTTTTGGTACCTACGTCTAACGTAATTTTTAAATTTAATCAACGCAAGAACAGGAGTGGAAATTTTATAATAACGTGTAGTTACATCACTTTTAGGAATAGCCAAATCAGCCGCTTTCAGTATCAGATCAGTAAAACATTGAACTTGTTCGTGAAGTTCTGCCTTAGTTTTGGAATGTGAATATCATTAGTATACAGAAATTGTCCCAATTCCAAAAATTTATTTTTGATGGAATTAGAATTCCACCCCATTATGTTAATCTCAGAAAAAACGTTAGTCAGAATTCCAATATTCAATAAAAGTTTCTGTTACAATAATTTACTAAATGTATCACCCCAGTTTAACAAATTTACACATTTTATCAATATTAATATCTTTAAATAATTTAAGAATATCGGAAATTACCGACATGCTTGATACATCAGATAATTCAGAATTATGATTATCAATAGTAGCTGATTCACCTTTAATGATTTGAGCATACGTTCTATTATTACCAATGTCATTATGACTAGAATTATTAACGCCTTTAATAATATTACTATTGTTCTTCTTCTTATTATTATTATTACTATTATAATTAATACTACGAGGAGTATTGACAGTGTTTCTTGATAATGAGATTGATACCGTGGTATTATTTCTTGATATGGATAATTGCCTACGATTTTTTAAATTGTTAGATATTATATTATAAATTGGACACTCACGGCTATTAGCTTGATGCGTACCATGACAATTTGCACATTTAAAATTTGTATCAGAGCAGCTATCAGCTGCATGTGGACCACTGCATCTAGAACATATGGAATCTTTATGGCAATTGATACTTATATGGTCAAAAGACATACATTTGTAACATTGTAGAACTTTGTTAGAAGCCCTATATTTTTCCCAATTTACTCGAAAATAAGATATAACATTAATATTTAAAACCTGCCGAAATGCTGTACCGGGAGGGAAAAAAACATTATAAAGTGGTATAGAAATTTTCTCATTTTATGGAGATGTCTTGAACATTTGCTGTACACTTTGTGCAGGTAAAGTCTCGGAAATTTGTTGCAATATTTCATCAACGGCAATATTACTTTGAAGACCTCGTAATACAAACCTAACTGGTTTTAGATCTTTAGGCGTATGCGTATAAAACTTAATTTTAGATTTAATTAATAGTTGGTATGTATTATTATAATCGTCTATTCCTAACGTATAAATATAATATTTGTCGATGTAATATAGCTCTACATATTTTATTTTATTTACTGCTGGTATCGTTCTTCCATTTAACTTTTGCAAATTTTTTATTTAATGTAAAGTTATACCAAAGTACGATGAAATCAATTACTTGAGAGTTTATTTAGACAGCCGACTAAAATGAAGAACGCGCATAGATAAAAAAAAGGGGAGAATAGAACTGAAATTTAGAAAAATGCAATAGCTCCTAGGACCCAGATAAGAAGCTATCCTAAGTAATCGGGTACTTTCGTAGAAAACCATGCTGAATCCCGTATGGATGTATAATGCATAATTATGGGGTTGTGAGAAAAAAAAGGTCAAACACAGATAAAATAAATCGATTACAAGTCATAATTTTACCCTAAATACATAGAGCTCCGTGGTATATATGACAATCCATATAATTCACACGAACCTGGGCATACGTCCTGTGCAAGAAGTAATACAAAAAAATGCTTAGAGACATATACAACGACTGCAGCAGCATCCTAACGAACTAGTCAGCTTCTGCATACTTAGCTGGACCTTTAGAGGCTGAAGATGAGGATCGTGGACTTGGTTCAGTAACAAGTAGGAGCATCGACCATGGGGTGTGTTCTTCGCACAGGTGACTTACTCATTGAAGCCCTTTGTTGGATAGTTGCAAAATTATTTATGAAAAAATAAAATAATTATTCTGTACGTTTTGCTGTGTAAATAAATGGCTAATCTTGTGTAACCAAATTTAGCGAACTCAATTTCCTGCGATAAAACGCGAAAAACATTACGACGAAGTTGTCGAAAAATAAGATAAAAGCTACGCGACGAGGAATCGGAAGAGCCGAAGTAATATCTAAAAATTACGTTTTGGGGTACGATTAGTGTAGAAGTAGTAGTATAAGTCGGAACAACCAATCGGAGTTTTAGAAATATAGAGTTTCGATTAAGAAGCGCCTAACTAACAAAGGTGGTTCGAGATTTTAGTTCAATTCTGACGACGAACGTTAAAATGCTTTAAATAACAGATTGTCTCAAGACTAAAATAGAATGTGGTAACTTAGTTAACGGAGGAAATTACGATGATGAAAAACCGGAAATAAGTTTTAGCGAGGAAAATCGGTGTGGAATAAACGAAGAAAATAAGAAAATACGCGCGGAAATCAACAGGTGAGAAAGAAAAGTGCGGGCGTTCTGTATAGATCGCAATCGCCATTAAATATGAAGGCCCGATCGAAAGAAAATTAAATGTCAAGCCGAACGTAAAGTAATAATAATATTAATCATCAAATCGTGAAATCAAATCAAAATTTATTTCCAATAAACCAATAACAAAATAAAATTGAAAATAAACGTGCGCATTATAAACAATTAAGTAATCTCACGAATTACACGAATGCGTTTTACAAATACGTCAACGTACCAACTAAAAATTTTAAGAAGATAAAGCCATTACTTTATTACTTAACCTAATTTTCACAAAATTATCCATCGAGTTCTATGGCAAATAGTTATTTTAACTTAATATTAAATTTATAATATTTAATATAAATCTATTCAGATAGAAAAATACAAGGAAAAAACCAAACAAATTTGCTAAGGTGAGAGAAAAAAAACCGCAATAAAAGTATTTAACCCATAAATCAGATAATTCGAATTTACGGCTCATACCGGGATTCCATGGAATGAACTAGCAGATTGAACGGCAAAACAGTGTTGCGGATTCCAAACGTCGACTGATGTACGTAATTATGTCAAATCAACATTTTTTTGCTTCGTGACAATTGACAACAAATGTGTCAACCGATTTCCAAGAATTCCCGTTGGAAGACTTCACGTCCAAACCGAGAGAAGACGTTGTCTTCAGCATATTGCGGCTCGGTCATACAAAACTCACCCATTCATACCTGATCAACAGAACTTCGGCTCCTCAGTGCTCCGTAGCGTCACGCTTTCTGTCCCTCATATCCTCATTGACTGGCCTTTGCACTCGTGTAACTCGGATTATCACCACTCAACCTTCCATCTCTCATCTCTTACTAACTTAATTATGTTCTTACTCATGTCCCGTCTCTACTCCTTACTTTCGCTTCCTCTCTCTCATGTTAATAGGCTTGATCGTTGCACACAGAACGTTAATTTAGATTAATAATAATAATAATAATAATATTTACAGAAACGCGGAATATACGCTCTTTCATAACGAACTAATCCGGGTATACCGCTGCCCGCTGATATATTAAACGTCTTATAATTGGTAATTCACTACTCCATCATCATCCCATACCCCGTGATAGTTTGGTGGAATGCTAGTAAAAAATACAATTTAATTTTACTAATTTCGTTTCGAAATATACTAGATGCAAAATAATAATAATAAAAGCAATTATAATCTTCGGCATCAAACCACTATTAAATGGACACGAAAATAAAATAAAATATAAAATATTTATATAAAAATATAAAATGTAAAAAATATTAATTTAGGTGTACAATATACAAAAATTTTCAAAGCGAGTAACTATTCTTTATAAAATAATTCGATATAGATCATATTATTTTACAAACACAGTTTTTTCCCTTTGCAAATTTTTGTACATGTTATATTTAAATTAATATTTAGCTGCATATAATTTATTCTGCTGTATAAAAGTGGCTAACAGGTCTCCTCTCTCGTTTCGTGTTCCAAATCCGTAAGGTCCTATATATCGACCACCTCCTTGAAATATTTCTAATCGGGCATTAAAATCACCCATGATTACCTTATATGTTGATTTTTCCTCCAATACTATATATATATATATATCGCTAATACATTTTACAAATTTTTATTCACTTTCCTATCCAATGAACCAATTTTGTTATAGATTTTTCATAGGATAAAACTACCATCCTAAAAATGATGTCGTATAAACTGTTGTGCTACATGCGTTGTAATAGATAAGATCTCAGCGCCCCATATATATATATATATATATATATATATATGTCAATGTAAATATGTAAGTGTATTATAGGCTAATATCCATAATCATATTTGAAAATTAGTTTAAAAAAAAACTCTGCTATCATAGCAGGCGCGTGTATATATAAATACTTGAATGTTAAGCTACCATCACAATTACTTGATTTTACACCATATTTATATGCATATATATGAATATATTAAGCTGATAAGAACAGAAGCTACGCTTTGATATTAGCCAACAAGCCGAGAATATTTTCGACTCTTGCGTCGGCAGCAAATATTCAATAATCAGTCAAATAAGGGACTACAACAGAACTTCTTTGCGGTTAAAATATAAGAAATATAAACACAAGAGGATCAAACATATATTATTCTAATGTATTACCGGCATCTCTCATATTTGTAATGTATATAATATTTATTTCATTCTATCTTAAACATATGTAGTCGTGTAATTGGTATACAGGTTTTGGTTATGATTTTTCCTGTAATCTATTTTATTGTATTATTGTATATGGTTATTACACTCGTGGTATACGCAGTAAGAAATCTTTTATTTTGTACTTTTATGCTATAGTTAATACTGTTTTTCGAAATACGCTTTTTTTCTTAATGAATATATATATATATATAACTAAAAAAATTAATTCATCAAAATGACGTCATACTGGTAAGATTGTACATACACAAATACTTTTTAATTAAATCTGAAAATTAATTCTAACACTTCATACGTCTGTGTGTATAAATTTTTGAACGTTTTGCTACCGCTGCAATCCTTTGATATTACGCTCAATTATATATATTTCCATCTACGTATACGAAACGTGTGATAATATTTTCCTTGTTAATTTGTTAAAAATCGCTACATTCCATACTTTTCAACTTAATAATAACCAGAATAATCAAATCTAATCGAATCAATTCGAATTATATTTTTTTATAAGCCATAAAGCCCGTTACACTCGCTCGATTTGAAATGAAACAATGATAACGACGATAAGGGAAAGGAACTACAAAGTGATAATTATAAAATAATCGGTAATTATACACTGACGCCAAATTACCGCAGTGGAAACGTAGAATACATAAACACATATACATAAAGTATACAACAAATATACGTACGCAAAATAATAATATTTAAAAGTGCCCGCTAGTGCGCATTAGGCGAGCAGCGTATTTTGTTTCCGAATAATATACATAATTAGCCGTCATTTTGGATATTTGTTTCATTCAAAATGTCTTTATTAGCCATAAGTGTTTTATATATGTATATATATATATATATATATATATATATATATATATATATATATATATATATATATATACTGTAAATATAATCTCCTATCTCTTTATTGCCAGTATTATCCAAGCTATATGAGAAACTAATTTATAGACGCATAATACCAATAGTAGAGGACAATAAAGTTATTCCAGATTATCAATATGGGTTTAGATCAAAACACTCCACCATACAACAGGTGCATAGAATAACGAACAAAATAGAAAATGATCTTGAGGAAAGAAGAATATGTGACTCGGTATTCCTGGACATAAGTCAGGCATTCGATAAAGTTTGGCACATGTTGCATAAAATCGGGAAAATATTTCCTTATCATTATTGCAAACTATTCGAATCCTACCTAAGCGAAAGGTACTTTCGAGTGAAGTATGACGATGAAGTATCTGAAATACATCCTGCTAATGCGGGAGTACCTCAGGGGAGTGTTTTGGGTCCGTTGCTTTACCTGCTTTATACTGCTGATTTGCCTAAATCTGAAAACGCGCTAGTTGCTACATTTGCTGATGATACGGCCGTTTTATGTTCAAGCAGTTGCCCTAATGAAGCGAATGAAATATTACAGACAAGCGTAAATCTCATCACCTCTTGGTGTGAGAAATGGAAAATTAAAATTAATGAAGCAAAATCGACTCATGTGACATTTACAAACAGAAAAATTACTACAAAAGATATTATTATGAATAAAAACATCGTACCAATTAAAACCGAAGTGAAGTACCTTGGACTACATCTGGATAGCAGGTTAACGTGGCGTAACCATATTGTAACTAAAAGAACAGAACTCAATATGAAAGTAAGGCGAATGTATTGGCTAATAGGAAGAAAATCGAAACTCACCTTCACCTTAAATAACAAGGTGATACTTTATAAACAGATACTCACGCCAGTATGGTCATATGGATGCCAGTTGTGGGGATGTAGCGCAAAAAGTAATGTAAAAATAATACAAACATTCCAGAATAAAACTCTGAGAACACTTGCAGATGCCCCTTGGTACGTAAGCAACGAGACATTACACCGTGATTTAGCTGTACCATATGTGCAAGATGTCATTAAAAACGCAGCTAAGAAGCATGCTGATAGGTTGGATAAACATACCAACTGGACAGCAATTATCCTACTGGATAATATGGAGGAGATTCGCCGGCTACAACGGACGAAACCACTAGATTTACTCTAGTTAATGACAGGCTATGATGAAAAGCTGCTATGTGAACACTAACTAGCTACAACATCAATGGATGGGGCTATAAGTGACTAAATTGCAATCACCTATGATAACATCTACTGATAGCCTAGACAGGCTAGGCGTAGATTATAGCAGGGATATAAAAAAAAAAAAAAAAAAATATCAACAATTCTTTTATTATATTTCAAATTACCGTAAAATATTAACAACTTGAATTTAAACATTGATACGTGCAAATAGAGTACAGTGGCTGCATTTAAGTAAAGTGTTTTCCAATAAGAACGATTAGAATCGATGTTGAAATGGGATAAATAAGCTATGTATGAAAACAGAAATAATTTTTTTCATTCGAAAGACTCGTATATATGTCATTATTTATGTAATATCGTTCAAATATTTCCCGGAGGCACGAAAGTGGTTCAATTTTTAACGACTCTGTCCAATAGATATGGCCGAATTTCAAAAATAGCGTGGGTGATGTTAAATTTCAGGGCGTCGGTTGATTGCGACTTACTGACATAAACGTCCTACCTCAGGAAACTACACAAGGAATAATCGCACGATCATGGTAGTCATTTTACATCATTCTGCTGGAACCACATGTTGTCTAGATCCACATCGTTCGATTGAGGTCAAATTATCAATTAGCATAATTCTCTACCGCTCGTCATTGACGGTTTAAGGCCTCGACAATGTTGTTTTCAAGAAAGTAACGGACTGACGACGTCGCTGATTCAAAGTCCACACTAAATTATAGATGCCTTTCCACCTGCTGAATCTCGGGATTGTCGGAGTTGTCTTAAATAAAGTAATAGGTTTTTGTCAATATAATCAATCATCCAAAACAAAAATACGCTATAATCGTTTCTATGATCATGTTCTATGTTTCAACAATATCTGGTTCATTATCTCAGTATTATCTTGAAATAAGATGCTTGAAAAAAGTAACTTTATTTTATCTTCGCAGTCCCGAAGTATCTCGTGAAATTTGGGATCTCTCGATAAAAACAATAGGACCTTTTTCAGAACTATAAATACGATATCGCTTATCTTCGTCACAAACAAAAAATACATTCCTTTGTAGCTTTCTTGTCTATTTTACGCCTCTACTGGAATATGTACGTATCATAACGAACTGATAATCCGCAAGTGTTTAATGCGAGGTTTCTTCCAAAAAAATAAGCTAATAACACCATCTTATTATGATTTTCTCATTTTATTCATAAATAGATGTCATAACTAATTTTGTCCAAATTACTTTTAGAAATTGAATGTCGAGATTTGAAAATATAACCAGTTCCGGCCATCTGTCTATTTTCCTACTATTTCTTACAATACCGCCATACTGCGTAATAGGGCACTGTTAACCGTCGCATAATTTATTTTTTCGGAAAGATTTCTCAAACATCCCCATTTTCAAATTCTTCACTGTTATCGCATCTTTTTGTTGCGAACCTGTTTTTCTGTTTGGCATCTGTTATAGAAGACTTTTAACTTCTAAATGTTACAGAACAATTACACTATTAAGCTTCGAAAATCCTGTTAAACGTGGTAAAAAAAAAAGATTAAATGGAAAAATTGAAGAAAATCTTGATGACCGGTTTAGATTTAGGAAAGGAAATGGAACAAGAGAACGAATAGATGATATCAATTGTAAAATATTATTTAAAATTTTAAAAGAAAAGAATATACATCTAGTTAGTATTGGAACAACAGAGTACATCACACCTGCATATAATAAAACCGTCAATTCGCGAATGGAAGTTTCAACCTGAAGACCGAACCTCCGGATCGGTCGTACGCAACTTACACATGGACACATGTTCCAAAAACTACCCCCACCAACCTGTGATAGATGTGAAGTTCCGATTACAATTCACCACCTCTTAACAGAATGTCCTAAAATCCCAAATTCTTCTTCCTTAACTATTTCATCAATTCTGGTCCAAGATTCCCCATCCGTCTCATCCTTTCTTGTTAAGCTCAGGTCGGTAAACCTGTTTAACAAAATTTAAATTTGCTGGCCGCGCTTCTAACCTCGCTACTGTACATAGCGCGGAAAACGAAAAAAAAATCTATATAAATATTACTAGGTATTAATGGATACATCTTAAGAAGTATGCAAAATTAATACAAACGTTCATCATTTGCTGGTGAAAAAACTTTTGATAACACCGCTTCGCGTTACAGTTGAACGTTCTACCGTTGCTTTAATAATGTACAAATTATTTAATTTTCTGAAACATTTAAACAAATCGATGCGATGTAACATGCTTTATATCTACGCACTAATCCTCCGAATTTAGTTCGGCTGCTAATACACGATTATCAATAAAAAACGATATCAATGGTGTTTATTTTATTAATCTGCACATTATCGCTGTTTACATTAACGATCTAACCAAATGCAGCTTTTTATGAGAGTAATTACATATACTTTCTTTTCAATTTTCTGTTACTCCGTTTTTATTATCACACTTAGCCACTTCCGGATTAGCAATGTCATTAGTTAGTTTTAACTTTTGCTTAAATACATACATTTGTATCGTGATTTATATGGATGTAGCTTCCAACTGCGATTTTAATGCTTCCCAATCGTGATGGGATGTAACTTTATCCGTAATTTTCTGATATACAGTATTGGAAACTAATGAACATAGTCTATGGATGACAATGGTCGGTATTGAGCCTGTTTACGTTTATGAACATGAATATGGAGCTACTACGGTCGAATTAATTTTATATCTAAAAGCAAGGACATCATTATCGGACAGAACTTGAAGGTATGTATGGAAGATTACTTTTAAATCGCGGAGGTTCATTAACTTCGCGTAGAATTTCTAACATTCGGGTAAGTATTATGAATAACACTTTTCTCACAGTCGGTTTGATATACATACGGAGGATCCGTAATTAAGTTTCGATCGGATGATTGTCCGATATAATCTGAATAGAGATGTCCTATCTATACCGTAATTAGCGTAGATTCGTTTTTTTTTTTTTTTTTTTTTTAGTAAATTGAGTATCAATAAATAAAATTGACCAAACAAATAACCGATGAAGACGTCCTCAATCAGGTTATTTTGGACTCTGGGTATATATTCGACGGCATGATTTTATGAGACGTTAATTTTCGATAGCAGTCGTTCAAGATAGTACGAAGGTATTACAAATAACATGAATAGCATATCTCTTGTAACGCACAACTTTCTTATAATTCTGGTGTGATATGCAGACGTATGCTCATCAATTAGCTAAATTTCCCTGTTGCCTTCAATTAGATTTTTTATTTCCATTTTCTCAGTCCGCTGGCTTGTATTCTTGGACCGTGATCTTATTCTTCCTCGTGCTCTTTTTGCGTTTCTATAAATATCTGCAGCATTTTTCATATTTTCTATTTCTGATAACGTGGCCAAAATAACTCGACTTTCTTCTTTTAATTATGCCGAATATTTACATTTCGATTATTGTTCTTTGTAATACTTCGTCGTTTTTCAATTCCCGATTCTACGATATTTTGGTTGTTCTCCTGTGCAGCCTCATATTATACGCTTCTAAATATTTCATTGTTTTATTCGTGTATGTTGGGACGACATTATTCCAATAGCAAAAAATCAAATACAACTTCAGAAAATGATGCCGCAACTAGAAAAAACTCTTAAAGAAATTGGTTTGAGAATAAATCTGGAAAAAACGAAGGTTTTTAAATATGAAGAAGGTGAAAAAATTTAGAGCGCGTCGTGGGAAGACGTTTACAAAGGAAAAATTGTTCAGGAAGAAAAAAGAAGAATACAACTTGGATGATTTATGGTAGAATGAAAAAAAGGTACAAAGCAAAATCAGTCCAGCAAACCGAGCCAAATTATTTAATCACCGCGTTATAGCAGTGCTGAGATATAGAACGAAAACCTGGCCTTTAACAAAAGAATTAATCGACAAGATTGGAAAGGTAGAAAGACGAATGGAACGGGTGCTACTGAGAATAAGATTAAAAGACAAAATCAGTAATTCCGATATACGGAAAAACACAGGGTTCGAGAACACTGTATCCGGGACAGCAACAAACAAATGAAACGGAACAGGGCATGTAGCACGACTGGAAATAATGAACTGTCGACACTGGAAGGCGAAACAAGGAAGAAAGAGGATGGACAAACGACCTAATAGTACACGGATACGCGACGGAGGAATTTGGTAGAGGTCTATGCCAAATATTGGCGTCAGAATACTTAAAGAACAAGAAGAATATTGCTGCCTCTACACCATATCATAAGATGGGATATTGTAACATCTTATAAATTCTTGTCTTATATACAAACCTAGAGAACGGTCTCGGTGAGCAATTTGCGCATTCTTATAAATGTTGTTTTTACAAACTTCAGCCGATAGATTCGGCGTGTTCAGATACTCGAACTCTGCAACTTCTTTTATACTTTTAACATTGATTGTAATATTTGTGTTGTAGTGCTTTTTGCGGCTTATTATCGTGAACTTCGTTTTCTTTTCATTGATTTTAAGTCCATATTTTCCAAATATATTTTATTTAGTGTTTATAACCAAATTTAAATTTGGCTTGGTAACTTATTCGAAGTAATTAAATATGTGAGTTATTTGACTTTTACGTTTATATTTGTAATTATTTTGAAACTTTACGTGTAAGAACACCAAAACATGCACACACATATATATATATATATCATCATCATCTTGTAGCTTCTTCTTGTCAGAAGATTGCATACATCAACATTGATCTATATTTCCCTTTTTCTAGCTGATTCGATAATTTCTGTGATTTTCCTTGTATTGAAGCTCGTTGTCATCATCTCCAGCCGTTTTCTGCCTCGCGTCTTCTTTACTCGTATTTTTTCTTGAACAGCCATCGTAAATAATCCTTCCTCTCTTATTTTGTGCGTTAGGTACTTTTTCTTCCTCTTTTCAATATCTTCTTGACGTCCAGATTTCAAAAGCATTTAAACGTTTAATACTCTCTGCGTTCAGGGTCCACGTTTCAGATGCATATGACCTAGCACTGATTTACTTTAGTATTTATATTCATTTTTAATTTTCTGTTTTTAGTACAGCCTCAAGGCTCCTAAACGTTTGCTTTGCCATTCCGATAGGACTTTTAATTTCATTTATATCTCGGCCGTCTCTTGTTATCAATACGCCTAGATAGCGGAATTCTTTTACTGTTTCCACCATTTTGTTTACGATTTTTAATTTTAGATGTACGTTGTTATTTGCCCTCGTGAATTTCGCGGCCTTTGTTTTTCCAACATTTATTTTCATGCCGTATTTCTCCGCTGCTTGATTTAGCCTATTGAGTACTGCATTTCTCTAATCGATCCAGCCAGCAGTACTTTATCGTTTGCATAGCTTGTGCATCCTATTTTGCGTCTATTTATTTCGAATCCGGCGTTGTCCATATTTGTATTTTTTATCATTTCTTCTGAATATATGTCGAATAATCTAGGCGATAATGGACAGCTTTGTCTTACTCCTTTTCTAATTTGACATTCATTCCCTACTTTTATATTCGCAAACTGTGAGTCCAGTATATATTTTTTATTATTTGCGAGTCTTTGATCACCTCTCTGTCTGTATTAATCGCTCGTTGCAGTAGAACTATATATATATATATATATATATATATATATATATATATATATATATATATTTATATTTATATAAACGCATTATTCGCTCTAAGTAAGCGTTTAAATTTTTTAGGACCGATGTATTTTATTATAAGAACGCCATTTTTCTTTGCAGAAACATCGACTTTAATTTTCAATATGAAAACGTGCATAACCATAAAGAAACGAATTAACATCAATCATTCGATATTCATACTTACAATCAAATCTTCCGATTAAATTTACATCAGCTCAAGAGGTTAATCCAGATTTCGCAAAGTACCCTGCTGTTTTTACATTACCGATGTTTTCGTTATCATTATTACTAGATGACAGACTGCAGTTGTTTACAATACCAGCGGTTGTTGCTTTTATTTTCAATTGGTTTTTTCCCTACTGGCCAATGACGAGGTAACCAAGTTGAATTAAGCTGGTATCGATCCTCTTTGCCGAAATTTGGAAGTTTAAAAATTTCAATCTCTTCGCGAACAATTCCGGAGCTATATTATTTTGGACAAGATTTCAAAACGATTAAATTTTCTCAAGACACTGATGCTGAACCATTAATATGCATATTATGTTACGACGATCGTCGTATGAACACGTCGCGATAACTTAATTTATCAATTCAGGAAACGAGGACTAATATTTAATATAATCGGTATAATGAAAAAATATATAATAATTTATTTATTTATTTAAAATAAAATATTTAATTCGATGCTCGCTAGCGTACTAATACATACGTGTAGTTATGATAATTATTATTATAGTAAAAAAATTCTCATACAATTGTAGTAGTTAAGCTGAAACCCCTACGATCGCAAGGTAATTAAAAATTGTGCTACTCGGGCGGCGTACAACAGGTGAGTGAGGAGAAGACGAAGAGCAAGGAGGACAGAATTTTGATAAAGGTTTTAAAAAAAAAAGTGAAAAAGAGGAGTCGAGAAAAAGTTAGTGAACAGGTCAGTGAGGAGTTGCTGGTTAAAAAGGAGTTAGCCTTTAGTGATTTTGGTTTTGTGAGCTAACCGAAAGGAATAATGGTCGGCGAGTTACAAACATCACGAATTTGGCTAGTTTGATCTACGTATATATTATTTTCGCTATTAGATGTTATTTTATTTATTCAATCCTATCGACTTTTATTGAGTGATAATTCGTCGTTAACATAAAATGGGCTATTCTCGCTCGTCGAAAACTAACTCGTATGTAATTATAATCGATTTATAAATTGACGAGATTTATAATTATGATTATATTTTTTTTAACGCTTTATTAACGATTTGAATTGTCTTTCACGTATTAAATTATTCCTTCGTAAACACAGCGTCATAGTCAGAAAGTGACATTCCTCTGGATGCTTATGCTGGGGCTCATGGCGACGAACTGGCTGCTAAAACGACCGGGGAAGCTGCTACGTTCTTGACGGTTTGTTCCAGTTCCAGCGCCCGACCTTAAGAAATACATCATAAATGGGCTTCTTACATTATGGTAGAAGAAGTGTCAGCTGACGTAACAAATCAGCAAACTGCGGCAAATCAAACATTCGATCGATCCTCGGATAACTTCGCTTCCAACAAGCCGTAGAGATAATGTGTGGTCATTCCTAGATTGCGCTTGGGCCATACGCGTCTCACTTACGCGTAGCTTATTAATAAAACTTTGACTCTAGGCTATAACACTATCCTCTCCATTTCCCATATTCTATTTGATTCTCATACACCTCGTTTCGAGCGTTTTTTAATCTTCCTCCTTCGCTTCATCTCCTTTTCGAAGATGGCCCTGCTTCATCGTCGAATCTGACTTCCTCCACCGTTCCGGTCTCTATTCCACAATCTAATTCTCTTTTTCTTTCGGCCGTACATGGCGCGTTAGTTTAATTTGATAATAATGATAATAATAATAGTTTATTTCTGTAACTGAAAGAAAAAAGTACTAAAAGAAAGCGAGAGAATACAGTAGAATAGAATAAATAAATATACGAGAATGGTAAGCGTGAAATAATGAAGTACGTATAAGTCGATGATGCGAGTATTAGGTTCTTATCAATGTATGCATGTGTATGTATTTCGAACAAAACCACTTTATTTCCTCCTTTCTATGTGAAAATATTATTAGCCTTACTTAAGTAATAAAAAATCTCGCCGTTATTTCGAAGAAAAAAAAAATATTACTTTGCTCTTTCGAGTTACAAAATATCGATTATTCAATATTTCGTTAGTATCGACGATATCTTTAATGTACAGACAATTAATGTGCGATATGATTTGTATTTATTTTCGATTTCAAATTTTTCGAAGACCGATATTTAATACATTTTTTCCGATGACAATGCTGCTCTCTATAAAAATTAAATTGACTTCCAACACACCTATACATTGATATACAGATTTCATTTATATATATATATATGTATGTATATATATTTAAATGTATCAGTATCAAATACGCATGTAAATACTTCGCGAATTATTTCCTGTACATTAACTTACGAAGTCCTGTCGGTCTTTCCTGAAGCGGCGTTTCCAACGGTATTTTCCATTATTCATCCACGTGCATTCTTACTTAACGCTCGATTAGGCTGATATTTTGATCCTCCTCTCTACAATGTCGTTATGCGTTTCGTTGAATTCTACTTTCTATTGTTATGTGTAAAATCTACTTCGAGTTCAAGATTAAACGATCACAATGAATATTAATCACCTTTTTCCAAACAATTTTAGTAGTAACGGAGTTGAAACTCTTCATCATGGCGATTACCGACGGCTATTTGAGGGGGGGAGTATGGAATTAATTTTCATCTTTAAAGATTTACAAAGAAAAAAAAAAAACGTTATATTCGACGACTAATAAATACTAGACGATATTTTATTACCGTTCCCAGATTTGTAAATAATACTCAAATCAAATCGAATTTATTTCAACTTTACACACATTTGTACATATTGAAAGTAATCATAAAGAGGATACGATAAATATTACAAATAAAAAAAAATTAAACACAATTTTTGTGAAAATCAATAAGAATAGATCGATACATTAGCTTATTTTTCGGTCACGTTGTAAGTTGGAAATGTACGTGTTTCAAATTTAGATGACGTACAGTGTCGTTCCTTTTCACTCACGTATAAAGACCGAGATTATAGAATTTCCATCATCGGTGACGATTTACTCAAAATACAAATCTCGTCCGAATACGAAGCGTCTGCCTGCAGCTCAACCAACATACAAGGTGATGTCTCGGAGGATGATAACGATATATCTCCAGCTTTTTATCGATCAAAAGGAACAGGTCACTATACAAAATGAAAAAAATACAATCCACGACTAGACTTTATTGTTGCCTCCCAAACATCAAATCTAATTCCAATCTTCATCAAACAACTACGCTGCATCGGTCTTTTCAGAGACTTACTAACAAGTTCTTCGCAAATTTCTAGTCCACCACTAACTTATTGGACTTAAAAGTACCTAAGAAAACCAACACAACGAACTCTCCTACCCATGTTATTTCACAATCAGAAGATAGTAATTCTATAGATGTTCAGAAACAAGCCTGCAACGATCACCGAAGCAAGCATTCTAACCGTTTTATAAAGATAGTTTTTTTTGACAACGGAAAAACCATATCCACTACCTTTCTTCAACTTCCAACTGTTTTATGCGTTAATGTGCGCCTACATTGAAAGACATAGTATTGGAATTTTTTCGACAGACACTGCAATTATATGCTTCGAGATAATTATCCGCTACTAAGGGATAGATCTATGAAAAAATAATCAATAAACTCTTCAAAACTAACTAATTTTTACAACGAATTCTCTTATATTAAATCGGAATTTCAAAAAAGACTCAACGCGCCCTATAAAAAACTGAAATTATTTATAGCTATTGCCTGTTTGAAAAAACACGTCTTATCCAATCCCTCACCTTGCATCCTATAACATTCTAAAATCTGGCTTAAACGGAGACATGGTGGTGTCCAATTAGCGATTCAGATCAATATTTCCTTATTAAATACTATCGATCTTTATTTATCGAATACAAGACTACGCATTACAGTTTTGTACACTACTCTCGATTTAGTTATTTCTTCGCTACAACTAGCAAGCAACTTGCAAGTATTTCATCATGTGGATTTAGTAGACAGTGATCACACGCTTATGATAATCAGACAAGTTCGGCACAGCCAGAACGTTGTTTCACATCTCGCTAGAATTATAAAAAAAAAAACGACTGGTTTCGCTTTTCATCTAAATGTCAAAGTATCACAGTAGACTTATCTGAGAATATCAATAATATCGTCCACAGCTTTCCTACCGATATAGTCAATAGAACTCGTTTATATGCAACACCTAAACAGGTTAAAAGAAAATTAGTACACAATTGCTATACGTCTTAGACGTAGTGCACTAAAAAAAACTGAAATGTAGTCCTAGCATCACATAGCATACAGACAGGCTGTAGCTAAAGCAAGATGGATGATTAAACGAACAGAGAGAAACTCATAGGAGATTTTAATTCTACCATAACATCATCGACTCGAGAAAATTTGATTCAGTCAAAAATTCGCGCATTATGTCGCTCGTCTGCCTATTTATTTCTTCAGTTTTTAACGTTGGTAATAAAATATCCGGGTGACATTTGGCATTGTATCAGCTCTCGCTAATTATTACGAGCAAACATTAGATGATGAAAATAAATATCATACCGACAGGCTTCCTGACTCAACTGTAGTAATAATTTTGAATCATACGATCAATCAGCGTACGAGAGTTAACAACGGTCATAAAAAACACGAAGCAAGCCGCACCCGGTTACGACAAACAAGAACATGCTAGAAAACGCTCTCATTAAGACGCACGAAATATTACTCCTTGTATTTAATAAAATTTGGGCAGAAAAAACATTTTAAGACGCTTGAAAAAAGTCGTTTATTATCCTTATCTTCGAACACGATAAAAATCCATCTCTCGCATATAAAGCTATCGGCCAATTTCGCTAATTTCAGTTCTGTGCAAAATATTCGAGCCGATAATATTGCCTGAAGTGGATACTAAAATCAAATAATTTACTTCGCAACTCTCAGTGCGGTTTTCGCACCAAACGCTCCACGTTACACCAACTGCATACTTTACAAAATGCAATAGTCGAGTCCTCGTCGTAAAAAATGTCACCTACTAACGGTATTTTTTAATATTACTCAAGCGCTTGACGACAGTCCGTGGGTCGAAGATTACGATAGAGCTCAGACATTGGGGAATCAGTGTCAACTAAACATCATTCGTAAGAGAAACATCTTACTGCCGTCTTCTCCATGCTGGAAGTTCAATACCTAGATCATGCGTTCTTCGAATGTCCTTCTTTAATAACATTACACGTTCTGAACTATACTGTACATTATGACGTTCATCGTGTAATTGTCCTCCGTATATTGCCCCTTCTTCATCGTGAGCATTTACAACTGTTCCCAGACATAAGGATATTTCTAGAGAAATCGTTCACGTTTATAGATATATGAGTCAGTTCGTGCGTAATTGGATACTCTGTAAAGACATCCACTTAAAAAAAATAAAATAAATAAAAGATAAGTAATATATAATTTAATTTTCGAACCTGTAAGAATAAAACTGATTATTTCCGAATATGTTTTAAAGCTGATTACTTCATCAAGACAGTGAGAAATGTACTTCTAATTACTGGAAAATTATTTTCACGTGTATTACTGTATACATTCACTAAAGACAAATGAATGTGTGTAACGTGTAGTTTGTACATATCTAAATTATGCGTTCATTGTATCCGTATCATACGTTGTTATTTTTATTATTGTTATCGTTATCTTCCTATATTTTTCCTTTCATTATAAATGTCTTGCTGTACTCGACCGACAAGAACACGCAGACGTGATGTAATTCACAGTGTTTGTAATAGTGGCGATGTACCCGGCCAATCAACGAGTATACACAAGTAGACCAGTTATCCGATAACGATATCGACGTTAGCGCAGATGTGGTAATTGAACAAGAGACGGATATATGGGCCGAACTAGGCAAACGTAAAGGTAAAAGTGGTACGAAAGTTATCAACGAGGTAATATTGATATAATCGATTTGCTGCTCTTAAAGTAGTCGGGTCTCATGATAATAATAATAATAATACAGGAAGTTGCCGTTTATTTAAAATTTATAAGGCTGAATTTAAAGTATACGTGTGAGGGGAAATAAATTCTTTCTTTACGTCATCACTAACGAAGATTACGATTCGCTAATTAATTCGTTAAAAGTTAAAAACGTTTCATTTTATACGCGTGTCTAAAGTTGTAAAAATGGTTTTGAAAGGACCGTTCAAGTGTGGCGATGATATCACTGAATTTAAACCGAAATTCGATGGTTCTCAACCGATTTACTTATTTTAGAAAAGTAACCAATTTTAAGATGATAGATAACTGTATAGTATGTTGGGAGAAATATAGACCGGGAACAGCAGTATTACAGCGTTATCACTGTCAGACGTACGGACATTTCTTATTTAATTGTAACATGCTTCGTAGATAGCTCAAGTGTGGACTTGAATACGAGAGCCGTGATTGCTCAACTCATCAGACAAAGTGTGCGAACTGTAATTTAAACCATACCGCAAGTTCCACACCGAATAGGCGTTGTCCTTTTCGCGTATTCGTGAATCGATTAACATTAATAAAAATTCGTCTAATAATTTTGTAACTCGTAGTAATTATAAGAATTATGTTAGTAGTACTAACAATAGAAATTTAAATACCTCTCACTCAAGAACGTATGCCGAGGCCACTAGCAATAATTCCACAAATCCTACAAATGATAGTATGTTATCATCTTTTGCAGAAGTAATAAATATTTTCAGAGACTTAAATTTAACTAGCATACTTACAGTATTCAAATATGGCATAGTAGAAAGCTATCAGAATCGAGAAACGCAAATAATTGAAACTGTTATAGAAGGATTATAGTTTTAAGTTTTTCTTTTTCATTTTTAAATCATGGAAAATGATAGGTCTAAAATCACGTTAGTTAGCTGGAACGCTAATTCATTTTTTCATAAAATTAATGAATTCATTCATTTAGCCGCTATTTGCGAAACCAAACTCAGCAATGTATGTAATTTTAAAATACCCGGTTATCACATTTACAGATGTGACAATAAGAGACGTAGTGGTTGAATTTAATAGTTAGTGTACTTTGTCTAGACGTTTTACCTTTATTATCACTGAAATGTCTAGATACGTCGGTACCCCACTGTTTCAAAGTATTTATACTATGATTTAGGTCTAATATGCAGATTGTATGCTTCTATTATTGTAATAGGCGATCTCAATATTAAGCATAGATTATGGAATTGTTACAATAATAATGCTTTATTTCGAGTATAAATATAAGTTTAAAATATTATTCTCAATCCATCCTACGTATATTCCTAGCCAGCGGAAGCGAAATTCAAGTGTATTCGATTTAGTTTTAGTTAAAAATTTTAATAGTATTACTATTCCTATTTCAATTTCATGTTTGTCTTCTGATCATAATCCCATCGTGTAGTATATAATGACAACTGATAAATGTAGTTTATTTAAACCTGAAATTTTTAATTTCCAAAATTCGGATTGTAAAAAATTTAAGAAACTAATTAATATTAATATTTGTCAGACAGACAATTTTGGCTGTATTAGCGCTGTTGCTGTTGTTAATTTAACTAAAATTACATTAGATTCTGCAAAATTAACTATTTAAAAAAAATCACGCTTCCATCAATATTCTCAGAAGTAATATCCCTCCCAGTATTGTTAAAATTATCTCAATTAAGAACTATTATAAACGCCAAACTGCTAGATTAAGATTTTCCACGCTAAATATTCCCCATATTTATGATCATATTTATAAATTATCGAAGAAATTTTATTGATAAATATATCATGACAATTAAT
This sequence comes from Coronaproctus castanopsis, assembly GCA_032883995.1. Lineage (NCBI taxonomy): Eukaryota > Metazoa > Arthropoda > Insecta > Hemiptera > Monophlebidae > Coronaproctus > Coronaproctus castanopsis. Next base: position 16,654,469 of record CM065053.1, read on the forward strand.
TCGGATAATCGGGAATTATAGTATGCTTGATCTCAGCATGCGTTACACTAAATATAAGCATCGCCGTATCCGATTTCTAATGTATACGATCAGATATTACGATTTTTTATTTTTATTTATTTATATACAAGTTAAACTAAATTTAATATACAAGTGCTAATAGTGTTTTTTTTTTTTAATTTTCCTATTTTGTTATTTTACTGTTACTTTCTTGATTATTTCTTTAGTTTTGTAAAGACATTTGGTTGTATTTAGCTGCTAAGGTAACTTTAAGAATACTATGTGTATATACATGTAAATTCTTCATGATTTATTGTATTGAAATAAATGTACTACTACACTTTGTCGTTATACCAAATAATCTAAAATAAAAAAAGGAATATATAGTTTAATTTTCAAACCTGCAACAATAAAACTGGGTTTGTTCACAATGTTATTGGTATTGGTTTATATTCAATTTGTCTGTAAATCGATTGAAAAGAGTGTGTTCGTTCCGATGTGTATTTACATGTATGATAAAGTAAACCACCTAGAGCGTTTTATTATTTTCCATATGATTAAAGATGGTTATTTCGTCAAAACCGTCAAAAATATGTTTTGAACTCTAGGACTTCACCACTTGCGTATATATATATATATAGTCGTATATTGATTATAATTTGCCGTCGTGACCATTATGTAGCAATCAAATTCCTCCACAGTTGTCGATCATCCGCCGAGTGTACCAGATCTGATATTGACAAATTAACACGTCAGCATATTTATTTCGTCAATCGGGTCATTGGCCGATCTTTCCTTCTATGTCCATTCATTCTGCCTAGTGTAACTGTCCTGTCTAAGCCCCGTGCACACATTATATGGCCGAAAAATTTGTGCATTTTATCGCGTATGTCTTGTGACAGTCGTTTATCTAAATGATCGAAACGTTAGTCTATTTATCGTACTACTTTATTCCCAGCATTATGCGCCAGGATTTCATTTCAAATGCATCACTATGTTGTTGATCCGTGAAGTTTATCATCCATGTTTCGGAGCCATAGGTAAAAATGGAGAACACCAGGGAGCGAACAAGTTGTATTTTTACATAATTATTGATATTACCATCCTGCCAGATACGTTGCAACTTATTCATAGCATTTAGACTCATCGCAGATCGTCTCTTCATTTCTTTGCTCGAGCCTCCTTTATTGTTGATCCGGATATCTAAATATTCAAATTCGTTGACGATTCCATATCCGTCTAATTGTTGTGAAGTATGATATGTTTTCATTATTATGATCTACTATCGTAATTTTTGTTTTATTTTTGTTTATGTACAATCCGAATTCATGCCTTACTGTCGTCAGTTTATTTAAATTTGTGCTTAATTCTTCCACAGATAATGCAAAAATTGCCGTGTCATCGGCATATCTCAAATTATTCATTTTGACTCCGCCAATTGAGATAATTCCTCCAATTGAGATAATTCCTTCCTCTGCGGTAAGAGTACGTCGCATTATATATTCACAGTATATGTTATATAAAAGTGGCGATAGGATACATCCTTGTCTAACACCTTTTGATATTTTAAAAGGTTTACAGAAATAATTATCTGCTCGTACTGTATTATAATTATTTTCATAAAGTGATTTCACTAGCATTATAAGATGGTTTGGAACACCCATTTCGGACAAAATTATCCATAGCTTGTTCCATATCACGCTGTCACCATAAATACTATATACACAGGGACGTAATATTCTCTGACTTTTTCTATCATTTGTTTCGCTTTCAAAATCTGATTCCGCGTGCCTTTTTCTACGATAAAACCGGCTTGTTCGTCAGGAATTTGCCAGTTGAGATAAGACTTTAAACGCTCATTTACTTAGAAGCATGTGGAATGAGGGCGATTGTACGATCGCAACTTTTTGTAGACCCTTTTTTATGTATCGGTATTAAAATTGACGTGGTCCACTGGCGCGACCATTTACGTGCATTGCATATTTTACAGCATAATTTGTATAGGAACTCATACATAACTGCGGATAGTATTTTAATTATTTCGGGAGGAATTTGTTCTTCGCCTTCAGCTTTTCCGTTTTTTAGCTTGGCAATTGCTTGTTTTAGTTCATCGCGTAAAGGCAAGATTCTTGTTCAAAATGATTGCCCTTTATTCGTGCTGAATTGCTATTTGTATACAATTTATGACAGTAATCACGCCAGTATTCCGTTATTTCACGTATGCCCGTTATTAATGATTCAGTGTTATTTACAATACCCCTTGGTTTGACTTTAAATTTCCTGGTAACTATGCGTATGTTTTTAAACATAACTTTAGTTTCATTCGTTTCCTTGTGAGCTTGTATTTGTTTACATATATCTCCATAGTATCTATTCTTGTCCTTTCTGCATGCGACGTTGGATATCTCTGCATAATTGCCTATACTCCACATCATTATCATGAATTTTGGCATTCATACGTCTTTCAATTAATTGTATCGTGTCAACAGTTATCCAGATTTTCCGTTTCCGTATACGCATCCGGTTTGATCCATCATTTTTTGCCCGTTCGATCGCTGAGGTCAATTTGAACCAAATATCATTAGGCATTTCGATTGTCTTGTTCAATATTGTTATTTACTGCGGAACAGAAAGCAACCGGCTCATTTATTATCGTCCTATCTTTACGAGATGTGCATATAATTCTTTTCACTCGCATTATAAATTTTCCTGCTAGTAAATTGTCGTTAGATCCACAATCAGCGCTATGATATATTGTAGCATTCAATAATAATTATTTCCATCTTGATCTCACCAGTATGTAATCTATTTGGTTTCTCATCCTTCCAGACGGCGATTTCCATGTATATAATGGACGTGGATGTTTTTTAAAGCCAATATTTGTTATATATAGGCTGAATTCTAATAGTCGGTTACCACTTTCATTTATTTTTCCTAATCTAAATTTACCTATTACATTACGCAAACTGTTCTCTTTTGCGGTGTCATCGATTTTGGCGTAAAAATCGCCTAAAATTAGCATAGGTCCTCTCTTACTGATTCTATTTATAACATTTTGTAAATTTTCATAAAACAAATCAATTTCATCGTTATGAGCTGATGCAGTTGCATATATTTGTAGTAGGTGTGAATGCATCGATTTAGTCAACAGTTTTAAGTAAATTATTCTATCATTTATTGCTTCAAATGCCCCTACATAGTTATTCAATTTTTCATTAATTAAGAAAGCCACACCCTTTTTGTGTTCTGTTCTGCCTGCATAATAAACTTTATTACCTGAAATGGTTAGAAAGTGGCCATCTCCTTGCCAATTAGTTTCGCTTAAACCGATTATGCTGATTCCTAATGTTTCGCGTTGTTTTTCTGCTATAGCAAGTTTCCTTACCTGGTTTAAGCCTCTTATATTCCACGTCGCAATGTTTAAAATCTTTTTACGCTTCTTGATTCTTTTAGGTTCAGTCGCATATTTCACACTGCAAGTCTGAGCCATAGCCTTGCAGCGCCGATCGTCACTCGGGTCGCATATTTCACATCCAAACCTAACCGACATCATTTGTCTTCCGCTCCAAGAACGTATTGGTAACAGCTTCTTCCCGCATATCTGTAGGCCGTTCCACTATCCGCCACCTGTGGACCCACCCCCATTCCGGTTGCAGCTCCGGATCTCCTTGAGAGCACCTGTACAAGTACGCATGCCCCCAAGGGAGATATATATATATACATATATAAAACATTTATTCATTTATTTGTTTATTCGCTATTAATAAGTTTTTTTAAGAGGTTAAGTCTGTTAAAGCAAAAAGATTTGAGACTGTCTATATGTGGAGCCCAGGATGGCTTATGGTCAAATATTATTCGTAGGTACTTCACTGTTTCGACGGTGGGGATATTAATATCATTTATGAAGACAGTGAGACTGTGATTGCAATTTCTGATTCTGCAGAAGTGCATAGCTGGGGTTTCAGAGCATGAAAAAATGATTCCGTTGTTATTTGCTCATGTACTGATCCGGTTAACTGTTTGATGCCAGTACAGGGGAAAAATATGGTAAAGACGTCCGCAAACAAAGCACACCTAACTGGAAAGTGCACGTTATGATGTCATAAATTAAATTGCTCAATACAGATTATGTTATTCTTTTCCAGTTCCCCAGACAGTCTTGCGTTTGCAATTCTTTCGAAGACTTTACACAATTTAGATGTTAACGATATGTTGACATAGCTGTCAGTTGTTTGAAATGTTTAAATGTCAGTAGTTTCGATTAAAATAATTACACCGGCTATGCCGCGGGTAATTTCTAGAAATGAACTCTTGTTCTTAAATAAATACATACATATATATATATATATATATATATATATATATATATATAAATGCGTGTGTGCGACGTTTTACGAATGTATTATTTATAGAAAAATACACACAGACAAAAAAAAGAACGAGTGGACGCTTACGCTTTCAATTTTATAATCATTTTGTATTGTTCAAATTTATTTAAATCGTTTATAATTATAACGATCTATCGAGAGAAAACGAGTATAGAATCAATCATACATTAGAGTATTTATTGTGTGTGTGTTAGGTTGTTTATATTTTTATGTATTTAATCAGTTGCATAAAGTTTTTTTTATGAACGATGTTGTAACGATTCGTTCAATCCGTTTTATCATCTTTAAAATCGTCGACGATGTCGTAACCGAAATCGTCGGTAGTACGTTTGCCTAATCCGAAATTAAATTTCTGAACGGACGACGATTTTTGCCGTTTCGCAAATTGTTGTTGCTGCTGCTGCGGATAATCTTCGTCTTCGTAATAATAATAATAATCGTATTCGTTCGGATCTTCTAAAGCTCGTTTACCCAAACCGAACGAATACATCTTATCCTTTTTACCCAATCCGAATCCGTACGTCTTTCCGGCTGTAGCAGCGGCAATTCGTTTACCCAGACCGAAATTATAGCCGGCGGTACCGCTCGTACGTTTCCCCAAACCGAAATCGTACTGATGTTGTTGATACTTTAATCGTTTACCTAATCCGAAATCGTACTGATGTTTACTACCGCGTTTCTTCTCTTCCGCGTAAATATCTAAAGACGACGGTTCTTCTTGTTCTACATCCGACAGTGCTACGGAATCCAAGTCGGTCGGTTGTAATAAAAACGGATAATCTCTTTTACCTAAACCGAAACTATACAGATTTCTCGACGATCCGACATCTCCTCCCGATCTTACTGCACTACCGCCGACGGTCGACGGCGAACGTTTACCGAGTCCGAAGTTATAGACCGGTAATCGTTTATATTGCGATACGTAACTGTAAGCTCTTTTGCCTAATTTTCCGAAATTATACGACAATTTATCGCTTTCGGAGCCACCATTCTTATAGTAGAACTCATCCCCTCCGATCGTCATGCCGTACGTGATAACGGTCGTTAGGATTACCATCGCCGAAAGGAACAATATCGTGGTTAGTCTGAAAAAAAAAGAACAACAACGAGAAAATGGTTATATTAATTTCGTTATTTCGTTCTTACTCGCTTACGTATGCACTTGTAATTCTTTTCTCAAACAGTATTGTTTGGCACAAATTAAAGCGGATTCGTATAAAAAGCAAACTCCATCCGTACATTATAGCGTGAGAAAATACTACAATCAGTTACCGTAACGGTGTGACTAAATAATAAGCTCAGTTTTTTTTCCTTACATTATCATACGCGTAACTATTTAAATGTGAATTGAAAGGGGGTTAGAGGAATATGCGCATAATGATATATATATATATATATATATATATATATATATATATATATATCGCAGTGGCGTAGTTGCTAGAGTGCTAGACTGTCAACTTAACGGTCGCGGTTTCGAAAACAACATGCGACATAGAAAGTTTTCATCATTATTTAATTCTTAATTTTGACGGAGAGGGCAGTGGCACCCCACTCCGTATAGCATCATGTGCATGCGCATCTGCGTCGCATATAAATAGTGCCTTGAATGCTAGCTGATTTTGTACGTAAAAGTAAACGTATAATAGCTAGTCACGACGTTCGGCAAAGAACAATACGACGATCGTGATGATGATGATATATATATGTGATACGACGATGTGCCTATATCAATCCACTGATGGGTGTATGCATGCCAAATTTTCTTTTCTTTTACGACTCGGATCCAATTGGATCCCGTCCGATTAACATCATCTCGCCACCTAGACATAGGTCTCCTTCGCGGACGTCGGCTGCCAATTGGTCACCACTTGTAGTATCCGCATATTCCATCTTTCATTCTCTTATCATGCCAAGTGTCCGGATCATTTCCATTTTGGCCTGCCGATCAGCTCCACTGCGTCTATACCAATTTTGTCTGTCTCTAATTCACGTAACCGTCTTGCGATCTTTGAGCCTGATTCCAAGGCTCTCGTGAGTCGTTTGGGTTCCCCTAAATCTTCTAGCTGGTCCTTTGGTAAGGTTCCGCGTTTCATCTCCGTACGGCAAGATTGGCATCACACATTAATTATGCAGCTCACTTTTAAGGTCATTCGGCATTTCCTTAAAACGTTTTGCTAATTTCCCAAATGCCGCGCAGACGAGCGATATTCTTCTTTTATACATTATATTATTCTTATCCGTAGTAATTTCCTGTCCCAGGTATATCGACTTGCGCGTTCAATTTTTTCGTCCGTTACAGTTACTGCCGTTAATCATCATTATTGTAGGTTTTCTTTGTACATTTATTTTAAGTTCTATGTTCAGATTTCCAGATGGCATTGCCATAATAGCAGGAAACGAAAAAGAATTGAAATTGTCCTTAAATCAAACGAATCGAATATTCGAGAAGTATAACATGAAAATAAATAAAAAGAAAACAACTGTAATGGTATGTAACAAAAAAAAGAGGATGGAAAAGAAATAAAGATAAAAATAGACGAGGGAAAAATAAAGCAGGTTAAAGAACAAAAATATTTGGGGAGCGTAATTACTGAAGATGGAAGAAGTAAATTAGACACATCGAGGAAAGAATAACAATGGCAAAATTAGCATTTCATTAAAGAAGAAAAATATCCAGATTAAAACAAAGAAAAGGTTGATTAAAGTATTCATATGGAGTATACTGCTGTATGGGTCAGAAACATGGAATCTGGATAAAAGAACAACCAGTCAACTAGAAGCATTTGAAATCTGGTGCTGGAGGCGAATGGAAAGGGTGTCACGGACGGAAAGGATAACAAACAAAGAAATACTAGAAAGAATTAAGAAAACAAGAAATATAATAAAAACACTCAAAACAAGAAGACTAAAATGGATTGGACATATATACAGAAATAACGAACTGCAAATAATAAAAGGAGCCATGGAAGGAAAAAGACAAAGAGGAAGACCGAGACAGAAATATATTAAGCAGATACAAGAAGACGTAAAAGCGGAGAATTATGGAATTATGAAGAAAATGGCTTTATCAAGGAAGTTTTAAACATGGTTGTCCACCAATCTACTAATAGATTGAGGAATTAAGAAGAGAAGATTTTCACGCGTCAAGTTCGTTTAATAATTTCCTCGGCACTATTGCCTATTAGGACTATATCTCGGCGATTCAATCATTATAACGATACCCATTTATATATATCGTTATATCATTTCTCCTCGAATTCGATATTTTTGAGAATCGTTTTATATTTCCTAATTTATTAAATTATCTTCATCATTAATTATAACTCTTTGAAGAAAAATTCGTCGTTATCTCTTAGATTACTTTGTCGGAATGCTTTGAACGAGTCTCCAAAACATTAAAGTCTAGATAAAATGATATATAAATGTGCATGATATATATATATATATATATATACCCCCATAAGTATATATCTGTAATTACTTTCGCCCGATTCAAAAACTAGCCTATTAAAAGTTTTACGCTCGGTTGACTAGTACGAGGAAAAATTAAATTCGATTCCATTTCAAAGATATATTCTCCTCTTTCGATTATTCTTTTCCCTTTACCGTTAAAATTTAATTCGGCATTTCGAATCCGAATTCCATTTGTTACAGGGCTAGTCGTACAATTTCTTTGATAATTTAATTTAACCGACCACCCTCTGTCCATATCCTCGCTCTGTTAGTTCACTTATTCCAGCACACAGGCTCAGGTAACATCCGCACGTATCTTCCTAATATATTTTTAAAGTCTTTTGTTTCCTTCCGAAGAGCGTTCGTTTTAGCGATGTTTATTTTTTTATTAATGAAAAATTAATCATTAAATCGCTATCGGTATGTTTCATTCGTGTTTCCGAAGAATTATACATACTTAATAAATTTTACAAACTCGTTCTCTGCGAAAATTCCAACTTATTTAGCGTTAGTCGAGTGTTATCGATGAAATTATACGTTAAAGCTGTGTATTCGATTAAATTTTACACAGCCTGGCAGTCTTCGCTAATATATATTTAAGTATTGGTTTTTCCTTTTATATTTCAAACCTGAGCTGCGTATCTCTTTTTTAACAGAAATTATCTTCAATTCCATCGAGATATCATTTCGTATACAGTTTAAAATATAAAGTAATATTTCGCTTTTTAGATAAATCTAGATACAGAAGCAATACAAACTAGGTGCAAAAACTGTAATTGCCTTCGAATAATATTGAATAAACATCTCGATTTACTTGGACGAATTTCTCGCGCATAAGGGAATTTTAATATATCGTTTAAAGATTATTATTATTTAAATAATCATCTTTACACGTTAAAATTACCTTATGTACAAGAAAAACCAATTAAAGGTATAACCGAAATTCGAATGATAGTAGTAAATTCTATATGTGATTTAACCAATTTCTACGACACACGGCTATAAGGTATATATAATCGCAGCAGTATAAAAACATGTCCCTTAAAAGCCAGCCTATAAATCCTAAATCGCGATAAATTAACTTTTTAGATATTTATAAGTTAATTTGGCTAAAGTGCGTATACACTCTGTTTGTTTTTAACGGAGCTGGGTTTTTTTGTATTTTAAATTTTTTTCCCAATTTAACATACCAGTTCTTCCTCCATATTATTAATTTTGATTTTATTTTTACCAATGTGTTTTCTAGAGAAAACGGTTATAATATTCGATACGGAAATATTCGTATTACGTAACGTAAAAATTAATGGCATAATAATAAAAACGAATTTTTCCATTTTTCAACAGATCTGGATAATTTTTTCTCTCTCTATCATATATTATTAATTTTTATATTTGTATATATATAAGGAATTATTCGAGGAAAATAACTGAAGTAATGTAAAAAGTATTATTTGCTTATAACACCGATTTTTAGAGAATTCTAGATAATTTTTAACGCGTTGTACAAGATTTTAGATTTAAAATATTATACATTAACTAATTTTCCATTTAAAGCTTTATAATTTTCCAAGAAGCAATTAGCATGAAAAACGTCAGCGGTTAACGAAACTGCTGTTAATAACATTCGATACGCGGACGATACAACGATATCAGTAATATGTGCCTAAAACCTTTACCAGAACGGAATAAACGCATTTCAGCTTGACATTAATCTTCCGTTTAAAGCTTTATAATTTTCCAAGAAGCAATTAACATGAAAAACGTCAGCGGTTAACGAAACTGCTGTTAATAACATTCGATACGCGGACGATACAACGATATCAGTAATATGTGCCTTAAACCTTTACCAGAACGGAATGAACGCATTTCAGCTTGCTTGTGTATACTTGATTAATAAAAATAGTTAAAATCACTAAATTTATTTTTAATTATGCGAAGCTTTTCGGCAATTACGCCATTGTCAAGCTATATACAGTTAAAATTAATTAATATAAAATCATAACATATTAATTTAAAACTAAGTTTACAATTTTACAATTATGAATACTTTAAACTATCTGACCCTGACTGTGGTACACAACACAATCAATTGTCAGTAATATAAAATTTACAGAACAGTAGCTAGAAAATAATTATTTTATAAAAATATGTGTTTGAACAATGAAAAATATATTTATGTGATTAAAAACTTAATAGTTAGGAATAATATTTTTACAATACACTTTTTAAAATTAATTCTTCCTCAAACTTTACCATTGAATTAACAGGCCTAATAAAGTTACACAAAGAAAATAAACCAATTAGACCATTAGTAAACTGTATAAATACACCAGCTTATAAAATTTCAAGAAATATAGCAAATTTTTTAAAAGAAAATTATGAATTTGAAGAAAAATTTAGTATAAAAAATAATATAGAATTAATAAAGTGTCTAAAAGAAATAAAGCTTCAGAACAATGATATACTAATATCATTAGATGTAGTTAACATGTATAACAACATTCCTACAGACAAAGTAATAGAATATATTAAGAATAACAATTTAAATCATAATATTCATAAGGATCATTATATAAGAATATTGGAGACAGTACTAAATCAAAATTATTTCCAGTTTCAAAATAAATATTATAAACAGAATAGTGGTTTAATTATGGGATCTCCTTTATCACCCATTCTAGCTGATATTTATATGAACAAATTAGAAAATAACATTAAAAATAATAATATATTTATAAATAATGTTAAATTATGGAAAAGATATGTTGATGATATTTTAATAATATGGAGTAATAATGATGATAATGATCATAAGTTGAATAGTTTTGTATCCAATTTAAACAATTATAATAAAAACATACAATTTACATTAGAAATAGGAGGTAAAATAATAAATTTTCTAGATTTAAAAATCAACATTATTAATCAAAATATTGATATAGATATATACAGAAAGCCTACACAAACAGATACATTAATACCAAAAGATTCATTTCACCCAAAAATGCATAAATTAGCAAGTTTAAGAAGTCTTATTAATAGAGCAAAATCAATTTTAACAGACAAGGATAAATTGAATAAGGAAAAAAACATTATAAAACAAATAGCAATAAGAAACAAATATAACCCTACTACAGTTGATCAAATATGGAACAAAACTAAAGTTAATATAAATATAGAAAAAGAAAAAAAGAAAAAAAAAGAAAAAAAAAAAAAAAAAAAGAAGTATTTAGGTTCAATAAATTATGTAGGTAGTCATACATATAAAATAATTAAAATATTTAACAAATACAACATCGATTTAGCAATAAGAAATAATAATACATTATTAAAATCAATAAATAATAACAAAATAGAAGATAAAAATATATTAAAAAATTCAGGAGTCTATAAATTAAATTGTAACCAATGTGAAAAAGAATACATAGGAGAAACAGGCAGACAATTCATAACAAGATTTAAAGAACATTTAAACTCATACACAAATAATGATGAAAAATCATTATTTGGAAAACATTGTATAGAATTAAAACACAAAATAAATAATATTAATCAAAATTATAAAATTCTACATACAGAAAAACATTTTAAAAAAAGAAAACTACTCGAAAAAATGGAAATAATAAAAGAAAGGGATAAAAATAATTTATTAAATTCAATGGTAAAGTTTGAGGAAGAATTAATTTTAAAAAGTGTATTGTAAAAATATTATTCCTAACTATTAAGTTTTTAATCACATAAATATATTTTTCATTGTTCAAACACATATTTTTATAAAATAATTATTTTCTAGCTACTGTTCTGTAAATTTTATATTACTGACAATTGATTGTGTTGTGTACCACAGTCAGGGTCAGATAGTTTAAAGTATTCATAATTGTAAAATTGTAAACTTAGTTTTAAATTAATATGTTATGATTTTATATTAATTAATTTTAACTGTATATAGCTTGACAATGGCGTAATTGCCGAAAAGCTTCGCATAATTAAAAATAAATTTAGTGATTTTAACTATTTTTATTAATCAAGTATAAATAAAAATCACTACATTCCACAATCAATAACTTTGCTTGTGTATATTAAGGTGATATTGCAATGGTGCAAGAGTTCCCGTCACGACACTCATATGGGTGCGGATTTGTGTGCGTGTGTTTTGTAATAAATTAACAAGAAGATGGTATGGAATACTCTCACCGATTTGCCTAATAGATAATAAAAGTGAACGAGTACGTAAACTTTCGATAACAAGACGATAACGCTAAACACGGGAAGACGGTCCGAAATTCATTATTAAACCGATACGCGATAATTAATGAAATGGTAATCCTCTTCGGAAGAAGCCGATAAGGGCAAGTTTTGATGCTAGTGTAATTCCTAACTTTACGACTAGACTTAATCTGTTCTTTAACTTATTTAACTTATTCATTTAATATTATTAACCTCGATACATTTCCTCTTGAACGGAAAGAATAGAGTAGCTTCTTCATACGGTTGAATAGGCGAAAAACGGTTATAGTTGATCGGATTACCGAGGATTTATCGGCGTGTACTTTTCCCATTCGAACAGCGGTGTGCTCGAGAAATACTATAAGACGAGTCTGACGAATTCACCGTATAACCGACATAGAAGGAATCGCGCTCTATACGTCTGAAAACCCCAGTTCGCGATTTAGTTCTCGGTTATACGATTATTCACAAGTGAAAGAGATTTTTCGTTATTCGCGAGTGTAGAATTTCGTTATTAAAAACACTTTAGCCGATTATGTCGATACGCGTGAAAACATTCCCGAAAAATAACGATCGATTTCGAGAAATAATGCAAAAAGACGATTAATAGACAGCTATTTAAACTAAAATTTTTTATTATAATTAGCGATTTATAATTAGTACAATGCTTTGCATCTTTCCATATGAGGAAAACACTGAATATATCTGTTATATATTGTGTGAAAGAATTGAAGAAATCGATTAATTAGTCGATTTAAAAAAAAAACGACATTACTAATTAGTCGATTATGTCCATGACTAAATTAGTACGTTTATACAAGTAGATATTCAAAAATATAACGAGAAATAGAATTATCAATCATACACCGGTATTCCTATGTAAACTACCTCGAGACAAGCGCACTAACACATATTAAATAATTCACGAATGCAAAAAATAAACAAACGAAAAGCATGACTGTATACATATGCAAGGAAATCGTTTCACGCATAAATACAGTATAAGAATTAGACTTTTTACGACCCAAATATATTTTATCACAAAAAAAACAAAAAGTTACTGAAATGTAAGAACTAAAATAAAAAATAAGACATTAAACAGAATAAAGTTTTAAAACCCTTTTTTTTATTTTTATTATTATATTTTTATTTTAGCGTCCACAGAAATTAGATACAATAAATTACAGAAAAATTATTTTCTACTTATAAGACTATTTTAGTTTATAATAATTTTTTTTAAATCGGTTATTTTTACAAAGTATATTACGCGCCGTGTTTCATTATCCTGTAGCGCTTCAATATCTAGTCCAGTTATTATTGATTACGTTGTTGCTCGAATTTCGGACATTCTGCAATGACATGTTCTACCTTGACAAAACTTGCATGTTACCGACGACGAATTTTCCTCGATTAGTGACCCGTGCGTTAACCTAGTGTGGCCGATTTGTAAACGGGCTCATCTCGTCTGTTCGCTCGGTACGACGTCGTCCATTGTTCTATTCTCGATTTGATTCTCCGTAATTTGTTCTGTATTATCGCGAATTTTAACTGTTTGCTTATCCGTGAGCTGGAATTTCTGGTCCGTGGAGATGGCTTTTGCCAGGATGGGTACGTGGAGGCTCGCGTGGTACAATCGACTATTGTTAAATTAAGGTATACCGTATGAAATGTTTACAACGTAATCCGAATGTTTCGTTATTTTTACTGTATTTCCAAGTTCGAATGAAAGGTTTTGTAATAGTTTGGATGGGTTTTATTTATACTCAACAGGATTTTTCGATCTTCGAGTGTTGTTATATTAGTTTCAGTATCAAGTGGGCTTGATACTAGTACAGAAGGCTCCGCTGCAAATACCAAGTGCCAGATTTTGAAATCTAATTTATGTATCGCTTTCGGCGATGCCGTACCATATACAATTGACTAATAAAGATCTAACGTGTGTACCATGTAGACGCGATAACGTTCTTCTGTCGGAGCCGCACGATTTGTGTTGGTAAAGTTTTGAGTAAATTAACAGTCTTTGCGCATCTAGCTTTTACGTAACATGCGTCTTCCAGTTTAATTTTTTATCCACGATTAATCCCAGGAATTTAATTTGATCGGTGTGTCCGTATAGCCGTACTGTTTAATTTTATTTGTACAAAACGAGTATACAACGTTTTCCAGCTGAATTGTACCACATATGTGTCTTTTGCGAAGACAAACGGATATTTTTTGTCGAAGCCCATTCTTATATTAATTCGATATTTCAGTTTCTTTTCCAGGGCAAAGAAATATTGTTTCCTCTGCTATATATACAACCAAATCGTCGGCATAGATAGAATATTTAACAGGTTCCCTAATGCGCTCTTCAGACAGCATGAGTATATATAGTAGGGCACTTAGCACGGATCCTTGAGGAACTCCGTTTTCTTGACGTTTTTATGTAGACAGTGTATTTCCTATTCGAACTTTAAATTTTCTGTTCTGTAGGAAAGAACGGAAGAATTTAGGTTGACACGGAGACCGTGGTCGTGGATTGTTTTTAGAATAGCTGTGGTAGATATGTGATCGAAAGCCTTTTCTATATCGAAAAAAAAAAAAACTGTTGATCTAATGTAAATGCATCATGTATTTCATGTTGGAGCCGTATTAGATTATCAACAGAAGACCGTCCTTTTCTAAAACCACTCTACTGGTTGTCTATTAAGCCATCTCTTACAAGCGATCCAGGGTTAATCTGTTTCCGACTATCCTTTTAGTTTACATAGAACGCAGGTCAGAGATATCGGTGTATAACTAGCTGGGTCATACTGGTTTTTATTTGCCTTGAGGATTAGTATGATATCGGCTTGCTTCCATTTGTCTGCAATTACATTTTGTTTACAGATATGGTTTAGTAGGTGGCAAATCGCATCATTATTATGGCCTTGTGTTTTATCATCTCAGGATGTATCCGATCAGGTCCGGCTGCTGATGATCTTTTATCGAAGTAGATACTTCCTATTGTGTAATTTCCGTGTTGTACGGTGCATCGTTATTTGATTCAAAGTTGACGGTTTTATCTGTGTTATAGTGATTTCGTTGAACCTTGTTCTGCTGATAACTCTGCCATAATTTCCGCAATTTTGTTGTTGTCATAATATATAACACGTTTTTCTCTTATTTAATATTTTCCTGATCTGACTCCACAGTTTAGTCATCGGGGTATTTGAATTTATACCAGGGATAAAATTACTCCAGGATTCTTTCTTGCTTTTGTTACAGTCCGTCTAGCCAGATCCCTTACTTTTTTAAATCGTAAAAGGTTTTCGTTAGTGGATGACTGATTTACAGTTTTCTTCGTTCCGCCATCGGACATGTTTCTTTTTTCGTTTGGAGTTAGTTTTAATCAGCCGAGGAGAGGATTTTATTTGTTACCATGGTATTTATTTCATTTAGGTTCGCACTGATCTTTGCGTCTGTTAGGTTCATAGGATTATTAAAGCTGTTCCAGTCAGCTTTACAGATTATCCAGCTTGTGTAGCTTTCACATTGCATTGAATGTATTAGACAGTTTATAATTTGAAATGATCACTTCCATAGAGACTTTTACTAGTTTGACACTGTATCCCTGTCATTAATTGTAGAGCTGCAAAAAGTTAAGTCGATAGCAGATGTTGAACCATTATCTTGAATATAAGCTTATATTCGGATCGTTTAAAAGTTTTTCTATCATTTGACCTCTTTTATCTGTCGTTTTAGTTCGCCAGATTGTGTCGTGGCTGTTAAAATCTCCGGTTATTATATACGGTCGTGGTAGTTGTTTTCGGTTATTTCTTTCAGGCTATTAAAGCTAATTTGATCTTTTTGTTTTACTAAAAAGACCAAAATAATGAATGAAGAATCTAGAGCAGGTTTCATCGTTCAAGTAACAGGGAAGCAGTGTTACCGTAAATGGACGTAGCTGTCAAGACGTACGGGAAGGCTATGATGAAAACGATAAAAATAATAACCAACAGAACGATGCCCACAGGACTGCGGAAACGTATTATAAAAATATGCGTGTGACCGGTAGTATTTTACAGATCGGAAACGTTTACGTGTCCACAGCGAGAAGAGGACAGAATAGAAGCATTTGAAATGTGATGCTGAAGGCGGATGGAGAAAATGAGTTGGACGAAAAAAATAACGAACCGAGAAGTTTTTAAATGGGTGAATGCCACACCCATTGAACCAGATTAAAAAACGCAAACTATGTCGGATGGGGCATGTGCATTGGAGGATTGATGCAAGATGCAATTGAAGGATATATCTCAGGAAAACGAATAAGACAGCTGGATAGATAACCTGAAGAGGGATTCCAGATTTTCTAGTTACTCGGAAATGAAAAGAATGACTAATAACCGATATTAGAAAAGACAACTTGTCCACGGACCGTTGCACCAGGTGACGATGATGATATGTAAAAAATGTTTCGCGCGGCGAAAGGTGAAATATTTTTAAAATTTATCGTAGTATACTAAGTTTTCATTTCTAATTAATCGCGATCGACTCGGAACGAAAAAGTTGATGTAACTCTATAAACGAATAAACAGACAGACAGACGATATAAATTCCGGGGTTAATATTGAAACGAAAATAACGTACATCCGTTAGATTAGCAATCAATTATACCTTCCGAAAGATTTCGTAGTAACGTGGATTAAAAATTAATGGAACCGAGATAGGAAAGACAATAGAGAATGATTAAAAGGAAAATGATTGGAAATATCAATTTTCTCTCGCGCAGAAATTTCCTACATTAAAACTAAACAGCGGGTGGATGAAACTTCGACAGACTTTTACTGCGCGAGTTCATCGCTCTGAAGAACGTTCATTAATATATTATACACACACACGTATAACATGTATATAATGTGTATGTTGTCGGCGTATGTCGATGTAAACGAATAGCGAATATCGAAAAATGATGGCTAAATACGAAAACAAAAGACCAAACCATTTACCGGGAAAATATTTATTAAGGGGGGGAGAACGAATTTTCCCGAAGGGACCATTCCATTTTAAACGCTTTCCAATACCATTTTCGATATATATCTTTTTTTTTTAATACTTTCAAATTATACTTTACAAGATTTCATTTTGATTAAGAACGAACTACAATTTAATCGGTTCTTCTATTTTTCGAAAGTGTATATTTGTGTCGGATAATACAAATAATAGACGAATTAAACATTATTAAGGCACACCCGCGCCCTAAAATTATCACGACATTAGTTATCGAACAGTATTATTTGCTTATAATACCTATCTATAATTTTGCTTAAAATCCGTTTCAGCGCTTTACAGGAGCTTCTCGTTATATTTGAATCGTCGCAACGACTGACTTTATCGCGACGATCGAGTAACTTTTTCCGTCTAGGCCTCCTTTAGAAGCCGGCGCAATCTTTCACACGGGCGCTTTATCGAATTATCTTCACCTAACATTATTATTACTATTGCTTACTACAACCAATATATCGCGACATAATTACTCTTTTACGCACGCGTATATTTTCTATACAATGCTACCGCATCATTTGTCGGACCTTAACGTATATTCGGAAATAAAATTAAAGCTTTAATATTAACAGGAAACAATCGAGAAATAATCGAAAATTAATTTTTCGAATATATTTATAATAATCATCATATTCTTCCTTCTTTTAAATTTCATTCATTCTATTCAGCTAGAGCGTAATAATCAATGGGAACTTGTGTACACTGAGAGCATTAGTCAATCACCTCTCACTTACTACTATTAACTTCAACCGTCTGTCCCTAAACTTCCGCGGTTCTATTTCTCTGAGAAGACCAATCGCAAGGGAATTGTACTCATCAGTAGATTACGATTTGGACATCATTTGTTGCCTGACCGTCTTTTCCCTATGCAGCTTATTGTCCCTCCATTCTGAACAGGCAGCCTGCAATCACGATCATAATGCTCTGCTGTGACACCGTTGCGTTCTGAGTTTTACCTTGCCTTTCTACGTTCTCCGTGCATTATACCTCCGCATATTCGTCCCTTCCTCATCTGGATAATCTACAGTTGTTCACGTTGGGTAGGCCGTAAAGGCATCCCCATTTAAAAAAAAAAAAAATGCAGCGCGTAGGTTATGAATAATTTCTCTCCCTTGCTGCCGTAAACAATCACCGATATCGTTAATGTTCCTACATTCCTCATCAGTGATCTATATATAGATTCGTTATTATTTTAATTCTAAGGGAATACTGTACACGTGAATAAATGAAAAAGGGCGAAACTTTTTAGTCTGGTACACATTCGTTATGTATATGAGTAACTTTATTCATCAATAATAAACGTGCATTTACAACATGGTATATGTACATGTACATAGCGGTGCAAACGTTCCGGATAAAAAACGTCCTTAACGTTAGTGCTTAAAATAAAATGATGAAAGCATAGAATAACCAATTATACAAAAGCAAAAAAATATATATATTTGATAGAGGGAAAAAACTACAAAAAAGAAAAGAAAAACATATTCCATTAATTTCATTATGGGAATAATATACTCATCAGCGGCGGCTCGTTCATAAAGGTTGCATGGTTGCACAACCACCAGAAATATCGAGCACAGCATAAAAATTGATGATGTAATAAAATCAATTAAAAGTACTAATTGTTTTATAGAGATTAAAGAAAATAACCAAATTTTAATTATATATATTTCGAGAATATATTATAAAAAGTTAAAAATCTCTTTAAAATGCTTTGAAACGCCCAGTTATAACGGTCGGTGGTTGCACGACGCTCGATGCAACCTGAAGAAGGCATCGGAGTTATATGAAGATTTTGCGCCTAATGCTACTATGTACGTAGAATTTACATGGGACTATATGGGCTAATGTTGGTTGCAGTCGTTTTACAACCAAAGTCCTTGAAGTACACTCACTCGATGCGGCAGAATAGGTTTTTCTCGTTGTGTTGTTCGTAACACGTGAGTGCGGTTGCGTATACTACCGGCTACCGAATGAACGAGTTTAGGATTAATATTTCATCTCTATCCGATTTTCGAATTTCTATTGTCGTTTCTATTACTGTGTACATTTCGGCGTGTGATTGTTTCATTGCCTCTCTCTCTCAAGTTTATCTTGTCCCTATTATTACTGACCTATGTTCATATGTAAAATTTTTTCCTTACATGAAACGTTATTATGCAATTGATCATTTTATTTTCAGAGGATTTTGTTGTGAAAAAATTAGACTATTATACACAGAGTTTGTCGAATTGTTTCGTTTTAGTATTTTAAAAATTTTTATACGTTTCTAATTGTATAAATTTTGTACTTATTCACGCGAAAATAAATTTTTAATATATTTCGGTTTAATATTACAATTTTTAAACTTTGGAGTTGATAATCTAACTTCATAATTTTTAGTTTTTCTGATTAGGCTTTTAAATGATTCTTGTTTTTGTATTACTCTCTGTCGACTTTGACATTATTAATGTTACTTTCCGATGTGTGAAACAAAAAAATTTTTGTGTTTGTATATTTAGAGGAGGGGGAGGTGTAATTGCATCCGCTAGATTTTTTAGCCAATGAGTATCAACTCATTAAAAAAAAATAAACAAATATACAATATACATATATATATATATATATATTATAAAACACATACAACTATATATATATACGCATACACAATGTATTCACATATATATATATATATATATATACATGAACACACGTAATTACTTAGTAGCATCTAATCATAAATGATAGATTCATCAAATGATGTTATTTGTCGTACTTTTTATACCTAAGCCTTAGTAACTCATAATCATAATCACCTATGACGTTATATATATATATATATATATATATATATATATATATATATATATATATATATATATTTATATACATAACCTCGCGGATAAGTAGCGATTTTTCTTCATTGTCCAATTCCGCCACATTAACTTCCTGGACATCTATTATCAAATTCGGTAGGCGTAGTTTCCCGCTTTGTTACGTTATTCGCATTTTTCTGAAGAACGAACAAATAGGAACGTCGTCCTATCAAATGTTTAAGTAGAAAAGCTAAATCTACGAGAATGCGTACATTTTATTATATATCCCATTGAATAGAAAAAAAGCAAAAAAGCTGGCCAGTGGAATAATAAGGATGCAGGACAATAGCCCTTCTTACGAATGAAGGATATGCTATTAATCTTCGCCTCTTTTATCGAAACCTTTTTTTTTTTTTTTAAACTTTATTATTATTATTATTATTATGATTATCATTATTGTATGTGTGTGTCCGTAGAACGTGATAAATCAAAATTCTTCTTTTTCACAACCTCCGCAAAACCGTTCTCGGCCTTATTACAACGGTAAGCTTTCAAACAAGTAAACAACAATATAAAAGACTCCAATAAAAATAGGAAAACTGCTTTTAGAGAGTTTCTTTTTTGATATATATATATATATATATATATATATATATATATATATATATATATATATGTACATATATGTATGTATGGGCGTGTATATGTTTGTGTAAGAGTGTATATATATATATATATATATATATATATGGGCGTGTATATGTTGTGTAAGGGTTTATATATATATATATATATATATATATATATATATATATATATATATATATATATATATATATTATATATATACATGCATGATATATAAATATATATTTGGTTGGTTTTTTGGATATATATATATATTTTTTTTTAACGCCTACATTTCGTTCTAGACTCGTCGTTTTTTTATAATAGGCCTGTAAGGAATATTTTGATATATTTTAAGTCAACTCTAAAGGAAAAAAATATGGAAGATAAGCGTTCGAAATTTGATGATTTTATTTATTTACTTTCCGTTTGATATAAACTACCAAGTTTTAATACGAGAACTATAGCGGCTAAAAGTTTTAGGATGTGTTATCGTTGATAAGGATGTGGAATATTGTCCGAATTACGTAATGCGGTCGAAAATAAACGAAGATTCAAATACAAAAAACGAGGAAGTAAAGCGACGATGGATAAAAATTGCAAATAGTGACGTAATATTTATTAGAATCTCGACGTAGTTGGTTGATTTTCACTTGCTAGGATAGATTTAGTCTTTTAGATTATTTAATCAGTTTCAAGTCACTCGTGTTGATGATCTTTAGTTGAGGTTGACAAACATTACGATTGTTTTTTTACAGCAGCGAGCCTAGGAGCGCGGCAGCAAATTTAAATTTTGTTAAACAGGTTTACTGACCTAAGTTTAACAAGAAAGGATGAAACGGATGGGGAATCTTGGGCCAGAATTGATGAAATATTTAAGGAAGTAGGATTTGGGATTTTGGGACATTCTGTTAAGAGATGGTGAATTGTAATCGGAACTTCGCATCTATCACAGGTTGGTGGGACTAGTTTTTGGAATATGTTTCCATGTGTAAGTTGCGTATGACCGATCCGGAGGTGACACAGCACCACCTGATCCCCTCGGTCTTCAAGTTGAAACTTTCATTCACGAACTGACGGTTTTATTGTGCGCAGGTGTGATCTGTTGTTCCGTCCATCTATTTTGCCACAACGTACAAAATAGGCCTTGGTTTCTTCCTTGATATCGCTGAGTGGGATTTTATTAATGCGCAGTGCTGGGCATATTTTGGATGCTTCTTTTGCTGCTAGATCCGCCATATGATTTCCTGGTATGTTTGCGCGGCCCGGAATCTATAAAAGGTTATTGCCGCTTGATAGTTCTGTACGATTATATTTATGGAGTTTGCGATCGGATGGTTTGATTTCCGTCGGATGTGATGTAAAGCTGCCATGGAGTCCGTAGCTATCGTTATAATCTGATGGTAGGATTTTGATTGCGTACAGTTCTGCGGACAGAGCGGAGAATAACGGCGGAAGTAAAGTTGAAAAGATCACATGTCGATTAAAGACGACTGCACAACCAGCGAATTCTGCGCAACTCGTACCGTCGGAGTACTATATATTTTTCCTTTGGGGAGATAATAGATTGTGGACGATGGCAAAGTGCGAGTGCTTTTTTGGGAGCAGCGTAAAATCGAATGCGGCTTCTTTCAAAGTCTAAGGGCGAAGGATTTTTGTAGGGTTGCTTTCTATGGTTGTACAGCTCATCAGCTTCTGATAGAACGGTATGAATAGATTTCGCAGTTTCAGATAAATTCTTTTTACTCGCGAACCTAATAATCTGGTTTCAGATGTACTCTGGGGAGATCGTTTTATACTATTAGTTGCTGGGAGGTCTGGAATCGTTAACAGAAGATTTACCGTAAGGTGATCCCGTCGAAGCGACGGAGGTCATTCTGAAACTTCGCAGTAGAGGCTCGATATTGGGGATGTTCTGAGCGCGCCTGTAATTAATCGAAGCGAGGCATTGTGGATAGTATCTAGTTTAGAGAAATCTCTCTTGGATGCTATGGAAAAGAGGGGGATTTCATAGTCGCATTTTGAGCGCATTTGAGAGCGGTATATCATTAACAGTGAAGAACGGTGAGCTCCATACGATGTGTGCCAATTTTTTTAGTAAATTTAATTTGGTTGTGCATGACTTCGTCAGTTGATTTATGTGCTCTGTCCATGTTAATTTGTTGTCGAAGAAAAGACCCAAGTAGCGAATATGAGATGTAGTTTGAATAGGTGTGTTGTTTAGTAGGATATGTATGTTATTTTTACAGGATTTGATACTGCAGAAGTGAACAGCTTTTGTTTTTTCTGAAGAAAACGTCCAACCACTGTTTTGAGCACTTGTTGTAATTTTATTGATTGCTTTCTGAATGATGTGTTCGCCGTGTTCTATATTTCCACATGTTAGGAAGACCACTAAGTCATCGGCAAAAAGCCCCGTTTTAATTGGGAGTTTAACGTCTTCGATGATATCGTTGTTTTAATCGAGGTTGTTTGACGATATTTAGAAAAAAAAAAATATTAATAATCTAGGTCCGTCATTTTCCACTCCAAAATGCAATTTTAGACTTTTAGGTAATTGTATATAGTGTTAAAAATTTAAAGTTAAATAATCAGTCACGCCTAATAATCTAAAATACCTAGGTCTGATACTCGATCGTAGCTCGAAAGACCGCAATCTAATAAGTTTGTGAGTCAACCTAACTCCTATCTAACATTCCCGTCCTCTGCGGCGAGCTGTTTCTGGCCGTTAATATGATTTCATCTGTCACCTCATGTTCATCCCTATCTCACGCAAAAAAAAAAAAACTTAATCACTAAACAATGGTCATAACGGGTAGTGCGTTTATTTTATTTTTGTGAAATTTGTGCGAAATCGCGAGTTTATTAATACTTTTTGGGAAAACGTCTTTAAGTTGAGGAACAGAGTTTTTTATGCTCATAACTTTAACCGCGATAAGAGATAAATTTTTAATGCCATTATATATACATATATATACATATATATATATTTATGTATTAGAAGATAAATTTCGTACAATCATAGATATTATGTGCGGTTGTAAACATATATTTTCATACGTACGTAATAACTGTGTAAATACTAATTCAAAATTTATCCTATCGGCCGATATGTTTCGATGGGCTATATACATCCGTTGGCCAGTTTGAATTCTGTCTCGACATTTAACCCGGGTATATTTTCTTAACGAACCGTCTTCTTCCAATTATGTCGCTCCGACTCTACCGGTAACTAGATGTTAAATTTAATTCGGTTTCCCAAGCGGCTAACACCCATACTTCGATACTTATCGCTATGTAAATATTACCGAATTCTACAGCGCTGGGGACCATCTTTGCGAATTTATTTCGACGGCGATAGACGAAAAATTAAGCGAATGTTTCGACGATCGTAGGCGTCAAACTACTTTTATTTCAGAACGATTCTTTATCATTTCAATTTTTTTACAAGTTAGGTAAACTGTAGATAATTTTATTTATATAAAACATATTTTCAAAATTCGTTCCTCT
Organism: Coronaproctus castanopsis; assembly: GCA_032883995.1. Lineage (NCBI taxonomy): Eukaryota > Metazoa > Arthropoda > Insecta > Hemiptera > Monophlebidae > Coronaproctus > Coronaproctus castanopsis. The sequence goes on from CM065053.1 coordinate 16,678,494, forward strand.
ACCATTAAAAAAAAAAAAAAAATAGTATTAAAATTCCATGTACCATTTAGTGGACATCGTGACTGAACGGGTTTATTTTTCGATTGAAGCTAGTTAATACGAGTCATTTTCCTGATAATTTCTATTCCGTCGCATTAAATAATATAGGGTGCGGAAACCGATCGTGTTTTAAAAAAATTACAGCGTGCATTATTAGAAACGTAGGGGACTAATCTTGATCGCGTCTAAAAGAGGAAGGTTTAAGGTTTTTTTCTAGCTATTAGTAGCCATCGTGAGTGCCCTGACGTGTGTCTGCGGTAGAAACGTTTTTTCGGAACTAATACGCAGTTACGGTGTCCGAATTTTGAAAACGTTTTCTTTACAGCTAAAAAGTCTCGTTTCTACTGAAATAACGAAACATTGCCTAACCGGGTTAAAAATTTCCGAAAATCAGGCTTCAGCCGTCCAAGTGAGCTCTCGCATTCGAAAAATCTGAATTCATCGAATCGAAATTCATCAGGATCTAAAAAAATTTTTTACACCAAACAACTTTTACCCGTCGATTTTCCCCTCAAGAATTACATTTAGCGAAGAGATGATACCGAAAATTGTTCCGAAAGGTTCTTACGATATTTGTAGACCACAGCGGGTTTTTTTCGAACCTGTTTCTCGCGAAATTTTTAACCGAGGTACGCAATGTTTTTCTCGGTAAAAACGGGACTTTTTGGCTGTAAAGAAAAATGTTTTCAAAATTCGGACAAAATGTAACTATGTACCAGTCGTTATTCGGAAAAAAAAGTTTCAATCGCAAACACGCGGTGATCGACCGATCAGTCACTCATGATGGCTTACTACTAGCTGGCTGAAAAAAAAAACATTAATCTTTCCTCTTTTAGATGCTAGGATAGTACCTTATATTTCGGATAAAGCAAGCTCAATTTTTTTTAAACACGATCGCCGTACCCTATATACATATCACACAATTCGGGAACCCGAAACGCGGTAAAAACGAAAATGTTTTGAACGACTCTAACTGAAAAAAAGCAAACCTAACGTAATTAACTATTTCAGTCATAGTAATAAAAAATTATTATTTTTTTTATATATACTTTAAAATTTCAATCTGGCTTACATACCCAATAAGCAATTTATCTATATGGGTCCTGACAGGATGAGAGACATCATTCATAAATGATACTGGAAGTTCATTTATGATATATTTCTTAACGTCAGTCGTTGGAACTGAACAGTCGGAACCGGCAAAAATGTAGCAATCAGCTAGTTCGTTCCAATAACTATATTTACTCATCCCCGCTCGGATTACATCTGTTCCGTGGGCTTTGTTGTTTTTTATTTTTCGGAGCGCCTTTCTTATTTAATCTTTCATTATTTCAGAAATATCTTTAATATTTTTATCTGCAACTTCTTTATTCGTATTTACGATCATATGTGATCTTTGTATTACTTTTTGTTTGTTCGTTGGAACTTTTCCAGTATCACTTATTATTTTTGTTAGTGAAGGTTTATCAACATCGGAGCTCATTAAAGATTTCATAGTAAGATAGATAGCGTATAAGTCAGCTGAAATAACGAAAAACGTCTATACTTAATGATGATTGATCCATCTCTGACAATTGAGCAGCTGACAAATCCAAACGAGGATGCGTCATTGTAAAACAGGGTAGATTTATACGAACCTGACGTAATTTCTTTCTTGATTTCTTGGATGAGCAGGTTTGATTATTTTAATATGTACGTACGTAATTGTTGTATTTTTACATACGTATCTAACTACTCTCTGACGCACCACTATCCGTACTTTGTTTTTCCTTTCAGGTTTTTCGATTTCTTCTTTCCTGTTTATATTTTATTATTGTTCTCTCCGACTCCATATTAGTAAGATAAATGTTAACTTATCGGGTACGTAACGTGAAGAATATGCTGCTCATGTATTATACATATATAGGTAATATTTAAATGTATAGCTATTCTTCTTCTATACGTATATAATATACGTATAAAATGAGTAAACGTTTAGGGATGTTAAATGTTTATCATTAACGTTTATAATAACAGACGAATGTACGCTATTATGCCGTGATAAGATTATACTTTGTTCATTTATAAAGAATACCGATAAATAATTTGTCTCCATAATATTATTTTTTTATCGGTCCGAAACATCGTATAAAGTTGTCATTACTTTTAATAGAACCATCACACGTTCACGAAGCAAAGTTTTTACCTAATCCTTTTGATCGTACATAATAAAATTTTTGGACGCAAAAATATAACTTTTATACGGATGTTTATTATACAATATACCGTTTCTTAGGCGAACTGTAGGAAATTGTATTTATATAAAGATTTTTAAAATTGGGACATTTCACGTCATTCAGAAAATAAAAAAAGATTGTTATCATTAAAATTTCGTGTACCATATAGTGGACATTTTGACAGACAAATGATGCAAAATTCATCGACTTTATAATTACGAGTATTTATTATTATTATTATTATTATTATCGTTACTACGTGAAAAATATTATTAGCGTTCGTTTCTCGCGATTAGACTATTCATATTTACTTAGATTTTCGTAGTTATAAATATGATATCGAAGAAACGATGTGGCATTTTGTTTCTTCCGTTTCGCGGTAAATATTGGAAAACTGATAACCTCCTCTATATAGAAAGCGGAAGAAATTAATAATGCGACGTTTTAGACGACAAATAGGATAATACGATATTCTACGGTGGCTCAAAGAAATTTAACGTCCTGTAGAAATACGAGAAAATGTTGAAACAACTTAAAGACGTCGACATCGGAGTACCCGTTATCTTTTGTATTTGTATACCGTTGTAACGCTAGTATTGACCTCAATGACAGGGTGTCTGTACGTGGGATTTAAACATATATATATATATACCATTTTTTTAGCGATGGTAGATACCCTTTTGAAATATATATACATATAATATCCATTTCAAATTCTCGATTTTTTTTTCGTAGGCAATTATTTTCCTGTTGCGATGTTCGAAAAATTTTGTCGTAAAATTTTTACCCAATACGATACTTCGATTACTTCGCATTCCAAAAACTTACAACGATCGCATAAAAGTGGTTCTTATCAGCTAATATCTGATCCATCTCGCAGTGCGTGGTTAGTTTATTAAACTAATTTCGTGAAGATCGCACTGCACAACGTCCGAGTAAATATAAATTTCGTTGAAACTAAATCAAAACGATACCGTAAATAGGGAAGGTAGTAATTTCGGAATAAATAAATGAAATAAAACCGAAAATGAACGAATAAAAATAATGTAAGTAAATTCAAAATTTAATCGTATTAATAAGACCCATCTCGGCCACACACTGTTACTTTTCCTAATTGTTAGTTAATTCCAAGTGTATATATATATATATATATATATATATATATATATATATGTAACACGGTAAACGTTATCTGGAGCGTTATCGAAAAAACGGGATGATCCTTAAATTCATTCTACAGTTTACTTATATCAACTAGCCTATGTAAAACATTGATACTGAGCGGGCTGAAATAGTTCATAAGAAATGTTAAACTAATTCGGTTTTTTCTAAGTTTTACGATATTTGTATTAGAAGAGTTAAAAGACTTTCTCATTCGGCTTTTCTTCATAATCTTTTCTTTTTTCCTTCACACTACAGTAGGATACCTCGTACACAAATTGTTGGTCTTAAAAATATTTTAATTAATTAATTTATATTTACTTTAATAATTTTTGTTTTTCGTCATAAGCGTTAGGTACCTTTCTTCTGTATAAAATATTTTCTACCGAATAAATTTAGATAGAAAAAAACGCTTAATTTTTATAAAAATTAAAGCTAGCTGTGCCAGAGTGTAAATTTAATCTATAACGTAATTAATATATATATATATATATATATACAAATTCTGCTTCCTAATTCCTCTATCTATTAATAGATTGACGGATAACCATGATTAAAAATTTCTGGATAGAGCTATTTTTTTTATACTTCCAAAGTTATCTGTTTTTACATCTACTCGTATTTGTTTTATGTATTTTCTGTCTCGGTCTTCACGTTGTCCTTTCCCTCCCATGGTTCCTTCTATTATTTTTACTAGGTATTCATTTTTTCTCTATATAAGTCCAATCAATTTAAGTCTCCTTGTTTTAAGTGTTCTTATTAGACTTATTTTTTCATTGACTTTTTCTAATACTTTTTTTTCATTTCTTATCATTTACGTCCAAGCACCCTTTCCATTAGTCTCCGGCACTAGATTTCGAACGCATCCAGTTGATTGGTAATTTTTCTGTTCAAATTCCACGTTTCTGAACCATACGTCAGTATACTCCGTATGACTACTTTAATAAATCTTTTCTTCGTTTCCATTTGGATAGTTTTTTATGGTAATAATAAACTTTGTTTTTTTTTAATAAACGCTAATTCTTTGTATCATATTTACTACTTGCATCTTCTGTAACAGTACTACCCAAATATGTTTGTTGTTTTACTTGTTCTATTTGTTCTTCGTCTATTTTTATGTTTCTTTTCTATCTTTTGTTTTGCTACATACCGTTACAGTTGTTTCTTTTTATTTATTTACATATTAAACTTCTAAAATATCCGGTCCGTCTGAAGGGAATATTTTAATTCTTTTTCACTTACTACCATTATTGCAATGTCATCTGCAAAAATTAGCATGCTTATTTTGATGCCACCTACTGAAACTCCATTATCATATTTTTGTTTCTACTCTTTAACTGCTTGTTCCATATATATATATATATATATATATATATATATATATATATATATGTGTTGAACAGCGTAGGTGACAAGCAGCATCTTTGTCTGACTCCATTTTTTTATTGTTGCTTCAGTGTGTACTTTTCCTATTTTTATTATTGTTTGTTGATTCTAGCATAACGCTTTTATCATCATTCTATCATTATCTTCTATATATTAATCGTTTCCACTATTTCATTAAGCAGAATCCAGTCGCAATTATCAAACGCATTTCTAGATCTATAAAAGGTATATAAAGTAGTTGATTTCTATTTTCTTTTCTATTAGTAGTTTTAATCCGCGTGTATATCGCTTCTCTAGTTGGTTGAATTAATGATTAAGACTTAATAATTAAAGCAGTTTAAAATTAACACTCCTAAATTTTCCGTACATTGCCGATTTTGCAAAACGTTATTCGAATTTTCTTTATTGAAGATAAGTGAATTACAGTTATCAATATTACGTAGAGTAACCTGAGTTCGGAAAGTTCTAAACAATAGAAAATGCTCAATATTGTAAACAGCGCCAGAGTTACACAGTGTGCACTCCGGGACACTGGCTAGCCGAAATCTATGTAAATATCAACCGAACCTACCGTATCTGGAACCTTCGAATTATAAAAGTTTATATATTTAATATTTTAAGTTTCTGTCTACCAAAAAACAACTGGAAAAACATGTATGTCTTCCTCCCGGTTGTACAGTTTCTCGTCTGTGAAATCTCCAACAAATTGCCGTTAATAAAATTTTCAACAGTTTTGATATTTGGGTTAGAGCGTAAGTGTGTATAATCCGTATTTAAAAGCGAGTATTCTGGACTCGGGAGAAGTTTCTCGCAACTCTATACTCGCAAATGATCGAGTGCCCTCTTACCGGGAGATCAAATAGCACGAATGGACAAAGATTATAAAACTTTACATAAAGAAGTGAATTGTAAATAAAGAAAATTACTAGAAAAATGCGAAATAATAAAAGAAAGAGATAATATTCAATTCAAGAATAAATTGTGACGAACTAGTTCTAATAATAAGTATATCGCAAATTTTATCAATTCTATATCGGACAGTTGTTTTATTTATTTTTTATTCGACCGGCTATTTTTGTGTTAACATTCGCTATCAGATTATTCGATAAATAACCGTGGTTTTTTTTATGTTGCTAATTGTTGTAAATTGTATATTTGAATTAGGTATAACATTCTATATTTTTCACAAATTGCGTATATTCATAAATTTTATTTTTTCTTGATAACGGCTTAACAGCCGAAAATCATAAAAAAGTTGAGTAATTTTAACTTCCGTTTTTAGTTGTTTATTGTTTAAAAATCACTATATTCCGCTCTTTTCAAATCACATATATAATGTATATACGTATATATATGTATATAGAGGACATGTAAAAGAGTTTAGGAAATTAATTCCGAAGAATTAATTTAACGGATTATAATTTCCCGTCGAGACTAACAATCCGTTTTTCGACTAATCCGCGTATTTACAATGTATTAAAGGTGTCGACGTATTTATTTTTGTAAACGTAGAGATCGCTATACCAAAATGAATATAGTTTGTAAATTGAGGGGCTGGAGGAGGAGGTACGTATTCCGGAATAAAATTTGATTTTAACTTTCTCGCAATAACGCGTAAAGCCCCTCGTTTATATTAGAACACGACAAAGCTCGAATTTCGCCCGAAACTAAAAGCATTAATCATTCGCAATAGCGTTAAAATTGCCTAAGCGGATTTTGTTCTTTCACTTTAGCCAGCCATCATCACCGTCACCATCATCATCCGCGAATGGATATAACGATTCTAATTTTTCAATTTTCCTCGTACCGACGAATAAAGCAAATACAGACGTGATCAACTTGTAGTGTACGTAAAAATGCGACTAGAATTTGGATATTCGTTTCTCGGAACTCCGACGTTTCATCGAGATCGTAATTATCACGCCGAACCGAATTATTCTATCCTATTACTTCTACTACGTGTTCTCTAATTTCAACGATATATATTTCGAGCAATTCTAGTATGCGTGTATATGAATCTAAGCGTAATATCATCATCGGATGATCGAAGCGTAAAGGATATGAGGAGAAAAATACTCGCAGTAAACTTTCCGATGAAACCGGAATCAGTATGACAGAAGAATTAGTCAAAATTGCCCGGAATAAAAACCTGACTACAGCGGATTATGCATTCGATGCAAGATGATGGTTAAACGATAAGAAGAAGAAGACAGTCGTTTCTTAGAGTTCGATATCATCATCATTATCATCATCATCATCTGATGCAACAGTCCGTGGACTGGTTCGATGCTTGTCTTTTTCCGCTCGTATCGGTTATTGGTCATTCTTTTCATTTCCGAGTAACCGGAGAATCTGGAATCCCTCTTCAGATTGTCTGTCCAGCCTAATAGCGGTCTACCTCTTATTCCCGTTTTCTTTTTTAATCGTCAGTTCGTGTAGCGTTTCATTCTCCTTCAAACTTGAGAACATTTTCGCTATATTCTGCGTATGCTCGTAGCATACCAGTTTCCGTACTTAAACACGCGTATATTTGCAGGCTAATCTTTATCGGTGTGCTTTTATTAACGTCTTTTCTTTCGTATCATCGGTCATTTTGTCTCTCTTCTAATTCATTATTGAGTACGTTTCCCGTTATTATCGTCTGCTTAAGTATTCGTACTAGCAGAATTAGTGACTAGCGGTTGGAAAAGCGTACTAGCCTATTTCGAAAGAAATTGGTACAATTCGCGGATTAACAACGGGGAAAAGTCCTTGTACGTATTACGGATTTTTTTTTTTTTTCGGTCATGTAGTAACACGACGGAATCGAAACGGCAATAAAGTTACGGGAAGAATGAATGATGCGCGATCAAAAAGCTGCATACCAATTTGATGGATAGATGCAGCGACTGCTGCAACTCGGATAATATTTTTTTAAAATGTGTTCATCACGATGCCGACAAGGAAGCTGTTACCTTGATCACGATGCTACTACGTTGAGTTACGACTAAAAGAAGAAGAAGAAAAAATGCGCAACACTTTTTCGTTTTTGAAAATCGCTGCATTTCAGCTTGTTCAAATTATCTCCTCGCCCGAGAATTCCTACATCTACTTTTCGTGAATCTTCTAAACTTAATACCATCTTACAGTTTTCTAGGTTTTTTTTTTAATTCTGTAATCATCTAAATACCATTTTTAATTATTTTTTTTTATTGTTTTGGGTGAATTTTGATTTTATCTTTAACGTCCATCTAACGCGCTGAGTAACTTTTTGCGATTTTAATATTAAAAGCCCTTTTAAAATCGATAAAAGTACTTTATTTCCATTTAGAAAGTTTCCTTTTATTTCTTCCGCAAAGTCACTCTTAACTGGACTTACCCTTTTGAACATTACACCATCGCTTATACGCTAGTGATATCGGTACTACAGATACTTACTACAACTAACATCGTTAGCTGAAAGAAATAGAAGGACGTCGTAAATTTCAATTACATCGGATTGTATTACTTTCCCGAGAGAAACTATCAACACATCGCGTACACGTGACGAGGCTCGCTGAAAATTGTCCTCGTTCTTATTCTTAAATTCCTATACATTCGTCCGGCTGAAAATTTACAGCGAAATTCTTTTAAGATTTTTTTTACGACATCATATTTATTTTTATTTTCTTATTTTGTCCGGAAGGCAATGACAAACCACCACGCGCAACACAATATGCGCTAGTAATAATATAGTACAGTTCGAAAAAAAACAGAAAACCACGGTCTGCATTGTGTCCTGATAACAAAACGATTATAATCATTTTCCCCCTATGTGCGTTTGTGTCCATCTACCCTACATGTTATGATAGCTTTGTCACTGTTCGACAAAAATGTTTTTAGACTCGCCTACTTCCTTAATGATGAAGTCGTTTTTTAAATTATCAACGATGTCTTTTTTCCGCATTCAAAATAACAAAGATTGGCTCTCTTCTAATTCTACATCGTTCGAGATCGTTATCGCCTGTGGCCCGTTCACGGACGTTGTTTAGAGGACGTTACTAATTGAAGTTTTGCGTTCGCATTGTTGTTGCTCCCCATTTTACGACGAGTATATTTTCATTCCCCATCTCCGGTAATAATGGAAATAATAATAATAATAGTTCGAAAAGTGATGTAGTGATTTTTCAAAAAATCGTAAACATTATACTAAAGTAGTTAAAATCGCTAACATTTTTTCATTCGTGAAAGATTACAAAGCTTTTCGTCTGTTAAGCCATTATCCGGTGAATGTGGAGACGAATAAAATATGAAAATGTATACGATTTTGTAAAAATATAAAATGTAAAAAATATTATTTTAAATATTTCCAAAAATTATCGAAATGTTCAACTATTCGTTATCGAATTCTTTTACAAATACTGTTTTATCACTTCGATAATTTTTGTAAATTGTTATACATCTTTTGTAAAATCGTATATTTGAATATTTTTACAATTACACAGTCATATTAGTGCACATACGTGCAAACAAATAAGATGTAACACTATTTCCACATACACACAACATACTGACACATACTATAAAATCATCTATTTCAGATTAAAAATCACGTGTATAATTATATTTTACCACATCCGGTCAAGCTTTCGCTTGTCGACCGGTATCGAACTAATTAATTAATATTTATACACAAATGTCATGTAAAGAGAAATATTTTTTACATTTCAAATTTTTATAAATTGTATACATTTTTATATTTTATTTATATATATATATATATATATATATATATATATATATATATATATATATATATATTTATATACATTTTTATCACCGGACATTAATTTCTATCTCCCTCGTCGTTTTTTTTTTTTTTTTTAAATTATCATGTATACATTCCGAATAACGGGATTGATTTTATAAATTGCTCTAGATCCTTAGTTCGCAATATATAGTTTAATCCGACTGTTCGTTAATTTCATTAATATATTATGTCAGATCATTTAATTTTCGAACTCCTTCGATTGCAATTTACCATTCTTCGTAGAAAGTAACTGAAATACTGAGCATCGTCATCTCTATTGTAATATATCTGACGTCTTTATTCACCTGCTCTTCTTGATTAAGTTATTAGTCTAGAGACGTATTATATCTATCTGTAAGATAGGTAATTTTTTTCCCGCAGTCTCTTCAATTAATACGTATTTTTTAAAACAATAATCATTCTTACGTATAATATTTCGGAATATTTCACGTCCACGTCCTAAACGGATTCCCCCACTTTATCTTGTTTTTACATAGTCCAAATTTTTGTTCCGTTTGGAAATATACCAAACAGAAGGGTGTAAAGTAACTCTCTATTTTTGTTAATATCAGAGCGGAGCGATCCTTCTGCGGACTTTTTAAACATTACATCATGTTTATTTCTTCTCTAGTTACACCGTAGTCTTTTATTGATGATACCAGTCGTCACTTATATATAACACAGTATGTAATTAGGTAATTACGCGTGTATTAGGCCCATTTAATTAAAAAAAAATTATTGTTTATTTTTTCAACTTGGATTTCTTTCCAGTTCGTGATTTATGATCAGCTCACATGCCGTGTAAAACCCTCGTCCGTAACTCACACGAAGTCGACTATGTTCCCGGCTTGATGAAGGCATCACTATAATGTGGTTCATCGTCATGAAGGCTGTTTTATTTTCTGCTTGAATCACGTTCACAACGTCAGCCATGCGCTCAGTTTTTAAGTTTTCACCAATTTGTCTGAAGTCATCCGGATTTGACCGACCTTGATGGAAGGAGTCTCGCAAGTTCACTCAGTTCATTTGAGGCAGTCGATTCATTTTCTATTCTGGGGTATTTCCTGGAAAACCAGCCTTCATAAAGCGGATTCTAATTGTCGTAGGGGAGATTTGTTTCCCCTAATGTACAGGTATGGACTGTGAATGTAGAATCAGCTAATTCTGGTTCGAACATTCAACCTTCGTCTTTCATATACACGCACACTTATTATTAATTCTGTTGAGCTTTCGCAAGTTTGTGATCACTTTTATTCACGAAAAAGTCACATGTTTGTTCGTTAAGGAACTATTGGAATCTAAATTATTGGCCGCGTCCATAGAGGGGGTCAGAATGCGTTGTTATTCATATTTTGTACAACGGGACCTGAAAATGTGCCCCGTCAAGTGGAATGTCCGTTATAGAGGAGTGTCCGTTAAGAGATGTTTCACCGTATTTATCATATTCGACATTCTTCTTCTTCTTTGTCCTAGTCAATATGATATAACTGTTGTGACCCGTGACATATACGTCTTCATCGTGTTCAGTCCTGTGCCAACAATATGACTCTTTTTATTGTGCCCAGTCGATCTTTTATGGTGTCTATCCATCGTAATGGTAGATTTCCTCTTTTGTTTGACCTTTTTCCTAACGATACTATCTTTTCTATACTGTTATCTCCATCTCTTGCGATGTGTCTAAACAACTGAAGGACTCGTTTGTCATAAATCGCACTGAGCCTGTTTGGTTCCCTTATTTCATCTATTATGACAGCATACGCGTGCCGTTCATGGTATTTTCAGGACTCGTCTCCACGTCCATAATTGGAAAGCATTGATTAATATCCGTTTCTTTCATCGTCCATGTGTCTGCCGCATATAATACAATTGCAAAAAACCAACATCTTCAACAATTTTTTCCTTGTGTCTAACATACTTTTCAATTAATTTTTCCAATACGCGTTGCTCTTTTAGTTATTTTCGCACTAATGAATTTGGTTTTTTCTTTCAATATTCGTCAGTTTAGGTAGTTAAATTATTCAAATATCATCTACTTTTAGAATCTCTGGAGTTTCACTTTAATTTTCTAAATGCGGTGAAACGGGAACTAGATGATATTAACAAGCGCGTTCGTTCTATACAATATTTAAAAAAAAATCGAACAAAAAAGTCTGCAATTTTTTTCGTAATTGTAAAATTTGTATAATGAAATACCACGTCCAACGCGACTGTTTTCGGTATACCTAATTTAGGATTTATTTATTTTTCATTTTTTAAATAGGGCATGTCTTTACGGCTTAACATGATACTGCTGAAGACAGTTTTTATATTTTAATCGAGTGTGATAATTTCTATAGAAATGTTGCTACGTGAAGGAATAGTTGTAGATTATCTAGATAAAGAAGGTACGATACATTATACGGAGGTATAATATACGATGGACGTATTAACATAAGAAATCGTGGTCAGTATCGCGGATTGCCGAGGGAGAATGAACGGAACAGAATGGATTTTAATGTTGATGTATCGGAGAGTAGTGATTTTATGAATTAACGAAACAAAATAAAATCGAAGTTAATCACTAAAAAATTGTTTTATTTATTTTTTATTAATTAAACGCGAAGCTTTTCGACTATAAAGCCATCATTTTTTCTCCAAGTTGCATACGAAGAAGACGATCAATACATGGTGTGTAAAATCGTCATCTACTGAGATGAGTACAATTCCATTGATATTAATCCTCTTAATGAAATAGAATCCGGTTGCAATCCATTGTATTCGACAAAAGGTAATCGATTTATCTTTCTAAATGTTACATCGTTGGACTACGCATCTTTAGCTAATTAATCTACGATTTCTCGTTGTTCGGAATTACTTTACGACCCGACACTTGCAAGAGGATTCAAATAATCCCGCACGTTCCAAATTATCAAGCTTTAACGCGTAATTAATGCAATCGACGTATCGTACGTACCGTTTATTTTCTATAGCCTTCGATATAATTTTTGACGAGAGATCGTTTAAAAAAATAAGATACAGAGAATTATCGCGTTCTATCGGACGAAGAAATATCTAATTTCAGTTCGAGTAAATAAATAGATTAACGGTATTTATTTAATTTACATACATACACACGCGCATATATGTGCACATATATATATATATATATAATGTATTTACAATTTCCTCAGAACCGTTGCATAATTTCACGGATACTTCCGCCAATTACTAGTAATCTATAGCCATGAATTGGGCACGTTAATGTAATATAGGCGTTTACACACACGAATTTATTACATGAAAGGTTAATCCACATTTATAATAAATAATCCTCAATACCGTTCGATTTATAGGAAACATTAAAAAGTGTTAATCGTAATCACAGTTAACTGTTCGTCGGTAACATTAATTTACCTTCAGTTTTCGCCTAAATTTCCACTTAAATTGACCGTATCGATAATATTAAGCTTTATTAGCAACATGTGGGATTAAAGTTGTAATTCAAAATTAACACTACAGTTACTACTACAGAAATAGTTAACAATACGTTCCGTTCATACATATATATGTATATATATATATATATATATATATATATATATATATATATATATGAATAATTTAGGAGAATATAAGAGATTATATAATGATATACAATTGACTGTATAGTTATTATTAGTCGTACGTAGTATAATGTAAGTATATAGTAGATTATAAATTAGTATTTAGTAGTGTGTGTGCGATTTCTGTATATATATATATATGTGTGTGTGTGTGTGTGTGTAAAAAAGTACTCGTATATTACAGGGGTTATTAGTACCGGGACCTCAAATTTTATCCTTCATTCCGTGTCCGATGAAAGTATAATAATTTTTTCAATTACGCTTTTTTTAACTTTTTATTAATTAATAAGATTGGCTACCCACGAATATTAAATATAAAATTACATTATTTTTACTTTATTCCATTATTTATAAATAAAATTTAATTTAAAAACGTACCAGTGGCAAACCAATATATGCTTTCATGTATCCACAGCCTGCAGTATAAATACGCAACAAGATATATAATCCATTTCTTACAGTCCTGGGTGGAATTACTGATGCCAATATTGAAATATATATATATTCAAATTGAGCACCACGACTAGAAAATTTAAAACGTCATAAATAACGTTTCGGTATAGTGTACCAAAGGTCTAACCGAATCGGGATCTTGGATATAGTTCCTAAAAATAATAACTTCGAGATATATATATATATATATATATATATATATATATATATATATATATATATATATATATTAGTCCTCTAAATGATGAGAAAACATCGAATTGGACGACCTCGTTGGATGTATAATGACTTCGTTCAGCGAGTAGAATTGAGCTCGAAAAAAATACAACCTGGCAGCAGATCCCGTACTTTAGAGGAATAAGCGATAATGAACGAATTCGCGAATAATAAAATGTTCGGACTACCATATGTAGGAAATAACGAAATTGTCTATTTGCGTTTTCCCCTACAAATACCAATATACGCGACCTTTGTAAAAAGAATTGCGTTGTAAAAATTGGACTCGTCATTCATTTCGCAACTAACCATTAATTTTCCGACTTCTCGATTCGGACACGATGATTTCCCCGTGGCTTTCCGTATTGTCTGTATCCACCTGGCGCGTACAGTTCCCCCAGGGTTGTTTTCTTCATCATTCTTTTTCGAAAGATTTCTCGCTTGACACGGTTTTAAAAAGAATAATAATCATAGGTAACGATACCAGCCTGGAACGTTTCTTTAAAATAACTACAACCGACGAAATTTGTTCCCCGTTTTCATCGTCGAAATAAATTCTCAATAGAATATGCTCCGATAACGACGCGGTTTCTTAGATGCGTCAGTGAAAAATAACGACCGCGTGTACCTAAAATGAAGTTACATGTCGTGAGGGTCGTATGTAATACAATCGCCGCAATTTTGCTAATACTAGGGAGAGAACTTATTACAAATATCTCTTTCGGGGGGAAAAGAAAAAAACACGCATAGCGGATAATAAAAAAAGAAAAAAGGAAAAACCCAAAAAAAATAGAACGAAAATATGAATTTGGGTTAGTTGCATTATCTTTGTCAGTTCTAATAAATTTCGACGAGAATTTTTTCAGTTTTCCGCATACGTTAAACTTTTTATCTCGACACTATTAAACGATGTAAATCGATCGAATTTTTTTTTTGCATTTCTCGTAATTTCGAGGTTCACCGTTCGATTCGACACATACAGTATCGCAAATATTATTTATATTTTTAAAAAAGAGAAAAAAATAATCAGTCGACTAATTGAAAGTCACCGGGGACTAAGCAGTAAACAATAAAACTGAAACGAGGAAAACTGAACTCTTCCGATCTGGGTCTTCCGGCATGATGTTCGTTGACCATTTGGAGAGAAATCGCTCGGGAAGCTGTTTATTCGAGGGAGTAGATCTCGACTCTGATTGTTTTCCGAAAGATTTAAAAGTTAGAGGTAATACGTATGATGACTGGTGATTAAAGAATTGGCGGAATATTCGTTAAATTTTGATATTCAAATTTCGCGCGTTTTTCGCTATTTCATATATAAGGTAGCCCAGTTTGAACAGCGCAGTTGGTAAGGCTGCTAGAACGCAAGCCGCGTGCAGCGCGTTTAGCGTTTACATACGATTTAGTTTCAGTTATCACGGTATCTTATAACGAGAAAGAACCGGCGTTTTGCACGAAGCGTTCTTTTCAGCGTGAATCTATCACGACAATGCAAAGACAGTTTCGAATTCAAAGTTACGCGATTTTTTTTCTGGGGATGCCTTTTTAAGAGTGGAAGACGTTAAAACTCTGATTTCTGAAGAAATTTCAAAAATTCAGCGACCTATGCTCGAAAAAATTGTTGCAAATGACGGTCATCCGGACGATATCGTGTACCGAAAATGATTGTAAGCTAATCTCTCGCGTTCCTATTTTTGAATAAAATTTCATTCAAAAATTTTAGTCGAGTAATTTTCGAGTTATTCACTGGGTCAACCTATATATATGGTCAAGTATCCCTTATTAACTTACTTTTAATACTAATAAATTTCATTTTAATTATTTACGTCGCTCCCCATTTTAAGTAAAACGTACATATATGACAACGCACCCGTGTATATATATAATATATATAATATATATATATATATATATATATATATATATATATATATAAATAATTAATAATAATAATAATTCCGGCGAAAATTAAGGCCATATTTGACGATGTCAAAGATACGTTCAAGATACTCAAATAGATCGGAGTGACCACGTACGCTATGTAGGTGTTGTTTTAGAGATAGGACTAGGGTTAATTACGCGCGTAAATAATACTAGTCTTAAAATGAATAAAGTCATCTGTTACCTCATTTTGTAAGCTTTATCGTAATATTAATAACAAGACGATGCAAGTTATTAAACCGATCGATAATAACCTACGGCCATGCTCGGTGTCTAAAGCTATTTTTAAGTAACTGCGAAATATTCAAAATTATGCGGCCTAAATGTACCCGCTCCGTTACACCAAAGTCGATGAAATATTGTTTGAAATTTTTCGACATTAAAGATTTTATTTTAAAAGTATTAAACGATTTTTTCGATAAATCTCTGTAAACACGATTGTTTTAACACACCACTCGTTAATAACCGATCAAACAAGAGACATTTCGCTTCGGTCAGTATTTCCTTATTCGATACTGGATAAATACAGTGGTGGTCGAACAATAAAGGTAAGTATCCGGTGAATCTATCGACTTTCTTATTATTAGTTTTACGATTTTCTAGCGCGTACAAGAAGTATAATCATTATTTTATATAACACACTAGTTTAGTCCTATGTGATATGTATGACGATATGCTTTTATCAACCCATTGATGGGTGTAGACACTTCCAACGTCTTCTATTTTGTAATCCTATTAATTCCTGTCCGTTTCACAATATCAACCTTCCATCTAGGCACGAGCCATTCTCGTGTACGATGACCGCCAATCGGCCACCACTACTATCATTTGTCTTGTAATACGCCTTGCCCAATTCCATTTTAGCATGGCGATTCGTTCCACAGCATGCAATAATACACATATATTAATAACAAATCGTATAACACAAATAATCGACTATCACCAACCGAGAAAATGAGCGGTATTTAGATCTTGCACAATAGATCATTTAGCTAATTATTAGAACGTAAATATAAATTTGTAAATAATACAACATCCTACTCTATATGGCATTTGTTGTACTACGAAAAACGTCTTACTCGGTTGAAATATGGGGCGGTGTCAATGTCAATATATAACTTTGGAGTCAAAGAACAATGCGTGAACATTTTGAGAACATGTACGAATCGGCTTCAATAAAAGTGAAGCTATAAAAACGAACTGCGGTAATAGCTCTAAAAATAGGTGTGCGGCAAGACTATCTCACCAAAAATTATTTCTCAAGGTAAATTTGGAAAATTAAAATGGGATCCGAAAGAATACTTAATCACTTTAGATTCGCAGATGGCATCCTTATAATAAGCGGGAATCCAGAAAAGATATAATCTACGTCAAATGAACTTCAGATTGAGTCTGGAACAATAAGATTAAGTATAAGTAAACAGAAAACAAAAGTAAGATGGTACGTTATAGCACACCGAACAGGTACAGTTACGTTTATCTAGGACAGGAGATAACTACAGACAGAGAAGAAAATATACAGAGAGAGAGAGATACAAAAGATACAGAAAGTTATCCGACATATTCGGTCAAAAAAGATGTATCGAGCAGTTTGAAGTGTAATAACGTGTCATACCGGTATGAACATACAGAGCGGAAACATGGAGCTTCATGAAAATCGGGAAACAGCTCACCGAAGGAAAATACTATACGTCAGATTGAAAGACAGATAAACTCGAATCAGTGAGCGGATAATGGAGCGAATAGAAAAATTAAAATGGACGCGGACTTGACACGTTGCGCGTTTAGACGATGGTAAGTGCAAAACGTACCCTGCATTGCGGAAACAAATGACATAAATACAGAAATCCATTGGATCCGAATTAGACAAAACAGGAAACATTGGAAACATCTGGGATATGCCTACATCTAGCAATGGATCGATATAGGTATAACTAGATAACGTAACGTGGCATATGTACAAGCTCGTTTCAAGAAGTATTCGATATTTTTAAATCCGTAGAGATTTCATCATATTCAACAACTCGGTGGTTTGTTATTTATACGTTCGTTAATTCAAAATATACCCATTGGATTCAGATAAAACAATACGCGTGTAAAATATGTCGCCGTTAATAATATCTTAAAAATTCTTTTAACGCGATCTTATCTAAGGCTCTACCGAAGTCTAATACGAGTAGCATCTGTTTACGAGCAGAAATAAATATTCTACGGATCTTTAAAAAAAATATATATATATATATTTTAATGTAAAATTACAATCTGGCTTACATAGCCTATAATCAATTTATCTATATGGGTCGTAAGAGGACAGGAGATATCATTCATCACTGGTACTCTTACGTCACCAGTCAAACCGATGCTGAAGGACTAATCGAACGGTTCAGTCTATGGACTTCGTTGCCGCTATCTAGCAAGTCAACTGTACCGGTCGGTTCGGGTAGTATTCTAACCTGTGCAAGTAAAGTTTACTATTTGTTTGAATTACCACGCGCACATTCGGTACATTTAGGTCGCGATGCAGGCTGACATTGCGCATCGGCTCATTTGTTATAATTCTTAATATTTTCCACTGACATTACTATTAGACCGATGCCGTATCCTAAAGGGATATATCGTACGTCTACTTCATAACTGTGTTATACAGCAATAATTTCGATTTTAGAGGCAACTCGAAATGTCTACCAAGAAGCCAGTACATATTTCTCAATTTCACGTTTATGTCTTTAAACTTCATCTTAAGGATTAACGTAAAAATGCGTCTACCCAGATTTATTTACCAATTACTTGCACTACTTTGCGTTTTCTATGTAATTGCTTCTGTGTGTTTACTTTCCGATCGGATTTCTTAAATACTGTTAAGCGACGTGATCTATCGACATTTAATAGTCGTCGTTTAAATGTTATTGACATTGTAATTCTATCGAATGTTAGAGAATCATTTATCCTTTTTTACTTACTTTTAAAAATATTTCTAAGAGAATACTTACCCTTGTCAAATTTATCCCGAAATAATCTATTCGTCGTTCCTCGACGGTTTACCATTATCGCAAATTTTTCTGTTTTATATAAAATTCCCTTATAACGGTAATTTTCGAAATAAAATTCTCAACTTCTCTAAATTCTTTAAAATCGCTAGTTGCCCCTCGAAATAATTACGAAAATTATTTATTTCACGTCACAACGTTTGAAACCAAAAATGCCAGAGGTTAACGAAATCTATATACGGCCATGTCATGAGGAAAGCAGAAAATAGCCCAGCGAAAATGATAACGGAGTATAACCCTGGAGGAAAGCGACCATAAGGAAGGCCAAAAAGACGTTGGATAGACTCCATCAACAAGGATATGGAGCATGCCGTGGGATAAAAGATGTAAAAGATCGTAAAAAATGAAAAGACTGTGTCAACAAGCGGACCCCGCACAGGGAAAACTCTAGGAAAAAATAAGATATATATATATATATATATATATATATATATATATATATATATATATATATATATATGTAAGTTTTATTAGCTCAAAAATTGATACAAAACTTCAATTATGCGATCGTCGCTAAACGTAAAAATTATGATTTATTTTTATAGTGTCGTGTATAACTACTGATGCTATTACGGTACTGATAACTTAACTGTAATATGTAGCAAATTATGTTGGAGAAGGAAAGGGAATTGTATAATCGCGGGAACAGTTAAAAGACTATCAGAAAGGAAGTTAGATAGGGAATGCGGAGGAGGGTAGGGAAGTAAAATATGGCGAACAAGAACTAGTGTGGGAGTAGTAAAAAGGGGCAAAAAGCAAGATGATCAATACGTTGCAGTAGATGGTCATGAGATAGTTATATGTGTAGCCAAGCCGGAGCCTGTTGAGTGTTTTATATAGATGGAATGGAGATAAATTAACAGTTGGTTTCCAGAAGTAATAGAATCAAACTACGCATCGTAAGCAACCCAGTATAGCGTTTTGCTATTACCTTTCAGGCTGTTTTTTTTTTTTAACGTACCTTATACTGCTTCTAAGGCCAGAGGCACGGAAGGATAGTTAGATTAATGGGAGAATGTTGGATAAAGTAAGGAAAGTTATAAGTTTAGATTCAGCAGATGGTGAATACTGTAGGATTTCGGTTGGAGAGGATGCAAGTCCAACAGTAAGATGGTGAGCTGAGTACAAAGGCCACGATAGGAGAATGTAAGGAATAGTAAGGGGTATGTTACATGATAAGGCGGTGCACTCTGACCCACAAAGAAATGCTTGTGTGTAATAAGTGTGTGTTCACAGCGTTTACGAGACAGAGCAACTTCATATTTTCTATTGGAATGTTCCGACCAGGTTGCCTTCTTCCGATCCGATGAGAATCTTGCCACTGTTTGACACTGCAGTTAACTGCGTACCCGATCCATGAAGTCTTTTGCTGGAATTGGTAGATTTGTAGCCGGTGTTAGCATGGCGGATTCTTTAGCTGCTTTATCGACCATTGTGTATAGTCCGACTTCCTTATGATATCCACATTACAATTATTTCTTCTTTCTAAGATGCTGCCTTGGTAAGAATTTTTTCAACTAAAGGATGCTGAAATTTGAATTTTTCCTGGAGACAGTTGGTTACTTTTGTTTTTTCAGCGAACTTTTAATTATCGATAAATTGGATCGATAGCTGCGTTGACTACACACTTCTTAACGGTTAAAAGTTCTCGTTGATGATGGGATTTTAAACTCAGGTCGTGCAAGCAGAACGCTGAAATATCACCGCGGTAAATTTAATTTAGCTACGTTCGTCGTACGATCGCGCGAATTTTAACGTCAACCCGAATTATTATTTTATACAGTGTTCAACATTCAACCTGCCATCTCCCTATTCTCGTTTTAATCGTCGACTTTTGTTAAGATATGTTCTCACGTACGCTTTTTATGGAGCGCGAGTAGTTTCGCCGCAGTAATTGGGATAGCGTGTAAATTAAATCGTTCGTTAACAATTTGCATAATCTACAAAATAGAAATTCCCAACTTAAGATTATATACTTTACACGTACGCTAAAGTAGCGTTCCTGTTTATAATCGGATTACGCGTTTCATAGACACGGTACATAAATTTTTTTTTATTAGTAAAAAGAGCCATTTAGTCGATGGGGAATTTTTCATTTTTGAAATTATCTCGAGTCAAACCGGTATAATCTTCGCAAAATAATTATATATTTTCGCGTCGTCGAGTAATCTTCTTTAAACATTCCGTATGTTAAAATTTCAATATAGTTGTACATTATAAAATTTCGCGTCAAATTTCAAAAAATTTTATACGAAGTATACCGCTTCTTAAGTGTAAACAATTTTCGATGTATTTATATAAATATTTTTTAAATCGAGACATTTCACGTCAATCGGAAAATAATAAATTTCGTTAGCGTTAAAATTTTACGCGGACATCGTGACCGTAATGGTTAATGTAAAAATTGATAACGCCCTATTAAAAATGGTTGAACGACTTTTAACGAATTATAAATTGAAACAATTTTTTCTTAGTAACACAATTTTGGAATCCCAAAGAAGAGAAAGTGAATCCGAAAACAAGCAATTTTTAAATATTTCGAAGGGATTTAAATTTTATTGACAAACTTTTCAAATTTGTCGCGTTTAAATTTAATGATTCATCACAAGAGTAATCTACAAGCGGTACTACTCTCGCTGTAATAATGTATCAACAGTTGGCTCATTGCATCGCGAGTTCAAATGTATTCCACGATGATCCATATATTTTATTATGGAAACTGTAATATGTGTATACATGTATATTCATTACACCTATATATATATATTTATATATATATATTTATATATATATTATATATATATATATATATATATATATATATATATATATATATATATATATATACGTACATTAATGTACGATTTAGAGAAGTTACTCGTGACTTAACCTGTTTTATTTTTTTTAATACATTATCGCTGTCTCTTTTAACAGGTTTATAGTGTAGGTATATATTACGTAATACATTCGATATTTCGGCCACGCCTCCGACGCAACTATATTACTATAGTAAGCGTATATATTACGTAGCCCACGCCCCTAACGCAACTTATATATACGTATTTAAAACTTTAAATTGTTTTAATTGCCGTCCTATTTGTGATATATCAATGTGAAACAAATCTTGGAACGAATGTGATAATATAGGTTATAAGATGTGTGAATTTCATCATTAATGCTTTAATAGTTTTCAGACAGACAGACAGACAGACAGCCAAAAATATAAAATAAAATATTTTCCGTTTGTGTGTGATAAAAATAGTCCAATGCAGTGATTATAATGAAAATATTCGCTAATCACAGACACTACAGTTGATATATATCAACAACCTGGAGGCTATCAAAGCAGTTGATGTACGATAGATGGCATGCGAAGAGAAAGAACTCAGTAGTTCTACCGTTTAGTTTCCCTTAAGAGATCAGCTCGTTTAACACGATCTAGTCTCTCTGTAACTCCTCCGAATAAAATTTATGGCCGAAATCTTTTTATAAATGCATTTCCAAACTTATTCAATGGCTTTGATGAGAACAACAGAATACAAGAACCATTTTTGTAAAGATCGTGCGAAAAGTTTTATCTTTATACATGCGCTACTACGCACCACTTCTTGACAATATTACAATAAGTAATAAAAAAAATTCTAACGTATTTCGACGATTGTTATTCACTGTGTGATAAATGAGAGTTAAGATGATGTCGTCATCGGGGATATTCTTGTTGTCTCGTATTTATTGAATTAAAAAAACCTTTTCTGATGAAATTATTAACATATTCAATAGACCGGCTAATGACGTTACGCGTCCACTTAAGATTGAGGGTTCAAGTCGATTCGTGATCTCCAATTTTTGTTGAATATTAACACTGTATAGAAAAACATACAGTGTTAGATGGAAGTACTAGGTATTATCGCCGGCACTAATAAAAAAATAATAATTTTTAGTGTTTTATCGGAATTTTAAAGTTTATCGTTACGATTTATAAGATTTCCCACTTTCAACCTATATATATATATACCATAATCATTATCATTATTAAGTGCCGTATCCGTATCGGAGGTAGGCGACTACTTACCTATACATATTTTGTTGTATAGTGTAAAGTAATTATAATATGGCGATAGTTAAACACACATACACACAACCGGGAGAACTGACTGTAATCGCTTTGTTGTCACGACACAATGCACTCCCATGTGTTTTTTTAGTGTACTTATTACTAGCGCGCCTATGGTGTTGTACGTGGTGGTTTCCAATTGCCATCCACGCGAGAATATTAGGATTATTTATATTTTTATTTTCTAAATGATGACATTTTTGCGTCATCGATCGTATTCGAGCCCGGTACCTTCCGTACAGAAGTTCGTGCTCTTAGCCACTCGGGTATTCCAACGACATATATATATATATATATATATATATATATATATATATATATATATATATACATATAATATATATTTGTGTGTGTGGCAATTGTATGTGTATAAATGGCGTAACTTTTTTTACTCATCAACGACGCAAGTAAATTAAATTTTTGAGTTCCTGAAGTTTTTTTTAATTAATACTTTTTAACGGGGATGCCTTTCAGAACATACGAACTAATTTCTCTACAAAAGTGTACGAGTTCTCTGGAAATATCGAGCAATGTCGGGAAACAAATGTAAATTCTCAAGAGATGAAGAAGTTTGTTTTCATTACTGCCTCAGTCCCACATGGTGGACACTGCGATAATGAAATGGCAAGTTGTATTTTCCAAGAAATAATTGCATCCATAACGTGAAAAAATTATCGATTTTTGTCAATCCGCTCGAAAAATATAGACCATTAATCTCGCTGGACATGACGTTAAAATTAATAAAAATAAAAACATTTCTATTTGTATCGGTCTCAGTCTGTTTTTTCTTCTATATGGGCGTAGTATATTTTTTCTACTATATCCAACTAACCATATTTCTTTATCTCTCAATTTCCACACACTGCGGTGTCGAATTTGATTTTTAAACATCTTATCGGAACCGTAAAGTCACGTTCAACTGTTTCCTTATATACTCTATAAAGCCGCGACATTATTATTATCATTATTATTGCGTTTTCCAGTCCGGATGATCGATCGTTTGTGTATCTGCTTTCGAAAAGTGGTGGTTGCGCGGATAAGAATAAACGTAATTTTATTTCTTTTCAAATTTAACTCGTACGCAATAACGACTGAATCCCATTTGTAAAAGCGAAAAGGCGCGACAATAAGTAAAAAAATTATCTCCATTATTTTTTTTCGGCTTTCTTTTTTAATGATCGACATAGTCAAATCGTGACATCGTTAGGAAATAACGATATCGCCGTACGAAATGAGTGAAGTCGTTAAAATCGTGACACATCGTAAATACGCTTAGAAAACCAGAATACCCATACACACACAAACACACATATATATGTACGAGTATTTGAGGGATGCTAGTGGGCTATAAAAAATATAAGTAATTTTTTCAAATCGCGTGGTTTTAATAGGCTCGCCTAAAATTGAATATTACATAGTTATCTTCAAACATATTATAATTTTTTCTTCTAAAATTTTCATTGAAAAACTATATATATGAAAAAAAAATTTATAAACGTAAACAAAAAAAAAGGAAATCTTAGAATTTTAATCAGCTCGAAAATTGTTATGCGTGTAACAAATCCGGTTAGTTTATGCGGCATATTCTTTGCATATTGCCTCGGAGTTTAGAGTCGTTACCGATTTAATAACAAGGCGCGCGAACGCTGCTGTTCTGTCGATTTAAGAGTAGAACATAGCACACATCAGACGCTTTAGCTGGATTTGAACGCGTTTTGTGCGGTCAGTGGCAAGAATATTGTATCGTTTAAATATCATTTCCTGAGAGCTTCCTGTTTAAACGGGGCTGCCAATTATGATCTGAGCTCACAGCCCACCTAATTCGGTTTTTCTAAATATAAAATGAAATTTCAAAGTAGAAACCACTATTAATCTTAAATTACATTATTAAAGTTCTATTTACTACTTATTAATGCGTTTATTTAACGTTTTTTATTTTTTAGCAACGTGTCCTTTGATTTCCTACAATAATTTTTCATCAAAGTATTTGTTACGCTTGTTTTAATCATTCTTAAAGTAGTTTTGTTTTTATGATTTTTACAATTACTAAATTCATAATTCATCGATTCGTGTACCTCTGCCAATATTTAAAAACTATATTTATAAAAAAAATCTTTTTTATAATGAATTTTTAAAAAATCACTTTCATACTGCTGTATAAGTTTATTGAAAATTAAAAAGCTAATTAAGACTATATATGTATATATGATATTATCTTGAGGAAATAGTAAACCACATCTGCTTATATTAATTATCAAATTGTAATTTTCTTCAATAAACATTTCTTCATCATTTACTAAATTTTGTTTGCATATTTGACGTTTAATATTTTTCAATATCCTATAACAACAGTAACCGGTCGAATAAGTAATAATAGATGTTATATATTGAACTTCATCGAAGTCTTCTTCATTAAGAACTATTTCAGGATCAAATTAATTATCATATTGTCTCTGTACTATGTGAAAAGGTTCTAAAGTTTCAGGAAAAAATTAGACATATTAGCGAATCTTTTCGATGTTAAAGCTAAAAGCGATTGTATTCTCAATTTTTTCACGGATTCATACAACTATCTAATAGAAATGTGGTATCCCGATAACTGTCTATATTTTCCAAATCGGTGTTCTAAAGCATCCACCGTTTGAAATTTCCTAACAAAACGTAGTTACATTTAAGCTCGTCGAAATAGTATCGAATAATTTCTAAAAATCCGCGAATTATATGAGAAAGAGCTGCACGAGTTTGATATGTTAACTTATGAGGAAAATTACCTGAATTCCATAACAAGCCAATTAAGCATTTTACGTAGAAAAAAAATTAATAATTTTGAGTCCTTTAAATTATTTGTCAAAATTGGTAAAGTATCATTTGTACGTGTCATTTTATAGAATCAGTGAGCAAATCGACTTCAAAAACGGTTTTTTTACCGAAGTTAAGAGGTTTCTAAACGAATGGAAACTTAACGCGAATATTCCGAAAACTAAAGCTATAATTATCTTCGGAGAAGAAAGTCCTTAATTCGCAGATAAAATTACATTCTAAACTTGAAAAATGAAGTCACCTATTCAGGCGTTATCTTAGATGAAAGAATGATTTTGAAAAAATGGTATAAATCATAATATATAAACAAATAAACAAAGCGGCGAGCAAAAATATTTTCTCCGTTTATTCAATAAAAAACACTATAAACTATGCATAGCTTGACGCGGAATAATAAACATTTATTCAAGTGTAACCTGGGCGGCACCTTTGATGCGAATAAATTATATTTCGAAATGAATGAAGAAACTTTAAAAATTATGATCGTATAAATACGATGTAATAAATGGCGCAATTAATTTACGTTAATCGGAAAGACGAATGAACTGATTATATAAAATTATGTAAAAGAGAATCGCTTCAGTAAAAGTAGAAAAAACGTATGTGCGGTAAGGACGAAAATTAATGTAAACCAGAAAAGGAGTAAAAATGGTCGATAATTATAATAATATTCGAGAAAATACGATGAAGCCTGGAACTTTCTTGAGAAATTCAGCTACATCATTGACAAAAGACCATACGGAAATAAAAAGGAATCCGGACAATTGCAAACAGTGAAAATCTAGTTGGACGGAAACGGTGCTACACATGCACAAAACAGTAAAATAACTCGTAATTTACGATGTAAACATTTTACTTCCTTTGATAATGATGATCCATTTACGTGACTGCTACGAGGATAGTTGTCGAAACATGCCGGTTTCATGTAAGAACGCTACTGTTGAACCGGGTGCATTTGGCTGCAAAAATCGTTGTAATGCTGCTGGGAGACCATATCGAATACGTTCAGCCTTCTACTTTTGGCAGTGTAGAAAAATATGTTCTATTGTTAATTGAACATTTCTGCAGGAACAAATCGGTGGTGATTCTCTTCTGATCAAATGACTATGAGTGAGAATTGTACGTCCTAATACGACGAATGACTATTTCTTCATGTCGTGTCAACGAAGGGGGAGATAGCCATAAATTAGTATCAGCTTTGAATGAGTGTAATTTGTTTGTAGTTGGTGTTGATAACTACAATTTGAACATAGTAAATTAATATGTCAAAATTATTTCCAAAGTTAGTTGAAAGTAATAAAACTTTTATTTCTAAGTTGCACTTTATTGGAATATATATATATATATATATATATATATATATATATATATATATATATATGTAGCAATTTAATATATTGTATTTGATTGCAAACTCTAGAGAAGAAATCTAAAATACACGATATTACAGGCGCGATTCAACGAACGAAAAAATAAAAACATCTCTCTCACGGAGAAATTACGAAACTAAAACTAACTTTTAAGTCTTAACATTACAACAGGTAACATACAAACGTCGCTGTTATCTAAAGAACGATCTAATCGTACTTTACATATATATATATATATATATATATATATATATATATATATATATATATATATATATATATTTGTATATGTATGAGTAATATAATTGATAATCAGCGGTTTTTTAAAATTTATAAATAGCTTCTTATTAATACGGAATATCTTATTATTTCACAAAAAAATAAATTATATTTTATGTGAAAAATGAACAAAATAATTTGTTTTTCAATGTGATGCCTAATGGAAGCCGGGCGACCAAATGATGTTTGTTAAACGAGCGCGACTATGGAAGTGTTAATAGTTTTATAAACGATTATTATTATCAAGATGAATTTTACACAAATAACGCGAAATGAAATTATTTCTATTTTTACCAATTTTCAGTTTTGATAGATCGAGACGATATTAAAAATAAATTTAATTTCCGACGAAATTTTACTCTTTCTTATCCGGAAACGAAATCCGATCGAAAAAAAAACGAATAAAAATTTGTTGAAAATAGAACACTTTTTCAAAAAGTCAAAAAAAAAATACCATTCTAACGCTTTTGAATTGGGATTATTTTAAATTTATTTTTGTCGTTCGAATTTTCAATCGTATCGACGCGAAGACTTAAATTTTCTTCAGTCAATTTCCAATTTTATAAACATAAATAAACTTTTCTATTATTTCTTATTTAATGGAATCCGCATAAACGCCTCGCTATATTTTTGAACAGAACGTTGATAAATAATTGACCCGTTTCATTTCCTACGCGATATTGCTTCCATTCGTGTCGGTTATTCTCGTTCCTTCTCAACCTTTATATCTCTTTCGTTCTTCGACTTTATAAATCGATTTCACATAAATAAATGAAGTCAAGTCGATTAATTTCAGTCTAAGTGAGAATTCCATTAATTCGCGTTATTCGTTAATCGATTACGGCAATTAAATTTATAGTTTTTAAGCGTAGAAATTTTAGTAAATTTATTTATTTATTCATTAATTTACAAATATTCAGCTCGCGTAGAACGTTAATTATAAGAAGAACGCCGAGAAATAAACGATAAATTAAACGAGAACGCAACAACAGCTTTATACGATAACATTTTAAATTTTATTTTCAATACGTATATAAAAATACGCACACACATGTAATGTATATATCACCATTTAGGATGTACGCATGCATATGCCTACATAAATAAACACGCAATGAAATAGAAGAAAATATAAAATAATCGAAAAAAAAAATTAAACAAGAATAAGGTAAACGTAAACAAATTAATTCTTGGCCATTATTAAATCATAAAACAAACACAATCTATCATCCGTCTAAAATATCTGCACCTACTAAGATGACTTTGTGCTTACAAAGAGCCCCAGTAGTCAATTACGAAATGACTTGCACATGTGTAGATTAAGTAGCAGATAAGACGTTATCCAGCTTCCGGCCGTTGCCTATTTTATGTGAGTTGAAACTGTCTACATAAATACACCTTGTAATAATAAGTCACCTGCAAAAATTGTAATCACTAATATAAAGATTTTTTTCCTTTTTTAAATAGAAAATAATTTATAATATTCTTGAGTTTTAAGTTTGTACATAGGGTGTGTTGCACGGTATGGGACTATGTTACGTCATCCTAACTGTTGCCCCTAAATATAAGTACACACGCAAAGGACTTCACACAATATAAACATTGAACAATCGAGGAGACACAGGACATTCTTGCCGAACTCCCGTTATTATTTTATTTTCACATTTGCCGACTGCTCCCAGTAATCTCATCTTTCGTTACCATCACCTAGACATTATGACTCCGCTGCCGGACTACAATTGTCCTTCTTTATCTTTGTGTTAAAGTCACCCAATAAAAAAATTATGTCTCCGTGCTTTGTTGTTTTCAATGCTTCGGTAATTTGCTCGTAAAATTCCTCCAGCTCCTCATTTTTACTCTCAGCAGTTGACGCATACACTTGGATTATTACCTACGGTCTCGGTTGTACGTTTAGCCTAATCAGGATTACCCTATCTGATATTGCCAGTACATTGTCAACCAGTTTCGTGAGTTTTCTCTCTATTAGTATGCCGACTCCATATGTGTGGGTGTCTTCTCCACAATATATGAATTCTTAGTTCTCATTTGCATCGATTCTACCGGTTCCTGTCCATCTTGTTTCAGCGATTCCTAGAATGTCTTTTCCTAGGCGGTTGGCTCCCATAGTTACATTTCCTAGTTATCCAGCCTGGAGCGATATTCTTATATTAATGTTGTGTACTTGGCATTCCCTAATGTTTCTTCCACGAATTCTTGGTCCAGTAGCATATTTCTCACTACAAAACTGGCCTTTCGTCACTCGGATCGCAAATTATATCCACACAGACCGTATTATTTCTCCAGATTTTCTCCATCCAACTTCACAAACAAATTGCAGCCTTACTAAATATTGTTAAAAAATAAGATATCTTTAAAGTAATGTATTTTTTTTTTATTAAATAATTTATTTTTCAAAATTTGTGATGTAAATTACAATATTTTTTTTATTGATATTGGAGTTTTCTCTCCTGCGCCGTCGTTTAAGTTTAATCAGGAAAGGCTGCTCCCTACAATTTGTTGTCATAATTAATAATAATAAAATTCTCACATATATTCGCATTTACCCGGGTTGTGTAGTGTTGCTACAATTACTCTCGCATGCATTACAATTAAAGTTAAAAGCTGACATAATAATGGTCTTATATTTACTAGATATAAATAATATGTACACTTGAAAAACTACAATAATTATTTATTTACATAACTAGGTTTATTGATAGTACGTCCATTATGTGACGACGCTAGTGTTCTGAAATTTATGACGAAGTGGAAAGCAAATTTTTGGAAATTTTGAACGGTTTGTTGTTTTTTGAATTTTAGATTTGTTTTATTGATGTGTCTTATGGTGTTGTAGTTTGAATATTCGAAAATAATATGTTCTACAGTTTCCTTTAGCCAGCAGGAGCATTTATCATCTTTGCTTAAGTCAAAACGACATACATACGCGGCAATTTTCCCATACCTCGTTAATAAAAATCGGGTGAAAATTTGAAGCTATACCTATCCAAAAAGTTAGGGATCAGTTCAAACATGTGGCGCCCAACTGTATCTTTTTCCCATTTGGATTGCCAAATTGTACTGTAGTAATTTTTTAAACAGTTTTTAACTCGTTTTCTATCGGGTGCTGCAGGGGCTAGGGAAACGGTTTGTATTATTGGTGATATTAGTTCTCGATCTAGATGTTCATTAACAAACTGAAATTTATTATTCTTTATTGCAAATATAACAACTCTGCTTTTCATTACGGTAATACACCACAAATAACAATTAACGCACTGTACGAGATAGATACCCTTTGCATGCGTTAATTAGTAATTTTTTTGTAAGGAATTTTTTTTGTGAAAATTTTTATTGTTAACCGTTGGATATACACGGAACAGCAGTAACATACAGCGCTTTCAATTAGTGATTTGTATATTATCATTCTGTAATTAAAATCGAATCCTCAAGTATTCTAACATGCTTTTAGTAATTGGTTATATTCTCCATTCATTTTTGATATTATATTGTCTAAGTGATAGTTAAAAGTGAGTTTGTTGTCAATTATAACTCCTAAGTATTTCAAATATTCAACGAATTTAAGTTGAGAGCCTCGGTATACGATTTTTATAGTGTTTCTATTAAGTTACTTAGTGAAAAGTGAAGCAAAATTTGTAGATTAATGTCACTTAACCATCTTTCTAACTTTTGTAACGTTTCATTTGCAACATGTTCCAGTTCAACTTTAGAATCTACTTTTATGATGTCGTCAGCGTAAGCACACAAATCGACTTATTATTATATTGTAGTTTTGGGGACACATTAAATAAAATGTTCCAAATTAGCGGACCTAACACACTGCCCTGTGAGGATTGTTTTTTGTACATTTTTATCGCATATTTTTAATATAATTCGTCTGTCATTATGATAGTGATACAGAGTGTATGCAGTAGAATTTTGTTTTTGCCTAATAATATTTTTAAATTGTGGAATAAAGCAGTATACCAACAATTATCAAATGCGCCCTTTATATCTATTCCGACAGGTAGGATATGTTTATCTTGTTTGAGTCCCTCCATAACTTTGAAAATTACATAGTTTACTGCATGCTCTGTTGATAGACCATTCATGAGAACAAATTGTCTGTTATCAAGAAAGTTCTTATTTAGGTAATAATTATGTTATCTGTATTTTTAGTAACTTTTCGTAAATTTTGTCGAAAGCATTTAAAAATCGGTCGATAGGATTTAACGCTATTTTGGTCTTTATCAGGTTTTTTTAATAAGATCACCTTCGCCTCTTTCCATATTTTTGGTAAGTATGCCATCGTGTAAATTTTTTCATACATAATGTTATACAGTTTTGGTACATATTTATGAATTAATTTGATCAGTTTGTTTGTAATTCTGCTGCTTTGTTGTTTTTTAATTTGTTTATAATAATATTTAATTTGCTCAAGTCTAACAGGGACTGTGTATTTTTGTTTAATATCAAATTCTGTGGCTCAATTTTCAAATTCGAACGCAATACTTTTTGTTCTGAATTGTCCATCATTATCATTGAAAAATAGTGACGATAATCAATGGTTAAGGTTATTTCGGTGATGTTATTTATAGGTGTACCATCTTCTTTTTGAAATCATCATAAGTTTAGCAATCTTAGGAATGATTTTATTCCATAGTAAGTAACTTCCAGCCCAACCGATTCTCTGCAGCTCTTTTCATTTTAAACTTTTTGAAATAATCGGATGTTATTTGTACGTTTAAATTTATCAAAGGCTATTTTGTAATTTATAAACTACAAGGTTTAACATTCTCTGAACAGAAATGTTTCCAGGAGTTTAATTTGGATTGTTTTATTTTATACTTTAAAATCTTTTTATACTTATAATTGTACTTACCTTCTTGTCTTAGGATGGAGTTTTTTCTTACGGTGCTTTTTAGTCAGAATACTATAATATTTTATTTCATCATTCCACCATTAATTAACCTTGTTAATTTTTCTAAAAGAGCAGTTCCTTTCCACTAATTCTCCTAAGTAATGATTCAAAGTTTCTATCTACTGATCACAGGATTCATGATTGCTAATGAGTGTACAGTGCTATTCTTCCGGCTTTCTCCGCTATTAAGTTGTCATTTTTACCTAGTATTTTGGGATTGAGTAACACTTACGTTTCCCTGCCAATTCTTTTAACTTTTTATGTGTATTAAACTCGTCTCCTTTTTCCCGTAGACGTTCGATCTCTTCACATTTTTCGTTTATCCATTTATCTTTAGCTTCTCTTATCTTAGTCCGAAATTTTCTATGTATTCCTATATAGTTACTTGTCCCTTTGTTTTTTCTACGTAACTCCATAAGGATAGTATTTCCTCTGTTATCCATTGTTGTTTTTTCACAACCGATTTTTGAGTGAGGGGATCTTGCGTCACTTTGTTCATTTCCATTTTTAAATGATTCCACGCTTCCTCAACATCTGCTATATTGTTGTTGATAGTAAATCTATGTATTCTTTCATCTAACTGTTCAGCGACTTTTACTTTAACGTCTTTGTTATTTAAGTTTTCTACATTGATTCTGTATTTTTTATTATTCCTTTCCATCACCTTGAATTTTATATGCAAGGTCATAACTACAGGATTGTGATCTGATCCAATATTAGCGCCAGGGTATATTTTAACAACCCTAATTCCATTTCGATGTCTTTTGCCTAGTAATATGCAGTCAATTTGATTTCTGATTATACAATTGGTTTGTCTGCCGTGGATTTCCATGTATATACTCTTCGTGGTGGGTTATCAAATCACGTATTCGCTACAAGCAGTTCTTCTTCTTGACAAAATTGTATTAATCTGGATCCCCTGTCATTATGTATGCCGACCACATAACCGCCTACTATATCTGTAACTTTGCCTCTACCCCATTGAAATCGCCGAGTACTATGTTTATTTCTTGATTCTTAGTTATTTTCATCAGTTCTTTCATCTGTTCATCTAACAGTTCTACTTCAGCATCAGGTTTGTCATTGGTAGATGCGTAGACTTGTATTATGTTAATGTTCGCTGGATCACCTTTTGAGCATCATCAGTCTTTCGTTGTAAGGTGTGAACTCTATAACGTCTTTTTCAATTCTTTCGCTTGTAATGATTACCTGTAGATTTACGTGCCATGTACTGCACCTAGGCCAGAGGCACCGAAAAGGAGAGAACGTAGGGTTAGTGAGAATCAGTGGAAAGTTGGAAGAATAAATTGGAAGTACGGATTGTTAAATTAGATTATATAAATTGGAGGATTTAAGAAAATTTAATAAACTATTGGAAGTATCTTGCGTGTAGGAAAGAATGTTTAGGAGCTTGAGCGGTTTGTCGAGGATAGAACTTTGGGAGTTGAATTGCACACATTCAAGGAGAATGTGTTCGACGGTAATGAAGACATTACAGGTTGGACAAAGTGAAGAAGGAAGATTTTATAGGATATAGCTGTGTGAGATATTAGTATGACCTAGGCGCAGACGAGCAAGTACATCATCTCTTCTGTTTGCCGAGTGAGATGGAATCTGGAGGCATGTTGTGTGTCGAACTGATCGCAGTTTGTTGGTGAGTGGAAGTGATTGTAATGATTGACACCCCATGTTGATTAGTGTTATTATCGCCTGAGAAGTATACACTATATTTATTGGAGATACATTTCCTTGTATTCGCCCATTTCACTTCGCTCACTCCTAATATGTCAATGTTGAGTCGCTCCACTTCATTTGTTGTATTTCTTAACTTCCCAGCCATTAACATACTTCTCACATTCCATGTTGCGATTCGGTAAGTGTTTTTCAACACCTTTAGTT
The DNA here is from genome assembly GCA_032883995.1 of Coronaproctus castanopsis. Lineage (NCBI taxonomy): Eukaryota > Metazoa > Arthropoda > Insecta > Hemiptera > Monophlebidae > Coronaproctus > Coronaproctus castanopsis. The sequence continues at coordinate 16,712,720 of CM065053.1, forward strand.
TGCAGTTGTTTCTGTTGTCTGTCATTGTAGATAATCTACTCGGAATTTTCCTGTCCCTAACTTCCACCGCGCACTCCCTCCTGCAAAGTGTCACACCAACGAGGTCGCAGGGAAACTCGGATCATTCCACATCGTTGTGTCTGACCTCCCATTGCCTGATGTAGTATTGCTACGACATCCCATGGGTGCAGCATTCGTATGATGATCTTTATGCGCCATGTTAGTTGGGGAAACGAAATAAAGTGGTGGTTTCCTGTGGCCTTCCACCGAATTTTCTTTCGGGGGTTTACTCCCTTAGTCTTTGGATAATTATCCTAACCGCAAGGCAGCGGGTTTGTTTATTTTCAAGGTTGTCTTCCTTAGCCTTTGGGTAAAAACCGCAAATCAGCGGTTTGTTACATAGCAGGTGAGACTTATTTATTTAGGCGGCCTCAACTCGCCAAGAGCAGTATTGCCTTGTAGTTTAACATCATGACCAGTCCATTAACGATATTTTTACATACAATGTTGAAGGCGTATGCAACGTAGGAGGTTAACAGAGCGGGTTGCCGCTCGCTCTAATCGTTTGTTATTTATGAGTTATAAGATGATGGAAAACTTTTCAAAATTCATACTACGAGCTAATGGAAGGCATTGCACAAACATAAACCAGCCTATATGATTTTCGTGTCTATTTCATATTTTCATCTCGTCAGCTAGGGCCTTTCTTGTTTGTAACAACTATCAAGCTATGCGTAAATGTACGCTTAATTTGTACGTTATGATTTGGTCTCACGATACTTGTATAACGCATTTAAATTACGTTTACAGTTTAATACTCTCTTACATCGTACACAGCTTTTTGAGTACATCTGATATTGGTAACACAAATGCATTTATATAGAATATAAAAATAAAAAAGTAAAAAAAATCTCTATCGTTCGCCGCTATAATTTTACTTTATACAATGCGATAGGATTATATTAAATCGAATCACTATTATTAAGCGGTTTACAACGATTATTACACCGTTTAATAATTATAATTATAAACCAAACAATATATTGCATATGAATTCAAACGTAATATTTACGTGTGCGTGTTTGAAAATGACGTAATTGTCGAAAAGCTTCTAGAAAACTTTTAGTGATTAAACCGCGTTATGATTTTGTTTGGTTTATAATTTATAAAATCACTACTCTCCAATATATTCAACGATTAATAATTAGTTGTTTTTTTATAACCATTTCGTATCGATATGTATAAATAAATTTTGCGAGATTCGACTAAATTTAAAATTTGCCCGTTTTTTTTTAATTTGATAATTTACATAATTTAATAATTTAACAGATTTTTTTTCTTTAGTCGAATAACGCAAAATAATATATTACTTTAAAAACTATTTTAGTCAAAAAAAGATATTATATCGCGTTAATAAATATCGATTAATTATGTGCACGCACATGTTCTCGATATTGTCGATTTAAATCGTGCACGCAATCGTCCATCGTACTCATTTAGAAATTCTTTATACACTCTTGCATTTCTTTCCAGTTCTTCGGCCGTTTAGAACTTTTCGACGTACTGGCGCCGATTCGCTTAATCCATTACTTCCTTTATCTGACGTATCGACGAAGTCGGCTGTGTAATCGGCGCACTCGACGACAGGGATTACTGCGTCGATTCATCCAATCCTTCGTTGTCGTTATTTGACGCTCCTTGAAATATCGGTGAAACAGTCGTTTCCAGGCCGATTACTACACGTAATATCGTTGTCGGTTGTCCGATGATAATTGTAAGATTCTAGCCCTCGATGGCCGTTCATTGGGCATTGTAAATCGTGTGGGGACAGGTAGATTTTAGTAACGTGTGTAGTAGGAGTTATATATCGATCGCATTCGTATGCTGGACAGCAATCTGTAGGATAGTAATAGTCTCTATTCTCAATTGATCGTCCAGATTGATCGTGTCTGAAGTCGCTAACGTTGTTTCGACGGACGTCCGGATAATTTGCGTATCTAACGTCGGTAAATCGAGGACGATGTCCGTAGTCCGGATAATCGTCTCTTCTATACGAATTATATTCTGGTTGTTGTTGTTGTTGATAATAATTCATGCGATAATAACGGTCGTCTTGTTCCCGCGAAAACGGTGCTATTCCGCAGGCTCTATATTCAACCGGTCTTCGCGGTCGATTGAACTGGAGATATTGCCGCGGCGACGATAATCATTGTAAAAACCGTCCATTTTTCAGTATACCGGTATAAAAAGTACAAAAAGACCAAATTTATCAATAAATAAATTTATGATTTATGAATAAATTTTTTGGAAATATTATCGAGATATACAAATTTGTATTTCATTTTGCCAGGCAATAAAATGATATCGATAACAATATTAAATAGAACGTCGAATATATTGTAGAGTAGCGATTTTATTAATTATAAATCAAACAAAAATTTATTGCGCGTGCTTGAAAATGACGTAATTGTCGAAAAGCTTCTAGAAAACTTTCAGTGATTAAACGGTGTTATATTTCGTTTGGTTTATAAATATTACGTAGTTCTTAATTATATCTTAAGCAAATTAATTAGTAATAAAGAACAATAATGTCGAAATAACTGATTTTTTTTTTTATTAATTTTTAACGTGTTTTACAGCCTAACGTGATAACTATACGTATACTAACTCGTATTTCTATAAACGAATCTCTAGAAATATCGCTATGTCTGGAAACAGATGTAAATCTCCGGATAAAGAATGGATACATTGTAAGGCCGTTATATGTTGAGCGCAGAAATTTTAAGTACACTTCGGAGCGTTTATTAAAGAATGGCATTCGAAGGACACGTGATCAGCCAGCATATAGGGGGCAGCAAAGGAGTTTCTCTAAGCTGCGTAAGGAACAAGTAATGCCCGAATCGCAATCTACTGATAATTGCCGCTTAATGTTTTTAAAAAAAAGTAGAATAATGGAAATTTAGTAAGATAAAATAGCACCTAGTAAAGGGTGAATTATACACTCCACCTAAAGTCTGTTCCCGAAGTTTCTCGCGTTCCAACTGTATAGAATTTATAGTATCGGAAATTAAACAACAAGACCCCCCTTTAGATAATACAATTTCGATGTCCCGGTATCCATACAAGCTTTTTAAATATGATTAAGAATCAACGCAAACTGATTCATTCTGTTTGTTTTCCATAACGTTCAAAAGGCTTTGTAAGAGTCGGTGACAATCAGATAACCACCCGGAAGCTTCATAATTAATATTCGTTTATTTTCGACGAAACAACAAAAATTACCGGTTTTCGGATTAATTTTTTATTTTTCTCGACGGTGCTGCGACCAATAAAAATTTTCTTCTCGGAGTTGAAATCGAAAAAAAAATATCATAAATTCAAATTTTAGAAAGTATAAAAATTCCATCAGTGAGATAGAGAGGTTGAGTTTTTTATTAGAACAAACTATAATATCAAACTGCGAATATTCAAACTATAAACTATTTAAGTTTGAACATAGTCGGTAGTCCAAAAGAAAAGAAAATGCCCTCGATGAAAAAGTATTTCACGGGCGAATTCGAACACGCAATAGATTACAACACAACAAGACTTATCGCTATAGTAGTCGTTTATAATTAACGAGAAGAAAATTACTTTTGAAAATCGAATCTAAATAAAAATGCTTTTTATACCATATGGAAATGTATATATTTAATCGAAGATCGTTTCCACTATTCTATTGTGATAGGGTATATACAGCAAAAAAAAAAATATTTTTATTTTTATGTAATTTTCGAATTAAATTAAAAATACGTACCGTCAAGTAAGCCTTATTAACAAAATTAATGTTAGTTTTTAATAAATTTGAAATAGACGAAGCCGGAATTTTTTAAAATTCGTTAACACGGGGATAAATTTCATCAAAATCGAACTCATTTATTTCAACGTGTTTATAGACTTCGATTTATAAAATAATTTTTTCTTCTTATTATTTTTTAACGCATCGCGCTCGTCTAATATGGAATTTCAATTATTATCAAAAATGCAAACTATGTTACAGAATTCTGAATACCACGTGTATTCCTCACCAGGGGCGTATTACCCCCAATGCCAAGAATGCCATGGCATAGGGCGGCAAATTTTGGGAGGGCGGCATGTAGGACCAAAAATAAATTTTGTTAACAAAAAAAATTAATTTTTTTAGTTTTAAATCAGATATATTTATCACAAAAAATACAAGTAATTATTTTATAGTACAATTTTTCTTGACTTTCTTAAGGCGAATTCTTCGATCAAATTTTCAAAATTTATTCGTCGATTCAAATCATTTTCGATGCATAACAACCAACATATTTGAGTAACAAAATTTTGGAAAATCGATGGCCTTACATGGGGCGGCACCACTTGTGTGGCGTAGGGGCGACAAAAGTTGAAATACGCCCCTGTTCCTCACCGGATGTTTGTACTCGATAATGACGAGCTTAATGAATGAATCGTACGAACATATCTTATTGAACATTAATTAACGCGGGTCACTAATATTTTATACTTTTTACGTAAATAAATCGCACGAAATTGTTAGCAGTATATTCGGTTTCCAATATGACAAGACTGTGTATCAAAAAATAAAATAAAATGATCTCCGTCCTTGTTAGAACATGCATGACACGGAGGTAATTCGGAAGAAACAAATAAACCAGAAATAATTATCGATTACAATAAGAGCCTTTGGCTCATTTTTATGTTCGAACGGCATAAACAGCAGAATTTTGTTAGTTCTGAATCACTTTGATAATGTACCCATAAAAAAAATATCTTTAAAAAAAAAAACAACCTTAGCAACGAGTTTGATTAAGCGGGTATTTGGCAACTAGAGTCACAAATTTAAAATTTCCACGAGATATTCAGTAGATCGTCAATCAAATAATTAAAACTGAAATGAACCTCCTAAAAAAAAAAAGGAGGGGGTATATTGTTGGATACGTGCAAGGAAAAAGAACACTTCGACTTCAATGAAATGCGCCTGACTTTAACAAACATTCGAAGTAACAAGTTATTTGCTTGAGATTATCAAGTAGAAGACGGAAAATAAGAAGATTAAGTAATTATTTTTAATATAAAATTTATCGTAATAAATTATTAATTATTTTTTATGTTATTTTCGTAAGGAGTTTTTCGTTTTTTTTTTTTTTCAACTCCGCAGGTAGAGACACTTATTAGATATTTAAAGGACGATAAAAAATAAAAATATTTAACGACAAACCATTTGCAATACTTATCACGGACATGCATTACAAATAGTTGTTAGTTTTACGGCGAACAACTTAACATAACTATAAAATTAAATAAAGAAGATACTGAAAAGAATGAATTTGTAATATTTCAAAAACATATAGTTATATAATATATTTGAATTACAATACTTTGCATAGTTCGGTTCTGAGTCTCTCGTTACCAATGGGACACAATTTTTAAACCATAATTTTTGAAAATCAAAGAATAATCCAGAAGTGTCTGATTTTAGTGAAAATACAATTCTCAATTTAAATAATAACATTCGAACCGAATTAGAGGATAAATTCGAAGATTATTCTATGCTTCCTTAACATTACATTCCTAAGGAAGATGAATTGAAAAAGAAATAGGAAGCAAACCAAAAAAAAAAAAGTTTAAATCAGTTACTAGATTATATTTCAAACAGTTATTGATTTTAGAGACTAGGAATCATTTTAAAACGTGTCAATAATTACGTAAGACTGAGACAAAAAGGTTAGCCAAGAACATGTACACGCCTACAATTGTGGGTTGCGCTGGGAAAATTACGCATGGTATTCCGCAATAAACAAATATCGATTAATCTGAAACGTAAACTATATAACCAATGTGTACTTCCGATTGTTATATATGGTTCGGAAACATGGCCATATACAAAAACAAATTTAAAAAAGATAAGAAAAGTTCAAACGACACATGAGAGAATAATGCTGGATATAAGATTATCAGATCGTAAAAAGAATGCACACGGATACCTGAACAAACACGGTTGGATGATGTAGCGGAACGGATGGCTATAACAAAATGGAATTGGGCTGGCCACGTGGCTCGAAGAGAAGATAATAGATGATCAAAGCGGATCTTACAGTGGTAGCCAATGGGCAGAAAAAGGAAACAAAGAAGGCCAATGACGCGTTGGCACAATGATATAGCAAAGGTAGGTGGGAAAAATTGGTTGAGGAAAGCGCAGAACAGAATGAGTGGAAGACGTGGGAAAGCCTTCATCCAGGAGTGAATAGACAAAGGCTTATCGTTATGGTGATATATATATATATATATATATACACGATTAATGATTATCACTGTTATCATCGCGCCAACGTGTTAGAACTCAATATTTTTGTTTCACGTATCCTCAAAATATTCATATAAATTATATATATATATATATGTGTGTGTGTGACAAACCGCGTGCAGAATTAATGCTAATTACTGTCTCTCGTAAGTGTATCATCCCTATTTTAACTTTGAAAAATTAAGGTAAAAATTATAACCACCAATGAAATAAATTTATCCAAACACCCTAACCCGTATATATTGTCAACGAGATATCTTAATCCAACAGAAGGAAGATGTCTGTAAACACAGACCTCTACCACCGGCTTATTAATCGATTTAGCATCCTTGTTTTCTTACCTCTTCATGGTAACGTAACATCGTAAGTACTTGTGTAAACTTTCCCCATTAAAAGTTGGATACCATTAACACGCCTTCGTATCGCGTTATTCATAATCTACGTATATGTTATATATATATAAAACATGTTTTATATATATAGTCATATATTTTATAGTAGGGTGTCATATTTACTTACGTTATCTATCATCTGTTGCAACTGGTCGTTTATCGTCACCATCGAGTTTAGTGGGGAATATTAAAATTTTTATGATTTTAATTTTATCTAAATGATCGTTGAGAAATTTTGTCTTGTACTTCGGTAATATTACGTCAGTTAAACACAAACTAAAACACCTTTGTTCCTTTTTTTTTTTTCTGATTTAATCGTGTTTTCTCTCCATCCCACAGAAATCAAAAATAATTAAATGAGCGAAATTTCGCGGTTTTCAATTGGTTTTTCTAAAAAATTTTAGCTGTTCGCGCCTGTTGCAATTTTTTTAATAAGCACTATTTATAACTTATAAGTACTGCTTATTTAGTTTAGATGTAAGATTGCAGAAATAAAGCATCTATCCTTTTCGGGAGCTGTATTAAAAAAATAAAATAATAAGTTTTTGATATAGAGCTCCAGGAAGAAAAAGCATAGCAAAGTATTGAACGGAGTAGTGCTTTATAGAGGATTATCTTGTTGTTAATGTCGAGGAAGGAGTTGTAATTAAGGATGTGGTACAAGGAACAGAAAGCGTTATTTGTCTTGATTGCGATATTATTTACGTGTTTAGTGAAAGTAGTAAGTCTATTGTCGAGGATTACACCAAGATAACGAACCTTATCACACCACTCTAAAGTATTTCCCTGCATCATCGGATTGTCAGGTAGAGCCGGTCTCCTACGGGTGAAGAAAATAGCTTCGGGTTTGTTCGGGTTTGTGCTATTTTGCCATTTATTGTAGCATTTAACTAGCCGCTATGTCATATGCTGAAGTCTATTACGGATTGTGCTAAGTCTATTGAAGCTACAGAATATCGCGGCGTCGGTCCAACTTGCGTGTTGGGTGGGTTTGGAAATTCATAAATATAGAGGAAAAGCAATAAAAAAACATCCGGATGCTTTCTTCGATATATTTCAAAAAACCGGAATGTCGGTAAAATAATTATATACGATCGTTCCTCCGTTTGAGGTGAAAGACGGGACGAGTAATATAGTCTTCTTAGTCACCTTGTAGATGTGTGTATAACTTAAATATTATCTAAATTAATCGCGTAAAAATAAAATAGAAATTTATGAAAATAATTTAATTAAAACACGATAAATGATTATATCGCAGATGATTAATATTATTATTTAAATTAATTCATACAGCAACTAATGGCTAGAGGCACATAGGTAAATAAGTATTAAATTAAGCGATATAGTTTAATATCTCGCAGGCACAGTCCGAACAGCGTGGAAATGTTGTTATCAAGGAGTAGCCGCGAGAAAGATGAACGGCTGTAGTATTATTGAGGGACATTCTGTTAGTACATTTAAGACGGATAACTTGTACATAATGGAGCTTCTGATCTATTAAGAAGATATACGTGCGTTAGCTTAGTATGGCCCAATCGAAGTCTGCAAAAACACTACTGTATAGTGACGCAATGCTACGGGGGATTAAGCCCACACCAGAGGTCTTAGAAAAGTATAAAATATTATCACTAATAAAACCTCATCTTGAAGATCGTGCAAAACGGCCTAAATTGCAAAAAGTACTGTTAGAAAATATTCATTACATTATGTCTGCTAATGACGTTGAAAATCCAGCTGACTATGCAATACAAAGAAAAAAAATGGCCGTTGGTTGGGCCGTTTGGAATTCGAATCTTTCGGCTGTGCATATTTTATTCATTTTTATTACTATTTTTTTCTTTTTTTTTTTCTTTGAGGGGCATGTTTGAGCTTATCTTGGATACAAATCCTGGGTGGGTGCGCAACTGCTACTGAATGTTGGTCTTCGAAGGTATTAATCAGAGTTTGTTTGATATTAATGTAGACTGTCGTTCTTTTTGCCATAAATAAAATAACCATGTTCTCATGTATATCTAAAAGTCTGCGAATGGAACTGGTAAATTTGACACGGGTAGTTACCGCTTTTTTTACTATCCTATCCGCTAGTTCGTGAGAAATTGTCTAATAGAACCGAGAAGCACGATGGAAAGTGAAAAACACACTAAATGGTTAGGATTCATAAATGTGTTTAAAGTGAAAATATTAAGGAAATGTTTTTATTTCTATTTATTAATTATAAAACGGACGAAAAAGTGATAATATTTACACCATATGAGATAGCGACTGAAATAGATAATAATATGAATCCTCGGAAAGCTCCAGGTATTGATGGCATATCCCCAAGAGTGCTAAAAGAACTAACAAAAAAAGGTATAATTATGTTGACATATTTGTTTAATGCTTGTCTACGTTTAGAATACATGCCACGCTGTTTCAAAATAGCGCAAATCATTATGGTAAAAAAACATAACAAACTAGACGCTGATGTAGGGTCATACAGACCAATTTCATTATTGCCAACTATATCAAAGTTATTCGAGAAATTATTACTCAAACGACTGTTGCCTATGGTTGAAGAGTATATACCAGTACATCAGTTTGGGTTTCGACGGAAACACTCCACAATTGATCAAGTGCACAGGATCACAATGGTAATCAATAGAGCATTTGAGGAAAAAAAATATTGCCCGGCCGTCTTCTTAGACGTAGCGCAAGCTTTCGATAAGGTATGGCACGACGGGCTGACCTATAAATTAAGCCGAATTCTGCCAGGTAACATCTGCCGTTTGCTCATGTCTTATTTATCAGAAAGACAATTTAAAGTACAGCAAGATGTCTTATTTATCAGAAAGACAATTTAAAGTACAGCAAGAAAATGCTACTTCCGCATCCTACAACATAGAAGCTGGAGTTCCGCAGGGAAGCGTTCTCGGTCCCATCTTGTATCTTCTATACACAGAAGACTTACCAACGGATGCGCAAACGACGACAGCTACGTTCGCCGACGATACAGCTATATTAGCCGTTAGTAGTAGTCATTCTGAAGCTATAAATAAATTGCAAAACTCTTTGAACAGAGTGCACGAATGGGCATCAAACTGGAAAGTTAAAATCAATGAAGAAAAATCAACGCATATAACTTTCACATACCGACGAACAGATGTGCATCACCAAGTGTACTTAGGAGGTAAACCTGTTCCACAGGTTGACTCAGTCAAGTACCTTGGTATGCACCTGGATAGGCGGCTGACCTGGGAAATACATGTCAGAATGAAATGTAAACAAATAAAGAAAAAAACTCAGCAGTTACATTGGCTTATTGGACGCAAATCGCCTCTAGACGTAAGGTACAAATGCCTACTGTATCGGCAGATCATAAAGCCAATATGGACTTATGGTCTGCAGTTATGGGGCTGTACCAGCAGGTCTTCTAGAGCAAAGATCCAAGCTAGACAAATCATAATACTAAGAGCAATTGTCGATGCATGCCGTTATTCGAGAAATGATGATATTCATCGAGACTTGCACATCTCGCTTGTAAACGAAGAGATTAGAAAATTCGCTACAGCACACGAGAAGAGGCTACACCAACATGTCAATGTGGAAGCTACCAATTTATTAGATAATAGTCAAGACATCAGGCGTCTTAAAAGGCGCCACCCGTCAGACTTATTATGAAGTCATTAAATTTTATTACATAAATAGATTAATACAAACTAATTTTCGTAGTCATGGTCAATGGACTACTGACTTCAACCCATAAGCTGGCTAACAGGATGATCTTGTTAGTAAGTTACACTTTACTAAATTTGATACTTATTTAACTTCAATGAGTTAAGATCGTATCTTTATTAAAAATAAAAAAAAAAAAAAAAAAAAAAACTTTCTAACGTTAAAAGCCGGCTGACAAATTCGAAGAATATAATATTCGGCAAAATTAAATATAATACCAAAGACGGTCATCGCGGGTTATTTTAATAATATCGTCTTTTTCCTCTTATATACATACATATATATATATATATATATATATATATATATATATATATATATATATATATATATACAAGTATTATGACCTACAGAAGAATATTTTTGTTCAACATCATCTCGGAAGATGGAATAAATTTTAATGAGATATTGTACGTCTCGAAATAATAAACACAGCATTAGAGAAGCCGGAGAGATCAACTTAGTGGAGTCGAACGCCTTTTTATTACGTTTCACTTGAAATACCGTAAAAATAAATAAACGAGAACCGTACGAGAAATGGCTACACTGTTAATATAATGCGCCGTCGACCTTTTCTATCGTTATTTCGTCTTTCTCGCACTAACAAGACGAGATCGGTGACATTTAAAAAAATTAAATTAAAGAAAAAACGCAGTTTTAAAAAATACGAAATAGTCCACGATATAGTGCCATATTATTATAATTCATTCATATTTCGCAGTGTCGTTTCTTAAATACATATATATATGTACATATATATAAAATTAATACTTTATTATTCAAAGTAACGTTTGACGTGCTGTTTAATTTACAGGAATGCACTGCAACCCCCACTTTACGCTTAATCAGTAGTCCCTATACGATATATAATAATATAACAATCAGCTGTTGCACATTCACATTTTCCCGGTTTATGCGCCAGTTTCACACTCAGTTATCGAATTTGTAGGATACCTCTTTGATTGAGCACTGATTTTTGATGTATTATACGATCAGATCTATGTTCAAATAGTAGTTCTTAATATAAAATTAAATTTAATATACGATTTAGTAGGATTCTTTTTTAATTTTTTTTTATTGTTATTTTACTTTAATTTTATTTTATTATTTTTTTAATTTTTTTTTTTTAAACCGTTTGTTCGTATTTTGCTGCTAAGGTAACTTTTAGGGCACTCGGCGTATTATGTACGTATAAATTATTCGTGATTTACAGAATTTTATACTTTTTTTCAAATAACTTTTATAGGGCTTCGGCGGTAGTTTACCTATCGAGCATATCTATTAGATGCTCTAACTTACGTTATTTACTCTCTAGAGAAATTGTATCTTAATAATTTTGAAGTATAAAAGTGAAAAGTGATATTGGTAAGTGTTATATGAATTAAATAGCTGTTTTATCAACAGTAAAACAATACAGTAGAAGCCGAATTCGGGTATTATTAAGAGAAAGTAAGTAGGATATATTAACGAAAAAGAATTATGTCAGGAAATCAATTGGTAATAGAGTTCCGGACGATAGTAAGAACAATCGAAAAAAACAGGATCAAAATCGCATGAATGAGAGCAAAGTGAACAAGAAAGAACAGACATTTTAGATAATGAATGTGGAAGGATTATTACAGAGTCTGCACATTGTTACAATATTCTGTTTGATTGGGATTTCTAGTTTATAAAACCAAGCTATGGTATATCGGGCTTGATAGATTTAAACTGTAAGAGTTTAGATAATAATGAGTAGATCGATACAAAGAGTGTATGAAATAAAATGGGTTAACAGATCGAGGGAACTGGCAGCCGACATACAGTAAGGCTTGAGAGCCACCTAAACGCATAGGGATCCTTGGACACTTCCGATGAACTACAGAAATTGAAGCATCGGAAACCATTAGACCTTGCATTCGGGTTATCGGGAGTTTGCCACTGGGTGCGCCTCCCTTGTTGTTTGGTTACTTTATCGGAGATATAATAACAAAATTAATTTTAAAAAAAAATGAAGTTGCTCGGTGAATCTGTTTGAAGTCTTCTCGTAGTTACATGTTACGAGAGCGACAGTTCATTTTTCACTGTTCGTTTATTTATTTATTTTCTCTATATATATATAGAAGTGCCAAACAACTTTCGAAGCAACTAAATTGTCATTACTAGTCACCAAAAAAAAGATTTCATTAAAAATTATGCAACAGGACGTTATCAAGTACGACGCTGTTCCAGAAAGGAAAGTAGAAAACTTATTAAATTTCCTTATAAAATTTAAATCGTAAATAACTTTCCTCGAGAATATTTATCAACGTCAAACAGAAAAACTTACAAACTGTCATCGGAGTTAAAGATAATAAAACGAGCGATATTTTCTCTGAACATCATCGCGTGTCATTTTCTTCTTCAGCGTACTAACCGGAACTCTAAGTTTAATGGGTCGAATGAAAATGCTAAACCGCACGCTGACTTTTACATTACATTCGTTCGGTATTTCAATTTCGCGAATAACGACGTTACTGGACATTTTATCTTTGTGAAAAGATTAAAAAAAAACAAATTGCCAGATTATCTCTTCTATATTGCGGCGAGGTTAAACAATAAACACTCCGTGGAGACCCTGGGGACGTGTTTTAATGATTAAACAAGTTCGTAACTAAAGGTTTAATCGACGGTAATACATGCGTAATTTTCAAACTGTTAAGACGTTTATCCGAAATCGTCATCATATCGGTTTCATCATCATTATCCAATCGTTTGCTCGATTTCGAGCGCAGTGACCCAATTTATGATTTGAAGAAAGTCTGTTCTCGGTCTTGCGCATAATTTCTCTGGTCGTACGAATACCGGTTATCATCTTAATTTTATCGATATATTGCCTGTCGGCCTATCTGTCGCTTATCTTGTACTTTGAATAATATGTCCGAAAAATTTCGACATTATTTTACAAATTACTTATATTATTCTTCGGTATGGTTGGATGTTTAACAGTTGCAGAATTGAGGCATTTGTTTTACGGCATTCTTAACATTCTTCTGTACACTGTCATTTCCATTGCCTCTAGTCTTCTTTAGGATGATTTATTTAATGTCCACGATTTGCGGCTACTATTGTTTTCGTCAGGTATAACTTCGTTTGATTTTGTATACAAACCGGCGCTAATCTGTCGAAAAGGTTTTATTTTAGAAACAGATCCACAGCGAGATCGTAATTATGGAGAGCAATTAAAAGTAACCAATGTGGAAGTCTTGAAAATAAGCGAAGCAGTTAGCACAGAACTGTGTAATATTTGCACATTTCGGTCGCATGAAGAAAACAGCCAAGAGGTAGAAGGAAGTTCGAATGGATAATGAACACATAAAATCGTGGATAAAAGGAATTGTAGATTTGAAGTAAGCAGCAAGAAATAGAACACTAAAATCGGCCAATGCGTCAAGAACATAGGGCATCAGATGAAGAAGATTATAAAATAAATACGATTACGATGTTGGCAGTTTGTTTAAAAAATAGAATTTTCATCGGGGAAAAGATTTCGAACTGAATTTTATTAGTCCTACAACATGCCCGTTCTCCATCAATTATTTATACTAGCCCATCAGGCTGCACGATTTTTACTCTACACATGACGTAGAACTAAACGGTGTGTTCTCCTATCTTCAACATATATTCATAAACATTAACGATATCAAAACACTAATTGTAACGGGCTCCCTCGCCACTGTATCAGCTCTCAAGAACACAAATCATCTTGTTAACCGCACACATTCTTACTTTACCAATTATTACAAGATACAGATCTTCTAGTCCTCTTATGAATTCTAGGTCATAAAGGAATCCTGTGGATGGGGCAGCCCACTCCATACTGTGTTCCCACAACCCATAAGGCCTCTCTATCGCCGGTACACTAAACACACCTCTCAAATACTTCAGCAACTAGCTTACGTCCTTATTGTTATTAAACCTAATGTTGACTTCTGGACTTTGTTAACTTGTTTGGTTTCAAATATATAGCACCCAGTAAGCTCCTCCTTGGCTACGTGCGACTCCCTCATGATCATCTACTCCAAATAGCCGATCCCCTGCTTTTTACCCATTTTGCCTAACTCTCTTACTCACATTATTTTACTACACTGCCCTCCTATCGACCCTATATCTCTGCATACTCTATGTGGTTTCCTCTCCAATAGTCGTTCTACTATTCCCTCAATTATACAATTCATATCCTCATCCGATCTCATTTACTAGTGATCTATACCGTAATAGCCTCGACATTTACGTGGCGCTATAAAAAATAAATAAATAAATAAAACTATGATTTCTTTTCTACGCAGTCGACCTTGAACTAAATGTATTTGCGTAATATCACAAGTATTCTCTAACAGAAATTAGTTTGACTAAGAAATCTGTTTTAAGTATTTTATTATTTAACTTGTACATTATTTCTCTCTTCAATGAAGCTTCTCTTTTGTATTTGCTGGTATGATATACCACGTAGTGGGAACAGGTTGTAGCATTAATCTCAAAAGGCCGTTCAGATGAACATCTATACGCTTTATGTAGCACTCTTATCAGCAATGGTAAGTGATGTGATTGTTCGAAATCCAATCTCAACTGTCCGAGTTAGATGTTAAATATTTAGCTGTCATTTTGATAACACACTCATATGTCAAGGTCATTTTACAGTTGGTTAAAAGTGACTTTTAGGTAATAGAAATTTATATTAATTTGTAACTTAGATATCAGGATGCATAACAAAAATTCTACTTCGATTCAATTCGGTATTAACATATATTTTTCAGAATACGTTTTAATATTTTCACATCTTTGTTAAGATTTTGTTAACATTTATTTATATATCGATCCTAGGAATTCTGCCATACTAATAAGCAACACGTTATACGTACAATGTATACGAATAGTATTACTGTAAAAATTGATCTCTGCGAGGCCATTTATTCGCAGAAAAATCTGGCCAAGTAAAATTAAGTAATAAACGTAATAATTACCGTTTTGTAACACGTAGTTCTAGAGGAGGAGCATGGTCACATCGATGCGATTATCGAATCGAGTGAAGGCCTTAACTGTACTAAATGTGTCGGAAGCATTCCACCTGGCAGGATACCGAAGAGGATGGAAAATAATCGTAAAAAGTCATATAATATCACCACATCCTTAGACGAAAAACAAATTTAATTTAATTAATATAAATAAATATATATATGTCATCATGGTTGAACATCATGACTAGCCACAATACGAAATTTATTAGTATTCAAGGCACCAATTACATGCGACGCATATAATGTAATATGAAGCGTCATTGCCATCTCCTATATATGTATATATAGGTTGACCCGGAGAAGGACGGTCGGTTTTGTTTTTTGAATAGCGCACTTAGTAACACTGCTACAAAGCAAACCGCTCCACGTTTAGTGTACACACCAGAGATTCGTTTTTCTAGTTATCATAGCATTCTATATCGAGAAGAAGCTCGCGTTTTGCGTTTAACGTTATTTTCGACGTGAATAAATCACGACATTGCAAAGACAGTTTCGAAAAATATTCAAAGTTACGCGATTTTTTTTCGTAGGGATACATTATGAACCGCGTTTACGAAACACGTCCACGAGATCTGGAAGGCCTGAAAACTCGAATTTCTAAGGAAATTTCAAAAAAAGACTGAATGAATGTATCGTTGCAAGTCATCTGAACGATATTGTGTTCCGAAAATGATTGTAAGCTAATCTCTCGTTTTTCTATTTTTAAATGTTCCAGTTGCAAATTCTGCGAAATACTTAGGAATGCATCTGGACACAAAATTAACTTGGAGAACACATATTGATCATAAAGCTGTCCAAATAAGAGAAAAAAATACGCCAAACTGGCTCGTTGGACGGCATTCTAAAATGAAGCTGCAGAATAAATTGTTAATATATAACACCATCATAATATATGGGAATACGGGATAGAAATATGGGAATGTAGTAAAGCATCGAATCGTAAAATAATCCAGACAGGTCAGAATAAGTTTCTTCGAATAATTACCAATACTCGCTGGTTCCAACGAAATGATGTGCTCCATGCAGATTTACAGATCAAATGGGTCAAAGAAGTAATACAGGAGATTATGCTGACAAACGCCACTGAAGACTTCATCATCATCCAAATCCGGAAGCCTTGGCATTGTTGTCTACAGATCGTTCAAACCTACTGACTTGGTTGTTACTAGTAATATACGTAATAACAGAGCTTAACCATTGGCTTAAACCTGTGCACATGTTGAATAATCATGATTGCTGCTTATTTAAACTAATGTTTAAGATCGCAGAAAGGAAGTAGCTGTGCTTTCTTGGAGTTACATTTAAAAAAATAATAATAAAAAAATAAAATAAAGTTTCAATCAAAAATGTTGGTAGAGTAATTTTTGAATTATTCAAACGGCAACAATACCGTCCGTCTTCTCTAATGTATTGCATGTGTGTGTGTGTGTGTACGTAATATACGCAATTTATATAAAAATTATTAAATGTCCGGTCGAGAATTCAAAAATTATTAGAAAATTAAAAGAAAATAATACAATTTCTGCGGACGCGTTGAATCAGACAGATGAGTAGTTGTTGATTTAGTTAAAAAACGGGGAAGAGTAGGAGCGAAATAGACGAAAGCTAATATCGTAAATTCGGCTACCGTATCGAGGGTTATTTGATCGGGGATATCCGACAAAGTGCTCAGATGGAACATTTCCGCGTTCTCCCTTTGACGTCGTGTAATATAACGTAGACGGTCTTTTGACTAAAGGGGTCGAATGTAATTTTTCCTACAAAATTACTCTAGACGACAGCCACCAGTGAAAGATGTGTCAATAGCAGAGGACAAGTGCCTCGTATAAATTTTTGCAGGAGGAACGCGAACGTAGTGAACATATATTACCGGAAAACCCTGACAGCCGCATAACGTGGAAAGCAAATTAAAAATATATATAACAATAATAATAATAATAAAACGTACGTCGACTTAATAATGGGTTTTCTTTAACGATACCGTGTTACAGAAAATCGATTCAAGAAGAAGTGGTAGAGGAGTTCCTTATCGCTTTCAACTTTTCAGTAAAAAACGGTTCACTGGGCGGTGCCATATAGTTTTTTATTTATTATATATATTTTTTAAAGTTTTTCCGAACGATTTTCAAGGACCTGTTATAGTTCTGATAGAAGGAAAAAATAATAATACCATTCTATGTCATTGGCCAAGTTACTACATAATAAAGTTAAGGGTCTTAAATGCATGACGAGGAGTGGTCGTAACCAAGTTAGATTAGTTTTCAATCTCCGTAGTTCAAGCTAATATGTTTCTCCTGACAGAAGGCATTCATAAAGAGCTTAGTATTCATTGTTTTCTTCTTCTAACGTTACTCTTTCGTTTTGATAGTGTACGGGACGTTCAGATCGACCTTACAATCGATGAACTTACCACTTCCTCTACTGCAAGCGCTAAAATAGCAAACATACGTAGACTTAATAAAAGAAATCAAGACGGTTCTTTTCCTCCAATTCCACTTATTGGGATAAAATTCTGCGGCAATTTATTACCCGATTCTGTTCGTTTCTTCGATTATTACTCCTGTAAAGTTGAACCTAGCATCGGATCGAAAATGTGTAATAATTGCCCAAGGTTCGGCCATATTAGCAAACTTTATCGTAGCAAAACTATTTACTGATTTTGCATGGTAGTCATAAGTAATCGGATTGCCAAATTAATGGTGAAAGCTCTTTTTTGTACTAGATGTAAAGGTAACCACTCAGCTTACGATCGAGGTTGTCCAGTTTATCGGGAACAACTCAAGCTGCAAAAAATTATGGCGTTATAAAATTTTTCATTCTCCGAGGCTAAATCGATTTGTAAGGTGTGGTCACACCTGCATTCTCATTTTCTGAAGTGACAAGTAGCAAAAATTTCCCCGAATTTACGGGCAATAGTTCCTTTAAACGTAGAAGAAATAGCAGCGGCTCAGGTTCTTCCAGTCGCCACTACAATAATCAAATCAAATCAAATCAAATCAAATTTATTTCAGTAAGTGTTTACAAGATTTGCAACATTACCTAGTTAAATATAATAAAACATATAACAACAATATTGCAAATAAAATTACAACGTTAAAATTGTAATAACAATAAACAGAGCTAAAGATAATAGATAAATAAGTACAAGAAATCCCGGTTATGCGCATAAATACGCGAGTACCGGACATTTTAAAATGTAATCACATGTACGCAACTGCCGTAAATTAACTTAACAACTAAGATATTACTATAATATACAAAGTAACGATTTACGCAAAGTGAGTATAAATACAAAGTAAAATTAAAATTAGAAGTAACAATTGAGAAAAAAATAAAAATTTAGAGCTACATTATAAAACAAGAAAAAACAAAATTACAATTCTAAAACAATAAAACAATAAAAAAACAACAAAAAAAAAAAATAATAATAATAATAATAATAATAGTAATAATAATAGAAATAGGAAAAATAATAGAAATATTGTCAATAGAAGTCAAATTTAGGGTAATCAGTACTTTTATAATTTACCTTTAAACGTTAAATCAAGATCAGTGTACCCACCAGAAGGGGATGACACTGTTAATTCATTATCCGATGCTATCGTTAATAACATATCCTTGTCTTCAAATCCGGAAGTAAATCCTTTGAAAACCAAAACCCATCCTCCTTCCAATATTTTAGTGCCCACACTTTTGTCCACACTACAACAATTTCAGATACCTCATTTGAAGAATAAGCTCGAATCCATAATTCAAATGTGCTTCATGGACATGCGTGTAAATATGTGTAAAAGTATGTATGTGTGTGTATGTGAATGTTTGTGTAAATGTGTATACGTACGTCTTTCTTTCGCTAGTCAGTTTTATTTTGCTCCGTTATCGCATAATCAGCGTATTAACTTTCATATGTGAACAGACCTATCCCTGTCAACTAGGTCGAGCATAAAATGAAACTTAAAAATTTACAGTGGAGGTGTCGCAGTGTGAAAAATAACTGCGACAGCGTTGATAGATTAACTGACGAATACGAAGCTGATTTAGTGTTATCATCGGATGAACCCAGAGAACAATTCCGGTATAAAAATTTTTCGATTCATAGAAACGATAGACATGATGGATATGGCGGCATGACAATTTTAGTGCGAGACCACATCACGTCCTTTCCTATTCCTTGCAATTTATCGCAAGATAACTCGAATTCCATACAGTTGATAGGCACTAAGATTAATATCAATTCGACTTTTTATATTCATATTTACAGTATATATGTTAAACCATCCTCTCACCCGAATATTTCTATTTTCTTACATATTTTTAATTCATTGAAAAATTCCATTCATCATCGGTGGCGACTGGAATGCGAATAATGTAGCCTGGGGTAGTTTTACAAATAATTATTGGGGGAACGCGTTATATGAAGCCTTTTTAAATGTAGACTGCTGCATCTTGAACGACGGTAGTCAAACTCATTTTGGTAGGACTGGAACTGTTTCCAATCCGTTAGATTTGTCATTTTATTCGCCTACATTAGGTTTAATAGCTAGCTTGAAAACTATGCCCGACACCGCAGGGAGTGACCACTGCCCCATATTAATCGAAATAGGTATAAACAATGTACAGCAACAGATTTTTTGAACAATCCTTTTAAAAAAGGCGGAATTACAAACGTACGAACTGGCAATTGTTTTCTTCGCAACTTCAAAAGCATGACTTAAATATATGCAATGAGACTGACCCTAGGGTCCAGTTCCACTTGTTATTGAAGCTATCAGCGAAGCCCTATCAAAATCGGTTCCTTTGGTTCTACTTTTTTAAAAACATTAAGCGGAAAGGAATTGTACTTATCAGCAGATCGCAGTTTGTGCATTGCTTTTTACCGGACCGACTGTTCCTTATGCAGTTTAGAGAAAATCCTTATTGCCCTCTACATGCTGGTCGTGCAGTTTACAATCCCGATCACGTGTTCTTCGAATGACCTTCTTTAACAACATTACGCTCTGAACTGTATCTTAAATTACTGCGCTCCTCTCGTAATGGTCCTCCTTATAACGTATTGTCCCTTCTTCATATTGAGAATCTACATATGTTCCCGGACATAGCGATATTT
The DNA here is from genome assembly GCA_032883995.1 of Coronaproctus castanopsis. Lineage (NCBI taxonomy): Eukaryota > Metazoa > Arthropoda > Insecta > Hemiptera > Monophlebidae > Coronaproctus > Coronaproctus castanopsis. The sequence continues at coordinate 16,733,294 of CM065053.1, forward strand.
CTAGAGAAGTTGTCCGAGTTTATAGAAATATGAGTTAGCAATTATTACAGTATCACGTTGGGTAAGCTGTAAGGACATCCCGGTAAAAAAATAAAATAAGAATAATTTTACAATTCGAATCACAATTTCCTCCCCTAATAAAGATTCTCGAATTAGTTATGTAACGACATTTTGCGTTTCGTCGCATATCCCGTAATTTAAATTGTCACTACGGCATTTCAAAATTATATAATCGTATATCCTATTCGTGTCGATGCACACCGTCGACTTTAGAATTGTTCTTTCGAATAATGAAGTCGACGTAATAACAATACTTCCAAAGCGGTTCCAAAATTCCTTGTACGAAAAAACATAATCTCAGATAAAATGTCTCTAATCCTTGTATTGAAGTAGAACGAGCCATTCTCGCAGGCAAACAATTTAGGAATATTCAACCTTCAATTTCAGTAACTCCTTAGTTCTTTAATCTTCCTGCCAGCATAGAAAACAGAATTTCGTTTATTCGTATTAAATGTCGCCTAAGGCTTAACGGCAACAACATTCCGTACGTTCTATTTAAACACAAATTAGCCCATTCGCCAGTACCCATCCTTGCGTCGAAGATCTGAAAACCACGTATGACTTCATTCAATACGTACCGTAGCATTCGGTAAATTAGGCGCAGCACCTTGTTCTGGAAACGCTGAATAATCAGTTTGTTGGACGTCCTTCAACCCCAGTGCTGTGCTGCGTATGACCATACTGGATGAAATACAGTTTTATATATTAAAAGACGATTCTGCAGCGGCAGTTCCGAGCGATAACCTAATAGCCAAAATAATGTTGTTTCATCCTAATGTTTTCATTTCTTTTCTTTTGGATATGCGACCTTCATGTCAGTCGTTGATCTAGGTAAACTCCTAAATATTTCACTTTACTAGTCATTCGAATCACTTTATTGTCGGTTAGCACTAGTTTGCTACGTGGTTTTCTAGAACGCGATGTATGATGACTTGTTTCCAAAACATATGAGACATCGTAATCGCAGAATTAAGCATAGGTTACTCGTTTAATTCCGTGTCTATGTCAATTATTTATTTTGTGTAGTTAATACGGTATGTGTGCATGTGTGTGCATATGTATGTACACGTGCTTATATATATATGTGCATATTTTCGTTTTTCTTCATACAATATTTTATTTATTTTCTTCGTTGATTTTTTCTTATAGCCTAACATTTGTTTCTTTAATTTTCTAGATTGAGTAATACTCTTTAAATTACCTATCGACAAGCGAAAGCTTGACGGGATAAATAGATATGTAAAAATGTTTATATTTAGACGGGTGCCTGTGTGGTATATATATGTGTTCGCATTATCGTGTCCATCGCCATATGTGCGAGTGCACAGGCCTACATATGTGTGATACGTATTCTGCTTTGTGTGTGTGTGTGCGCGGATGTGCACTGAACGTGCTTTGTAAAAATTTATAGAAATATACGTTAAAAAAAAAACGGTTAAGGTATAAAGTACATTGAATCTTTTTACTCGTGTCTCCATTACGAAATAAAAAGCTTCTTCCTTCTCTTCTATTTATGGTTTTGTAGTTTGAGCACTCGAAAATAATATCTTCTACCGTTTCTCTTAATCCGTATTTATCATTTCGCTTAAGCCAAAACGACATAAGTACTCGGAAATTTTCCCCGCCTTGTTATAATTGCGTCGTATAAAAATCCGATGAAAATTTAAAATCGCCTCTATGTAGAAAGTTAAAAATTATTTCAAAAGTATAGAAAAAACTTACGAATGTAAAGCTCCATTTTCATTATGCTCGCAAGATAATAATAATAATAGTAACAGATGTATAAGACTTTATATACATCAAAATAAAACAGTATTTCGTGAAATATATATATTCATATTGTTAAACGATCCGAATAATTTTTAAAGTAAGGAGTTTGTGAGTTAAAATTTCAGTCAAAATTATTCAGTTGTCTAAAGTTTATCGTTTGATTTAGACGAGTGACGTACGCAATTTGTAGGTTACGATAGGCTGAAATGAAGGGTCTTCCAAAAGGAATCTGTTTGTTTACAATCCTTTCAATACTTCGATTCTTCACTCTTCGACAGACAATACAATGTAGCGGTTTAAGCTGTTTTTAAGAGATAGCACGTTATTACCAATTTTTACAAATATCTTCTAAAAAACAACTTACTGAGAATAGGCGATGTCTATCGTATTGGAGAAACGTAAAATTTTGTAAAAATTAATACCAATTCGAAAAAAAGCGGAAATATATTAAAACGTGCCGTGGTAATTAAAATTGCACTATAGCGGTGGTTGTAACAAATTTTTGATCGTCCACGTAAAGATACTTATATATAATCTCTTCCGCCGGTGTCATCATCATCGTCATCATCATCATCATTATCATTATCGTCTCCGTATCGGAGTAGACGACTACTTACCTATGCGTAATTTGTCGTACAGTGTATAATATGACGTTAGCGTAATGCACACACATACACAACCCGCGTGTATACTACATTATTACTATCGCGCATGTTGGGCGTGGTGGTTTGCTGTTACCTTCCATGCGATAATAATATTAGGATTATTTCTACTTTTAATTTCTCATGATCATATTCGAACTCGGTACATTCCATATGGTGATCAAAAAAATATCACCCGTCCGAATTTATATACGTCATATCGCAGGATATGGCTGACTCGGTCATTAGCTAGAATAGAATTCTGCGACTTCGTTCAAATCTTCCAAATGCATTTTCGTTCAGTAAGTTAGAGCTGTCGGTGAATTTTATCGTTTTTTTTTTTTTTATGCGATAGTTTAATTTCTTCCTGGTGTGTGTCTCGGTTAGAGATGTCTATCAATCGTAGTATATTAAGTTCACTCCGAATACGCATTTTACTATGTTAGCAGCTGATGCATATCGTACCCTGGTCTTAACTTATTATTAAACGTACCTAATGAGGTCTCTTAATAATCAATACATTTGTCCTAATAATTTGGGTGTTCTTAATATGTATACGTTTCGGCTAGGATGACATTTTATCGAAATTGAACGCCGAGATTTCCTTTTTTGCCTTGTTGCTTATTATGTCCTGGCAATAGCCACGAAGTTCTCGATGTTGACTTATATTCCATCGATCATATACACTATTCATTATAGATGTTCTTGGTCTTCTTTCGCTTAAGACCCCTATTATATAATTACATGTCCTAACATTTTCCGCTTTTCTATATATGATTTATTAAATTTCTTTTCTCATAAATTTCTTCTTTCGTTTGTTTTCATTTCTTTCGCAGATCTTTTCGTTATTCCTCGTCAGATCCGCGTCTCCATTGAATTTAGTTAATTTCATTTCCCGCGCTGTTAAACGTCAATTTCCGCAACCGTAATTGAGCACACATTTGTAGTTTCATTTTTTTTTTTCGGGCGTTGACGTTCTTCTTCGTTAATATTGTTACCATTAAATGCACATTCGTTTATTTGATTCTTCCGATAAAACTGTAAGCATTTTATTCCTATTCTTCTCCTGTGATTCCGCCGATTGAACTATATCATCCGCCAGACGTACGAACCGGATCTATATGTCCCGCTTGCTTTTACTGCTCATTGATTTCTTTTTCATTTTTTGGCGATCGGATCTACTACACGTACGTTATATATATATATATATATAGAGCGTGGCCGAGAAGGTTTGTTTTCTGAATAGCGCAGTTGATGACACTGCTAAGATGCAAACCGTGTGCTCCACATTTAGTGTACACACGAGAGATTCGTTTTTGTCCCAGTTATTACAGTATCCTATAATGAGAAAGAGCGGCGTTTTACGTTGTTTTCAGCGTGAATAAATCACGATATTGCAGAATTTCAGCAAGAATTCAAAGTTAGTTTTTTGTTGTTTTTTTTTTTAGTGGGGGTACCTTAAGGGTGGCGTTTACGAAACACGTCCACCAGATTTGAAAGACCTAAAAACTCGGATTTCTGAAAAAATTTCAAAAATTCAGCTACCGAAAAAGTCGTCGAAAATTTTGTAAATACTAAATGATTGCAAACCATCCGAACAATATTGTTGCGTTCCACAAATGATTGTAAACAAATTTCTCGTTTTCTTATTTTTAAAGAAAATTGCATTCGAAAAGTTTGATCGACCAGTTTTTGAGTTATTAAAAAAACAAAAAAAAAAAACGTCCGTCTTCTCTGGGTCATCTCGTGGGGATATCATTTACTCCTATCGTTATTGTTCAGCTTCTAGTTTGTATATATGTCACTCGGAGTAGATTTATCGAAAACCGATATTTATTATTTAATACCGTTTTTCTTCTTGCGTTTTCTTCAATCGGACCGACTTAGTTTATCCGCAATTTGAAGAATTTGATAACCATCGTAGTTCAATACATCACTAGACGGGCCAGTAAAATCGAGAAATCCAGCTCACGGATTAGCTACGAAGCTCTTAACAGAGGGTTTTTGATGCGGTCGCAGCCTGAAAGAAAGAACGGAAACAAAAGAACCCGTATAGAAACAGAACGATAGGTACACCAGATAGCAGGCCAGAGTAGGCTTTGACCTAGAGCGAAAAAGCTGAATACGCTCGAATCGCATTCGTACGGGCCATGGACGTAGTGGTCGTGTGCTCGCAAAACGGGTTGTGACTGCCAACAAGGAAACGTGACGATGGATCATGTCCTGAACGAATGCCCACGTATAGAGTCACTCGCGATGGACGAGAGGATATTCGAGCAAAGCACGTAGCGTGGTTACGGAATTTGCATGTGCACATTTAAGCTACCCGTAGACATACGACATCATCATCAACATCTTCGTCACCGTGGTTATCGTCTTGTGAAAATTAAACTAGGGCATTGTTAGAATATAACGCTTTATAAGATAGAGTAAATTTCGTAATTATTATTTAAAGTAGAAAATGCGATCCCCTTAATATAATACCTCGTCCGATATAGGATAACTGACGAAGCGTCGCTTCGCGTCGGATGCTTTTATCTAGAAAAGACGTAACACGCGACGACCGCGAATGTCATTATCACAAAACAAAAATAAAGCTGAAGACGATGCCCTATATATGATTGGCGAGCCCCCAGAGTTGTGGCATCTTTTATCAGGAACCCGTATAATAGATTTGTTATCTTTCTATTTAACTTTTGCGCGCTCCTTAGAAAACCGTTTTACACTTCCAGCCGATGCCTTTAAACTGTTTTCGCCTTCGTTCGTTATTAAAATATTATTATTATTATTATTATTATTATTATTATTATTATTATTATTATTATTATTATTATTATTATTATTATATTTCGGTTTCGGCGATATAATTTTAGCGAGAACGCGTCACGTTGTATAATATGTTTACGTTAAACGAAATTTATATTACTTTTCAAACGAAATAGACAGACAGAAATAACATTAGGCCCACTAAAACGCTACTATGGTAACAGCCGGTTCGTTGCAGATGCTTTAATTTATCTCGAACGTTAGAGAATGTACACGCACGCACATACGTATATATATATATGTATGTGTGTGTGTGTAACGACGATAAAAACGCTCGCTTTATTTAAAATAAAATAATTATATATTCATTCGGAAGCATATAGATATTACAAAAGCATTTGAGAAAATATATGAGGTTTATTATACAAAATTGAAACAGTATTATCAACTTTCAAAATTATATCTAACGAACAGACAATTTCGTGTTAAATGCTGCGATGACTACTCCGAACCGCATCTAATTAAAGCCGCTGTTTGTCAGGCAAACTGTATATACAATTTATATTGAGTAATGTCAAAATGGTTACTTTTACCGATGACTCATTGCTCGAGACAAGAAGACTGAAGTGGTAATCGCAGCACTACAGGGAAGCTCGGCTCAATCCTGGAAACTAGAAGTAAATCCTGATAAATGCAATACCTCATCTATCAGTAGAACTGATCATCGTGATTATATTCTACCAAGAAGCAACAGCATCAAATATCTATGAGTACACTTAGTTCGCACACTAAGCTGGAAAATACGTATACCGAAAACATGGAAACAACTACATATCAAATTAAGATCTCTCTATTAGCTAATAATGTATCATCCGAACCTTTAACCAATAGAGTATTAGTATATAATGCAATAATAAAACCAACACGGACTTATGCCTTCGCGAACTTGCAGGTCTGCATGGTCGACGAAGCAATAGAGCAGCGTGCTCGAAGCCACGCAATGCACACACACGGTCACTGCAATAAGCTACGTTCCGGACGTGACGCTTACCGTACGATTGAAAACAACTAGAATTCGCCGCATTAAGTTTTAAAGGAAATGTGCCACATTTAAGCACGATAAGCTGATTATAAGAAATATGCCACAATTAAAGTAAAAAATATCAAACTCAACACTGGATGGCAATAATATAAGTAAACATTAAAAAAAAAAATCAAACTTCTAAACAACATACACGCTCGAAAGACCGTACTAAAACAGTATTGAAATCATGTGATTGGTAAATAAAATAATAAAACGAGATACTTTGTAAAACTACGCTAGTTGGCCATTATTTTCTTGTTCCACACGTGAACTTGAGCACGTTTTGTGTTTGCATCCAAGTTGCTAGTCTTGAAACAATTTTCTACTTTTGATACTAACGTGCCCAGAGGATACTTTTTAATTTCTAAATATGGACCGCGTTCGATCAGCTCTGACATTTTTTTCTCTGTTTTTAATAGAACAGCAGCATTACCTTTATCTGCTACTAAAATTACGTCAGAACTTCTTCTGAAGTCCACGCACATGCTCTTTGTGCGACAGATTGGCTCTTTTATATATATATATATATATATATATATATATATATATATATATATATATATATATATAATATTAAAATGTAGATAAATAGTTAATAATAAATAAATATTATTCATATATATATATATATATATACACTATATTTTAGTTAAGATAAAATCAATTTTTTTTTAATTATTCATCCAAAATTTACTAAAGAAATTTTACTCTTCACATCGCAAAATATATATACATATATATACATATTTTTGTGTGGGTGTGTGTATAATATTTTAACTAAAAGCAACATTTTTTTATCCTAAAAAAAATTTAACTCCTCACATCGTCAATTATATATATATATATATATATATATATATATATATATATATATATATATATATATATATATATATATATATACAAGTATATACATAGACGTATATATATATATTTACAATTTAATTTCAAGCTCATTACACCATCGACGATCTCTTTAGAAGTATTAAATCATTTTAATTTCAAAATCGAAAATTTAAAAGGTAAAACGGAACGTGTTATTAGCGAGTTTGAATAGAAACCTGAAGTACTGAATCGCTTTCATCGGGAAAGATTAATTCGCCTGGCTTTACTCTAATTCATTTTTCTGGTAGTTACATATCTTTCCGGTACCGAAGTAAAGTTTCATGTTTCCTTCACTACATCCCTCCAACACGACCGACGCCCATCCAAAGAACCTCTTATCGAGTTATTTATTCATTTTTATTTATTTTATTTTTTTTCATACGTCAAAAACAGCATAACGAAATAAAATTTACCGATGAAAACGGATTTATGTTTTCTCCAAATCCGTAACGAAATTCGATTTAAATTTTGCCAAAAAGAAATAAAAAAAAATCGAAATGTAATCCATTCTGTCAAATCTAACGTTATTTTCATGTCAAGACTTGCCGTGTACGTTAGTGTAATATTGGGATGATTTTTACACACACACACACACACACACATATATATATATATATATATATATATATATATATATATTGTTTTTATCATCGAAAGGCTGGTTTACGTTCAATACAGTATAACTCTTTTAACACTCGTAATATACATTATAAATAAATAGGCATATGCGCGTGCATATGTGTATATTTGTGTAAGTGTGTGTCCTTAAGTTTTTTTTAGGTATATTTGCTTTATTATTTTTACGCTCAGTTACATCACTGTTCCAAGACTTATAACTCTTCTGATGGGGTTAGATTTTTTTTTTTCTTAAAACACTAAAAGCAATGACTTTATGATGAGATGCAAACATCAAATTAACAGCATAAATGGACGCAGTTTTTTTGTATATATATTACTATTGAAACGACGTCGTAATAATAATAATAATAATACTAAGAATAATGATGGAATGAAATTAAACTTTATTCGGATAATAGAGCGTTTTAGTGTTATGTAACTAAAGTATTCTTTTTAATGTTGACATCCGGCAAATTTGGAAAGATACAAAAGAATTTTTCTGAAAGTTTCGATATTTTTCAGGAACATGACAAGTCGTTTAATCCGGATATATTTATTTATGACGTCGACTTTAAAGAAGTTGAGAGTGAGTCAGCTTTTATTACATATTTAACTGACTATTGTTCTTTTAAAGTAATACATTTCAAACGCGAAATATGTAGACATAACTTTGTGACCCGTAAAGAATTAATCATAGAAGAATAATATCAACTTTAAGCAGGAATGGTTTGTTATTCCCTAAAAACAATGCGTTGCATGCAGTTTTAATTACATATATTATTCTCAACAAAATTTTACATTATAAAAGTGTCTCTCTCTCTCTTCTCTTCTGAACTCCCTCGACTCCGAGTATGAGTACTGTCCTTCATTGATATCTACGCCGATTATGCGAAATATCGCAATGCTGGCATTTAAATTGATGTTGCTTTTCGTCTGCTGTTCCAAAGCTTGGATTCGACGTTTTCTTTTCCACCTTGCCTATTGTACGATCGCTATCCACTCCTTTCGGTTTCCGGCGCTTCTTTCCCAGTTTGGTTGTTTTGGGTTTAAAAGTAGTTTGTTATTTGATTATTTCCACGTTCATGAATAGATAACTAGTAAACTTAACCAATGTCAAAGTCATCGACATGAAAGTCCGTATTTACGAGCAGCGATATGTAAAAACCGGCAGATTTACGTGTCCGCGTTTGAAAATTTTGCAACAAAAGAATACTGAAACTTGAAAGCGGCGGTGAAAATGATTAATAATGATTAATGATTAATGATAATATCTCTTAATATCTTTGCAGCAACAGTTATGAGGAAAAAGAAATACGCCTTATGATCACGACTTATTCGTATTATTACAATTACAATAGCCTGTATTTCCCATTTTAAATTAAAATTTACAAATATTATTTTCTTAATGCTAAACTAGTATTTGTGTAACTTCCTTAATGCTAAACTAATATTAATATGTTTAACCGCTTTAGGGAAATTAAGCCCGTGAACGAGCATTGGCCTCTTCCAATTTATTGAACGTTTACATATTTTTCTCTTAACTGTTTCCAGTCCATCCGATTAAGTGCTTTATGCATTCAGACTGCACTTGCGTATTTGACGATATCGTCCCTCAATATGATTTTTAGTCTTCGCCTCAATCTTTTCCTATTGATTGGTAACGGTACATTTCCTGGCCCATCTGCTTGTATCCATTCGAACTACGTGTCCGGCCGAATTCCACTTCATTTCCAGTATTGTGCGAAGAGCATCTTCTGTTTTTGACTTATCCCGTAATACTTTATTACTTATTTTGTCCATCCTTGTTATCCTGATCATTTTATTTTCCATAGCTCCTTGAGCTATTAATATTTTTCTACTTTGTCTAAGTTACACCGTATGTCATGGCAGGAAGGACGCATGTATAAATCTGTGCTTTTCTTGTGCGATTAATATTTTGTTTAAATATATCCTCTAATGCAATATTATCGGGGTTTTAAAGTGACAAATCATTTTCACGCTTAGCGTGTTATTGAATATTCGGAACAAGAACAGAAAGACGTTCAGTTTTTCGCCGGCTTAAGTTAGACAAAGCGAAGCTTTTATTTGCCGTTATTTTACTTTTAGCGGATTAACAAAGATTCTCTAGAAATATCTCGTAATCCGTTAAGTAAGCCGACATCGACGATAATTTAACGAATAATATATCCGATAAATGAAGCTTTGTTCGCAATTTGAAAATATGTTCTTTACAACATGTTATTGTTCGCGGCGCGAAATAAAACTAATAATTAGTATTTTTTAATTATAATCGTATACAAATAATCAATTCCGCTAATAATACGAAGAATTACCGATATACATTATAACCTATTCGATACGAGAATAAAATACAAAATTATAAAAGGGCCAGTTACAAACGGCCTTGTAATGCATAAATATGAAAAGCGGAAGTAATAGCGCCGATATTCCAGTTGAAGAACTGTGGTATAAAATTACAAAACAGATACTGAAAATCTGGATATGTGTCATGACTAAGCGGTGGAAAACATGGCGGTGGACAGAGGGAGTCCGACAAGCCATAAAATCTAAGAAGCGAGCGTTCAAAAAATGGCGGCAAACAAAAGGTACTGAAAATCTAGAGAATTATAAGAGTCATAGATCAGAAGCGAAAATATCAGTAGCAAGAACAAAAAAATCTCATTACCAATATATGACCACCTAGAAACAAAAGAAAATGTGAACCCGACATACAGAACGGCTAAAGTAATATGGACTCGACATACAGAACGGCTAAAGTAATATGAACTCGACATATAGAACGGCTAAAGTAAGACAGAAGGCGACTGAGGATAATGGTCCCATAGCACTGATTAAATCCACAGATAATCAAATAATAAAAAACCCAACGGAGATTTTGCAAAGAGTGTCCAATTTCTACAGATATGTGGAGAGGAATTACCACACTCCTAGATATTAGACAACTTACCTATTTATAGACCCATCAAACAAATAGCAATAGAGGAAGTGATATTTGCAGTAAAGAAAATTAAGAAAGGAAATGCAACGGGGCCCGATGATATTCCCGGCTGAAATTTTGAAATTAATGGGAGGGCCGTATCACCGAAATCTGGTCCGCTAGTACAACGATCCCTATATATGGAAACAGAAAGGGGATGTTATGGATTGCAGCAATTACCGGCTGATTCGCCTACTTTGTCACACGCTTAAGATATTTGAACATATACTAGAAAAGCACCGGGAAAGGAGGAGTCCAATCCACATAGCCTTTCTAGATTTAGAAAAGGCTTATGACAAAGTTCCGCATGAATTAATTTGGAAGGCGTTACGCATGCACAAAGTCCCAGAAGATTACATACAGATAATACGGGCATCCTACAAAAAAGTTACCAGTACTGTGAGGTGCCCGGTAAGAACTTCACCGCAATTTCAGATTACCTTTGGGGTGCATCAAGGCCCGGCTTTATCGCCGCTACTACTCATCCTTTGTATGGACACTTTGACAGAAGATATACAGACCCCCTGTACCGTGGACATTACTATATGCGGACGATGTGGCAGATAAAAGCAGAACTAATTTAGAAAAGCGGTTGCAGATTTGGAAAAACAGATTACAGGACAATTGATTGAAGTGCCGCTAAATTCAAATACCTAGGGCAAAATATTACCTCAGAAGGAGACACACAATGCGATATAGACTCCGGGATCTAAATTGCGTGGATGAAATGGAAGCAATTAACTAGGGTACTAGGCGACAAAAGAATTCCGATACATCCTAAAGGGAAGATTTATAAAACGGTTGTTAGACCTGCTATGTTATATGGGCTGAATACTGATCGACGACTGCAGAAATGGAACAAAAGCTCCACGTGGATGAAATGAACATGCTACGCTGGTCACTCGGCTACACACGCTTTGACCATGTCCAAAATGTAAGCGAGCGTATAGGCGTTGTACCTATACTGACGAAATTGCGGGAAGCAGTAAAGATGTTAATGAAGTACGAAACTGGAGAAAAGCGGTGACCAAGAAGACGATAGATAGACTGTGTCAACAACGACATGGTGAAAGTTGGTGCCAATAAAGAGGACGTCAAGGATCGCAAGAAATGGAGAAGAACATGTTATGGAGCAGACACCTTTACATGAAGGCGCTAGGAAAGAAGAAGAAGAAGAAATATATAGATATATACCAAAACCCTATCAAACCACGTTTTGTTGCGTTTTTCAACGAAGTAACAAACGGATATATAGTATATATATATCCCGTTAGCATGTACCGCGCTACCAACACCCGTCGTGAAATCACGTTTATACACATAGGTAGGCTTATTCTTATATATATGTGTGTATATAAATATGTATGTGTGTGTGTGAGTGTTTGTGTGTTTTACAACTGGCCAAGTAGCCATGCAGTAATTGAACTGAAACGTGATATAACTCAGAGGTTAGCATCCAGCGATGGACACCACTGAGAAATTAGGCTAGATCAAACGTTTTAATCTATGAACATCCAGACTAGTTTCGAGTAGATTGATCGCCAATACGTTTGTTTGACTTTCCAAACGTTTAATCTCGTCTTTCTCGTACGAGAATGTAACGTATGTTTCGATACGTACCAAATGAGTCTTATTGTTCTGAAACCGTTGTATCCTATTTGCGTGTGTATCTTTAGCGCAACAACATAACATTAAACCGTATGTTCAAACAGGCTTTGTAATTATTTTATAAATTAGAAGTTTGTTTTCTAGTGACAAACCGGAGTACCTGTCGGGAAGCTGCCTTAATTCGTGCGATTTTATATCTGTTTTCTTTTTTGAGCGATATGCTCGTGTCGTGTCAATTTACGATCTAAATGAATGTCTAAGTATTTAACATCTTTTTCTTGGCTAATAATCGCCACACTTATTTTTAACGGTTGATACGTTCGACCTGTGTGCATTTATTTTCGTTTACCTTGGTACGCCAACGTCTCAGCAAGTTTTCAACTTTTAACAGAGTTTTTGGTAGTTTATTAGAAGTTTCGCTATTGCCTTTTCCAATAGCAAATAAAGTTGCATCGTTGGGAAACGTAGTTGTCATCACGTCATTATCAACTGTACAATCGCCTGAGTAGATTAAGTAAATCACCTGACCTAAGACACTTGAGGCACGCCAGCAGATACAGGATAGATATCGGATAATTGATAATTCCCCCGAATCAATCAGCTAAGTAACCCGACACGACGAAAGCGTAACGAGTAATATATTTATATGTTCTGCAAACTGTTATTGTACAAACAAATCATTAAACAGATTTGGACGTATGTTATTGCCTTATTGTACTGCGTGTTCTAATCGAGAAATGATACAGCGACGTCAAAATATGATCTAACATGCGATGGTGGATGCAAATCGATATTCACGTAATGGTGATATTCATTCGCATCTCCAGGTAGCTACGGTTAACGAATTCATTAAGAAGTTTGCTCAAAAACACATAGAAGGGTTTACATAATCGAATAAACGAATACAGCTGCTCCAACGCTAGAGCGCCTGACCATTAATATGATCGAATGCCTCACCAGTAAGAAATTGGTTGTTTCATAAAACCATACTCAGATAATAAATCAGAAGACACTGAACCATAAGCTGCGACGCTGCGGCAATTGAACTTTGAACAATTTCAAACGCATACATATGATTAATACACGAGCAATCGTATAAATAAAAATAATCGCAATAAAAGCTAAATATTATAATAATAGTAACATACGCTTAATTCTACGATGTTTCACACCTAGAATAACGCGTGGTGTGAGACTTAGCAATGTTGTAGTCACTTATATAACATTAATCAACTTATTATTCTAAAGTATTTCGCGTGTATCACAAAATTCTTTAGATAATTTATATTTATTTATTTATTTATATATATATATATATATGTGTGTGTGTGTGGTGGCAGTACAAACAACCCAAGTCCTATATGCAGCAGAAAGCATGATATTAGATACAAAGAACATGCTCGATGAACTACATTAAAAAAGAGAGGAAACTGTTACGAAGAATCGTACGACCGACTAAAGTAAACGAGGAATATAAGCCAAGTCCTAATGAAGACATATAGAAGTATTCGAGAAGGCCACTTGACAAGATGAAAAGAAGGTGAAGTAGGTTTTAACTGAATATTCACTTACATGCAAAATTTGAAGAACAAATGGAAATGGTTCGAGGAGAAGCGATTTAAACGAAATTGGCATTAAACCGAGTGACATCGAAGACTGTCATCTATTGAAGAAAAAACCAGCGAAATATGGCAAATTTAAAGACAAGCCGAAATTGCGCACTGGCAAAAAGTGACCGAAGAAAGGAAAGAACAGCGTCGACAGTGAATGCGGCAATTCTGGATACAGAAGAAATCAAAAACAAAAATTAATTAAACAGTTGAAATACCGTGATCCTAAGTTTCGGAAAAAAAATGTAGACGTAAACACGAAATGCTCAATTCTGAACGCGTATCGGTAAGTTTCGCCTACCTGCGACGATTTTAACTCAGCAAAGGTGATTTCGGATCGATTGTAATTTTTTTCAAGTACGCTGTTGGAAACTGACGACTAAACGAGATAAATTAGAAACTCTGTGGCTCAAGGCGTATAGAAGTGATAAAGACGTTTTAACAAAAAGACACTTATTTAATGAACTCGCCATACAAATTTCACCAAGAAAAAGGTACGCACTGTGTCCACTTTGTTTAACTCGACGCGGCGATAACTCAAATGTTTTTGTTCTCAAATCTATATGTTTCACATATACATCCTTTGCGCAGCGAAGATTTGAACAAAATAACGGATATCCGTGCGCGCATGCGCGAGAGAAAGGGTACTAACACGCAAAAAAAAATTTAATGATTCCTGTATACGTGTTTGTACGAATGTATGTAAACTGAATATATACACATATATATGAGCAATGCGGGAAAGAGTGGAGAAGCTCGACTACACAGTAAGAATAGACCTGCCTATGGTACCTAATAAGCTTTTGGCTCGCTCGTTTTACGATTTAACTCGCCATGTATAACGCGTCGATAGAAGTTTCACTTCAATAAGGCGTAGATTGGGCTGGGTCGAATTACAGATGAGAATATAGCGCTCTCTTTTTAACCGTTCGTATCGATATTTCAGTCGTACATTATAAAATTTTAACGTTAAATTATCAATTTTATAGGGTTGTTTATTATACAATACCGCTTCTTGGGGGGAACCTTAGATAACGTTCAAACGTATTTATATAAATATTTTTAAAATCGAGATATTTCACGTATAAAATTGTTCGTTAACATTAAAATTTTATGTCCCATGTAGCGGACATTGTGACTGAGAAAGTTAAAAATTGGCCAGAGCTCGCGCACGTATTAATACGACTAATATTACTATTAAATGTTAAATGACTTAACCGGACAATAATCGAGCACGAATAATTTTCGAGACCTAAACGGGAAAACTACGAATTAAATGATAGTCGATAAATAAGAAAAATATCTTCTTTCGACTTTCTAATTATCAATTTATTAACCGTTTCGGTATATTCTTTTTAATTAAATATACTAGTGGACGTTATACGTCACAGGCTGTCTTGCGTCAATTTCACGGCGGAACGCACGTATCAACGTATATATTAAATACGTGACAAATTGAAATGCGAATTTTATGGAATTTTAATTCGATTAAGCTCGCGATCATTTTAAACTGTAAACGATATTATGTCGAAGTAATCGACATTTGGTTGTAGAATAAATTTATATAATACTATTCGTTCCACTTCGATCTTTTCTATTCATCGTTTGACTAAGTATAAAAAAAAAAAGAATATTAATTTTAAAAATCGAAATATATAAACGGGTTTAAAATAATAATAGTAATAAAAAAAACAAAACACGTTAACTATCGATATTTTTCAATAGATTATATTATATTTCCAATTTATCTAATCGGTTTTAATTTATCGAATTATCTTAAAAACAGCACATATATCAAGCAAACGTTCTGTATTTCCCGATATCGCTGCTCCAGCTGTGTACATAAGACAGGTCACCTAGCTTTGCTAGTACTCGTGAGAAACAAACTGTCGAATAGATGGTTATAAGCCGATGCGGTGGAGCGTTAGCGTGTTAGTTGTCTCCTGTTAAAATTAATAGAGAAACAATTCCGGAACAGTACAAGATAAAATATTTGGGTATATATCTAAAAAAAAAAAAAAAAAAAATTATGGGCAAATAAATCGTAAATAATGAGACGTACAACTGTAGCAGTTACACTGGATGCTTGGAAAGTATTCAGGCTTAATCGTTGAAAATAAATTATTAATTTATAAAGCTATCGTCAAGTCTATGTGGACGTATCATGTTTGTGGGGCTGCGCTAACTATGTTCGTGAAAATAAAATAAAGAGGTTAGAAAATATGGCGAAAAGACTAATTATCTCTTCAATTTGGTATGTAACAAATTTTTTTTTCTCTAATCCAGAACTAATTTAAATAATTATCTACCGGATTTTATGTTGGTAAGTATCAGGAGATGGTGATTTTGCCCATTATCCAACCGCCTTACCAAATGACACTTTATCAGGGATGATGACAATCTTCCTCTATGCGTCGGAATGTTGGACTCTCAAGAAAAAAGACGTTCGCACCATAGAAGCGTTTGAAATTGTTGAAAGCGGATGATGAGAATGGACGGCAAAGCGATCTAACATCTCAATATTGCAGGAGCTTGGAATAAATATACGGCTGAAAGACATGGCAAAGGATTGTTAGTTATGTAAGACATATTTTCAGGAATAATGGTCTTGAAAAGCAGATTATACAAGGCAAGATGGAAGTTACGACAGGAAACGTGGGAGAACACCGTTAAGATACATTGTTCAAATAAAGCAACTGGTCGGAATACCACTTTGTCAGTGGATAAGATTGGTCGAAGACAGAGAAAAATGGCGCATAATTGTTCAGCAGATCGGTTCATAAGACTCACGATGCTCGGATGAGTGATCGACGAAGAAGAAGATATCAGGGATAAATTCATAAATCAATGCAAAGGTATGTACAAGCTGATAAACGGACCAGAGACAAAATAAAAATTATTTTTAAAAAAACTTCTTGAATCTAGTTCTTTATCAAATTTTGTCGTTGAATTTAATAATTATGTTTTTCTTTACTTTCAATTTTCTCCAGTAGTTTTCTCATAATGTTTTTCTGTATTTCAAATTACATAATTTTAGTTAGTTCGCTTCATTGCGTTCACGAGTGCTTGAATAATAATAAAAAAAAACATAAGAAATTACGATTAACAAAATGTATTTAGATTTCGATTTTTACGTTTATCTTTGATCGAATTCTATACCTCTTTCCTATGAAATAAACGTGCTGCTGTTTTCGATGGATGAGTTTCCAAATACTATACGCCAACTTTTAATGCTGGAAAATTGTACATTCTTTCACCTTGTTTTTTTCCGGCGTGTCAATTAATTTTATTACGTAACGTTTCGAAAACAATTATAGTTTTCATTTTCAAACTGAAAGAAATTGTACACGTTTATACAATTACTCGTACAAAAACGTAATCTAGACTCGACGTTGTCCAGATTTGACCGGAGTTGTTTACTAAATTAGCAGTTGTTCAGCTCCTATAGACCTAATTCGTAATAGACTTCAGCATGGGATATCGCGGGTACTTAAATACTACAATAAATGGTAAATAAGCATAAACCCGAACAAAACCGAAGCTATTTTCTTCTCCCGCAGCAGACCTACTCTACCCCTGACAATCTGATGGTACAGGGAAACTCTAATCCTCGACAACAGACTTACTTTCACTAAACACATAAATAATATCGCAATCGAGACAAGCAATGCCTTCTGTTCCTTGTAGCCCATTCTTAAACACAAATCCTTCCTCAATATTAACAACAAGATAATCCTCTACAAAGCACTAATCCGTCCAATACTTTTTGTCCTTTCCTGGAGCTCTATATCAAAACCCCCCTTAAATAAGTTACAAGTCATTCAAAACAGATGCCTCAGATGTATTCTCAATGCACCTCGTATGCCAGAATCGACAGTATGCACGAAGTTACTGACCTGCCCTATATTAGAAATTTTGTTCTAAAGCTATCGACTGACTTTTTTATTAAATGCTCATACCGAGAAACAATGTACTCGTCTCCTCGATTGCCAATTACTAAGCAACTTCGTTTCGTGTATTCCAAATATAAACACAGGCGACTTAAACATAACATTATGTAGTAATTAATTTTAATTCTTTAATAATACATTTACTTAGTAAGCACCTTCGACACCCGTGTCATCCACTTTTTTTTTTATACAATATATTTTTGTAACTTAGACTTAAGTTTACTATCATGTATTACTTTTAATTAGAAAACGTGTTTATTTTCTAGCCGCGGGTTTTTATTTGCTTCTTTCCTGCAGCATTTAACGTTTTCTTTTTATTCTTTATATTCTTACTGTGTTATTGTGGTAATCCCCGGTACACAATGTAAATCGTGTTATATTTTCTTTTATGTTTATTACTTATGCAAATATACTTTCTTGTTCTTGTTCTTGTTTTTCCGGGTGAAATTTTGTTGGATTTGAATATGTTTCATAGTAACATAAAGTTCATTTTATGGAAAAAAGAAAATAATGGCGAACTAACAATTTTAGACGTGTTTACTACGTGCGAAAAATTACCTATCTTCATCTATGTTTAGTGCATAAACAGCCATACCGCTGTTCGAGTCAAATGAATCTACAAGACTTCACAACTATTTCAAGCAATACTACCAGAAAAAAATTAGACAATATAAAGGATCTTTATTTAGCAATTCACTGGTAAAAAAATCGGAAAAAAAAATAAAGAGTTCGTAGCAAATGTCTAGTGTTACCTTATACAAAAATACGCGGTAGAAAGCAGTTGTAGAAAAATAAGACAATATTTACGAAGCAACGAATTATCCACCAAAGGGGCATGTTGCTGTTGTGTATATAATCCCTTGTTCGTGCCGGTTCGGAAACATTGGGCAGACCGGTACGATCATCAATTAAAGATTAAAAGAACACAATCTGTAAACGTAAGAGAATCCGCGTCAGTTTCTTATCACGAAATAGAATTCAATGATTTTTTTTCACATTGCCCAAAATGTGCAAATATAGCTCTAGAATTTGAGATTTTCAAGCGTCCGAATTTAAGACATAAAGGATTGGATGTCAAATTCAACTTGGTCAATTTACCCGACGGGACAAACAAATTAAAATAAAAGCAACCACTAATTTATAATTTAGTGATCAACTGTAGAATAATGATGACTAACATCGATATCACACGACGGCAGGGCACTTGTTTATCGCACAATTTGGACAACATTAAGTGTATATTGGGTTCTTCTACGAGTAGTAGACGTATTCAAAACTGCTCCCAGTTTAAAAATAAAAATTGTAATTGTTTTCGAAGCGTTAAGTTCTCTTCTTCGACTTGTCGTTTGCCTCGGTGGTGACATCGTGCATTGTACACCTCGTCGGATTCACCTTACACTCCAATATGTGCGACATTGTCTGGAGTTACCCGCACTGACATTTCGGATTTTCTATTAAACCCCACTTCATCATTGATGATGTCCTTCGAGCACAGCTCGACCGTATTCGGTTGATTGTTCGCCATATCGACCATTTCTCTCTATATCCTGGCGCCAGCACGGTGGTCTCACTGGGTTTGTCGAGGTTTCTTTAATCCACAGGTTTATTCGTTCTTTTTCAGCTTTTCATTAAGCTATTTCTCGACTTAAATCTATATGCCAACTCCGTTTGATCATACATTGGATGTCTCTCGTCTCGACACTGGACAGTCCTTTCTTTGTTGGCTATTATATGGCGTCTTATATGTGGTGGCGCTATTCCCGCTCAGGAGATAAAGGTTTCTTATTGCCGTTAGTTTTAGGTAGCCTGTAATTAAACGGCACGTTTAAGGCAATATCCGCATGTTTTACATATACTTAGCCCAAGCAGGGCAGCCGTACTCCGCAGCTGAGAAATATAACGCCAGACCTCATAACCATAGGGGTTTCCACCCCATTTCTAAGTTATGAGCTTCTTCGATATTCCATTTCGAGTATTAATTTTTTGTTCAGTATTCCTGTAATCGCCTCTGTAAAGTAAGAGATCTATCCAACGTCACTCCTAAATATGTTATGTAGTCATTATGATCGAGTTGTATCTCTCGACAACAGATTTTCTTCTTTAGGTGAATATATTTCCTATATGCAAATGACCTTGTTGTAACAGTTGAGGACGATAATTTCACTGAAGTAGAAGAGAAACTGAATAGAATATTAAAACAGTTAAATTCCCTGATATATGAAAAAGGAAAGAATGAACGATGGAGGATAAAAGATTATAGGAACGAAAACGCATATTAATCGGACAATTCCAACGAATTGCCTAATTCGGGTCTTCAAGAAGAAAACTCGGAGATTTACTCTTAGTCGGCGTCTAATCTTTTGCATCTCCACGCATCAGTCCAATTATAGTAATCCAATAATCCCCTCTCTTTTCCACTTATTTTCTTTTTCCTTTTACTAATAACGAAGTATCCTTATGACTTCGATTATTTTAAAACTTTTAAATCTTCTGTTCCTCCACCTATTACTAACCGGTTTTCTATTATATATCGATAACCACTTGTCCTAATCACATCTATCTACACGGACGGCTCTAAATTCATCGCGTACGTTAGCCCAGCCTTTGTTATTTCTTATCTCCAAATTGTTATTAAAAAGTTTACTCTCTAGCGAATTTCTTCTATCCTTGCTGCACAGTTGTATCTATCCTTCATTCTCTCCGTTTCGTCCTTTCTAACCAATTAACTAAAAAAAATTGTAACATTTTCAGACTCCAGAAAGTTCGTACGCTGAAATTTATAAAAATTGATAAACGGACAAACACGTGTAACTTTATTAAAGATTACCGAGGACAACGTGAATATATAAAATTATATTATTCTGAAATTGTCAATTTTTTTCTCGTTTTTATCTGCGCTTCCTTGCATTTTTATAATAAATATTATTACTATTATTATTATTGAATTTTTTTTTTGGTTCACGCGCTACGGACTGAAATGAGTGTTCGGAATATTTGAAGATCATCCTCAAAATGATATTATCGTTTCAATTGCTTTTTTTTGTTTTTATCTGTTAATACGCATGAAACATTTCGCGACATAAAATAACAGTTTTACGAGCAGTTAAAGAGTCGGCATTATTTTTATAGTTCGCCAACAGATCCTTACAGATCGTAAAAGTTCATTCCTCACTCTAAACTATTTGAAAACCGCACGCGTTTAAAATAATTTTCCCAACAGTACGCAGTTCACTATTACGGTAATAAAAATTCCTTAATATATTTGCAAAATCTTATTATCATTTATTAATGTTAATATTATTATTATTATTATTATTATTACTATTATCTTTTGTTGCGTGTTTTGGGAATAATGTGTACATAAATGTGCAAAAGACGACCGTACAAGTCAAAATAAAGTACGAATAAATAAAGGATACGCGAAAATTATATATACGCGAATATCTCTAACGTATAAATAAATATTTCAATCTGGCGTGTAGAATTGCGTATGTAGTTGTAAGGGCAAAAGTCAGGATGACACAAAAACAAATAAAACCAGTCCTCAACCATTACTCGCGTGTAATTACCATTTAACTTCAAAACTGTTAACAATATTAAATCGAACATTCTTCTTAAGTGGCATCTCTTACCGAGGAAGTTGCGAGTCTATAATATTAACAGTCTGTTATTTACAGTCTCCACGCTGCGTTTACTATATCGTATTGCTTTGTTGATTCCTAAATTTAACCTAAACGGAATATCTACCGTCGAAGATATTCAACAAAGCAATAAGAAATATCATCATCATCATCATCATCATAGTCGTCGTCGTATTGTTCGTTGTCAGACGTCGCGACTAGTTGCACGTTTATTTAGCTAACATTCAAAGCAGTAATTATATGCAAAAAAGGTGCGCGCGCATATGATGTTACACGTAATGGGGTGCCACTGCCTTTTCTGTGATAATTAAGAATTAAATAATGATGAGAACTTTCTATGCCGCGTATTGGTTTCGAACCTCTAGCAACTGCGGCACCGCGACATAGAGTAATAAGAAATATATCGGGCATAAATTACGCGAAGAAGACTTATTTATGTTGATAGTACGAGGCAAGATGATCGGAAAGTTAACCGAAGGAATTAAGTGGTTGGAATATATTACGACCAATCTAGGAATCGACAAATTGAACGTTTATATTTATGATTATTATACCGCGAAACGGCTTACAATTTAATTTATATTGAAAATCTGCATATAGTTACACAATCGTTCCAACCAAAATGATCGACGATCCTCGGTAAATTATTAATTACTATTAGTATCGGTATAACTGGAAAAACGGATTTGGCCTAACTACTCATCTCACTGTGTCAATAGACCTAAACGTGGATATAAATAACATTGTCGATTATTTTACTTCAGTAAACGTAGCACGATTATCCTTCACTTAAAGTTGTTACCCGCGAGTTAGTTCCCTGGTGGTCAAATCAGACACATACAGGAAAACCTGCATCTTCTCAAATCCACTCCCACGGTAAACAATCACATCGAATATAGGAAGACCCTTGCAAAAGAAACATGGTGAAAGCAAAGCGAAACTCATGGAAACAATTCGCCCTAATCACTACAACGTCTACATAATCCATTACAGTTTGGTCCAGAATACGTGCACCAGAGAAGCCCCTTTTAACCCTTACTGTAAATGACAGAAATATCTTTCGTCCCACTGAAATTGCATCCGTTTTTTCGGATCACTAAATCGTCAGAAAATCATGACAAACCATCGAATCTGCAGTTACCTCCTTCAGAATAGTATTGTTAAATAATCAGCAAGTAGTCTTCATCCTCTTGCCATCTTTTTTGATTTGTCAAAAAAACAAAACAGAAGGAAAACATGAATATGTGGGCAGCTGGATAATGATTCTGATGTGGAAATACGTATTAGCTAGAAATACTTTTATGAAACTAAAAAACACTAGTAAAGTTAAGAGATCAGAAAAAAGTAACTGAAATGCTAGTCAGTGGTCCTATATGAAAGCGAGACCTGGACTATAAGAAAAAATATGAAGAACCGGATATCATCATTTGAAATGTGGTGCTATCGAAGAATGTGGAAAATACCTCGGACTAAAAAACAGATCAGAAATGAAGAAGTTCGAAAATTAATGGGAACTGACAGAATGTTACTGATGAAAAAGCGAAAGATAAACTTTCTTTGGACATTTTATGACAGGTGAAAAGTACAACTACAAAACGATAGCAATGGGTACGATTGAAGGAACAAGAAGGCCGGGAAGAAAATGTATAGCGTGGTTCCATGTAAAAATGGTCCGGAAAGTATAAGATTGAAGAATTAGTCAGGATAACAATAAATAAGAACTACGGCAGATTATCCAGTCGATGCATGATGATATACAACAATTAGAAGAAGACCGGTTTCACTCGCTACAGCATCATCAGGACTATTATATATCGAATAAACAACGTGGAAAAAAAGGAGTTAAAAGCACTCAACTTTTTTTTTTTTAATAAAAAATCACAAAGCTTTTTTACTGTCAAGCCGTATCAAGCGAACATAAAAATAAAATATAAAAATATATAAATATGTACAAAATAAAAATATATAAATATATATCGCATAAAAATATGTAAATATATACTATAAAAAAAAATATAAATATGTACAATATAAAATATATAAATATATACAATATAAATATATACAATATAAATATATATATATATATATATATATATATATATATATATATATATATATATATATATATTTAGAAAAACAAAATAAAATCGAAGTTAATCACTAAAAAATGTATTACATAAACACGAAGCTTTTTGACTATGAAGTCATTTTCAAGCTAATGACTTTATAGTCGAAAAGCTTCGTGTTTATGTAATAAATTTTTTAGTGATTAACTTGGATTTTATTTTGTTTTTCTAAATTCATAAAATCACTACTCTCCAATACATCAACATTATATATATATATATATATATATATATATATATATATATCATCATCATCATCATGTTGCGTCTCCTTCAAAGGAGGTTGCGCATCAAGGATGTTGGTATTTTCATATTTTCCTGAATCTTGCTGCAGCTACTACTTCCCTGACTTTGTTGAATCCAGTGTTTGATGTTATATATTCGAATCTTTTCTTTCCTCTTGATCTTTGTCCAAGTATTTTTCCTTGTGCTACCAACATAAACAGCCCTCTTCTCGAAGTTTATGACCTATATATTTCAATTTTCTTTTCATGATATCTTGTACTATCATCAGCCTGTCTATGTTGCATTTCTTTAACACGTTTTTGTTGGAAATGAAGTCCTTCCATGATATCCTTAACAATCGTCGATAAGTCCACATTTCTAACGCGTCCAACATCATTCTGCACTTTGCGTTAATAATCCAAGTTTCGGCCGCATATTTTAGCACAGGCCACACGTAACATTGTACAATTCTTTTCCTTAGTTCCATTGACAACTTCCTGTTCTTCAAAACGGTTTCCAGATTCATGAAAGCTTGTTTTGCCATTGCAATTCTTGCTCTTATTTCTTTGATATCCCTTCCATCATTTGTAATTATTGTTCCCAAATATTTAAATTGGGTTACATTTTCTATCCATTTGTTGTCGATTTTTATTTTTATTTTGGGGTCACTACTGCTAGTCTTTGTAAATTTCATTATTTTGGTTTTTCCTGTATTTATCTTCATACCAAATTTATTTCCTTCATTGTTGATTGCATCCAGCATCTTCTGCATCTGTCCCTCTGTTTCTGCAATTAAAACCTTGTCATCCGCATAGCTTATGCTGTTGACTACTTTTCCGTTTATTTTACAGCCAGTTTTCTGTAACACGTTATTCTTCATTATTTCTTCAACATATGCGTTGAACAAACGTGGCGACAACGGGCATCCTTGTCTTACATCCTTCTGTATTTTGATCCTTCTTTCAGAGTATTTATTTTTGATTTTAATATTCGCTGACTGTTCCCAGTAAAGATTTTTAATTATCTTGATATCATTTTGATCAAGCTCGTATTTTTTTTTGTAGGATATTTATTAGTTTTGCATGTCCAACCCTATCAAACGCTTTTTCGTAGTCTAAAAAACAAACTATGATTCCTTTGTTCGCATTTATAGCACGTTGGACAATTAACTTCAGCAGCGCTATGGCATCCCTTGTCCCTCTGTTTGCTACAAACCCATATTGTGTTTCACTTAACTGTGCATCTATTTTCTTTTCTATTCTCGAATTTATTATGCTTAATAATATCTTCAGTGTATGGCTCTACATATATATATATATATATATATATATATATATATATATATATATATATATATATGAATAATATAAAAATATATTAAAATAAATACAAACATAAAACGTTTAAAGATTTTAAACTCCTTTTTTGTTATTTATTTTTTTTTTAAAATTCACTCTATTCCGCACTTTACAAATTATCATACGTATCTTCTCGAAATATCGATATCGTTGTAGTACTGAGTTTTTCAGCCTTTCCGGTATAAAATAAATCGTTCGCCATTCCAGCTGTTATCGATACGATATTAACGAAAAAAGAACAAAAAAATGAAAGCGTTTGATGAAACTTTAGCAAATTTTAGGCAATTCTACACTTACCTGTCGCACGCATTCGTTTTAAATGATTACCTTCAGCGTATCCGGTTAGTAATGAGCGCTCCGAATGCGGCTGACAGGATTATAGTCTTTAGACGAAAGTACCTTTCATTTTAGCGAACTTACGATAAAACTAACTATAGTTTAAGCGGTCTATAACGATGATTAAATAATTGCAAACAACTTTCAATTCGACACTTCCGCTTAGAATTTACCTTCAGGTAGTACCTGAAAAGTTTTCAAGCAACATGTCCGCATGCGTGAGCTAACCAGGTCGACTAATTTTAGCTGCGAATCTCCTCGTAAACCGGCGACTTCGTTCTAGATACAAATAACTCCGACGTGAATTTACTACAATTATAATTTCGTACTCGCGTATCATTTTGAACTCAAAACTTTATCAACACAGTTTTATTTTTAACAAAAATGACAGAACAGAAAACTTTAATAACTGTATACATATATCATATACATATATATATAATATATATGTATATATATTTAGCAAAACAAAATAAAATCGAAGTTAATCACTAAAAAATTTTTTATTACATAAACACGAAGCTTTTCGATTATTACATCATTTTCAAGCTACATATATATATATATATATATATATATATATATATATATATATATATATGTATATATATTATATATATTTTTTTTTCTATCCTAGCGCCTACCCATTAAGGGGTCCGCTTTATAACACGTTCTTCTCCATTCCTTGCGATCCTCGACGTTCTCTATCTTGGCACCAACTTCCATCATGCCGTTGTTAACAGAGTATATCCATCGTCTTCTTGATCGACCTCGTGGCCGCCTTCCTCCGGGGTCGTACTCCATTAACGTCTTTACTGGGCTTCTGTCATCTTTCCTCATGATATGACCATACCATCCGGGGCGGTATATCATATATCATCATCATCATCACATTATCATTTGTTGTCAATCCGTAGATTGTTTCTTAGCAGCCTGACATTCTTCTCTATTTCCTGATAACTTCTTCAGTTCCGTGTAATTATTGCATTCCGGGTCTTCTATAATCTGCGTCTTATATTCGCGGCGAGATCTTCCTCTGGGATTTATTTCCGTATACCATTCCTTCCAAGATGGTTTTCATGAGTATATCGTGTCTCAAAATATACCTAACCAATTGATCCCGTCTCCTGATAATTGTATTTAAAAAAATGTTTCTTCGTTTAATGATTCTCTGTGTCCACCTGATATTCATCATTCTTCTCGGACACCACATTTCAAAAGCGTTTAAGTTTTGCTTATTACCGGTAGATAGAGTCCACGTTTCGCAGCTATACAGTGCAGCGCTCCAAACAAAACAGTCTAGGAATCTTTTCATTTTTTTCTATCGATATAGATTTCGAGGTCAGTATCGACTAGTTTTTCCGTGGGCTATTCTAGCCTCTATATCATTAGTGCTTCTTCCGTTTTGAGTTATTATATTTCCCAGATACGAAAACTCCCTAACCTATTCTAGTTTTACTTCATTGAGCTTTATGTAGATAGGTTGTATTGTTTCCGGTTTTAAGGCTGCTCTCCTAACTTAATACGATCGCTCGAAATTTAAATATAATATATAACTTCCGTCGATCTAAATATAGAATCGGACTACTTAGTAGAGTAGGCCGATATTAGGTAGTTCTTTCTTACTTGTCCTCAATTTTCTATACATTTTCCTGCAACTTAGTTATTCAGTCACCGACCGAATTGAGCGAACAGTTAAATTATTCACCAACATGTACATCGTCACGATATTGATATATGTTCACACGCAATATATATAGGAAACAGTTTTGAAGTTACCAAGTATAAAGTAAATTATATCGCGATATCGATAGTTTCGCTAATATAACATTTTCAAAATAAATACAATCATGCCTCGGTCGAACGTTCGCAGCAAATATTTCGCAGACAAATAGTTCCACTTGCCATTTTCATCACGTTTGACGTCATCCTTTATGAAACCCCCCAAAAAATAAATAAATATATATATATACTCCTTTCCTAATACGCGAGCCGTCGTTTTAAAACTTTAAATTTAATAATAAAGTCGATTTCCAACGAAGCGCGAAATTATTTATTTCTGGTACGTCGAAAGAAATAACGTATATCGACTAAAATGATGGCGCCGCGCGTATAAGTCATCGAACGGGCTAAAAACCGATACGTCCAACTTTATTTATATCCAAATTGACGAGAAGTTTAGACTTTAGCTTTAGCTTTATCTTTACGAGACGACGTAGAAAAAGTAATTCGTTTTGTAGAATTTTTAACGCGCACATTAGAAAAAATAAAAGTAAAC
Source organism: Coronaproctus castanopsis (assembly GCA_032883995.1). Taxonomy (NCBI): domain Eukaryota; kingdom Metazoa; phylum Arthropoda; class Insecta; order Hemiptera; family Monophlebidae; genus Coronaproctus; species Coronaproctus castanopsis. Next base: position 16,761,251 of record CM065053.1, read on the forward strand.
AGCGACGATGTTTTTTAAGTTTACGAAGAATCGACTTAGTTCTCTAAGAAGTCAGTAAATACTCTGGATGAAAGAATCCTCCTACGTATATTCGTATTTCAATGTGTCCGTTCTTTATACGTCGCGGCAACATGTATTTTCTCACTCTAACTCACACACACACACAGTTACACAAACACTCGTGTATATATATATATACGTGAGCAGAATGAATAAAATAACACGCTTGTCTGGTTCAGTTATCCACCGAACAAGTGGGCTTTAAAAGATGCGAATTATTAAAATCGGATTAAATTTAGCTGTTGTCCACCTATATATACTATATATATATATATATATATATATATATATATATATATATATATATATATATATATATTCTTCTGCGCCGAATCTGAGTTATAGAATTTCCATTTTAAGGGACGTACGTCTGTTGTATGTATAACGATTAGTCACACAGCGATTCGATGAACAGCAATGAGCGAAAATAAGGGATTATAGAGTTAATATTACCGGAAAAACGATTAATAATTTAAGATATTACCCTTCCTCGTCGTAGGAAACTATAAGTTGTCTGCTCCCAAAAAAAAAAAAATAAAAAAAAAAAAAATGGACAATACCGGTAAAGAAAATCAGGGTCTGTTAATAAACAGAGTTGAAACCGTATTAAATGATTCGAGGGCCATGGGCGCAAACAGCGTGGGGTCCTCTTATTAGGAAGAAAAAGTTCAGAATTTAAAAATTATTACGTCAACCAAAATATACGTATAAAAATACGTTTAACTTCTTCTTATTCCGTCTCTTCCCACGTGGAGTTAAGAAATCATCATGGTCTGATTTTTAGTAATAACTGCTTAGTTTTATGTCTGTCTTGGGCTATTCTAAACAATTCTTCCGTCGTATATCCTGTCCAGTCATTTAAGTCATACAGTCACATTATTTTTGATCGTCCTTTGTCTTTTTCTTTTTATCGTCAGCATTATTTCTGGACTGCCGACATTTACTTTTCTTAGTACTTCTATGTTTTCAACTGTTCATCACAACTTAGTCATCCTCCTATAGATTCACATTTCGAATGCGTCCAACTTTTTTCTATATTTCTAGTTTATCGTCCATAGTCACATATAAAAACTATGGTAGTGCACAACATTTACTTTGCAGACTTTATGCTATATTTTTAATCGTCTTTTTTCAACCAACAGTATACCTCAATCCTGGTCTGAATTTGTAGTAATTCCGATTAAAAAATCAGGATCAGCTAGACCAGCAGCTGAATCCTACCGTCCTATATATCTTGCATTATGTATCAAGAAACTATTCGAATGTGTAACTAAAGAACCGGATTGTTTGGTGATTAGAGTCAAATTGTTTGCTAGCTGATTGCTGTTTTGGTTTCAGACCAAACAGAGGCTCCATGGACTGTGTTGCATATTTAACAATTGACATATACCAATGTTTCTTAGACAAGAAGTTTCTGATTTCTGCGTTCTTCGATATTAATGGATCCTTCGATGCGGTTCATCTTCCGATTTTATACACCCGACTAATCGCTGTTAATATTCCGACATCTCTGGCTGCTTATCTTTGTAATTTGTGTTTACTCGCCGTACGCTGGCATTTAAATTTGTTTCTGTCAACAAGTTGGTCTATAGACGAGTATACCATGGTCTTCCCCAGGGCTCCGTCTTAAGTCCGATATTGTTTAACATATATATTTTACCTGTCTTTCAACTACCGATTATATGATCATATCATATGCTAATGATATAGTATCACTCAGGAAAGAATTTATCAACTACCATCAATATGATACAAGAAGATATTACCAAAATTATTAATTGGATGGCTGAGTCCCATCTAATGATCTCAACTTTCAAAAGTAATGTTGTTATTTTTACATATAAACGGTTGACCGATCATACAACGATTCGTTTTAAAAGTGATGTAATCACGAATTCCAATTCCGTTAAATTTCTGGTTTCTAGTATTAGACCAGAAGTTATTGTGGAAGAACCATATTCAGTTACTTTGTTTGAAGGTCTTTCAGGCCTCAAACATATTGAAGATGTTACGACATACTCGGTGAGGTGGTGATCCGTTTGTCTAAGGACACTTTATTTAACTCTGGTAAGATCTCGGATAGATTATGAATTTCCAATATTTGGCAGTGCGGCTCGAGGTCATATTACTAAACTCACACGTATTCAAAACTATTATTTGCGCTGGATGCTTGGAGACCAGAAGTTGGTTTATGTTCGGAATCCTGCATTCCACCGATCTAGTTGAGAGGCCAACAACTTGCAAATCAGTTTTTCCTAAAATTTTCATTCTTTTCTAATAACTCTTTATCCTTTAAATATCACGAAATTTTTCACAAGTGGATATTTACATCTAAATTATGTCCTTTACTCGCACGTTCCGCCAATATATTTCTTCCATACAAATCCTTATTACTTCCCGCTCCTGTATTCTCTCAATTCACATTTGCTGGAAAATTTCCAGTTTCTACGGTAGATTTAGAGTCCCACAGGCAATGGCCTTATCTTGGTCCTTCTTCCAACTTAGAACATATCTTCATAATTACAAGTGGCTCGAATTTTTATATGTGTACACTGACGGATCTAAAGATGGTTTTCAAGGACAGGTAGGATCGGCCTTCATGATTCCAAGTAGAAACGTGATCAGAAAGTTTTTAAATTACCATCGGCGTGCTCAATTTTCACCGCTGAAGCTTTCGCGATCGTCAAGGCTTTACGCTTCCCTCGCGCTTCTAATTTTTAGTGGCAATATTCTTATTTTATCTCGAATTCTCTTAGTTGCCTTAATGCTATATCGAACGTACATGTTACCGAGGTATGTTATATTTACAATTTTAGAAGAAATATACTATTTCAGTTTAAGAAATATTACAATCGACTTTTGTTGGATTCCTGGTCACGTTCAAATTCTTGGTAATGCTGTTTGTGATGAAGCCGCAAAATCAGCAGCCTCCATCGGCATTTTGTGTCCACGCATTCCATATACAGATCTCGGCGTTGTAGTGAAAGCCCAGTTGGAATTAGATTGGACTGTTTTCCATCTGAATAAAGTCAGCAGTTTTTATAAAAGTGTTAAACCAGTACCTTCCAAAGAAGCGTGGTATTTTCCCAAAAAGTTTAGCGGACCAAAATTTCTCGTCACATGATTATAACATTAACTCGGCTTCGTTTGAATCATCGTTGCCTACCTGTTCATTTGCACAGAATTGGAATAGCCGAAACCATGCTCTCACCCGGACGATACCGATATGATTCTGGATTCGAATCATTTGTTTTTTAATTATTCCTCCTACTCGGCAGAACAATCGCGTTTATTTTCTAAGCTGATATCTTTAGTCCATCGGCCTCCTTATATCTTAAGTTCATTACTTTCCTTAGATGACGCTTGTATATATTGTTCTTTATTTAAATTTATTTTTATAATGTTATTTTTTTTGTTTTTTATGTTTTTCATGGACAGATTGGTTAATTCCAGAGTCCAATTTATAATAATAATAATATATATATTTTACCATTTTTTCCTTAGTTCTAAATTAATCTATTCATTTGTTAATATCTTTTTTTAATTCGCAAAATCGTGCTAATTCTGGTCTACATTTAATTTCCATTTGTCGAGTACCAATCCGTGTGCTTAAGTGTTTTTGTCTTTTAACCCATTCTATTTGAATTCCACTTATTCTTAGTTCTGGTACATTGTTACTTTTTTCCTTTTTTTTTTTTTGTTATTATCGTTATGTTTAAATTTAGAGAAAGTCCACATTTTATACTCTCTTTTTCTATATTTTTTTTCACCATTCTTTGCAAATCTTGCGCATTCTCTGCTAAAATAACTGTATCATCGGTGTATCTCAAGTTGTTTTTGTGTTTACACAATTTATTCTTATTACACCTGCATCCTCATTCAATGCTTCTTGAAAAATGTTTTCAGAGTACATATTGAATAACAGCATAGGTGAAAGTATGTACCCCTGTCTCACTCTTTTCTCTATCTGTATATTTTGTGATATTTCTCCCTCTATTAGGATATGCGTTTTTTGATCCGATATATGTTTTTGATTATTTCTATTCTTATTTATTCCTTTTTCTACTAATATTTTCATTAATTATTCTTTACTTTAGCCTTTTCATAGTCTGAAAAGCAGAGATATAGATCCTTGGTGTCATCCAAATATCTCTGAATAGCGATATTTAACGTCATTAATATTCGATATATTCTAGGTGTATTAAATTTCAGGACATGATTCATTAAATTAATGGTTCCGTATTCTTTACATTTGGTAACGTTCTTTTATTTTATTTTTTTTCTGAATAGCTGTAAATGTTATTGAAGTATTCTTTTAATATGTCCTTTTGTGTGCACTTTAATATACATATCGATATTTGAATACCTTTTTCATACGCCTCTAATAGCTTTAATAGTTCTACCGGTATTCTATCTGGTCCAGATGCTTTTCCACTTTTAGTTTATTTAAGAGCTTTGTTAATAATTTCTATCATGATTGGTTTGTGGAATGTATCTCAGTCGTCTAAAAGTTAATTGTATAGTCTGGGTTTCGTGTATCATCAAAAAACAAGTTTTTCAATATATATATATATATAAATGGAATAAACTTAATCAATATAAATGCGTATTTTGGGGCGGTTTTTAATTACCAATATGGCGGAAAATATTAAAATTAAACCGGTTATTTATTAATTCGGTAGCGCTGGTATCTTTAAAATTGTTATTACTTACACGTTTAGTAATATTCGGTTAAATTGAAGCAGCCCATTTAATGCTATGCTCGTATAAGATAAACCTAAATATTCCGTTTATTAGCCGGCTATTGTATTTATTCGGTATAAATATAATATCGTATAAACTATCACAATAGTTGGAAAAAAATTCTTTCACGATATGTTCGTCTTATAATTTTCCATTGTTTACGGTGGCACAGTAAATCGTTAATATATCTGTAAAATCAGCATCGCTATCTACTAGTAGTACGTGTTCAAGCGTTGATAAATTTGTTCATTCGAACTTATTACGAACTACGGAAGTTAGACGGTGAAGATTGAGCGGCGAATGATAACGGCTAATAAAAAATGCCGGAACATTACATCGAACGCGACAGTACACATCGTGAAAATCTTTTGCGTTTTCGCTATGTGTTTGACGCTGAAGAAAACGTATGCACGGAAGTATCGATGTATTGTAAATGTGCTGTTGGAGATGAGTGTGGGTTTTCGTAGATCTTGAAAACACGGATAATATCCGATTTTGGCGTATAATTGAGAGGCCTCCACTGCTACATTTTGTTACGTCTGGCCGTTACAAGCGGAGATTACGGCCTTTTTTTTACGGTTATTAAGAAAACAATTCGCCGATATACGAAACTAACCAATTCGTTTTACAAAAGTCTCCGTTTGTATTCGAAAAACTCTGAACACGTACCGCGCGATAAAAGAACCGAAGAGTCCGTCGGAATATTGCTCATCCTACTAATTATAATTGACGCGAAATAGGCAAAAGATGTCGTTGAATCGTATAAATATAAATATAAATCTAACCACCTTAATAAAATCGAAAGAGGTTCTCATCCAAATCCGTAGTCTAATATGACACGCTCCTAAGCGGCATCTGATGAATCGGAGAACTTGGTTTCGCACTTGTTACTAACATCTTAAATGATTTTTTACGACACTTTGACGCTTTATTTTGTCAGCTTACGCAGCGGAACCCAACCTATTGACCACGATAACTAACAAATTAACAAGTAAAATATATATCGATCATTATTAAATTGGCTAATTTTCCAATACAATTTTAATCTATCAAACTATATGCAATACAGCGAGGGTTTCGATGAATTATGAATGTGACGCGAATTACAATAGCGCCGGTTGATTTTTATCCGAGTTACACACGCACGCGCGTAAATACGAAAATAGTAATAAAAATAAAAACGTAGAAACTGAGATAAAAATTTAAAAATGGACTCGTGCAAGTTTATCCCTACGCTTATATATCATAACGCGCTCGGAACAACTTATAACAATATATTGAAGAAATATAACAGAAATCTTCAATTAATTAAAAATTTATACACACGAAAATAAGTAAAGAATTCTCGGACACAAAAAGTAGTAACGGAAGATACGCCGAGAATGTCCCTTTTCACTCGGTCTATTTAATATATATATCTTCTTTCGGGTTTTTCAGTCCTAGGTCTGCCATCACTATGTCTTTCTTCCACGGTATATGATGTGAGTTGTACATATAACTGTACTCCTGACTTCATGTTTTACGGAGTCCATTTAACCTCGGTCTTTCGTTTTTTTTTCAGCTATTTTTCCTTCCATCGCGTCTGTTAGCATTCCTCCACGTCTCGATATGTGTCCGATTCATTCCAACCTCCTTTTTCTTATGCTTCGTAGGATAAAACGTCGTTCTTGTACTTGGTCAAAAATACTATATGGTTTGATACTTTGTCGGTCCATGATACTTTCAGCGGACGACGCCAACACCAAGTTTCAAATGCTTCTAATTTCTATCTTTTACAGACAAAGTCCAGGTTTTTGACCCATACAAGGCTACCGGCCATACATATGTTGTTACTGTTCGTTTCCGTAAATTTTGGGACATGCTTCGCTGTGAGATTAACGATTTTTTCTTCATGAATGCTTTTTTCGCCATTGAAATTCTGGCTGATATTTCCTTATGATAAGATACATCCTCTGTAATCGATTGTCCCAAATATTTGTGTGTTTTCGCCTGTTCTAAAGCTTTCTAGTCTTAACCATCTTTGATTCTTTAGTGATGCACATGATTTTGGTCTTTGCCGCATTAATGTTCATTCCAAATTTCTTCGCCGTACGCTATAGCCTCGTTAACATTTTTTCTAAACAATTCTGAATTTTCGACCGCCGATCTTGATTCCTTCCTTGCATGTTTGTAGGGATTCATTGACAATCATCTCCGCGCATATGTTGAACAATAGTGACGAAAGGAGGCAGCCTTGCCTGACACCTTTTGTGATATTAATTTCTCCATCTAACAACAACTGTTTGTTTTATGTATAAACTTTGTATTATGTTAATTAGCTTGCATAGTCTTCCATGTATCTTTTCATTCTATGTTTGATAATGTGGAGGAGAATTTTAGCCGTGTGACACTAGACAAATTGTTCTATAATACTAACACAACTTTGCCGTCTCCTTCTTCGGAATTGGTATTAACACTGAGTGGAACATTTCCATCGGCGACTCTTCGGATTTCGTTTCTTGAGCTCCCATAACCTTTTAAATAACTCCTGTCTACCATGTAATATGATCTCCGTAGGGATGTTGTCAATTCCAGGTGCCCTATTTTTCGGCAACGCTTTTATCGCTGCTTCAAACTCCTGAAGTAGTATCGGTCTGTATTCTTTTGTTTCATTTTGATTACGAATTATTTTCATAGTTTCATCATTATTGTAAAGTTTTTTTACATATTGGCGCCGTACTTCTTTCTGTTCCTCCGTCATGTTATATATATATATATATATATATATATATACACGAAAGAGATTAAAGAAGCTGCGAATATAGAAAAAATGGAAATGAAAATAAACGGACAATACTAACTACGGAAAATGGTGGACAAAATAAATAAAACCGGTGATGATGATGATATCGTATGTCTTTGGGTAGTGTATATATCCGCATCCAGGTTTCGAAGCCATGTTGTCACCCCCCCGTCTGATACTGCTCGAATATCCTTCAGCCGCCCTTAAGAGCTCTGCGTGGGCATATGTTAAGGATGTAATCCATTTTCTGATATCTTAATTGACAGTCGCAGGATGCATCATCTTTAAAACCCCACTTTTCGAGTATATGACCACTGTGCCCATGTCCTACTCTGTCACGATTTCAACGCACTCAGTATTTCCGCTCTAGGTCAAAACCTGTTGACCTGCAATTCAGTGTGTCTATCGTACCGTATCGGTCTGGGTTCTTATGGTCCCATTCTTATTTCCAGGATGCAACTGCGTCAAAACCATCCGCTACAATGAGTTTTGTGTCTAACCTGTGAGCAATTTATTTAGTAAATTCGACGTTTTCATATCCATTTTTTTTCTTCTTCCCAGAATTACGCAATCATCTACTTTTTTTACAAAATAACCTAATAAATCAGTCGTTTTATATATATATATATATATATATATATATATATATATATATATATATATATATATATATATATATATATATACGAGTATATACTAGCGATGGACATAACCGACTGATGACTAATAACTAATTCGAATCTTTACCGACTAATTCGGTTTTCCCAAAATAACCGAATAAATTAGTATTTTTTTAAATTAGTTTATTAATTTAAACAATTAAGTATTCTTTTTTCTTTATACGCGATATTTACATATATTTATAAATCCTGTAAAGGTATAAATAAATTTAATGTTTTATTTAATTTGTACATTATATGCTAAGAAGTGTGTAATATGCTTTAGAATAAAAAAACCGACTACTTTTAAATCGGACGACGTAAATCCGATTGAGTTTAACTGCATTTCGACTAATATCTGTTAGTAGGTTCTATTATTCGGTTATTTTGATTCGGTCGAAATAAAGTAATTACCTTTCGACTGAATTATTCTATAGCGTGTTTTTTCTTTTTTTTTTTTTTACTGTGTTTATCAAAGTTTATTTCGGATTTAATAACAAGAGTTTAACGATAAGTAATCATAATTTCATTTCAGTAATTTATGAATATATCGATATTAGTAGGTTTTGCCAGAACCGATTGAAAATGTTAGTTATATTTTTACTAGAATAAATTATCGTGTTGTTTTTTTTAAACGCCGCTTACATACGACTCGTGTTGTATTAAATTATAATTAGTTTATCGACGGTGTCCTAAAATCTGTATGATTACGTGATTTACTTCACACACTTCGTACAATTCTAGATTATCTGTTAGTTACTTTTCAACTGAAATATATTTTTGAACTTTATTTTATTTTTAAATACATTTAGTCGATTTTATATTTGTTATTCGTTATATGACTTTTTATCATTTAGGTATATTTTCATTTGCCATGACGTCGTTGTTAAACAAAGTAAATTTGACTAAATAAAAAACCGAATAATTCGTCGGTTTTGTAGGATACTAATTGGTCATTTATGTGAATTAGTCGGTCATGTCCATCACTAATATATATATATATATATAACATCGTCATCATCCTCATCGTCGTCGTATTATTTACGTTTATTTTTACGTACAAAATAGGCTATAGCATTCAAGGCACTAATTGTATGCAACGCAGTGGCGTACGCATATGTTATTATACGAAGTTGGATGTCACTGCCTTCTACGTGATAATTAAGAGGTACGTAATAATGAAAAACTTTATAAACATTTTTAAGTTGCAAGTTGGTTTCGAAATCTCGATCGTTGAGTTCATAGTCGAGCACTCTAGCTAACTATGCTACTGCGATATTATATAAAATCAGAAATAAAGTATTACGGGATAAGTCAAAAACAGAAGACGGTCTGAATGCGTAAAGCACTTAATCGGATGGACTGGAAACAGCTAAGCTGAAAAATATGTAAACGTTCAATAAATTGGAAGAGGACAATGCTCGTTCACGGGCTTAACTTCCCTAATACAGTTAAACATATTAATATTAGTTTTTAGCATTAAAGAAAGCTATACATAATATTAGTTTTGTTCGGAGCTTTACCTTATCTTGCTACGTTCTTCGAGTATTGCACCTCCGTATAATGTATCGTCCCTTCTACATCTGGATAATCTACAATTATTCCCCTATATAGCGACGTTTCTAGAGAAGTTAGCATGCTTGATTAAGATGTAGATAGTCCCTACAGTATCACGTTGGGTAAGCTGTAAAGGCAACCCCACTTTTAAAAAAAAAAATTAAGAAAAATTATACGCATTAGTATTAGTTTAGCAAAGAACGTTATACATATTAATACCAGTTTAGCATTAAGAAGATAAAATTTGTAAATTTTAATTTAAAATGGGAAATACAGGCTATTGAATTGTATTGTATATATGTATATATATATATGTGTGTGTGTTTGTGTGGTCGTTATTACATATATACATTTTTTTAGAACTTCCAAAGAATTTATTCTAATATTTATTTAATTTGATACAAATCTATTTCGATTTTCATTTTATCGTAAAAGTAGTACACCGTTCATTTCGTAATACAACGGGTGCTTTATTCGATGTTGGTTAAGTTACATTATCGAATGTTTGCATATTTGGAAAAAATTTTATCATTAATGGCCAATTGAAGAGACAAAATTATCCATTGGGTATCTTCTCGCATAGGGAATATTGTATCCGAAATTTGAGTTATTTCGTTGCCTATTTGAACATGGACACAGCTCGCGAATTTACGATAAAACAGAGTACGGTATTCAATTTTCGTATATCATAATATCGGGTCAATTTTCAATTCAAAATGTGTCTACCAAACGATAAACGAATTCTTTTTACGCTGATATCTGAGATGAAATATTTTGTCGAGAAATAAATAAACATTTATATAATAGCGTATAAAAGAAGTTTTCGACGGTTTGTTGTCTAAATCAATTTGCATTCATTTCGATAAAAACGACTATATAACATAGCAAGTCTCCGAGACGATGAATTTATAGAAAACAAAAGATAGACTCAGAAATATGAACCCCTTTCATATTCGATCGAGTCGGTTATTTGCAAACGAATTTCTTAGATAATATCAGTCAGCCAAGTTCGGAAGATTCGGAATTGTTCTTAGTAGTAAACAAACAAGGAGAAGAAAGCGTTATTTACAAAAACGTTCTTACAACGCCTACTTAGAAAAATATTTTCAAAACAACCTCTGCAAATGTTAACGTGATATGTTCTACGTAAACTATCTCCACCACTTTACTCCAAACCGCAGTTCTATGGAACTTTCAAGCCGGGATAGGAACGCTATTATTCGACACCGTAAGCGTGTCTTGGTGACGCTATTCATTTCTTGAAATAACTGATACGATAAACCTGCGATTGTATGCATTATATGTATATATATATGAACAATCGTGATATTATTTCATGCTTAACATCAATACTGTATGTCATTTTTAAGTACAAAATGGAGTGGCATTCGAGGTATTAATTACAAACATCGTAAATGTGGTTGCACTGCCTTCTACGATTTATGGGTTATAGGATGATAAAAAAACTTTATGCAACGTCCCGAGGTAGAATCTTTGATGTCAGCATCAGGTTGGACCTGCTACCACGGTATATATATGTATGTTTTTGTGTATGTTTACATATATATGACATAACTTGCCAGCACAGGATGGAAGGATCCGTATAAAGGTGTTGAGAACAACAACTCTAACCCTCGCCTACATAGATGTACATTAAAAAGCTGAAATGCGAATAATGAGCGGCACATTAAGGTTGACGAATAAAGACTGGATTCCTGTTCTCACTCACGTTGCTCCTCCAAAATTAAGACGGGAAGAGACTTTTCGAACACTTTGGGAAAATTTTACATATACGGAGAACTGCTTAATGTATGTAGATAAAGACTACAAACATAAGAGAACTGAAATCTAGGCAGCCACCCTGAGAAACGACAGTTTATATGGAAAACACGTCAAGAAACTGGAAGGAAAGATGGAAAGGTGATGAGACAAAGAGTAAAGCCATTAATACAGATCTAGTACAAGAGCCGAACATAAAATCTTCAGGAATACACCTACCCTGACGTGAGCGTTGCAGAATAATTTTTTTTTTTAATTCTTTGTATACGCGCAACTGTTTAGAAAAACAATAAGTGTGTTTGCTGAATGAGCATAGCTTATCGAAAATGTAAGTAGAAGCGTTCTAACGAGCGCACTCCCGACAACAATGTACATATTAGACGTTCAACATATCTCGAGGCTAGCGGCGCTTTAATCTTCTGTTGCCTGGTAATTGACGTTCTGCCAAGATCGATATAAGGACATGATTATTGCAGATTAGCTTGTTAATTTTCTTGGACTTCACAACCTCTGCTATTATTGATACGTTCAAATCCCGATGGATGATTTTATTTGATACGAACCACGGAACATTAATTATCTTTCTTAAGATTTTTGATTGCGTGCATTGTATGCGCTTCATATTTCATGGCATGCAATAATTCTGATCCGTACAACCAAATTGGTTTTAATAGGCTACTATATAGAAGGACTCTTGATATTTAATTTGGATCGTTGATCAAACAGTCGCATTAGTACTGTATTTCTTCTGCGTAGCTCTTGATTCTAACAGTTAAATGGCATCTCCATTACAAACGGCTATCGAGGTAGAAGCCAAGATAGCGGACACGGTCAGTGCTGGGAATAACTACATTATTAATATATATATTGGACTGCACGTTCCTTTTGCTGGTTGTGAATGTAACATGATGGCATTTACCAACATTAATGTGTCAGGATGACGGGGTATATCTGCTGCATAGACTACATACAGCGCTGGTACAAGTGTACTGCCCTGAGGCACCTTTGAACCAACATTATAGTTGGGTGGAGAAAACGTCGTCTTCTTTGACGCAGAAATATCGTTCCGATAGATAGTGCGACAATAACACGCGTTACGTAAGCGCGTCTACAATTATATAAAAATACGCACAAACGAGCTTACGATGTATATATAAGTATACTGTTCGAGAATATAATTAAATAATGTAATTTTAACGACGAGACAATAATTTAATATTAATAAACTGGTTTTATCTCACCGGACTGGTACGCATGATCGACAAACGAAAGAAATACGTAAAGTTAATTCCCTGTCGATGAAGAACGCGGAAACAAGATTAACTGATAACGCGCAACAATTAAGACTCCGAACGGGACAAGGTAGATACGCTTATACATTGAATGAAAAATGACTTCGAATCCCTTATGCGAATGTGGGGAACTCTCAATTTCTACAGTTAAATTTATATTACAATAATAACACGTTTATAATAAAATATATCGAATCGATGGTATGAACCATTGACTATCGCTTATAGAGAGAGAGAGAGAGAGAGAGAGTTTGTTCCACTTATTCGAGCTGGGTATTATTAATTTGAAAAGTGTAGAATATAGTGAGTTTTAACGTTTTGAGCCCAAAGCCGCATTTTGAACCTTGTTGGTAACAAAAACACATGTCAGTCAAATGGGACTGACGAGCAAGGTTGATTTTTGTTTTGAAACTAACAAAGATTTTTTTGTAGATTATTTATTATGTAAAAATTGTGTTAGTCATTTTATATAAGTTGGTTTCTAATTAAGAATAGAAAGGAGATAATAAAGATAAAGAAAGGGTTAAGACGGGGATGCTGTCTGTCGCCAGCAATATTTAATATATATGCATGGAAGAAAGTTATGGCAGAATTTAAGAATACGGAAATTGAAGTGAATATAAATGGAAAAATATACTCAACAATCAGATTTGCTGATGACATAGTTTTGCTAGCACAAAATGAAAAAAAATTTACAAAAAAAAGCTGAAAACAATGGACGAACTTTTAACCAAACGGTGTAAAATGAAAATAAACAAAATTAAAGCATGCTCCCGAGGTCAGAATCAAATAATAAATAAAGAACTAGATGGAATAAGAATAACTCGAGTAAAACAATTTACATACTTGGGGAGTATCGTAATAGCAGTTGGAAGAAATTAAATAGACATACGAGCGAGAATAACCCAAGCAATAAACGCTTTCATAAGTAAGAAAAACCTACTGACATCCAGAAACATCTCGCTGGAAACTATCATTTTATTAAGACATTTGTCCGAAGCGTTGCTCTATATGGGAAACTTGGACCATGTCTAAAGCATATATTAAAAAAATGTAAGCGTTCGAGATATGGTGTTGGAGAAGAATGTTAAGAATAAAATGGACGGAGAAAATCACAAATGAACAAGTGCTAAAAATAGCGAAAGAAAATAAAAATACTATTACGGAAATAGATACTAGAAGAAATAGAACGATTGAACATCTGCTAAGACATTCAAGATGGTTCGCAAATATAATTCAAGGAATGATGGAAGGAAAACCAGGAAGACCGCGGAAAAAGTATATGGATGATGTTAGAAAAGGGAGAAGATATCAAGAAATAAAGAATATGGCTGGCAACAGGATTCATTCGATGTAATTTCCCACCAACCTAAGGGTTGAGGAGAAAAAGAAGAATTCATGTAAAATAATTTTGGGTACATCGATTGGTTAAACTGAATAATGGAAGTTACAGATAAAAACATAATATTTTCAAATATAATATATGTAATTTTTCTAAATTAGTACTATCTTATACCTAATGTATAAATGAATACTAGTAATAAACTTGAATTAACATAGTATACGAGAGAGGTGTACATTTACACAACTTCAGCGGTATGTATGAATAATACACAAAGAACTATTTGGCTAGTTGATATGGTTTCCATCGCTTAAGGCATTCGACGCCGTTTTCACAGTGATTAATGTGATAGCAGACAATGTGATGCTTATAAATGACTGGCGTTTTTTTTTTTAGGTTTTATTTCGTTAAAAAAAAAAATAGAAAAAATCTAAGGAAAACCACAGTGGTTCGAAATTAATATTTATTAATATGAAGTAAAGATTAAAAATTAACATCACATTTATACAAAACGATCACATGTGCCGGCGATAATAGACAACGTCAGATGACTGACACGAGGTTCAAAGTGATAAAAATAAACAATCACTAAACGTTTCATAAAATTGTAAAGAATGTAACTATTAAGTCCATTTTCGAGTGCATATAAAATAAAATATAAGAACGCAAATATGCGTGCGATATATAAGAAATATGTAAAAATATTAATTTAGATATAAAATTTATAAAAATGAACAAAAAAGAAAAATAGTATTTTTATTATAATCCGATACTGAATACAGTAAACAACGCAATCTATAATCAGCGATATCAAAACTTATACGCATAATCATACCAAAAGCACAGAAAATAAAAATAATTCATAGCTTCCGTCTAATATGAAAATTGATTTATATAATAGAGAATTCATTATCGAATTTAATAAATAATTTGTCTCTTTCTTTCATTACTTTTTCCATTTTTTCAAGTAGCTTTCCTTTTAGTGATTTTAACTACTTTCTCGTTCTTTACTGGGTATTATCGTTTGGATAACAATTCGATAGACGACGCGAATGTTGTGCGTCATGTAATATCAACTGGTTAATTTCATCTCGCGTAGAAGATGGAGTATCCAGTTTGGTAGTCTGGGTAAAAATCGATTTATCAACAGATGCTAGTTAAATGTCGTCTATATCCGACAGAAGCATACAAAAGACCCGATATGTTTAATGTCGATTTAAAACAGGCGAGTTCATTTTCGTCGTTAACCCTTTCAGTCGCGTATGAAATTTTGGCAGAAAATTATAAAATCTCATCGTCGTCGTAGTCGCATCTCTTGGGACAGCGTGCAACTCATGTGATGCGATTTCCAGCATGCTAAAGTTTTACTTGCTAAATTGGACGTTATCATTTCCAGTCTTCTTCCTCCTCCGCAGGGTTTCCCTTGTATTTTCCCTTGTGTCTTCCCTTGTGTCTTCCCTTGTGTCTTCCCTTGTGTCTTCCCTTGTGTCTTCCCTTGTGTCTTCCCTTGTGTCGCCAATACGAAGATTCCATTTTTTCGTAAAATCTTATACAGACTCTTTATTATATTACGCTCTTTTTTAGATAACCCTTGATGATTTTCAATGTTCTTACATAAATATAATTCGAATTTAGAACCAGAAAATATATAATTTATAATAGTGGACATGGTGACTGAAAGGGTTAATAAAATAGTAAGACTTATTATGTTTCATAATTACAACGAACTCTTTTCCGACGTACTTTCGATAATATTTATTTTTTAAAAAAATCATACAATAAAAATACGCGAATTTTTTGTAGAAATTTTTAAGAATAAACTTGAAGAGAATACGCAGTAACTTACATATTTTAAAACAAACGGCCATGAACTTTATGCGCAAAAACCTACATGCTCTAATACCATTATAACAATACGGTATTTTTCGGAACATCCGAAAACGTACACAACTTTAGACCCGCGCGTTAAAGGGTAATCTTCGAAAGTGGAACATGTTTTTCGGCTGCAGAATGTGCATGCCCAGTTTGGGCACGGTCAAGCCAAAGAAGGTGGATATAGACATGAAACAGTACGCATTATAACGAGTTGTCTCAGGCCAACAAATGTATTTACTAAGTGGTATTGCACCTCCAAACATAAGGAAGATGGCGGCTGCAGATATAGAAAGAACCAAGCCAGCTCTGGACCCTCGGCATGCATGGGCAAAATGCTGCAACACCGCGTTTGAAGTCTAAAGTATGGCATTAAATACTAATACAAAACGAGCACGAGTTAGAATATGGCAAAAGACAAAGTTCAATCTCGAGATTTCAATGTGAAGGAAAAACCAGCGGAAGGTTTCGATGAAAGCTGGCGAATATGGAAAACCCTTAATCGGATCCGATCAGGGTGTACCCGAACAAAACAGATCCTAACAAAGTGGTCGCTGGCCAGGGACGGACACTGCGAATACGGCGAGATACAGACCATGGCACGCCTACTCGAATGTGAATTGACTAGTATTAGATGGACGATGAAGAATGTTATTGACGCGGACGAGGACGCTATAAAGTTGGCGGAATACTGGTCCGAGAAAATTTAATAGATAGTTTAAGTTATAACTGGCTCAATACTTTAATTTTTTATATAATGTGGAATGTAGTGATTTTTTATAAAAAATCAATTGAAAATTAGTTAAATCACTAATATTTATTTTCTTAAGGAAAACACAAAGCTTTTCGGCATTTACGCCATTATCAAGTGAAAAATTTAAAAAATCATAATTTTAAAAATATAAATTAAATATAATTACTTAAAAATATGTGATGGTAATTGTGAAAATATGATTCAAAAATGATGTCTGCTTCTGTCGATCTATTTTTTTGATTTGTTGAAATTTAATATCAATATATTTGTTTATTAATTTAGTTTTTTTATATTAATTTTTTCTTCAATATTATTTTCCTGATTCTGAAAAGCTTTGTGTTTTCCTTAAAAAAATAAATACTAGTGATTTAACTAATTTTCAATTGATTTTTAATAATAATACTGTCGGCGATATAACGTAAAGTCGATTTTACGAAAATAAGAAAAAATTTGAACTGAAACGTTACAATCCATTGAATAGTTATTACGCACAAACGACTTATATTTCAAATACAGAAAAATAATACGATCAGTATTATTATTATCATCATTATTATCGCTCATTTGTGAAATTTGCGTGAAAATCACAAGACGCTTCTGTCATCTATATGAGAAATATCGATGGTTCAATACCATACAATGATCATTTATCGCAGATATCGAAATTATTGTGAAAAAAAAATTATATATATATATATGTATACACGAGAATGATACGTAAGTTACGGATAATTACAAGAGATGAAACATCGACAGAGGGGAGTTACTAAAATCGCGATGGCTCAACTCACAAAAAAAAAATCTGGATAGTCACGACACTACGATGGATACCGAAGCATGTTTTAGTCTTCTCTCTCTTTCTATTTGTATCGAAATGCTGAACGTTAAAAGCAACAGGTGTTCAAATGTGTTCGAAATGTTCAGCGCTAGAGAAGGACGCTCAGAGTCTCATGGACCCCCCCAAAAAAAGAACAAACGTCTCAATCCTGAATGAAACGTCTACGCGATATAGTGACGAGACGAATCATACTTTGGCCACATTATGCGGTAAGATAGTTCTGAAAAACTAATTCTAGCAGGTACACGGTGGTAGGAAAATGGAAACAAGGAAGCCCGTAAGATACACGGATGTAATTAAACAAATGAGAAACGCCACATTGTTACTCAATACGCGGAGAACAAAAAACGCACGGCGATCCAAAAATTTCGGCAAATTAAGGGTTCGCGATTTCACGATGCTCGAATCGAGCTAATGAGGAAGAAGATGTGTAAAGAACTTCTTACATTTGCGCATGTATAACTTGAAATGTTTATTATATTTCCTAGGACGCCGTATAATTACATACATAATAAACAAAATACAAATAAAATAGGTAATAATAACAACAAAGAAATATTTGACGTATAAAAGCATAATCTTCCGTTAAATAACGCACAGTTTTATCAACAACAGAAACGTCTAAAATTTTCTCGATTTATTATGACATAAAATACAATGTCTTCAGCGACGCCTTTTTTTTTAACCGTGCTCTTTGCGACTACTCACTTCCATTACAGTTCCGTGTTAGTCTTTCCGGAACTGCCACTTGTTAAATTTCTGGAAATATACACTTTTCTCGGTATACTCTACAAAGTATACTAAAAGAAATTAGTAAATTCCCTCAAAATATTCTTCGAAATAAATGTGATATTTATATATATATATATCATAAAAATACGTTTTTGTATGCGTACATACAGTATATATAGGTCAAAAAAAAATCTGTTGTACAGATTATTATTAATCTAAAAGCAACTAACGCTTGAGACATGAGGGAGAGGAAGCTAAATCAAGGAGTAGAGACGAGACATACTTAATAACGTAATTAGGTTAGTTAGATAGGAGTTCTTTGAAGAGGAAGTGAGGAAGGAAAGTTAACATACAATTTTAGCGAGAAGTACAAAGGACAGTCAATGAGAATATGGTAGATGGAAAAAGTATACACACGGTGCACTGAGGGGCCGGCGTTCTGTTGATCATGTATAAATGTGCGAGTCTTGTATGATTCAGCCGCAGTCTACCGAGGAAAATGTCATCTCTACGGTTTGAAAACGACGTCTTCAAAGATAAAACGGAATTTTTATTATGTAGATATATATATATATATATATATATATATATATATATATATATATATATATATATATTTGCCGAGTATATTCGATAAACTAGCAGCGGGTGTTGTATAAAAAGTTTCAAAGTACAACATCCGAGTGTTGATATTTTCGAACGTTTGCAGTACGGTTTCTTTTAGCGTTTCCATAGACTGCAGCGCCATGTTAGATTTTTGTTTGAAACACTGCCTTGTAGTACATATTAGCATTCAAATTTCATCTACCGTATTAAGGTATATCGTTACTGAAAGACGAGGGTGCGATGTTAGTACAAAAATTTCGGACATCCGATGAAATCTATATGGCGATCGGAAAATTAATTCGAAGAAATCACTTAACGATAATTAAACACGAAGATATAATAGCCTAAATATGTGGAAGTTATATCAAAAGGTCCGTTATAATATGCCGATGCGAAATTATTATAATTTTATACCGGCGTTTATTATACAATACCGCTTATTAGACGAACTGTAGATAATTTACGATATATTTATATAATAAATATGTTTAAAATTCAATTCACGTCAACCGGAACGTAAAAAATTTTGTTCGCTTTAAAATTTCCTCTATCGCATACATCGAAGGGATATAACAATTTATCGCTAAAACGAATTTCTTTCGAGACGGGCATGGCACACGCGTGATCATCATTTTCAGATCGGACGAATGTAACCGATTCAGTTAGATGAACGCAAAAATTATACGTCATAATCGCGAACTAAAATTAATTTTAAAACGAAATAAAATTAAACGCGGAAAAAATTTGCATAATCAACTACTTACCTAAACATGACGATGTCTTATAAATCGAGCGCACGCCTGTAATCAAACACCAATGTATTACTAGTAACATAAATAAAATAAATGAAGCTTCTATTTCATTTGAATACACCGAAAATACATACACGAAATAATCAAAATTAAATAATAATGAAAGCCCAACTTGAGCAAAGACCTTTTCTTACCGGTTTTTTTTTTCTTTAATATTTGCTTCCATCTCTTGCTTTCCGAATTGGTCCCTACCTACTTGACGATATCATCTTTCCATCATACATTTTCTGACCTAGCTATCTGGTTGTGTCCGCGTTACATAACCACACCGCGTTCATTTTAGTTTTCTCGCTATCTCCATTAGGTCATCTGTTCTTGACTCTGTGCTCTTAATACCACGTTCTTTATTTTATCAAATTTTGTAACCCCTAATATTTTTCTTTCCTAACTTTTTTTATTTGCTTTATATTATACGACCGTGAACCCATAAGTAATCACCGATACGATATACGTGTATTAAATACTTGCGCTTTTAATGATAAATAAAACTCGCGACAAGGGGTCGCCTTGCCTAACTCCCTTTTTTCAATGGAAAGCTTTCTCCTTCATGATCCAATATTATCTTTCCCTGATCGTAACTATTCGTTATTGAACATAGTTGAATTTAGTTTATGTACATATAATATTGAGCAATAATTAAACATCGATTCTATTACTCCTTTATTAACTCTTCCTTTATATTTAACTCCACCTAAATTCGGCTGAATTTTAAGGTCTTCTTTTATTTGCTTTATCTAGAAGGAATTTTACGTGTTTATCTCAAATTTTAATTTATCATCTAGAATAATTTCTAGATATTTAAAGGATTTAACCACGGGTAATGGTTTATTATAGATTAATTTTCTTGAGTTCACTTTTAAATTTAGAAACCTGACTGTTACTAATTACCATCATTTCCGATTTACCAACTGAAAATTCGATGATGATGATCAAAAGTAATTTGAAGCTTCTTACAAATATTTCTGATATTATAAATTTCTAAAAGGACTCTTTTAATTTCGGAGCACAGGTCTTCCGCAAAACTGATAAATTCGGCATTATATCCATTTTCAACAGCAAAGATTTCTAAATTATTATGTATAAATACAGATAGAAAACCGTGAGGTATGCCGCAGGAAATGTTTTTATACACAGTAAATTTATCAGAAGTTATTCTAACTTTCCTATATTGGATAAATAATTAATAATAGTATTTATTAAGTAAGGATTTTCAGAATTTCGATAATTTTAGAGTGTTTACAATTGTCAAATGCACCCTTGACATCAAAAGTTATTCTTATCAAGTTATTATCTTTTCCAAAAACGATAAAGTCGTAAAGTTTTCTAATTGCCATCTCGGAAGAATAGTCGCGTCTAACCCCGAACTGATATGCAAAATATTTTTACATTCGATTTCATTTAATAATTTTACGTTAATTGATCTTATACCAACTGAATTTAACAACGTTATCATAAGAGTTACATTTCGTCTAATCTTTATTAGGTTTATCGATAAGATTAATTATCCCCAACCTTCCAGATATCAGGAAATATCTGGAAAAGGGATCCGAACGTATACGCAAACAATTCAGAATTTTTACTATTAATGATTTTGACAGCGGTGTTATGTATTAACTTTTAAATTATTAATAATATCGATTAATTCGTTACGTGAAATATTACAGTTAGGATTAAACTCATGAAAAATTTGAAATATACGAATTAACAAGATTTTCTTCTTTATTCGGAAATAAATACTACGAGAGAACTTTGGATTTTTCTTCATTGTTGGTTGTAATTACGTTATTATCTAAATGTAATGCGGGAAATTCAAAAGGTTCGAATTTTCCGGCTACTAATTTATATGGTTTTCCAAAAACAAAAGGAACTTTGAATAAATGTTTTCCAACCATTTAACCTAGTTTCTTCTATTAATTTTTTATAAATTTTATTCAACAGGGCTAGAATAGCTTTAAAAATGATTTTCTTAGTTATAGATTTTACCTTATTAAACTTACGTCTGATTTTATTAATAGAAACTTTCAAACTTTCTAATTGAGGAGTGTCCATTATACTTGGTAAGCTTAATCATTTTGCATTGATTAATCTTATTAGTTAAAAACGACTGGAAACTATTTTTTTCAACCATTGAAGAGGAATTACTATTATTAAACCGAGAAATAAATTCCGATAACTCCGAACTGCGTATCAAGTCAATTTACTATAGTTAATATTATATTGTTTAGGACGTGTAGTCTTTATCTCTAAAGCAATAAGATAATATCAATACTACAATGATCGGAGAGATCGAAAAATGAAACCGTACGACTAATATTATTTTGAAAAAAGTCTTTTACCATAAGTAAAAACGCTTTTACCGTTATTACCATTACGGCTATAAAAGGTGTATTCGCAAAAAAAAACACATCCTGTTTAAGCAAAAGAAACTTCTGCTTTAGTTCGTTATATAGAACTGTGTGTCCACTGTGGCAGCTCCAGTTATTACTGGGATCCTGCCTACTGACCTTATTAAATCAGCTTTAATTTCTGAGTTTATAACGTTTAAAATATATAACGATAAACTCAGTTAAAACTAACGTATTAGAATCGTTTATATCTTAATTTAGTATTAAACTATAATATATTTAATAACGAGAATTCTTTCATTAAGGAAATTAACGTAATTATATTTGATTTATGGCAGAAAAGATAATGCAATAGTTTGCTTAAAACTTTTAAGTTCTTTAATAGGCGTAGAAAATAGTTTTAACGTCATAGACCAGTTAGAGATAAATTTCTATACCGGTCAAGTGCTGTCTGGACACGGCAATTTCGTATTTTAAACATTTTAACATAAGATCGTCGGATATTTATTTATTTTGCGATTATCGATTCGGTTGAACATTTTCTATTTGAATTTTACCGAAGAGTGCAATGTTAAAGGAAATTAGTAAGAGATCAATTTAACGATTTCAATCATTTAACTATAGAAGAAATAAACAACAGGAAAAATTATAATTTGTTAAATTAGTAAAATAGTAACATTTATTTAAAACTTTATTTTGAAAATGTTACAATTTAAGATACAAGAATGAATTATTAAATGTTGGATTAAAATGTTCTATTACAACATATTAAGATTAACATTATCGTATTATTGTTGTCATTATAATTGTGTTTTGATTGTAAATGGAGTTTGACGTGGCATAAAGCTTAATTGTATTCTCGCTTTGGAATTACGAGTCAAAACACTAAATAAATTATTAACGTGACTAATATAAAATTATCAATGAATTTCTTTTCCAAAATATTCGTTCCCAAAGATAATTTTAATAACTAGAGTAATTAATTAATTCATCGGGCGCCGTTTTCGGTATTTGAAAAACGTAATTTTTACCGTATCGGATTAATCGAAACATTATCGTATAAATATTTAGTAATATTTTAATAAATTCTTATTTTTCGTATCTCCGGTAAAATATACTAATCTATCGTATATCGTCAATATTTTTCCTTTCACATTTAATATATATATATATATATATATTTGTATATACTTATGAATGTGGGAATAAATGTATATATATATATATATATATATATATATATATATATATATATATATGTGTGTGTGTGTGTGTCTATTCACAGGTATATATACAATTTTTTAGAATATAAATGAGCGCTTCACGTTTTTTTTATAAATAAAATAATTTCAACTTTTAGCCGAAGACAAATATTCGGATATTTTATTTTATCTCCGAAATTTTATATATCATACATTAGTACATATATACGCATATAGATATTGTATATATATAATATATATATTATACATATACATATAACAAGTATAGCAAATAATAAAATTATCGAGTTGTATAAATAATTAATTGGTTAATTTTTTTATACAAGCGGTAAAAAATTGTAGTCACTTTTGTGTTAATTCTGGAATTGTACGAAATTACTTCATCGTCTGTTTAAACAAATACTGTAACAGCTTTTTTAGCTTAAAAAAAAAATCATTAACATTACCGTTTTTGCACACTTACCTGAATAAATTTTTCTGGATAAATTTCTTCACTGATGAAAACAATTCTGTAGTGTATCAGTTATGTATATATATTATATATATATATGTGTATGTATATAAAGGGAAAATAAATGTGATCAGGACCAGTTCGAAAAGATGTGCGAAACGGAATACAACGTAATGTAGCGTCGTCGATTCTGTAAATGTACAAGCGTCAAACAGAGATCCAATCATAGGCACATGTTGCATTTATATAGAGAGATTCGAGGGACCGATGTTACAGCGGGACGCGTTTCAGATTACGTCACTAAATAAAGGGCCAATCGTAAGACATTTGTCGAGTAAATTCCACATAACCGCTATACCCTTCGTATGACCATCGCCTAGAAGAAAAATTTGTCATAATTATGTAAGTACCAGTTCCTGGAAGTGGAGAAAGGAAATTATAATACAACCTACAAGAAACCCTCTACAATAGAAGATACATATGTAATACAATAATTACACACGAGCACACACACGGGCGCAACGTATTTCGCAATTATAACGAAATGATGCGAGGGTGTTCTAATAATCCCACGTAAATGAAGCTCGCTTTGAAAATGAAGCCTTTCGGGAAACATTGTACTCTCGTGACGTGTGGATATATATTTATGTGTGTGTGTATATGGGCGTATGGATGCATGTATGTATGTATAATATATATGTACACGATATGTTACATTTATATACATGTGTGTGTGTGTGTGTACGTGAGCGTGTTTTTGTAATTAATTTAATAAATCGAGTGAACAAAATTTTTTTTAGCGAAGTTAATGTATCGTCTGAAACTGGTTGTAAAAGATTGTTAGACGTGCAACGTAATCTTCCGAGTTAATAAAGGAGCCTATATTTCAATTAGACGTAAAATTTATGTATATTGAGAGCGTTTACGGACATTAATAATGCTCTATTAGCTGCATACTTCTTCGGTTTCGAGAATAATTATTCCTGTTGAAAAATGTTTGCGATTGCGATACCGTAAAAGCGTTCAATCGCGCGTCGGTTTGAAGAAAGCTTTTTTTTTGTCAGCATGTACTGCTGCCACGGCCTGGAGCACCCGAAAATAATTATTGGATATTATATAATCATATCTATATTTCGGAACAACTGTGCTGCAATTGGGTTATTGGGTAAAACTTCTTGCAGTGAATTGCAACTGAAATTTGGAGGTCGGTATGTGGAGTATTGTGGACACCCCCGAGAAATAAATATCTGAGTTGGAAAGGGTGTTTGAACACATATCCGGTGCATAATGATGGATCTGTTTTATTTATAATGTAGCCACGAATCAATACAGTGTGACCAATGCGAAAACAGGATATAACTATACATATTCCTTCTTACTGTGTAAAAATTTGTTGTAGGAGTAACATTCCATAGATCACAGAAGGTTTTATTTCTTTTGTATTTGATTCAGATTCGGATATAGCAGTTAATTGATATGGTTGAATAGTGGCTGCTTCTTTAGCTGTTTTGTCTGACAGTTAATTTGATGGAAAACCTTTTTTGAATGATACAATCCGACGCTAAGACTCGAAAATAATTGAAACGAACTTGTATTCTTGTCTAATACTGCTGATTAAAAGTTATTTAACCGACGATAAATCTTTGTATCGAAAAAGAACTTTTATCGTCTTATCGCGAGCGTCGCTCGTGCTAGTAGACGAGGATCGTTAATATTTATTCCACATTAACGAAAATCTTATGTTCAAATATATTCGCACTAACCTCTCTATGTTGACAATATTTCAATCTATACGTCACCTATTCCGAATTTATTACAAATTTAAGTATAGGTAACCCAGAGAAGACGGACGGTTTTATTTTTTGAATAGCGCAGTTGGTAACACTGCTAACAGCGCAAAACGCATGCTCCGCGTTTAGAGTATACACGAGAGATTTGTTTTTGTTCAGTTTTATTTTCCGTAAATTGTATTATATATTTTTTTACATTTACTTTTCAATGGACTTATATACGGAAAGCTGTGGTCATTTTATATTTAAAACTTAGTTATTTTACTAAGTACATATTTTGTTGTTTAATATATATATATAGGGAAACCGAGAGACGACAGATGGTTTCGTTTTTTTGAATACCGTAATTAGTAACACTGCTACAACTCAAATCGTGTACTCCACGTTTAGTGTACACACGAGAGGTTCGCTTTCAGTTATCATAGTATCCTATAACGAGAAAGAGCGCACGTTTTGAGTGGAACGTTATTTTCGGCCTGAATCGATCGCGACAGTACAAAGAGAGTTTAGAAATGAATTCAAATTTTCGTAGAGATATCGTAAGTTCTGCGTTTACAAAACACATCCATAAGATCTGGAAAGCCTGAAAACACGGATTTCTGAAGAAATTTTATAAAGATTGAATGAATGTATTGTTGCAAATGGCGATCATCCCAATGATATTGTATTCGACAAATGATTACCTCGTTATTTATTATTATTATTTTATAATAAATATACTATCAACAATTTGCCCTTTTCTGTAACAAGCTTAATAACATTAAGAATGTACGTCGGATCCAAGAAAGTTCTTAATAAAAAATGTTCGTCCGAATTGTCGCTACAAATCTAGCTTAAAATTACCCTTAAAATCCATCATCCCTTACACCACAATTGGGGGGTTGTAACCGATGCGATTTTTCCAGTAAAATCTTATTTTCCTATTTTTAAATAAAATTCCATTTAAAAATTTTGGTCGAGTAGTTTTTGAGTTATTCAAGAAACAACAAAATCATCTATCTTCTTTGGTTCATCCTACACTACTTAAACTTCGAAAATACAAAGCCATATTTTCTCTCTAAAAAAGGGGGGAATATAAACCCCGAAATCCTATTAAATAATTATAATATTAATCGGCACGGTTTTATATGTTGAAATTATAATCGATAAAAGGTTTAACTCCGACGTGCATATTACCTGTTACATAAATCTGATTCCCAATAAGGTGCACAATTGAATATTAATTTATACAATGAATTAAGTACAATTCCCTAACATTTACATTAACCGATTGGATTTTATATTTTATTTGACTCCATTAATTTATATATATGTATCTAACAGCGTGAATTTTAATCTTCGATTATTTTTAAATCAAACGAGACACTGGGAACAAATACAAATATAGCACAAATATGGATAAGAATGACTTTCGGAAAATTAAAACAATTCATGTTGAAAACAAACTGAATACTGCGAGCCTGAGGCACGGAAGATGAATCCTCGGTTGAAAGATGTCCCATAGCTAGAAGAGTGAAGAACGGATGCAGATTCCGCCGAGGCTATTTAATATATATATATATATCTTCTTATTCTCGCCAACCCGGAGGTTGGTGGATAGCATGACGAATGAGATGATCACGTGCCGCATACGACCTCCTTCCTTTAATGTTATCCGTAAACTTCCTTCGCGGTCTTCCCCTTTGAATTTTCCCGATTGTTTTTCCTTCTATCAGGTTAGCAATCCATATCGAGTAACGTATAATATTTCCTACTACGGTATCCCTTTTTCTTTGTATCGTTATTAAAATTTCACGTTTTTCATTTACTCTGCGCAATACCTCGCAGTTGGATATTTTATCAATCCATTTTATTTTTAACATGCGCCGCCAGCACCATATTTCAAGCGCCTGTAATTTACATTTTTCCTTCTTCAACAAATTTTTGGCATCCATAAAGGGCGATACTCCAAATGAAACTCTTGATAACATGTTTTCTAATATCCAAAGATATATTTCTGGACGAGAGGAGGCCTAGTTTTTTTTTGCTGAAATCATTCTTTTCTCGGGCTACTCCTTATTTCCTATTCCGTTCTAACATTATTTGTTATTAGGCTGGCCAGATATTCAAATTGCTTCACATGCTCACCTTTTACCATTTACTAATATTTTCGAAACTTTGGTTTTAGTTTTATTAATATTCATTCTGCATTTGTTGTTTAAAAGTTTGTTTAAAACATTAATGGACTTCTGCAATTTTGCTTCGCTATCCGTAATTAGTGCTATATCATCGGCATATCTATATATCTAACTCCGTTTATTTGTATTCCTCCGTCATCAATTTCCGAAAAACACTTCATTGCTTTTTCCAGATAAAGATTAAACAGCACTGGTAACAGGCAGCATCCCTGTCGAACTCCATTTTTAACTTTCGCGTTGGTTTTTTTATTTATCATGATTTGTTGATTTTTATACAACTGAAAAAGCATTCTTCTATCTCTGAAATCTATATTTATTTCCTTTAGGCATTGAAACATAGTATCCAAATTAACATTGTCAAAAGCCTTTTCGACGTCAATTCTTCTTGTTCTTATCGTATCTGTCATGTTATATACGTTTTTTTCCAATATTTCACTATTTGGACTGCCTCGTCCGAGATTCCGTCAATTCGTGTCATATCTTCCATCCCGCATCGCACTGGCAGCAATGAGCAAGTTAATAAGTGCTCCGAATCTTGTACCATGCCACAATCACATCTGTCATTATCTGTAATTTTCCATCGTTTCATGTTCTATGCTGTTCTACCTGTCAGAGTTCTTATTCTATTCAGAGTTTTCCACGTTGACCACGGCAATTTATTACCGGGAGGTAGATGTTCGTTCGGTTGTTCCCATAATTTTAATCGGTTTTCTTTCAGCCTTCCTTTAACTCCATCCTAGCGATTTCCAGCGTTTGCGTCAGAGCGTTTGCTGTTTTAAGAAAAGGTCCTTTTTAGGACCAAAACCAAGTTTAACAGTAATGTCGATAAATATCGAAGGACTGACATCAGAAAAGGAAAATATTTTGTCTGAACTATGCAAAAAAACTAAATGCGATGTGCTTTGCATACAAGAAACACATTGGGAAACAAAATATAGGAAACCAAATGTGTCCGGGATGAAACTCCCGATGGAAAGGTCACACGAAAATACGGTTGACGTCAATGAAGGCTATATGCATAGTTCTATTCATTTACAGCATTTTTTCTATTAACAGCCTGAGTAACAAAATAGCTTCTCTTGTACGCCTATTTTTTTAAAATCCAAATTGGTCGTCTGCTAGGTTTTCTTCTATTTTCCTGTGTATTCGTTAATATATTATCTTGGTTAGAATTTTTTGGAGCATGAGATAAAAGGCTAACAGTCCAATGTTGCTCATATATTTGGGTATTATTATTTTTTGGTATGGCAACCAGCTGATTCATTTGAAAATCCTCAGGGATTATCCCCGATTCATAAATATCCTTTATCAGCTGATACCGTGTGTTTTTTGCTCTATCTCGTAGTATTTTAATGAGCTCGCTAGGAATGCCATCCACTCCTGTAGCTTTTCGTGATTTAAGACTGTTTAGTGCAAAACTCAAATTCTCTTTTATACCTGGTCCACTTCTGACACGGTCGACTCATCTTCGACTACTCTTGCCCAGTCTGTTTCTTTATCTTCATATAGATTCTCAATGTACCCATCGAGTTTGTATTTTTTCTTTTTCTATTATTATGTCTCCACTGTTATTTTTAAGAGTACATAAATTCTTACGTCTCGGCTTGAATTGCATATTTCCTTGTATGCTTTTTCCATGTTTCCAGTTTTTATATTATGATTGATATCCTTGCATTTCTCCATTATCCATTCTTCTTTAGCTTTGATTACTTTTCTATTTACTACATTCCTTAGCTTTCTATATTCTATTATTATTTGCCCGTCTATTTTGGCTTTCCTTCTCTGTTCCATTAGTTGTATTATTTCATCCGAAATTCATGGTTTATAAATAATTCTTTTCTGAATTTCAACGTGTTTTAACGCCGTTTCTTTTATTTGTTTTTTGAAATATTCCCACTTTTCATTGTTATCCTTCTCCATCATGTACTGTGGGTTAAGTCTTTCCTCTGTTTCTTGTTCAAAAGCTGATTTATGTCCATTTATCTTAGATAAATTCCATTTATTGTTCCGGATAGTTTTCCTTCATAGTTTTAGTTTAAGTCTACTGGTCATTATAACTGGAATATAATCTGAGTCAATATTTTCTCCCGTTGACTAGTTCCTATATCTTTTACGAACTAAGATATAGTCTAATTGATATCTTGCTTTATTCCCCCGGGAAACTCCATTCTTCTATTTGGCTGTTCAAGTATTGTATTTGAGATTGTCAAGTCATGACTACTACAGAATTCACGCCTCTGCCATTTCTTTTACCCAGGCCAAGTCTTCCTGTTATATTATCAACCTGTTGTTCTTCAACTACAGAATTCCAGTCTCCTAAAATTATCAGGTTTTCCCTGTCTTTTACCTGTAGTAGAACTCCTTCTATTTGTTCATATAGTTCTTCTATTTCACTGCCATCACTGTTAAATGTTGGCATATAAACTTGAATAAGTAGCGGATCTTTCGGTTCACTTCTTATTCGAATCATGATTATCCTATCGCTGTATTCCCCAGATACTGTCTTTGGACAGCATAAATCCAACTCCTGCTAATCCTTTTTTAGCGCCGGTATATATAAACCTATAGTCTCCGCTTTCTTCCCATCTGACTTCACTGATTCCAAAAATATTGACTTTCATTCTCTTCATTTCCATTTTCAGATTTTCTAATTTTCCACATTGCTTTAAAGATCTGTCGTTCCAGGTTCCTATTTTATACATTTGGTTCTTTAAACTCCTTCGTTTCTTATTTCTGTATTTTATAGCACATGTATCCCTTCCTGCAAAGTTCTGCACCATTAATGGCACAAGGGGGGGACTCAAGTTAATTTGAATTACTGCAGATAACCATCCATTGCCTAATGCTTCCGTTAGGCTCCATTGATGCAGCACTTTTATCAAATTCTTCACGTGCTATGTCTAACTAGGGAATTTAATGGAGTGGTTTCCCGATTCCTTCTGCAAGATTTTCTGTTATGGTTTGCTCCCTTAGCCTTTGGACAAAATACTAACCGCAAGGCAGCGGGGTTTATGCTGCGGAGACAGCAAGTGAGATATATTTATACAGGTGGCCTCAACTCGCCAAGGTTAAATCGACCATCTCAGGAGTGTGGAGTTTTGTAGGCAGTTTCCAAACTACCTCTCCACCTCCTCCTGTCGATAAACCTGTCACTACTGGAGTCGTCTGCACGAGACTTTCCACCATTAGCCGCTGTTGGTTCGCGAATGCTTATTGGTTATTAGCAGCTGGCCAGTATATCTACTGGTCATTCCACTATCCACCACCCGTAGACGCGTCCAGTTCCGATTAGAACTTCGGATCCCAGAAGGTACATAGATTCCCCTGGAGGATATATATATATATATATATATGTAGGGGGAAACTGTTAAAATGCGACGATGTGGAATACCAGTGCTAGGGATTAAAGTTACGGAAGACGATAAGATCTTAGCTGCAGTATATAATGAATACATTAAATTGAGAAGGAAAAAAATTAATTATTGGGCTAAGTTCGCGCGAACCCCTACGTTGGTTCGTATATAAAAGGTAAAAATAGAAGGTGAATCAATGGAAACGGTTAACGAGTTCAAATATTTGGTAACCACCGATGACGGAAGAGATGTTAAAGAAATTATATCGTGCGTAATAAACTAACTCGTAGTCCATCTTGAAAAATCGGAAACGCAAATATATGAGGCGAATTGTGGTGGATCACTTGGGGAAACTACCCAAGCAATATTCCGAGAAACGCATTGCAAGAATAAATGGTCTTGGTAGACAGCGTTCGGGGAGGGAAAGGAAAATATATGCGGCGTAAAATCAGATGGGAAGAGAATTCAGTTCGAACGGACGCAAGAAGAAAATTGGAGATGATGACATCGAGACTGCAACAAAAAAATAGAAACGGAAGTACACTAATACAGATATTCGGTGGTCGTACAAAATTTAACGTAGGCGATCTTTGCCAAACAAAGAACGCTAGATGATGATGATGATAATGATGATGATATTGCGGAAATTCCAAAAGTAAGGAGAAAAAAACGAACGTTATCAGTGCCGGTTAATTAAAATTTCTAGCGAAAATATCGTTTGCCGAAATTTTTCGAATAAGAGAAGAAAGCTGTACAGTTCGTTTGCAAATTTTAATTAGTTCTCAAACGTAATCGAAGAAGGATAGCAAACATTTTAATTAAATTACCTAATTATTGTCCTTAAAATCTGTTTCACGACGCAACCTCTTCCTTTTAAAATTGAACAATTCTACCTTCACCATCTCTATTCAGTACTTTTTCTGCGTCCGATATTATACGTAGCAGTTGAAATACTCGCAAAAAACAAATTTTCAATCGTAAATTTTATCTCGAGTTCGTAAACGTGCGCGCGAACACCTGAACACGCACATATGTATATATATATAATCATCATCAAGTGCCGTCTCCGCATCGGAGATAGGCGACTACTTACTTATACATATTTTGTTGTACAGTGTGAATAACGTACAAGGCAATCATAATATGGCGCTAGCGTAAATAGGCACACACACACACACCTGGGCGGACTGATTGTAATCGTTTTGTCGTCACGTCACAATACAGCCCCGCGTGTTTTTTGTAGTGTACTATATCGTTACTAGGCGCATATTGTGAGTGGTGGTTTGCCATTGCCTTCGACGAGATAATATTAGAATTATTTATATTTTCATTTACTGATGATAATTTTTACGCCGCTGATCGTATTTTAATCCAGTGCCTTCCATATAGAAGTCGTGCTCTAGCCACTAGGCTATACCGACTATATATGTATATATATCAATGTACTAGACCGTAGGCTGGTTCGCACCATATCGCTTCCATCTAAGCCTGTCGCACTTCTTTAATTCCGGATAAGTGGGTATTCTAATTTATTTTAGCACCATGTCGAGATGGGTGTTGTTCGTGGTCTTCCATGCGATCCCTCCCCCGTTACCTTCAATAAAAACTTTCAGGATATTTTGTTTCTGACGTAATGCATGACCTAGCCACTTAAGTCGCCTCTTGCGGATGTTTCGTAACATTTTTTTTTTTTGTCCTTTAATCTTTCTACGTATTATATTATGCGAATAATTTTTCAATACTACTATTTCGGTTAATATAATTGGTAATAACGGAGAAAATCTAGAGTTTCTTGTAGGTGCCTAATGAACTGCCTTGTCTGTGTTTCTTTTATTTGTAACCTTCCTAACTTCTTGTCATCCGTGCTCCGAACGTTTTTGATGTTGCAATCTTAGAATATTTACCCCGGACATAGGTAGATGACTAATGTTAAGCTCCAAACAATTTCTTAGCTAAAATTACAGTTGAAACAGAAAAGAATATTTTAAAGAGCTCGCGTCATCACTAATAAAACCTCATCTTTGAAGAGCGTGCAAAACAGCCTAGATTGCAAAGAATATACTATTAGACAATATTCGTTACATGCTGTCTGCTAATGACATTGAAAATCCAGCTGACTGTGCAACACAAAGAAAAAAAATGGCCGTCGGTTGGGCCGTTCGGCATTCGAATCTGACCATTTGCAATATATCGATTGATGACATCGATGTAGGACCGATGTATTATGCGATGAATTGATTATTTTTTTTATTTTATTATACATAATGTTATAAAATGTTTTTTTGGAAAATAAAAGGAAATATATGTGTTACGTTAAAAACTTTTGTTATTAATCGACGAAAATTGAAAAAAATGATCTTTTAAAGAAAGTAAAAATTCTTAATAATAAATTAAAATTCACAATAATAAATTACGCGATACTTATTGGAAATAATATTAGAAAAACTTTAAAAATATTGATAAAACATTGTGAAGTTTAAAAATTACAATAAATACTTTCACTTCAAAGTAAACAGCACACAACCTCGTAATAAAATAAATCACCTGGAATTGGTTGTCTTTGATTCAATTTGTCAGCCGGTGTGACCAATGTAGTTCTACAGAAATATTGCAACTGAAGGATAAAAAAATCTGTAAAAATTTTAACTATAAAAGTACCTATAGTTATTATTATTATTATTAATTGTTAATTTTTCATCGAAAAGCAATTTTGCTTGACGAAACATGCAATAATTATTAAGAAAATGTATAAATGTTCGTGCACTATATTATAAAATATACGTTTTTGGAAAAAAAAATATTATTATTTAATTAATTATTTATTATTATTACGAATGTAACTAGTTTATAAATATCAACCGAGATAAAATATTTAAAAATATAAAATCTAAATAAATAAATCACATCGTAAAATCATCATTATCGATTTAAAATATCAAATGAAAAACATCGATACATCGAATATATCAAAACGTCAAAAATACATCGGTGATGCATCGATACTCTGCATCGAGCTTTTTTAACACATCGATGTATATCGTCCTACAATAAACTTAAGTATCATCATATTCTGCTTGATCGGAGTATCGAGTTTTTAAAAATCAAAATATAGATATACTTTCTTATATTGTTTACGAGTAGTTTTCAAAATAGTGAGTAGGTCGATACAAGAAAAGTATGAAATAAAATAAGTGAAAACATCGGTCCTTTTTTGATTTAGGGATTCCTTTAACGAACCTTGTAACGTTTCTAATTCTTAATTAAATGAAAAACATGACACTGTGCATCAGGGCGCAGGAAGAAGTGAAATTTAAAGACGTTTTCCCATAAAGACAATTAGTCAATAAACTCGCGACTTCCTACAAATTTCACAAAGAAAAGGAACGCACTGTCTGCTACGCTTAACTTGGCGAGGTGATAGCAGCCAACAATGCTTCATGTGGATTTAATCCAGTTAGTGATTTTATCTGGTCAACCCAGCGCATCCGCGGTCTTCCACTTTTCCTCTTCCCGCATACTTTCCCGATAATTATCAGATTTTGCAGACAGTCCGTATCTCTTCCTATGTGTCCGGAAAACTTCAAGAATCTCTTCTTTATTCTACATGACAGCCGCATATGTTTAGTTTTTGGAAGACGTGTTCGTTAGTTTTCCGGTCCACCCACGATATTCTTACGAATCTCCTGTAGGCCCAACTTTCGAACCCGTCTATTCTATTAGCGCAGTCTACAGTGAGGGACCAAGTCTCGCACGACATAAGTAGCAATTGAAAACACCAGACAGTCCTTCTGATATTAACGTCGTTCTTAGTGGAATCTATCTTCGCGTTGAAATATCCCATTATAACCACTATTTCCTTAGTTGGGATTTTCCTCAGTATTGCTCCAAGTTCTCGATAAACCTTAAATATTTCTTCATCATCCTAGTCACAAGTTGGCATGTATACACCTGCATAATATGGCAATTCGTTGGCTTGCAGTTAAGTGTCATTTTAATTATTCGGTCGCTTATGGTTTCATACTCCTTAACATATTTTGTTATGTTCTTGCTGATGACAAAAGCGACACCACAATGTAAAGAATTAGCCAGACCAGAACGGCAAATCATGTTCATTTCAATATTGAAATGCCCCGCATCCTTCCAGTGTGTTTCAGCCAAACCACAAATCCGGATGCCTCCTCTAGCGAGTTCATTTTCCGCGATTCCCGGCTGATTAAGTCCTCTAACGTTCCATGTACCTATCGTTATATGCCGTCTTTGCGATTGTTATTTTTACCAGTAGCCCATTTGACACTGATTGGCCTGGACCCAACACAGCGCCGATTTCCAGTCGGATCGCATGGCATAATATTCGCATAATTGATCATTTCGTAATATTCTCGCGGGAAAATAATCAGGTGGTTTCCCATTGCCTGCCTGATCGCAATTCCACAGCCGGGGGAATTAATAAGTAATTTCGCCATTGAATATTTCATTCAAGCCTTAGATGAAGTCATCAGCCTTGAAAGAGTAATGATGCCGCTGCTGGCCAGCATCATGGTTACTACGGAAAATAATAGTGTGGTGGTTTCCCTTTTCCTTGCACATGATATTCTCCCTTAGCCTTTGGGTAAAGACCCGAACCCAAGACAGCGGTTTATTACTGAGGAGGTAACAGTGTTGTAAGGTTTTTATGGCGACTTTAACCCGCCGAGAGAGAGACAGTCATAAGATTTATGCAGACTTTTATGGTCATTTCCTCAAGCTGACCACGCGTTCCATACCGGTTAGAGCTCCTGTCCCTGAAGGTACAAAGTATCTCCCAGGGGATATATATACGTCCATAATTTCGATCACAGTGGTTTGTATTGCGAGTGTCGGTAGTGAAGGTAGATTTAAAACGGAAAACGTGTTAAATTTTAAACGATTGATTTGACAGAGATATCGTTGTCTTCAACTTTTTCAAACTTTAAATTATTGTAATTTCTGTCCTATTTGTGATATCAGTGTCAAACAAACCTTAGAACGAATCCAATATTGCAGGCTATAGGTTGTACGGATTTCATCATTTGGCTCTAATAGTTTTTGAGTTAGATCGGAACAAACAGAGAGACAAAAATATTTTAAAATAGATTTTCTGTTCATGTGTGATAAAAATAGTCCAATGCAATGATTATAATGAAGACACTGCTGTTTTATATTATATATATATATATATATATATATATATATATATATATATATATATATATATATAATAGATATACACAATAAGTACAACGTGCCGAAGTGGAGGAGCCCGGACTACACTTTGAGATGTGCCTATAAGCCTTTCACTCGCTCGCTCGTTTTACGGGTTAACTTCCCATATACAACGCGCCAATAGCAGTTTCACTTCAATAAAAAAGCAAACGCTGACGTATAAAACCTTAATACAAGCAATATATCCGAACGAGCAAGTAGAATGTTAGTCATTTCGTCGGAAGATTTAACCGATCGATCTGACTTTTGATAGAATTTTGATTACAAAGGATAACTACTACGTCATCGGGAACTGTCATAACGGTATTTGTTGAGGGATGACGAATTAATCTATTTTATTTATTTAAAGTCTCGAATTTTCAACCGGCTTTTCGAATTGCATTCTTACCTATTTATAAATAACTTCATTCATTTCCTTTGTCACGTCGTTCGTAACCGTTCGCAGAAATTTACAACATCCACGGCAATTAATTTTGTTTCATCTCGCGGTGCAGTAACAAATATATTTGATTTGATTTGATTTTGATTTATTTTATTTTATTTAATATTATTTTATTTTATTCAAATCGATTTCATTCAATATCATTCGATTCTATATTGATTCGATTTGATATCTTTTCTTTATCAGTTCATTTTGTGTATAATATGTATATATTTTTTTTCTTACATTAAAATTTATACGAATTGTGTAAAAAACGCGAATAATAATTCTTTTTTTTTTCATAACTTTTCATTATTGCGAGCTGGAACATCATTAAGCAGATAAAGTAAACAAACACGAGGAGAGCCGCAGCGAGTGGCACACTTCCGATAAGCCCGACCTATGCGATGTCTAGTGGTTTCCGACGCTTCGACCTCTGTAATTCATCGGCCAAGGGATCTCTATCAAGTGCGTTCGTGGAACTCTCAAGCCTTGACATATTTGTTCTAGCATATCTTTAAATTACATCAGCTACATATTATCCGAAAATCTTCATGCAACGTTTGGTTCGTTTCATTTAATCGAAGATCCAATATACATTGTTATTTCTCGCAAAATATTAATAACGAAACCACGTCCGGTATACAGTTCGCATATTAACAGAGTATTAAGTCCAAATGTCAAACCGATGAAGTTTGATATATTACGCTATTTGTTTGGACAATATTAACTTCGTTAAAGTCGACGTCTTTCTCAAGGGACGATTATAGCATAGACGAAATCCTTACCGAAAGCGTCTTTTAGTTTAATTACGACAGTTGGCTCCAATTCGCGTTGGTTTTTCGTATCGTAATTGAAAAGTTCGAGCTCCAGTATTTAACTTTCACGAAGCTTCTTTCAACTATTCCTTCTAGTACAGTTTTTCACGTAGATATTTACTCACAAATACACACACACACACACATATATATACATATACATCCGTACGCAGTGTCACACACACATATATGTCTATAAGTATATATATATATATATATATATAAAAGTATGCACGTTTTATACACGTTGGAATCTCCATTTCTCTTTGTAATTCTCGAAGCTGTATATGCGTGTCCCTTTTGATTTAAACTCGTTTGTACATTACCCCTTCGCCGTAGGGTACTCGCGAAGACTATTATTATACGCACGTTTAATATTGTTTATTGTGCGGAACTAAATGAATTTCTGCGTGCTACTAAACTAAAAGTCTCGAACGAAAAGGGTTAGATCCCTGGGGGCGACGAAATATAAAGTGCCGCTTTTCGATACTGACGTGACCTCTATCTTTTAATTAAATAATGCTACCCGAATACGGGGTCCTGCCGTAAACAAATATACTTCGTCAGCTGTATAAATAGGAAGAAACGATAAATTATTATCGAGGTGGAGATCGTAACCGAGATAACCGTATCTTTAAACGGAATTATAAGAATTAGCAATTATCGCAATTCAAATTTATTTCAAAGTTTCCGTTTGATTCGTAGTAATTTGGTCGTATAAAATAAAACTCGTACGAACGATAACGCGCGAACCGTCAAATACGCACTCACGCCACAAACGCATCACGCACATTCCGATATATATACACTTCCGCCTCCGCACATAATACAATATTTTTATACGATGGTAACTATTTAATTTTTCGCGTTCTCCCATCTGGACTTGTCCAGATATACAGTCGTCATGGGTGATTTTTGAACAGTTAGATATTATCAATTCGCGTTTTTCTGTGAATTCAATCAATCTTGCTCCTCTTTCATTTTCAGTACTCAATCTGAAGGCTCCAACGCATTCATTCGGCGGATTTGCGCCTAATTTTGCATTAAATTCCCTAGAATAATTAACGGACTATCCTTCCGTGTTTTACGGATGTCTATCTGATTACAGAACTATTCTATATTGTCATCCGTGCTGTCACTCGTTGAAGCATACTGCACAATTTTTACAGGTTTTGGTTTCCGATTCAATCTTATCGCTTTAATCCGATCTGATATTGCCATGATTTCTATCATTTTGCCTGGCCCTTTCTTTATTAAAATTCCTACTTCTTTTCAGACTTCTGACCTCCGCTATATATATATATATATATATATATATATATATATATATATATATATATATATATATATATATATATATATATATATATATATATATGAATTCGTAATATTTGACTGGTGTTGACGAAATTCGATCGCTTTCTATATCTTTCTGCTCCTAATCCTCCAATTTCAGATTTGACACATTCGACAGTAGTTTAATATAACATCGCGGTGTGAGTTATGGAACGCTCTTAATGATATTTTTAGGCATTGATGATGATGATCAATTTACGTGCCGTATACGAGGCTAGAGGCGCGGACACGGAAACTATAGTTGTTGAAACAGGCCGGTTTCACGTAGAAACGCTACTGTTGAACCGGCTGCCTTTGGCTGCAAAAATTGTTGTAACGATGATGGAAGATCATATCGGATACGTTCAGCCTTGTCCAATGCTGGTGATTGTTGACTGAGAGTCAGTGCTGAGAATTTCTACCGGCAGAATCATCGTCATCATTATTAGTCGCATCAATCCTTTGACTGGTAGCGCTGCAGTCTCCTTTTCTATTCGCCTCTATCTGCTGCCGGAATTTTTTAAATCGCAATAGGTATCCACCCCTGCACTATCCATTATTTGTCCGATGTAGCATTTCCTTGGCCGGGTTCCCCTTCTTCTACCTTCTATCAAGCCTTCCAATATTCGAAGGACCAACGTATCTTATCACTTGACCTATTCATCTATTTCTTCTCGTGCAGAGGTGGTTATAAATTTTTTTTCCTTTCACTTTTTCC
Organism: Coronaproctus castanopsis; assembly: GCA_032883995.1. NCBI lineage: Eukaryota > Metazoa > Arthropoda > Insecta > Hemiptera > Monophlebidae > Coronaproctus > Coronaproctus castanopsis. Next base: position 16,800,951 of record CM065053.1, read on the forward strand.
ATAACGTTCTTGTTTGGTATTTTTTTAGCCCATTTGATCTTCATCATGCGTCTCCAGCACTATATTTTGCTTCCAGTTTTTTAATATCGACCTTCTCTAGTATCCATGTTTCGCTTCCATAGAGTGCGATATTCCATACGTATGTTTTTATTAGTCTTTTCCTCAATTCCCATATTACTGTTGAATGTCATTTTCATTTTCAATAATTGTTGTTTCGCTATATTTAATATCTGTTTTTTATATCTTCTGTATCTTTTCGTAAGAATAGGGCAAACTAAAGAGCTATTAACCATTATAAGAAAAAAAAAAAGAAATTAACGTATTTAGGCCACATTATGAGGCACGATAGGTATCGATACAGTTAGTTATACAAGGCCAACTAGAAGTACGTAGACGAAAAGGACGCAGACGAAAAGGATGCAGAAAAATGTCGTGAATGAAAAATTTGGAAAATCGGACGGGCTAGTCAACCGATGAACTAATACATTCGGCCTGCAACAGGACCAGTTTTGCACTCGTTGCAGCCAAGCTTGGTTAACGGAGATGGCACTATGAAGAAGAAGACCATTTCCGTCTTGCGACACAATACTTCCCAGATATTTGTATTTGGATACCTGTTCCAGTTTATCACCGTGTAATGTGATATCGATAGTTTTATCCTGCCTCAAGCTAGTGGCCATTAATTTATTTTTATCTTTATTTTCATGTTTATTTTCTTTAGTTCGTCGTTTTAATATTTTCAATCGGTTTTCTAAACTTTTCACGCTTTCAGCTACAATTGCAATGTCATCCGCGAATCGAAAGCAACATAATTTTTCTTCATTAGTGAGCCCTTTATCTATTCGTTTCGTAGCCTTTCGTATGGCTTATTCTATGTATAGATTAAACAACAAAGGCGATGACAACCCTGCCCTATAACTTTTCGAATTCTAGTCTTTATTTCTTTATCATTTATTTTTAGTATCCCTTATTGTTTGATAGCGTATATTATTTTTATATCTCTGCTATCTATTCCAATTTCCTCCATATTTTTAAACATTATGTTCCAGTTTGAATGCCTTTTCCAAATCAATAAATGCTATATAGGTATTTTTACCAACTTCTAATCTTTTTCTTACTATTGATTTTAATCCTAGTATTGCATCCCTAGTAGAATTATTAAAGCCAAACTGATCCTCTCCGAATGCAATATCAATTTTGTTATGTAATCTTTTATATATAATTTTCAGTAATATTTTACTCGCATCCGTTAATAACGATATATTGCATGTAAATTACAGCTAGTTTTATAGCATAAAGATCAACCAAGAGGATTGAAAAATGAGGAGGTAGTGGAAATATGATTATTATTTCTTTGGAAGATGCTATTCCTACACCAGAATTTAACTTGGAAACATCTGCGAATATTACTAGGTAGTTGTTGTACTGATCTAACATACTAGAAGGGTTGTTACGAAGTTCTGTTTGATTGATTTCAGATCTATGGATTGATTGTGTTTCGTGCTACATTTATATTTTTGAAGGTGCGACGATTCATTCGTGCTATCGCAAAATATACCGACGTAATCTACTATTGATTTATCTTAATACGTTTAACTTTTAAGTATAATTTGTTTTCGGATTTATATGCGGGTTAATTTTTCAGTTTTCACCTCTAACGTTAGTCCTAATAAGTGTAAGGTTATTTTCAATTTGTATCAATTCAATTTATAAGAGAGAGGTTTACGTGTTTTGTGATATCCGTTTAGTTTTTAGTAGTAGAAAAGTTTAGATGTTTAGACGAAGCCCTGTTATTTATTTCGTTTACAGCATTTCGGAGTAAAAGTTCTGTATTGTATTTAATAATACGAGTAGTAGTAAATATGGGAGGCATGAGAAGAGCCTCCACTAAAATTTCAAATTTCAAATTTCAAATTAAAATACAAGATTACAAAGAAAATATATATAACGTGTAAATCACGACTATACATTATACAAATAAATAAAAATAAATTTAACTTCCGTTTCATCGCGCTGAAAAAAACCTAACGTTATATAATAAATAAATAAATAAATAAATAAATAAATAAATAAATAAATAAGCCTATATTTCGCCAATTATTGGCCGAAGGCCTCCCACCCATGAAACTATTAATAAAATGATGAAACACATAACAAAAATACCATATACCCATACAATTAACCATGATTAAGGACACCATATAATTGACACATTTTCTTCCATTCCGCTCTATCGGAGCTTAATCGCAACCAAGTAGAACCCATCCGCCGTCTGAAGTCATCTGCCCACCGTAACGGTTGTCTGCCTACACTTCGTTTGTTGTAATATGGAATCCACCTGGTTGCATCTGCGGCCAAACCATCCCGACGTATCATGTGACCGGCCCAGTTCCATTTCAGGCTGACTGCTAACTTCGCAATGTCCTTCATTTTAGTTTTATACCTAATAGTTTCCGAACGAATTCGGTCCAATCTTCGAATTCCAAGGATAGATCTCTCCATTGCTCTCTGTACACGACTGATTCTGTCAATATGTGCTGCTTTCATAGACCACGTTTGACAACCGTATAACAAAACTGGTACGACGCATTTTTCCAGAACGTTAACTTTTGCTTGTAGGTTAATTTTCCAGCTTCTATTTTTTAAAATTCCTTTTAAATTCCAAAATTTTTTCCATGCTGCGGCAATTCTTCTTGTTAGTTCTTTATCCATCCAATCATTGAATGATAAACACTGACCCAAATAGATTGCTTCCTGCATGTATTCCAGTTTTTCTCCATTTAGGCAAATAATTTCTGGTGTACTATTAGTAAGAAGCTTAGTTTTGCTATTGTTTATAATTAAACCTACATTTCTACAATTACGGTAGAGTTCTTCTAACATTATGGAAAGTTCGTTTGCAGATCCCGCAAATAAAATTATGTCGTCTGCAAATCTAAGATTAGATAAATATTGTCCGTTTATATTTATTCCTTTAGTTTCCAAATTTGATTTCCTTATAGCAAATTCAAGTACCGTGTTGAAAAGTGCCGGAGAAATTGGATCGCCTTGTTTTGTTCCTCTGGATTGATTAAATATTCTACTATCTTCTTCTAGTGAAATGTAAGCCATACTTAATTTGTATATTTCCTTAATTAAATTTATATACTTTGTTTCCACGCCTGCATGATGTAAAGCATCGAACAACGCACTGTGTTTAATCCTATCGAAAGCTTTACTGAAATCTATAAGGACAATATATAGCTTCAAATTATATTCTCGACATTTTTCTATAACCTGATTAACTATATGAATATTATCTATAGTTGAGAACCCGCTTCTAAATCCAGCTTGTGCTTGCGGCTGGTATTCGTCTAGTACTTTATGTACGCGTCTTTCTAAGACCTTCATAAACAATTTGCACATAACAGGAATCAAACTAATCGGTCGATAATTATCTAAATTACTACGAGATCCTTTTTTGTGCAGTAATATAATACTAACGTTATATAATTCAATGAAATTAATACAGTTTCTTAACCGAAACATTCTTTAAAAAAACAACGAAATCGATTTAGACATATATGAGTAAACACACACAAACACCCACACACCATAAATCAAATAAACTAAGTATTAAACTATAATTACAAATCAGTAATACCTAACGCGCGAAAGTAAATATACAACATAGAAATATGCACATAAATACTAAAAGCCGTGTATACATAAAAGCATAACAGGAAATACTCATAATCACATCATAATTAATAATGATAAACAATTGAAATTGAATTTAATTTACAAATAAAAAAAAGATTAATTTACAAAATAAAATCATCAATCTAACAATTCCGAATACTTTTAAACCAGTTAGCAACTTCGATTATTATTATTATGAAAAGCTCGTTACATATTTACACATTACAAATGCAACTAACGACTTACGCCGTCGTTTATAATTTTTAAGATCAATTTTTAGTTGACGCGGCAAAGAGTTTAAACATAGTATAAATCGCTTGGATTCGGGTATGAAATTTATTACATTTAGGCAACTTTGCTAACTCGTATGAGGATAACCTTGTTTTACCACCATGCAACTCGATCGAAAAAAAGTTTAGCGAAAACAAGTAATTGTACTTCATATAATTCACGAACGGTGAGAGGATGAATTTTCCAACAGGGTTGCTTAACCAATGGTGTTAAGTAACATTGAAGTGATTGTATGACATTCATATATATATATACCTTTCCAGCTCCACCCCAATGCATAAGCCTATAGCGTAAAACTGGTTGGTACAAAGAAGTATACAAACGAAATAACTGTTTAGATGAAAAAGATTGCTTCAGATAATAAAAACGGTAATTTAATTTTCTTAATTTTTTAGAAAGGAACTACTCGGTATGTTTATGCCAAGTTAATTTGCAATCAAGAACCACCCCGACATACTTAATTTCATAAACACGTTCAAGTTCCACATTATTGATATACATATTAAAAGTGTTTTCGATGTAATAAGGCCGGTACGTATAAATCGTATATTTAGTTCTATTCAAATTCAAGATTAACTTGTTTTTATTTGTACAAATAGAATACACATCACTTTGAACACTCTAATACAGAGAGAAACCGAGAAACCAAGACAATATCATCTGCATAACTGAATATTCTCCCTCCAATATTTACATTACGCGAGTCATTTATATAAATTAAAAACAAAATAGGGCCTAATATGCTTCCCTGCCCAAAATAGTGAACTGTACACACCATTTACCTTAGTGACGTACTTTCTATTAGTTAGGTACGATCTAAACCAATTATTAATAAAGCCCCTAATGCCGCATGTATATAACTTACGTAAAAGAATATTATGATCTAGCACATCAAACGCTTTACGTAAATCAAAATAGACCGCTCCTACGGAGCGAACAGCCTCTAACGATTCTGAAATGTAAGATATATTATAGGTTTATAAACGATGTTACAAATTATATCGGGCACGCCTTGGAAACGAACAAACAAATTAGACTAATCTTCTCACTCCCGGAAACGCGCAGATTATTAAACAGTCAACAGGTTCTTTTCAGGAGACCAACTACTGATACGACATACTATAGGCGCTAATGCGTTTTTCGGCCACGAAAAGTATATACCGCGCGAGATCGTTCGCGTAAATACAATATTTCATCGGACATACGTCGTTTGAATATTTGCAACCGCTCTGATAAATAAGGTCGACTGCCGACCATCGCTGCAGTCTTTTAAGTCGACTTTACTTTATTCGATTTAATCCCGGACTTTTCTATAAATTATTTTTCGTAAACCCGTATCGAATAACGAACAAATTAACGTGTTTTATTTTTTTTAAATTATTTCTTTTCAATCCTAATCGTATAAACTAAGCGAATATTGCTGGTTCGTCGACGACTTGATCGTTTTCTTACGATCTTCCGGGGATTAACCTACTACTCTCTGGTATATTTTACGTTACTCTACCAGCGAGGTTCTGTTAAAATCGCACTTTCCGTTTGTTAAATAATATAATCCCCCTCCCCGCGTTATTATTCCGTAAACCATCTGGAAAGTAAATTCCGGCATATCGGTCATCGTCTTGAGTAAAATTTCGCGGTCTACTTATCAATTATCATCGACGAAAGGGAAACCGCTATAGAAACGAGTTTGATAATATATATATATATATATATATATATATATATATATATATATGTGTGTGTAGATATATATATATATATATATATATATATATATATATATATATATATATGTATATTACGCAAGGTGAATAATTGCGATATTTTTTAGCAAATGAAGCAACGAACACGAAAACGTTTAATTTATTAATAATCGCCGTCTATTTGAAAAACATCTCGGTTAATATCCAATCTTACGGTGTACCTTCTCTTCGTCTGGAAATCGACCGATTTTACGCGGTCTGATTATATTGTATATAATAATCCGATGATCCGAGTCGTTAGGTTAAACAAAAAAATCATCAAACTACGATTGATGATGATGATGATGACAACGGATGATCGAGAAAGCGTAACAATTAGACGGTGTATTCATCGAAAGATGGATTATAAAGGAACGATCGATCGAACGACGATATTCATTAGCGTTAAAAACGGTTACAATGATCGAACGATGAAATAACGATCAAAACGATCAGTGATTAACTATGAACGATCGAGTTGTCGTCGTGGTTGTTCGGACGCTCGCGACTGTTATTATTATTATTATGTGTTTGTTAAACGACGCCGTAGTTATCGGTCGTACGGTTAAACCGTTTATAATACGATCCGATAAAGATTATTACGATGAAAACGAATACGATAAAATATCGACCGTACCGGAAAAACCGGATGAAGATGATGTCGTTACGGCGGCGACAATCGCCGCTACTACAATTAATACCGGTGCCACCGACGAACAACAATCCGCGGTGACTGAAGTTGACGACGAAATAATAACCGCCACTTTTAGAACGGACGCTATTCCGGAACCGTTGACGTCCCCGTCTTCTTTTCATCCGTCTATAATAGCGCATCATTATTACGATAATAATAATAATCGCCAAAATAAAATACCGGTCACGTTAAAGATATCCACTTATAACGCCGGTTGGTCGACTACGACGACGACGACGACGACGCCGACTAGTCGACGAATTTCTACCGGTCGACGGTCGCCGTTTATACGATTTCCGAACGATTATCGCGAACGACGGCAACGACAACAACAACCATTAACAACAATTCGACCGCCGGAGACGACTTCCTACGGCTACAAGACGATGTCGTTAGAAGTTCCAACTTCAACATCGGCTTCGATAATGATATCGGAACCGGAAGCAATTACTTATAACAATAATAATAATAATGATATTACGACGATGCTCGAAAATGCGGATGTAACCACCGAACAGCAACAACAACAACAACAAAGTATGGAAACGTTAACGCGCTTGGAACCCAGTACCGAATTCTACGTAGAACGATCTCAACAACGGTATAATGAACCGATGAAAAAAGTTTTCGTTCGTCGTAAAGGTAAACGAAGATACAATACCAGAGAAGAAATTCCGGTTAACGAGTACGATACGTCGAAACAAGAAGAAGAAGAAGAAGACGAAGACAGTCCGATAAACGGTAACCGTTATCGCTACGACAATCGTCGTCGACAACCGATAGATGGAACCGCTAATCCGGATGAAACTACCACCGTCGTGGTTAACATTCCTGCGACGGTCGCTAGTAGCAGCAGTAATAAAGTACAAGTTGGTAAAGTATTACGCAAGCCGTTTCATTACGTCTACCGGCAAGAAGGCGATTTGAAACATTCGGCTTCGGATGATCACGAACAAGATCATCAAGAAGAACACGGAGATCAGCAAGATAAAGAAGAAACCGGACATCATCATCATCATCAGGAAGATAAAAAAGACGAAGGTGCTAAGAAAAAGAAAAAAGGAGCCGGTTCGAAACACCGTTCGGCTCATCATAAAACCGAAGGTGCGAAAAGTAAAAAAGGCTATAAAACGGAACACGAATATGATAAAGGTAAAAAAGGTCATCAAGATAAAGAAGAACGAAAGAAAAGTTCGCACGAAGAGAAAGGCAAGAAGAAAAAACATAAAGACGAAGCCGGCCACTACGGAGAACAGCACGCTTCGTCGAAAGGCGAAAAAGAAGCCAAATACGGCGAAGCGGCCAAACATAAAAAAGGCTACAGCACGAAAGGAGCTCATAACGTGCACAAGAAAAATGAATTCTCGAAAAAACACGAATTCTACGACGAACATCACGAAGGCGACGATCACAAGAAACACGGAGCGTATCTAGAAAAACACGGACACAAAAAAGGCGGCCAAGATAAAAAAGGTCATTTGGATTCGGCTTACGACGTCCAGCATAAAGGTAAGAAAGGTAAATCGGTCAAAGGTAAAAAAGAGTCGGAAAAGAAAGGTCACAAGAAGGAAAAAGGTAACGAGAAACATTACGAGCATGAAGAAAAGTACGGTAAAAAATCGAGCAACTCGAAAGGTAAAAAATGGAAAAAGAAAGAGTAACTTTTTCTAAGTTAATCGAATTACGTATATAATACATATATATATATATATATATATATATATATATATATATATATATATGTAAATTTATAAGCACACAAGTGTGCACTAGTAATTAATAACTTTTTTGTGTTCCTAATCGTAAAATTTTGTTGCCGAAATTTCGGTATGTACACATATATGTATATATATCATACATTCGTATGCATTAATGTTATATGTTGTTTATATATACATACATATATATATATATATATGTTATGAATATATGTCTGTACTTTCACTCACACACACACACATATATATATAATATATTTACATTATATATATATACCCATACGCACATAATATATGTATTATGTATACGTCGTATATATACAAGTTCAACTATTATATCGTATATATACGTAATGCATATATCTATATATATATATATAAAGACATGATAATGAAAGCAGAAAAGGCAAGGAGAATATCACTATCGTTGGTTGCGCTTCGATTAATCTGAAACGTAAACCATATAACCAATGTATAGTTCCGATTCTTATATACGGTTCGGAAACGTGGCCATATACAAAAACAAATTTAAAAAGTATAAGAAAAGCTCAGAAGGCACATGAGAGAATGATACTGGAGATATGATTACCAGATCATAAAAAGAATACATGAATACGTGAACAAACACGGCTGGATAATGCAGTGGAGCGGAGGGCTATAACAAAATGGAATTGGGCTGGCTATGTGGCTCGAAGAGAAGATAATAGATGGTCAAATCGGATCTTACAGTGATGGCTAATGGACCGAAAAAATAACCGGGAAATGCCAGTGACGCGGTGGCACAATTATATAGCAAAGGTAGCTGGGAAAATTTGGTTGAAGAAAGCGCAGAAGAGAAAGATGTTGGGGAAAGCTTTCATCCAGGAATGGATAGACAAATGCTTATTGTGATGTATATATATATATATACATGTGTATATATACTAGAGCATAATACGCGTTATACGCAAGTTCGAGTGTGTATATTATATAAAATATGTACGTTTATATTTATGTGTATACTATTATACATACATATATTATTTCGTTATATGTGTATGCGTATATGTACGATAGATTTTTTTTTCGTAATTTATAAAAAGTTCCTTTTTTTTTGTGAAAATTATAATAATTTTAAAATAAATGTCGAACGTAAAAAAATAATCCTTTTAGCGACGAGATAAATCCTTTTTAACGACAAATATAACGGTGAATATACGCCATTGAATTTTTTTGGGCTTTTAACTTTTGAAAATATATTCAATATTTTTAAATATTTTCCCACAAGTCGTGACGATCGAACTTTTCATTTAATTTAAGCGGGTGAGAATATTTTTTATAACGGCTTCTAAATATCCCCTGCATTTTCGGATAATTTACAAATGAAAATAAAGAGGAGACAGTTATTATTTAATTTCATACGAAAATAAGATGGAAATAATGGAAAATAAAAAAAGACGATATAAGTTTACGAAGTTTGATTTTCTTTTTAATAATAATAATAATAATAATTTCCGGGAGGCTCTTATTATTAGGAAATTATAGTTATAATTAATATAGGTAAGTATTACGTGTTACTAAGCGATATTTCATAAGTCTGGTTATTATAGTTTTTCGATGACAATAATAATATCGAAAAATGATGAAATATAATTTTAATTTCTTCTTTTCGAGATTTATGTGAACCATAATTTTCATCGTGTTACAATTTATTTCATCTAATAAATCTTAGACGAAGGAAACGGATTATTAGAGGGGCGGATGAGTTGGTCGTGGCTTAGGATCGTATGTCAAAGAATGACGGAAGACTGAGTAATGATCTGTAGGATGTAATTTCTGTAAAACAAAAATATTAACGTGTAAGGCAAAGTGGAATTCTAAACAACGTGTACATATTGTATAACCCTTAAACGAAATCGACATCACATCTTCGTCGATCAATATTGTACTTAACCTGAAAAAGTTTGGTACTAAAACGATTTTATTTTTAATCGACACCCGATTATGAACTAAGTTCGAGCCAGACGCAACTTCTTGGAAGACGTCGATCCAGCTATCACGCCCACCCACCAAAAAAAAGTAGTTCATTGAACTCACAAACATATACTAGAAACAGCTGGATGCAATACGGGGCCCTTACATAATTCTTTTTCACATTCTTTATAATTGCATTGTTCTCGGAACTTATCACACAAATCCTTCCTTTAATATAGTCATTTCCAAATGACGTCTTAGGCCATAATGGCAATACATTAAAAAAAAAATTAATTATAATGGAAGTTGTTTTTACAATGGGGTTCTGTTCTTTCGAAATTCATAAGAAACCACTAAAGGATTTATCGAACGGTAATATTATAAACGAATCTAATGTACAATTTGATCTAATTTGGCCGAATCTTGCGTGCCCATAAATCAGAAGAAGAACTGGGAGAAGAACCATTTATTTATATAATTAACATATTTTACAGTATGCGGTTTTTATATACACATATATATATATATATATATATATATATATATATATATATATATATATATATATAAATTGCACCCTGGCTGATATCGACTAATAAACGTCCCTGCGCAAAACAACGAATAAATATTATAAACATAAATAAAAAATGTAAAAATACTAATCGATAATTAGCGGAAAATAAAAAAAAACTGCGATTCGTGGAAGTATAATTTCCTGAAATAAAAAAATCCATAACTATATGTCCGCCATGATGTCAAGATAGAAGGTAAAAAGAAACGAAACAATAATTAAAAAATAAAAATAATTAAATTTTTAAAAACACGAAGTGAAACTTAAATATTGAGACACATTTTTCTACAGTATTAGAGTGAATAAAGAAATCAAAAGTATTACAGAAATCTATGCTTTATTCTCTTCTACGCTTATACTTAAGTATACATAACTTCTCCTTTTCAGCTATTTTCAATCCACCGCTGGATGCATCTCTCTCAAAGTTCCTACCATTTTCCCTGTCTTTACTTGCCCAATCTTGTCGAACTTTACCAATATCATCAAAACCCAACGCGTCAGTAATCTGCCTAGTCTACGAGTTTCATCCGGTGTCCACAATGTCTATTTATAAGGAGTTCCAGATGTCTAGCCGGACGACCGGACCATCTCCATTTTGATAATTTTTATTCTTAATATTATATCATTTATTTCGGTTGTTTCTCTAATTAACTTATTTTCTTTCCCGTCTTTCGGTTTTCATTTCGATTCTCCAACGAGCTATTCCGAGCCTTTCTTCCAGTGCTGCTGTTCCACGTTTCCGTAGGTCATTACCGAAAGTAGGCATTGGTTAAACGGAGTATACATCAATTGTGGTATAAATCAAAACGAGTTAGACATTCTAGTGAAATCAAATATACGACATTCTATTTATCCGCCTTATCGGTGTAATAAGTTAAAACAGACGCTCGCAATCGTTTACACATCGAGAAAATTACACCTCGCCTGCCATAACGTAACAGATTAAAATCGATAAGATAACTTTTACATTTTTATAAAGAAAGAGAAACGAATTTAAAAAAATAAATAAATAAAAATATATTAATAAAAAATGAAAATCTGTAAATTAATGACAAAACATTTCCTTATTTCATGTTGCATCATCGAATAATGTCGAATCAATCCGTATCGTGATAATAATTACGTAATTAAACGGTATCGATAGAACGGTATTAAACGTAATGACAATTTAAATTAAAAACAACAATAACGCCGAACAATGATTAGAAAATCCATTGGACCGTTTCAATAATTATTATTTTTTTCACGTTTCCGTTCGATTCCGTCTAATATACATAAAATAAGACGCCTATGCTCAAAAATGATACACAAATACGATCATTTGTTCGCAAACACATGGCACGCGCACACTTGCAAACCCCATCTACACGTAACATAATAATTTCCTATATAAAATATTTTTATTTACAAACATATAGGAAAATATAATAATGGAGGATGCAAAAGTAAATACGTACCAGGAATTGAAAGACAAGGCGAAAACCAGAAACTCCACCAATCAAAATATAAAAGAATGAAGAAGAATATATACACATACATCTCGTATGTTTATATATTTGCGTATGTATTTTTTAACACGTCATACGTCAACGCGCAAGAAATAAGTAATCGTTTAAGTAAGCACTCACGCGATAATCTGAGTTATAACTACTTATCTGCTTCTTCCCGTTTTGTATACGTGCCCAAGATTTAAAACTTTACCCACAAATCCCGTATCTATGTTACGGTAGACGGCGTCAGCTCACGTATTTAGGACATTACCTATTTTTTTTTTTTTATATTTTCCGGCGATTTAACGTTTTTAGGAGACCTTTGTAGTTGCAGGACAGGATTTTAGTCACTTGCAATGTCGCGTTCGAATACCGTCCATCAATAACTTTTCACAGTTTTTTTCCAGCTTTATCCATGTTCATTGCTTCTTCAAGTCCTTTGTTCCGTCATAGTTATCAGTTACTTACAACTATCATATTAGCATGTTTTCATGTGTTTAGCCGTTGCGCCTAGATCATGTCTTCACGAATTGAATGATCTGGGTTTAATATAAAACTGCTCATCACTAATTTATATATAATTCAATAAAATATTTACGTTAAAAAAAATTCTTTATATATATATCACAATCACGATAAGCCTTTATCTATCCACTACTGGATGAAGGCTTTCCCCAACGTCTTCCAACCACTTCTATCCTGTGCTTTCCTCAACCAATTTTTTCCAGCTACCTCTGCTATATCATTGGTTTCCTTTGTCTGTCCATCGGCCACCACTGTAAAATTTGTTTTGACCATCTATCTTCTCTTATATATCACGGTCACGATTCGCTTATTTCTATCCACTGCTGGATGTAAGCGTTCTTCTTCCTTTTCCATTGTACTCGGTCCTAAGCATAGATCATCCATTTAACTCCAACTGACTTTTGAATGTCGTCTTGCCATCGCGTACACATCAGGGGAAAATTTAGCCTAATCTCCCGTGCTGGCCAGGCAAATTGGGAGATACATTTTATCCCTTCTTCCAGGTTTAGCATTATTTGATAGTTTTTATTAGTATTCATTAACTTATATTTATCTCCATAAGTTATTCCGTTTTAGATGTTTGTATAGTTGATCAGTTAGTATTATTATAAGAGCAGCGGTGTTAAACTTTATAATCCTGCATCTTGATTTTCTGTCAGGGTTGTCTCCCTTAGCCTTTAGATAAATATCCAAACCGCAAGGCAGCGGGCTGTTACTGAGGAGGTAGCGATTATAGGTTTTTACGGCGACCTAAATCCGCCGAGGGAGAGACAGTCGTAGGATGTATGCAGACTTTTAGTAGACAGTTCCTCAAGCTGTCCATCTGCATCCTCGTGTTCCCTTCCCCTGTCGCTACTGGAATCGTCTGCTAGAGACTTTAGCTAACCTACATATCTGTAGGCCATTCCACTATCCGCCACCTGTGGACGCGCCCGGTTACAGCTCCGGATCCCTGAAGGTACAAAGTACCCCCGGAGGGGGGCTCTTATATATATATATATAAAATAATAATAATATACTATTAGCTGTCTATTAAGGACATTTAACAATACATTTCACTAGTACTATACATGAACGGGGAAATACGCCATAGTACCCTCTCGATTACGCCAATCTTGAGCTAGGTACCGCGATTTGCAGCGTAAAGGACTTATATCATCGGTAGTATCTAGCAATCCTATGTTTTTTTTATCACGAGTTTTGATTGCATCGGCCACATAGTCTATGCGCAAATCTTGATATAACGTCCAATTTACATTCCGTAGTAAGCATTATTACAGGTTCCGGCTGAAGTTTATTCGATAATTTGGCGCTTATTAGATCGAACCTGCAATTTTTTTCCTTTCAGCGTTTTAAATAGACATTCAACCTCGTGAAAAGATGTTGACTTAATTATACAGAAGGATCTACTTGGACTATTTACAAATGCTCGTATTTGCTTTTCCCACAGGTAACCTTCATGTTCAGAATAAGTGCGGTTGCCGGATACTCAACGAATAAATTCCGTGGATTATTAAAAATGCTATACTCATTCAGTTTACATACGTACGTACCAGCACGTACAGAAATTATAAAAGAATATTTTTTTGCGTGTTTGTATTTTTCTCTTGCGCATGTCCGTTATTTCGTAGCCAACTCGACATGCAAAAATCTGAAAGTTATTATAATATATAGCAGAGATCGAAATATATAGATGTACGCAATCACTTGCCTCAAGAGACGAGACCACAGTTATAAGTGATTTTATGAATTTAAATATTCTTTTATAATTTCTGTACGTGCTGGTACGTATGTATGTAAACTGAATGAGTACAGCATCTTTAATAATCCACGGAATTTATTCTTTGAGTATCCGGCAACCGCACTTATTCTGAACATGAAGGCTACCTGTGGGAAAAACAAATACGAGCATTTGTAAATAGTCCAAGTAGATCCTTCTGTATAATTAAGTCAACATCTTTTCACGAGGTTGAATTTTTATTACATAAACACGAAGCTTTTCAACTATGAAGTCATTTTCAAGCAGATAGATTGAAAATGACTTCATAGTCCAAAAGCTTCGTGTTTATGTAATAAAAAAATTTTTTAGTTATTAACTTCGATTTTATTTTGTTTTGTTATATATATATATATTATTATATGTCCTTGGAGTAACCTCCTGCTGCATGCATGCATTTCGTTAATATCTTTACTGCACAAAGGATGCATGTGTGACGTAGATTTGAGAACGAAAACATTTCAGTCATCGCCACATCGAGTTGAGCATATCAGACAGTGAATTCCTTTTCTTTGTGAAATTTGTATGAAATCGTGAATTCATTAAATAAATGTCTCTCCGGGAAAATGTCTTTAAGTTTCACTTCTTCCCTATACCCCGAGGCACTGAGTTTTTTTTTTAATTCTTAAATTATAAAATTCCGACTGAAATTGATATAATAAATAAAAATTCCAGTATAATGTAGATATTGGTGTACTACTAGGTATTATTCTTTATATCAAGAATTAATGTGGAAATAAAATAACACAACAAAACAATCAGTGCAACATGCAACATTCGTTACAACATGCAAAATCGATGCAACGATAAGAAAACCGCGTCGATCGAGTGCTTCTCCCAGACCAGAGCGGACTAAACGGCTAAAACTCTGCCTAATACACATCAAGTTCAACACAACAACAACATACGCACACCATTATACAATATTAAATTAGTACGTCTGTAAACATCGCAGCAGACGAAAGGCACACAGCAGGATTGGTTTGGTTGCCTATATGAAATATAAAAGGCACTAATTTACTAAAGTTTCCTGCCTATTGAATTCTTGAAAGATTTAAAAGTATTAAATACATAGTTTCTTGTTAAATATTAAAAGTTAGTTATGATAATTTATATGGTATTTTTACATGGTACCGCTCCGCATGACTAGCGGTACCAGAGGATTTATCCCTGATACACACGTACTTCTGAATAGTTTAAAATGTTAAACAGGAGTATTTTTTGAACTGGGTGGAATATGATTTTAAAAAAAAAAAAAAAAAAAAGTAATTCAAACCACTACATTTTAGGAAAGGCCCCAAAGCTTTTCAGTTATTAAGTCATCATCAAGTGGACATAAGAAATAAAATATAAAAATGTATGCAAATTATCTTCTTTCGGGTTTTTTCAGTACTAGAACTGATACGCCATCACTATGTCTTTCTTCCACAGTATACGATCTGCAGCCCTACTCTTGAGTTGTACATACGACTGTACTTCTGCCTCCTGTTTTATGGAGTCCATTAGCGTTAACCTAGGTCTGCCATTCGGTCTTTTCTCAGCTATTTTGCCTTCCATTGCTTCATTTAGCATTCCGCCATCAATTTGTGTCCGTACCAAGCTCCTTTTTCTTATACTTCGTAGGATAGAACGTCGTTCTTGTACTCGATGAAAAATACTATGGTTTGATACTTTGTCGGTCCATGATACTTTTAGCAAGCGACGCCAACACCAAGTTTCAAATGCTTCTATTTTTTTCTATCTTTTACAGACAAAGTCCAGGTTTTTGACCCAAACAAGACTACTGACCATACATATGTTGTTACTATTCGTTTTTTGGGACATGCTTCGCTGTGTGATCAACGATTTTTTCTTCATGAATGCTGTTTTTTCCATTGCAATTCTGGCTGCTATTTCCTTATGACAGGATACGTCCTCTGTAATCCATTGTCCCAAATATTTGTATGCTTTCATCTGTTCTAAAGCTTTTCCTTCTAGTCTTATGTTAACCACATTTTGGTTTTTGCCACATTAATGTTCATTCCATATTTCTTCGCCGCATGTTGCAGCCTCGTTAACATTTTTTTTCTAAACGTTCCGGTTTTGTAGCCAACACTGCCTGATCATATGCAAACTTGATGATTCTTAATTTTCGACCGCCAATCTTGATTCCTTCCCTGCATGTTTGTAAGGCTTCATTGAAAATCATTTCCGCGCATATGTTGAACAATAGTGGTGAAAGGGGGCGGCCTTGCCTGACACTTTTTGTGACAGTTACTGGTTGTGTGTATTCATTTCTTCATCTAACAACAGCTGTTTGTTTTATGTATAAACTTTTTATTAGGTTAATTAGCTTGCTTGGTACTCCTATCTGCACCAATAATATAAACAATTGATTCCAATCGACTCGTATCAAAAGCCTTCTCGTAATCAACGAAACACACATACATTGTACGCTTTAGGGCAATTAGTCTTTCTCCGCAAATCCTGAGAGTTGCTATTACGTCTCTCGTAGATAACTGCTTCCGGAATCCACATTGTGTATCATCTATATAGTCTTTCATGTATATTTTCATTCTATGTTTGATAATGTGGAGGAGAATTTTAGCTGCGTGTGATACCAGACTAATAGTTCTGTAGTCCGTACACGACTTAGCCGTCTTCTTCTTCGGAATTGGTATTAACACTGACTGGCAAATTTCCATCGGCCACTCTTCGATCGTATAAATTTCGTTCGCGAGCTCTCACAACCTTTTAAATAACTCCCGTCCACCATGTAATATGATCTCCGCAGGGATGTGGTCAATTCCAGGTGCCTATTTTTTGGCTGAGCTTTTATTGCTGCTTCAAATTCCTGAAGTAGTATCGGTCTGTATTCTTTTGTTTCTTTTGAATTACAAATTCTTTGCGTAGCTCCATCATTATCGTGAAGCTTTTTTACATATTGGCGCCATACTTCTTTCTGCTCTTCCATCGTGTTCGTTTCCGAATTATCTTCTTTATTGATACCCCACGGCATATATTTGGTCTGCCAATTAAGTATTTTGATGCGTTTATGTAGCAGCCCCATTTGGTTTTTCTTACCTAATTCTTCGCATTGCGCATTCCACCATTTTTCTTTTTCTACTCGGCACTCTCTTGTGATATCGTTTTTGAATTTTCTATATTTCTCTTTATCATCTTCGCATTTCGCTTATCGTCCATTAATTTTAATATATTCTGCGTCATCCGATGCTTTTTGTCTTTCCTGTCTTCGTATCCCAGTGTTTGTGTCGCTGTTTCACTTACTGCGTTCTTTATATTTTGCTACATTATTTCGACATTATTGCCGGGATTTAGTTTTGTGCATTTTTCTGTCACTCTGACCTGAAATGTTTGTTTCGTTCTATCTTCCATTAGTTTTCTTACATTCCATTTTCTGTTCATGATTGACTTTTTCTGTCGCCTGAACTTTAGGTTAGTTTGCATTTTCACCATATTGTGTTCTGTATCCGCATCTGCTCACGGATATCCCATGCATTTCTTGACTTGGTTCCTATATCTTTGTTTGACCATGATGTAATCAATCTGCAGCCGTCTGTTGTCTCCCGGTGCCTTCCACGTGTATCTTCTGTGGAGCGGCGTTCTGAACCATGTGTTCATTATTACTAATTCCTCCTGTTTACAAAAATCTACTAGTCTCTGACTTCTTGTGTTTCGTTTAGCTAAACCGTAAGGCCCTACTGTGGTTCCATCTGTTCCTTCACCAACAGCAGCGTTCCAGTGTCCCATTATTATTATATTTTCGTCTGCTTTTGTATTTTTCATTAGAATATTTTCAATTTATGTATACATTTCTTCTATCCCTGTGTCTTCCTTATCTTTCGTCGGCATATAACATTGTATTATTGTCGTATTAACAGGTGTTGTTGCAAATCGAGCAACTACTATTCTGCTTCCTATGGTCTCTGAATTAATTAGTGCTTTACTAAACATGTTATCCATCATTAATGCTACCCCGCTTTGTCCATTATCGGAACAAGAGTGAATGATGTGATATCCTTCATATATGAACTTTCCTGTTTCTGTACATCTGGTTTCTGCCAAGCCTAAAACGCTTCCCTTGTACCTAGGCCTGATCTAAACCCAAATTGCGTGCCTGATAGAACATATTCACACTTTTTTTTTAATTCTCCTGTAAATTATGCGCAAAAAGATTTTCAGTAAATTACTCGTTAAACTGAAATCTCCACATACCTTGGGATATTGTTTCTTTAGTAAGAGGATGAAAGTAGATTTCAGCCATTGTTCTGTAATTATGCCTCTTCTGTAGATTTTGTTGAATAAGTCAGTAAGTTTAAGTTTTCTTCATCGTGTAGTTTAATAATATCTGCTGCAATATCATCCGGACCTGTTGCTTTCTTAGGTCGCATCATGTTCGTAGCAGCTTTAACTTCTGATTTCAATATTGGTAAGCGACAATTCGCGGACGTTTTTTTCGTTCGAACACCTTTCCGCCATCTATATTAGGAGAAAAGTTATCGGGGGTCGAAGAGAAAGCATCAAATTTTCTTATAGTATTAAAAAAAAATATATATATACATCATTATAACAAGCCAGAAACCCAAATACTTTCATAATCCATCACCTTTTGCAGTTAAATTTGGAATTGATTCTTTTCTTTAATGTATCATTAACAAGTTGAACGAAATCTTTCCAATTATTAATATCCATTTTGTTGGTAATTCTTTTATTATATTTTTGGCAGTGGCACAATATATGTACCATATTTTCCACTACTTTACATTGATTACATGTATCCACTTCTGATAGTTTAAATCTATTTAAATAATAATTGCAATCCCCATGTTGAGTAAGTGATTTTTTCTTTATTGTCACACAAATTGAGTTTAGGTTACAAACCCATTACTACTACTTTAATACAGTTCTGCCAACAATATGAACTATGTATTGCAAACACTTGTTTCAAACTACCAGCTAGGAGGTTATATACGTGGAAATCCCCTGCTGATAAACCTGAGACAATTGTTCGTAATCAGATTGACTACATAATAGTGAACACAAGGTTTAGAAACAGTGTATTGTCTGCAAAGACCATGCCAAGCGCTGATGCCAGAGCAGATCATATTCTATTGCACGCTAAGATACGCGTAAGAGTTAAAAAAATCAGGACACAAACGACAAAACTAGATCTACAATTATTGCAGAATCAAGAAATAAAGCAAAAGGTAAAAGGGGAAGTAAACTATCAACTGGAAAAAAATGAAAAATACTGAAAATATTGAAGAAGAATGCCGGCAAATAAAATCTGCCCTCAATGAAGCGACTAAAGAACATCTTACTAATTATACTGACAGACGACATAAAAAATGGATTACTAATGAAATACTTGACTATTAAATCAAGTATTTCATTGAGCAGAGAAGAAGAAAAAAGAACAATGTACCCGAATACAAACGAATTGACAGAACCATTAAACGGAGGATAGCACAGGCAAAGGAAGAATGGTTGATTGTGCAATGTAAAGAGATTGAAGAATTACAAAGGATACATAACGAATTTAATATTCATAAGAAAATTAGAGAAATAACACACACATATAAAAAAACACACACAACTATCCTTAACAGGGATAATGGAGATATCATTACGGGAGCTATAGATAAAATAAAAACGTAGGAAGAATATGTAAAAAATTTTTAATGATCAAGAAGAGATAACACCTCAAGATGAAATGGACACCTTGCCAATTTTAGAATCCGAGGTGAAAGCTGCAATCAAGCAAGTTAAAGCTCGCAAAGCGGTAGGACCAGATGATATACGATGTATTGAAACTATTAGGTCCCATAGCAATACAGAAAGTAACTAGGTTTTTCAATGCCGTATACAGAAGCGGGATCTTACCTAAAGATTGGCTAGAATCAATATTCATCACCATACCAAAAACTCCTAATGCATATAAATGCGATGATCATAGACTAATAAGCCTTATGAGCCACGTCCTGAAACTTTTCTTGCGAATAATTCATCGGCGAATATTTCAAATTTGCGAAAAAAAATATGAGATGGAACCAATTTGGTTTTCGTAATGGGATGGGAACTAGAGAGGCGCTTTTTTGCATGAAAACAATAATTCAAAAACAATTTGATTTTCACAAAACTGTTTATATATGTTTTATAGATTATAATAAAGCATTTGATAAAGTACAACACAGAGAATTATTTAAAACGTTGAGGAACATTGGTATTAACCAGACAGATTTAAGATTCTTACAAATTCTTTATAAAAACCAACACGCTAGAGTATTAATAGATGATCAGTTAACTGCACGAATAATACGACGTGAAGCTAGACAGGGTTGTGTACTGTCCCCAACATTGTTCAACATATATTCAGAAGCAATTTTTGAGCATGCTCTAGAAGGGCGAGACACACGAATACAAATAGGGGGTGATAAAATTTCAGTGATTCGTTTTGCCGATAATACGGCATTATTGGCTGAATCTGCAGAAGATCTGCAGCGAATATTAGATACAGTTGCTGCCAAGAAATGGGAATCAATATAAACATTAAAAAAACAAAATTCATGGTAGCTTCCCGCCAACCAGTTACAAAAAAAAAAAGTTATTTCTCAATAGGAATGAAATTGAACAAGTAAATAAATATAAATATTTAGGTAGCTGGATCACAAGAGATAGTGACTCCTCAGATGTAAAGATACGAGCTCGAATTGAAATGGCCCGAGACATGTTCGTGAAATTCAAACACGTTCTTTGTAACCGAAAATTAAGCTTAGATGTTAAAAAGAAGGAGAGATTGTTTGGGTAAACTTGCTTGAATTTGTTTATCTTGTGTTATAAAGTAGTTTAAATATGTTTTCTTGTTTATATTGATTTATATTAGGTATTATTTGTAAGTATATCTGCCATTTTCTGCGTTGTCCCATCTATCCTGACACTTCTTGCATATTTCCAATATAAATGTTTTTTCTTCCAACTTTCTTCATTCTCTTTCCAATTGATGATAACATAACCTTCCTGTATTTTTTTATTTAACGACTGCATTTTTTCTTCTATCATTAAATCGATTGGTATTATTTTTGTTATAACCTATAATGCGTTATTTGATGTTGTTCTGAATACAGCAGAGATATTAAGTAAACATTTTCTCTGATATGATATTATACTTCTATATGCAGTTTTACTTATATAATTACCATATATCCCAGAAGCATACAAATTCATATTTTGAACTGCAGCTATATACAATATTCTTTTTTTGATTACTACCTATTCCCCATAACTTCGAACCTAGGCGGCATATATTAGCATATATTTTTAATGATTTTTCATTGAAATATTTAATATGTTGTTTAAATTTTAGTTTATTGTCAATTATTAATCCAAGGTATTTAATACAATGAGTTATCTTCAATTTTAATTTTTCTAATTATTGATTTTTGTAATATTTGTTTGGTATTGGTCAAGTCATAGAATTCGTAAATTTCAATATCTCGGAAACTGGTTTCATGAAGAAACCGATCAAACGATCGAGATTCGATTACACGTAGAAAAAGCAAGGAAGACCTTTATAAATATGAAAAATCTGATGACCCGGAAAGACATTAATCTGCAGTTAAGACTACCGCTGGTGCGATGTTATGTATGTCCAGTACTACTCTACGGTATGGAAAGCTGGATTCTCAGATCCACACTTGAAAAGAAGATCGAAGCGCTGGAGATTCGTATTTTGAAGATTTCATACAGAGACCATATTAAGATGTAAATGTAAATGTAAATGTAAAACGCGTATATTTGGCATTATATTAAAAAGTTACAATAATATTTAATAAATGTACCGGAACAAATGCCCTCTCCATTTATGAAAGTAAAAATTCTAATAATATAAACTGATAAATAATAAATATACAAGGTGAAAATAGTATTGATGGAAAAATCAGACAAAAAACCATCACAAATGAAAAGCGGTAATTTAAAAAATAATAAATATAAGTTTAATTATATAACGAATATGTAATATCATTTATAAGTAATGGAAACGAAAGCAAACAAATTATAACGTTATAAGAATAATACATTATGTTTAATGCGTCGATGCTTATACTTAGTATGTCTAATACTTAGTTCCCTGGAATCGTAATTTCCTATTGCTGGATGTGCTGCGAAAAATGTCAAAGGAACTCTTATACACTATACGCTCCCGAAAATTAAAAAATTACGGTCATATAAATAGACATCCGGAAATGTATTATTTATCCCAACTTGTCCTGAACGGTGTCATCGAGGGACATCGGAAACCAGGGAGAAGAAAAATATCGTGGAGAGCTGACAAGAGTCGGTGGTACAACAAGACATCTACAGAGTTAGCAAAGGTGTCCAAAGACAAAGCCAGAACAGCTATGTTGATCGCCAAAATTCGGTCGGAGATGGCGTAAAAAGAAGAAGGTAATTTTAATGAAATCTTAGCAACAAGTTTTCTTCCAGTTCATTCGAAAACTGTGACCAATTCCTATAATTCGCTGTCTTTTCCTTCATTATTATATTAGCGCTAATTGTCAAAATTACCTAAGTATCATCTGAGGCTAACGACAAATATTCATATAATTTGAAGAAACTCCTCTGACAATGAAAAAGTCTAGATGGTTCGGAATTTTTCTTATCACTTTTTTTTTTATTAATACTTTATTATGCAAATTAATAATGTACAACTTGTTGCATTTACAGAGGAGCAATACACTGCACCACCGCTTAGGCTTAATCAGTGTATTGCTCCCCTTTACAATACTCTATAGTTAACAATAATATACAGTAACCACTTTTACACTGGCATTTGCGCGGGCTGTGCGTCAGTTTCACTCACAGTCATAGTATACATGTATTCCCTTATAGCTTCTTATACTAGTTAATAATTAAAATTATAACTTAGGTATACTAGATGCATAAATGTACGAATTATCCATAATGACACATACATACACATATACATATACAGAACTTAAACATTATATGCATAAATTCCACACAAACACCCCCGTACATACATGTACGCGTGCAGAAATACACTCGTTATACATATTACTGTAAACGTTTTATCACGGATTCACAACGCAAAAACTTCAGTGACCATGAAATTTCTTATGTATTACATTAAATGCGAATAATTGGAATTGTCGAGCAGTGTATTTGTCTTGTAGGTTAAAAATTATTTTTATTGTAAAATCTTAAATGGTCCATAGTGGGGCATACAAATAATACATGGTTCGCAGTTTCTACTGCGCCGCATTCACACTTGTCATCATTACTTAACTTAAGAAGAAATAAATAAGACCCAACATGCCCCGTTAATAATTGGGTAGTGTAGAAATCAGGAGTAATTTTAATATTGTGTCTATTTAATATATTGGGGATTAGGCTTTGGATGTGTCGGCCAGTAATATCTTGTTCCCATCTTTTTTGCCAAATTTCTAAGTAGTGTCGTTTTATAGCTTTCAGGGTATAGATATATTGAGTTCTGGTTTCACTGCGAGAATTTAGGTTGAATTTTGAGATTACGGCGTTTGTTTCTTCTATTAACTGCTCATTAAGATATGGAAAGAAGTCCACTTTTTTTATGGCAAACATGACTGCCCTTCTGAGCATAAGAAGATCGACAGGAAGTACATTAGCAATAACTACAGATGAGCTGTGTGAAATTGTTTTATTATACCCCTCGAAGCGTTTATTAGATATTTTCTTTGCATACCAAAAAGTTTTTTCTTTACTGTTTTAACTTTTAGCCGGTTTAGTAGGACGGTGGAGCAGTATGCTACAGTGTTTTCAATCAGTGATTTGTATAATACAATTCTGTACTTGTAACTGAAGCCGCATGTATTTTGACAGGCTCGTAACATTTTGCAGTATTTGGTATCCATTTTCAATATTATGTTATCAAGATGGTATTTGAAAGTTAATTTGTTATCTATGATAATACCTAAGTATTTAAAGTATTCAACTACCTTAAGAATAGAGTTCTTGAATCTTACTTTAATGTTGTTTCTCTTCAATTTAAATGAATTTGTGAAAAGTGTGACAAAACTTTTTTCAATGGACAATTTTAGTTTGACACTATCTAACCAATTTCCTAATTTTATTAAGGTATCATTCGCTTATTTTCTAGTTCCACTTTTGAGCTTCCAGAAATTATAAAAATGAGATCATCTGCATATGCGCAGAGTTTTACATTTTTATTGTAGCATAATTTCAAGGCTCCATTAAAAAGTATGTTCCAGAATAGTGGACCCAGAACACTACCCTGTGGACAGCCCATATTGGTTTCTTTTCCTGCGCACGCATTACCTACTTGTAAAGAGATCTTCCTGTTACTTATGTAATGGTAGATGATATTCGATAATCTTCTATTTCCAACTAGTAATATCACTAGAGAATTAAACAGAGCGGGGTACCAGCAATTGTCAAAGGCTACTTTTATGCCCCTATCACTAGGTCAACATGTTGGTGTTCCACTTAATATGACATCGCATTTGCAATTTTCAATCGCATTCATTGGTTCTCGTCCCCTGGTAAGAGTTAACCGAAAAATATACTTTTTTTCTGTAGTCCCCACCTATTATATATCTACTTCCTAATGTTTTAGAGAAACTGACAAATTATACAGTCTTAATTTTATGTTTGAGGTGGATGTGACCACTAAACCTTCATTCGTCACTGGCAGATAAGCCGTATGTATTAGACTTCAATGGATAACGGATATATTACTGAGACTTCATCGCCTGTTTTTTAATCTGGAAGTATCTCTCTCGTAGAAGTTAATTAGTTTATAGTACTGGGATGGAAAGTTAATACTTATTTTACGCATTATATCACAGCATTATATCAATGAATGCCGAGTTACAGACACGCCTCCAGACTCTACATTTTACTTTCTAAACAACTCCGTTTTCTCGTGGAATTATTGTACGCTTTGTTTAAATGTATGTAGTTAGCAGCATTTCTTTATCTTCTACGATTTTAACCTTTTGTGTATCAATTTTTCATACAATTGTGAGATTACAGGTTAACTTCCAATTTTCTTTAAATGGCGGAAATTTTCCACACGTACATATTACAAAGGAGAAAACGACATTTTTAGACAATATCCGTACATATAATATATATATATATATATATATATATGTGTGTGTGCAGATAATGTCCAAAAAAACATTGTTTCTTCCTTCGTAATATAGCCCGCGTAGAGCATTTCTGCTATTTAAAGAAAATTAAAATTTTCCAAACAACGAAGAGTACTTCTGAAAATTAAAAAAGTCCTACCCGCGTCTCGATTAATTTTTCCAGTTTTTCTTCAATTTCATTCTGCGGATTTTCTCGGCGGTTATTCTAGATGCACCCCATTTTCTTCTTAATTAGTAATAACGACACCGAAATGGTAGTGGTAAACGAGACAAAAATTGAAGTTCGCAGCGAAACTGACGAAGAACATTTAACAGATTTTCATTTTACAATGAATTTGTTATCCGTTACTTAATTCCCCGTTACTATTTTTCCGTGTTTCTCTCTCACTTCAATCGCGAGAATGTTTTGTAATCTTCTAGAAATTACATACCGCCTACGATGTAGGACGGAAATAAGGTTAATAATAATCTCAATAAGAAAAGTACCAATAATAATAATAGTAATTGTAATCATAATCAGCAATAATGCGAAATTACAATAACAGTTCCTACGCAAGAACGGGAGGACAAGAGTCAGTTCGGTATTTACAAAAAATCCCTTCAACCTATTATAGTCGTTCGCGATGGTTTAATCTTACGAAATACCGAACGGAGGCGATACATATATTACATATCGAGTAGTACGCTCCAGAATTAATATACATTTATTTCTACATTTATTACGTTTTTATTATTATTAAATAAATTAACAAAATTTAATTTCCTATTTTATTTGTTATTTTTGGTTCCCGATTCACGAAAATAGGGTGGGCTAAGCTTATTTATAAATGTTACAGTACGAGTAAATTAACAATAATGAGCTGACCAGAGTCCATCCAATTATTAAGTTTTAGTCGATGTATTTTACAATTAAAATTTATATAAAAAATTTATATTATTGCAAGTTTTTCGGTATGTTATTTCGGATATTGTAAAATTATTAAATGTTTCGAACTGTACGCCGATGTCTGTAAATTCGGTGTGCTGCTATGGTTGCATACGGTTTACGCTGCCAATTACATATTACCACATCTGTTACGCTATTCTATATTTATATAAGTAATCTTCGCGCGTCCACCGATGAACTGCACATTAAAATATAAATAAAACGTTGTTTAGTCATAATTATTTTCTAGCTACTGTTCTGTAAATTTTATATTACTGATAATTGATGGTGTTGTTTACCACTGTCATTGTCAGATAATTTTAAGTATTTATAATTCATTTTTGTGTAAAATTGTAAACTTAGTTTTAAATTAATATTTTATGATTTTCTATAGTTAATTTTAATTGTATATAGCTTGACAATGGCGTAAATGCCGAAAAGCTTCGCATAATTAAATAAATTTAGTGATTTCAACTATTTTTAGTAATTAAGTATAGTTGTTTAGTCGGCTATCTATATAGTTGGAATTGTTTCGCTAACCCGTTATATTCTCATCTCGTAATGTTTGGTATAAAGGATATGTAGTGTTGATAAATTCGTGATTTATATTTAATTCTTTATCACGAACGTGTTAACGTGGTTCTCTATTTCATATTTTAGCGGCTCAATACCAGCAATGACAATGCTCTATAGCTGTTCTATATGACTATGGCGCATCGATAATTCTCTGAAAAGTCTTTAATCGGGTTTCGTTTAATATCAGGCGTAACGATATAAATTGTGTACTTACATTTAGTAAAATTACGCTTTTATAAATCCCTTCCTGTAATTTATTCTATTATTATCGCTATATAATTTATTAAATACTCTTATAAATTTTCTGATTTCGGCTGTAATATAAAGCGGTTATAAAATTTTAAATTATTATCAATTAATACTTCACGAACAATTACGGGCGTAATAAAATATTTTGAAATTTCAGTTGTAGTTTACTCCAGCCTCTCGTAATTAACAAATCCACACGGAAAGGTACGCGATTATTTATAGAATTTAAACTATCGATGCGAGCAAATAAACTTTAGTTTAAACTGGAGTCCGAATGAAAAATGAAAAGAAATCCTTATGAAATGGTTATTACAAAATAGTTATAAACGCAATAATGGAAAACCTTCGTAAATACGATAAAAGACATCGAAGACGTACATATCACGATTATATCACCCGTTGCTGGGAATTCCTCAAAATTTTCCATCGATTTCTATCTTGTGCGACTCGGATCCAATTGATTTCTGCCCATTTAACATCTCGTCACCTAACCATAGGCCACCTTCGCGGACGTCGGCTGTGGCCGCCGCTGTAATATCCGCTTAATCCGTCATTCATCTCTCCGTCTTGCAAAATGTCCGGCTCATTTTCA
Organism: Coronaproctus castanopsis; assembly: GCA_032883995.1. Lineage (NCBI taxonomy): Eukaryota > Metazoa > Arthropoda > Insecta > Hemiptera > Monophlebidae > Coronaproctus > Coronaproctus castanopsis. Next base: position 16,828,906 of record CM065053.1, read on the forward strand.
TTTTAGCCTGGAGATCGGCTCCTCTGCGTCTACCAATTTTATCTGTTAATATCCATTCTTATTTAAGTCTGATTCCGAGGATAATTATCTCGTTAGCCCTTTCGGCTTTCCTAATTCTTCTAGCTGTCCCTTTAATAGGGCTCCGTGTTTCAGATTCGTCAAGACTGGTAACGCGCATTGATTATACATCTTACTTTTAAGGTTATTCGGTATTTCCCTATTTCTAAACAAATTTCCCAAATGCCGGGCTAGTAATATTCTTCTTATAGTTGCCGGCTGCGTTATATTATCCTTATCCGTACTCATTTCTTGTCCCTGATTACGGACTTACACGTACAATTTTTTCGTCGTTTACTTACTGCCCGTATCTTCCGCGATATTCATCATTATTTTGTTGGGTTTTTTTTGTATATTTATTTTAAGACCTATTTTCAGTTCGTTTATCGTTAATTCTATTTCCTCGGCACTATTGCCCATTAGGATTATATCGTCTGCGAAACGTAAATGATTCAATCCATTTACTCCGATACCCGTTGAGCTCCACTTAAATGTCCTGAAGACACCTTCCGGGGCAGCGATGATTAATATTGCTCATATTTTCACAGTATCGAAGGTTTTTTTCGTAATAATGCCATTCATACATTTAGGTTATATATATATACAATTTTATATTAATGTTCTCTTATAGTTAATACGAGATTGTTTGTACTAATCCTTGATCGAAATCCAGTCTGCTCTCTTAGTTGATTGTAATCTATAATTACTCGAGTAAACAATTTATATGCGATAGCGCACTGACGGGTGGGTAGTTTTTCAGGGAGAGAATATCTCCTTATGAATTAAATTGTAAGACGTACATTACGTGAAATATTAGAACTACGGTATACGTCAAAAACATACGTACGAGACACTGTTATTAATTTTTTTTTTTTTTTATTATTATTATTTTTTTTTATAGTGCCGTGTTTAACTACCGAGGCTATTACGGCACTGATGATTTAATAGTTAGATGTAGTGACTGAGGTTGGAGGAGGAAAGGAACTGTATAACTGAGGGAATAGTTGAAGGACTGTTGGAGAGGAAAGCAGATAGGGTATGCGGATGGATATTGGGCCGGTAAGGGAGGAGTGTAGGGCAGTACAGTAAAATATGGTAGATAAGAGAGGGGTTTGGGAGTAAACAAAAGGGGCAAAAAGCTGGCGGATTGGTACGTTGGAGAAGGTGGTCATGAGAGAGTGATATGTGACCAAGGCGGAGCCTGCTGAGTGCTATGTAATTGGAACGAGTTAAATTGGCAGGTGGTTCCCAGAATCCTACATTGGATTTGATGGCGAGAAGGAAGTTATGGTGATATGAATTCCACTTCTGTTGCCAGTTGTAGTGGAAGAAGTATTTAAGGGCTGTGTTTAGTAGAGGGGATGGCGGTGCTTTATAGTGTGTGGGAGAACATAGTATAGAATGGGCTGCCCTATCCACCACTTCATTCCCCATAATTATGACCTGGAACCCACAAGAGGGATACTGAATCTATATCTTGTGATAATTTGTAAAGAAGAGATTGTATGCAATTAATTAGAGGGTTGTTTGATTTTGTTTTCTGGAGGGCCAATACAGCTGCAAGAGAGTCTGTAACGATTAAAGTTTTGTTGTCACTGGGATTTAGGAGTAAGTGCTGGAGACAGAAAAATATACCGTATAACTCTGTGTCATAAATAGAGCAAGAATCATGCAGTCGTATTGGATAGCATAAATTGTTAATGGAGAATGCACATGCTGCAGGGCTATTAATAGAATGGGATGGGGATTTGGCGTCATCAGTAAAACATAACGATGCTGGTAAATAGCTATTTATTAAGTTATTTGCTTTCATAATGAGATCATGCTCGGCCATATTCTTATATTGCAGGAGGATTATATTGGTATGTGTTATTAAATTAAAAACGACTTATTAATGTCGGATATTTTTAGAGATCAATTTGTTTCTAGGTCACTTTAACGGTTTTAAAATATTTTTTTACTTTTTTTTTGCTTTATTTATAAGTTTAAAAATTACGCCGAAACAAGATTTATATTTAAAAAAATTAACTAAACATTTACAACACTTTTCGAAATTACGGAAAATGGGATGGGGATTTGGCGTCATCAGTAAAACATAACGATGCTGGTAAATAGTATTTATTAAGTTATTTGCTTTCATAATGAGATCATGCTCGGCCATATTCTTATATTGCAGGAGGATTATATTGGTATGTGTTATTAAATTAAAAACGACTTATTAATGTCGGATATTTTTAGAGATCAATTTGTTTCTAGGTCACTTTAACGGTTTTAAAATATTTTTTTACTTTTTTTTTGCTTTATTTATAAGTTTAAAAATTACGCCGAAACAAGATTTATATTTAAAAAATTTAACTAAACATTTACAACACTTTTCGAAATTACGGAAATTGATTAACATCGTCGCAAAATAAAAAGACAATTTCAATATCATCTTTTACACGATTGAACTATAGAAAAATTAATTATAAATTATAATGGAAAACGAAAAAAATAATTCAGTTTCTCGTTATTTAACCGACGCTAGTGGCTTCTGTTACGACTTCGGTACCGTTTTCCGTCGTTATCAGGGCAGGTCTAGTAGTATCGGCTTCCCCTTCACCGGAGGGCTCTTCTTTACTGCATTCTTCGTAATCTTTTTCTAAAGAAGCCATATTTTCGCGCGCCTCGATAAATTCGCCTTCTTCCATTCCTTCACCGAGATACCAGTGAACGTAGGCTCGTTTCGCGTACATCAAATCGAATTTGTAATCTATCCTAGCCCACGCTTCGGCTATAGATGTAGTATTGGCCAACATACATACGGCGATTCTGGTAGCGGCTAATCCGCTACCGGGTACGAAACACGGAGATTGATAGCTAACGCCGATTTTAAAAGACGTCGGACACCAATTGACGAAATTCGCGTTTTTCCGTCTAATAGCGGCGATCGATTGCGTAATATCGGCCGGCGATATCGGTCCGCGATATAGCATACAACAGGCGATATACTTACCGCGATTCGGATCGCATTTTACTAATTGATTTGCCGGATTGAAACAACTGCTGGTTACACCGATCGCGTTAGTTACGTCGTGTATAGCTCTATCCTCGGATGTGAACGGCGCGTACGTAGTCAACGGAAAATGAACCCTCGGATACGGTACTAAATTCGTTTGAAATTCCGACAAATCTACGTTGACGGCTCCGTCGAATCGTAACGGGGCCGTGATCGACGATATAATCTGAGCTACTAATCTATTCAAACTGGTGTAGGTAGGATTTTCCATATCTAAATTTCTCGTGCAAATGTCGTACAGAGCTTCGTTGTCCATCAGAAAGCAACAATCGCAATTTTCCAAAGTGGAACTAGTCGTCAGTACCGTATTGTAAGGCTCGACGACCGCCGTCGACAACTGCAACAAACGATATAGACCTCGTATAAGAATTTTATTTCATAAAAATTCCATCAATTCGAAACGTTCTTAATGTTACTAGCGATTCTGAATAAATTACTACTCGGTTACTTCCGGTTCGTGAAAACTTGCGTTGATAGTTGCTAGAAGTAGCAAATCCTCGGAAACCGGTAAATAATTTATCATTTAATCTTTAATTCGATCGAATGTTTAACGACGCATATATTATGCAAAAATAAATATATATACGTAATGTATATATAACGTTAAAAATCTTACCCTAGGCGACGGATATATAACGTAAGATAGTTTATGTTTTCTAGGAAATTCTTCTGTCAAATTGTCCATTATTAAAGACGTATAACCGGACCCACTGCCACCACCCATCGAATTAAAAAAGAAAAACCCGGCAATACCTTCCGACTGTTCGGTTACTTTTCGTACGGCTTCTAACGTACGCTCTAGTACTTCTTTACCGACCGTATAAAATCCGCGACCGTAATTATTGGCCGCGTCTTCCTTACCGGTGACCAAATAGTCCGGATTAAAAAGATCTCTGTATTGATTATTGCGAACTTCGTCTATAAGAAAATCGATAATCCGGTGAAAAATTTCGTTTAGGACTTATTTTAAAAAACCAACGTCATTTCGTACAATACTTAACAACGGAATTTTTCTATTTCCCATATATTATATAATCGAGATTTTAGAATTTATTAATTTTATACGCGCGAATACTCCCCGACTACAAGTATTTAATACTTTAACACCTTTTATTCAATACTGTTCTTGTATGCACTTACTATTATCAAAACTGCTTATAAAGACAATATCGGAAAGCATCGCGGTCAGTTCCCCTTATGTAGCTACGAATTTAAATCTATCCAGCCCGTTATACTCGCTATTGCACCTTGGTTTTATTAACTCGATACTGCGGTCAACGTTTTACGTAAATGTATTGTAACAATATGTAGACTAGCCTTCTCGGTAGTAATCGGCTTTATTCTTCCATTTTGCTATCATCCGTCTGATGTCGACACGGTATCCGATGCTGATCATGTCTTTTTCGAAATGCTACCGTCCTCAACATGTCAAGCTTTACAACCGATTGATTTCCTTACATATTCTTTATTCTGTTTTCCTTACATATTTCTTATTCTGTTATATCCTACTAACTTTCTCTAAATAATACCCAAATTCTCCTTCTATTGTATTATTTAACCGTTGTTAGCGATATAACACTAATTAATATGTGCTCTCGCCACATATTTTCCTCTACTCTTACCAATATTACTTGCGTATTTAATAGATATGTGCGATTGGTAAACCACCGCAAAAAGTCTAATAAAAGTTAAATGTGTTCGAAATATTACCAGAAAGAAATATGGAAATTGTTTATATCTAAAAAAAAATCTGAACTTACGGGAATTAACCGAGAAAGATTAAATTTTCGTTTCTTCAAATTGTTAACTAACTGTGGAACGTATGAAACGTTAATGCAAAATTCGAATTATGCTCCGCGACGCGAATTGCGAGAACAAATACACAAAAAAATATTCGTTTTTGCGAGTAAAATGAAGATGTTTTTATCGAAAAAGTTTTAATCTCAAGAATAAATTAATAAAACTCGCGAGAGGGTCCTAGATTCTAAAAAATTTTTTCGAAAACCAATATTTTTCGGGAAAACCAAAATGTTTAAAACTAAATCTTTAAATTTCGATAGTGTCGCTATTACCTCTGTAAAAATATTTATCACTCATTCGGGTAACGTGCTATTCTCGTTACAAATCTAACTTAATATCGCCTCTCGACTTGTTAGGCAAGATCAAAATGTAGTATCTGTGCTTATTAACTTAAATATCTAGATACACTTTGCAATGCAGGTTCGGTATATTAAACTAATTTTTGTAAATGGATTAACCTAATCGAGCCGGGTATTGTGTGTCATTCTTGTTCTTTCCTTTAATTCAATTTTTAACTAGCCCAAAACAAACATATTATAACCTAACCAACAAATGAGGTTTATTAACGCAAAAAAATTTTACATCCAAAAAAATGTTTCATTACAAGTGAAAATTATAAAAATGTGATTTTAGAATCGAATGAATTATATAATATAAAATAGCTTATACGAGCACTTTATATAATATAAAATAGAACATATACGTTCCTTACAATCATTATATCATTTTAACTTTCCATTACATTTACCACATTTATAATCCTCATCGTGCAACTTGTGCAATAATCTTAATTTATCGGTACATAACTCCCACAGAGAATTTATATTAATAATATGCAAAATATAATAAATTTAAAAAATTAATAATAAATAAATTTACAAAACTATAAAAAACAATAACTTTACAAACGATGAAAACAAAAACGAATAATGAACAACCCAACAAGAATTAAGAACATAACGCGGGAAACATGATTTCAAACAAACATCCACGGAGGAAACATAACAAATGCTTAATGGTTATTTATGAATAATTTTTATACTAAAATAATAAAATTTAAAGCCCCCGTTAAAGGTTTATTAACGAAATAATTTTTAAAATTAATAATTTGTTCTTATTTTAACAAAATAATTTTAAAAATAAATTACGAATTAATCGACTCTATCGCTATAACCGGGAAAGTCGGATGTCGAAATTTCTTTCTATTTCATGTTTATAAACGGAGAAATTACTAAAATTTCAAATATGTGTAATTAATTTTCAAATCGTTTTTTACGGAAAGTGAGAATTGTGCGCGTATATCGGTAAGTAAATTAGCTATTTTTATATAAAAATGAGATTTTTTCAACCTATTTATAAGTTTATCAAATAGTTCTATAAAATAAGACATAATTTTTTCTTACATAAACAGGAATCCAGCCAAAACGAGTTTTTGAATATTATGTCATATAATGTTCATAATTATTTATTTCTTTTATAGCGCCCTGTGTACCTGTTGAGCCTATTACGAGACTGATGACTTAGGTGTTAAGTACGAGGTTGTATTGCATAATTGAGTGAATAATTGAAAGACTATTGAAGAGGAAACTAGATACGGTATGCGGCAGGATGATGAATTGCAGCGTAGTAAAATATGGCAAATTAGAAAGGGGTTTTGAATTACACAAAAAACGGCAGATGAGTACGTTGTAGTAGTCATGAAGGAGCGATATGTGACCGAACCTGCTAAGTACTATATATAGCTGAAATGAAGTTAACAGGTCGTTACAAGAAGTCAACATTGGGTTTAATAGCCGAAAGGGAAGTTATGGTGGTTCTTGCCGATTGTAGTTAATGAAATATTTTTTATTGTTTAAACCGAAGATTAACGGCGTAAAGTAAATTATATTTCCTATTTTTACGTTTATTACGTACGGTATGTTTAATTTAGAATCCTAGCGTCTTAAATAAGCTTCGAAGAATTTATTTTAAAAAACGACGCAATTCCGAATTAGTTAAAGATGAAAAAAAAAAGGAAATATTAATTTAAAATCAACAAAAAAAAAAATTAAGACCAAACTGAAATATGAAACAAATCAGTTTAATAGCTCTGATAAAAGTAATCGATTATCGCCATCTATGTGCGAGAAATGTAACCCCGCATTGCATTATACTAAAAAAAGGAATATTACCAATCGCACAACGTGTATTATGATAATAAAATACCGCTGAAACCAGATTAATTTTCGTTAATATTACAAATGATATTATAACATGAAAAAAAATACGTACACGTAAATCTCCAAATACTTTCATGTCCAATGTATACGCTGGATACGTTATTTTCTAACATCTTACAAACTACTTGCCCAATCAGTCAATTAAAATTGTTTTTATAAATAATTTCTTCATAATTTATTAATAACATGTACCCATTGTATACTCTTTTAATTATCCTTTTAGACATTAAATCGATTAAAAAAAAAAAAAAAAAAAACGAATCAACTAGAGTCCCCTAAAAAGCTATGCGTAGGCACGAAAGTGTTAACACCGAGAAAAAAAAAACGGTATAATTCATTTTTACACCGATGAATCGAAATCTATGGAAGAAGTCTTACCTATAACGGACGGTTCTAGATCCGTCATGACCATCCGAGGATTCATTTTACCGCAGGTGCTCTCGTAGAAAAAAGTAACATGTTTATTACTGTTGTGATGCGAACAAGGCCGATTATCAATTTTCATGCCATTCGGTAAAATACCGTGTTCGATGCAGTACAACTCCCAACAAGCATTAGCGAGTTGCACTCCAGCTTGACCAACATGGACTGTTATAATATCACGCTGGATTTTTACCAAAAAATAAAATTCAAAAACTCATTTAATTTGAAACTTATAATTATGTACATACTATTAATTTTTATCCGAATTTTACAAATACACATTTTTTAATCGCAAAAAAATTTCACAAAAATTGGAATTTTCATATTTCAAATTCATTCCACTAAATTATATTAGTTATACAATTTTCAGCGACTAATCGCAATACGTTTAGAACTTTCAATATACTTCAATTTAAACTTTGGAGTTTTTAGTACAATGCGTATATCCTATAAAAATAACGAGAAGTACTCGAAGGCCTTTTATAAATGCCAACATATATTTACAGTTCCGCGTTCTTGCCAATTCCATCGTAATTCATACTTCATAATAGAACACTTCTCGAGCAACAGAAAATATATCGTACATACACATTAACTAAAACGCGTCTTTATTTGACAATATAATTGAAATAACCTTTTTCAACGCGCAAATTAATAATTCCTAGGCCGAGCAGTCACAATGAATCATACAAAACACACATATATAGATTATTAACACACACCCACACATTTTATATATATATATATATATATATGTATATATATGAAAATAATTGCTAATCAGGATTAAATTTACTCTCTTAACGAAACTATAACATGGAATAAAAAAATGTGGTGTATTCTATACTTCGTAGACTAAAAACTTAACATCGATTTGTTAGATTTTATTTCAAAATTTAGAATAATAATAACAAATCTATTCGATAAGTTTTATAATCAACCTACTTTAGTGCAAAATATTTGAAATAAAATTAACTTATATATAAATGAATATTTAGTACCCTAAACTTAATATTGTAATCGATTAATTGAATAGAGAACGAAGATTACCATTTTATACAAAATTTATTTTTCTTAATAATCTCCCGTCACATAAATTTTTTAACTTAATTTTTTAACATTACGTTTTTAAAAGAACGTATTTCTTAAACGTAAATTTTAACTTCATTAACTTTTTAACTTTACGTTTCAAACAAAACGTATTTATTAAATTAAGAAGTTCAATTTTATTAAATTCATTAGCCAATTACTTTTGACGTTTTAAATTAATGTTGTTGCATTTACATCGTTTAAAAATATAAAATTAACGTACATTTATAGAAATCTTCAAAATATATTCTATAAAATTTTAATTTTTGAAAGCAAAATATATATTGTCAAAATATTTGAAATAAAAATTAACTTATATATAAATCAATATTTGGTACCCTAAACTTAATATTGTAATCGATTCATTGGACAGAGAACGGAGCTTACCATTTTATACAAAATTTATTTTTCTTGATAATCTCCAGTCACATAAATTTTTTAACATTACGTTTTTAAAAGAACGTATTTCTTAAACGTAAATTTTAACTTCATTAACTTTTTAACTTTACGTTTCAAACAAAACGCATTTATTCAATTAAGAAGTTCAATTTTATTAAATTCATTAGCCAATTACTTTTGACGTTTTTCATTAATGTTATTGCATTTACTTCGTTTAAAAATATAAAATTAAAGTACATTTATATAAATCCCCTTCAATATATATAAATGGATCCTCCCTTTTATCTACACAAACACTAACGATGATGATCACTCGGACATACAAGATGAGTCAATGTGTAACAACACTGATCGTGAAGTATTGAACAACAATGCTCACACCGAGCCAAAAAAGAGTACGTTTAATAACAAAACTGCAACTCCTCCGCCAATTTTAGTTAAAGATATAAAAAATTACAACGAATTATTATTATTTATGGCCACTATAAAAAATGTTAAATTTGTACTAAAAACAACGAGCACTGGAGCAACAATTAAACCGGGTACACCGGATTGCTATCGTATATTAACAAAAACCTTACGTGATAAAAGCTACAAATTTTACACGTTTCAATTATACGAAGAAAAATCATTTCGAGTAATATTAAAAAACCTACACCATACTACAAACACAAACGAGATTAAATTAGCATTACAGGAACAGGAATTTCTGGTTAAATCTGTAATTAACGTTAATAAGCAGAAGAACAAAATCTCAACTTCCGATGTTTTTTATTGACCTGGATAAAGCATCAAACAACTCAAAAATTTTTAAGCTAAAATACTTACTTTTAACTGTTGAGGAGCCGCGAAAAAGTGGGCATTTAATCCAATGCATGCGTTGTCAAAATTTTGGGCACGCAAAGGCATATTGTAACTTACCACCACGATGTGTTAAATGCAGCGGAAAACATTTAACATCTGACTGCTCTAAACTACCTGAGAATAGACCAACCTGCCTCTTTTGTCGTGGTGAACACCCAGCAAACTACAAAGGCTGTAACTATTATAAATCTCAACGCGATAAACAATTTTAAAAAAATATACCACACCGAATCATCCGAAATAAGACTATCTTTTTTCACATACAAACAATCCTCCACAATCCCATATGGATTCTGCACCGCATGGCTATTCAGATCTGTGAAAAATTCCACGAATCAAAATAATCTGCCCAACAACGGGATTGATGTAACGCTAAACCACTTTCTGGATGAATTTCGTAACTTATTAACTCCGTTAATTTCTATGTAATAGAAAAATCTTATGAACACTTAGTTAACGACCATTCAGTAGCAATAGTATTGTGGAAAATGGTGTCCATCAAAAGAAACAAGAACTACACTGCCTGTTACAAGTGAAACGAATTGATGTACTTGACTGAAACACATATTATTAATTCGACTGGCTTCACCTTACCTGGCTATACATGTTATCATGCTACCCATCCATCTGATAAGACAAAGGGCGGCGTTGCTGTTCTTATTAAGAATAATATTCAACACTACCTGCGTTTCACTTATCGCACTGAAGCATATCAAGCTGTTGCGGTCACTCTAAAAGCACTCAATTATGAGGAAATAACTCTTACCTCCGTCTACTGCCATCCGGGGTTTTATATTCCTAATGATGAATTCATTAATTTATTCCGCCATCAAGGCAACAAGTTCATCTGCGGAGGCGATTACAATGCTAAACACGCGTTTTGGGGTTCGAAAGTTCAGACTAAACGAGGTGCTCAACTTTTTAGTATAAATCGAAATTTCCGCTTAGGCATTATCTCACCTTTTACACCGACATATTGGCCGAAGCACACAAATCGTCTACCTGATTTATTAGACTTCTACTTCACAAGAGGATTAGGCAGGATTTATCATCCGATCACACGCCGGTGCTATTACTTACTGACAAAACACAGTTGCTTCAGGAAAAAACAAATTACTTGACAAATTCATCTACAGACTGGTCACAATTTACAAAACACGTAGAAGCTAAAACTGACCTAAATGTTAAATTAAAAACCCCCCATGACATAAATGCAGCGGTTAATAATCTAACTGAAACGATTCAACAAAGTTGTAAACGATCTACAAAGTACAATAATAAACCAAATCATAATAATAATATATTACCCCTTAAAATACGCGAACTCATCAGTAAAAGAAGAAATGCTCGCAAGGAATGGCAACGTTATGGATACCCTTCAAATCATCAAATGTACAATAAACCAAGTAAGCAATTACGAGAAGCAATCGCGACTTACCATAATGCGCGTCATGATTATTAGACTTTAAGTAGCACTTAGAACAACTAAGTTGTTGCAGATAGTATAGGAATTATTGGGAGTGAAATTTTCCACAGAAATTATATTTCAATATTAATTAGCAGCAAAATTTTGGGGGTGGTCAAACTAAATTTTTTCTTTTCAAATGACAACTTCGAGAAAACATACACTAGCGGCTATAGAATGATATTTAATTTGAACTTGATGTAGATTATGCATCTACGTAGACTAGTGTTGTTGGCCGTATAGAATTAGAAATGTGTACGAAATGGATTTGATTGACCATTTCTGAAATCAATATATCATTCAAATTAACTTATTCATTTAAATCAAATATAAGACTCCTAAAAATTCCGTGATCTGCATATTTATGTTTAAGAAATAGGAATAAAGTATCCAGCATAGCGAGGAGTAATTTGCTAGTTATAAAAATACGAAACAATCCTTAGAAAATTATAATAAACTAGGTGAAAAATGGAAAATAAATTTGGAAAAACAAAGAAAAAAATTTGAAAATAACATGTATTTTTCTACGATCTTCTGTAAGGTTCGATTTTGTGGAGTTACAAGCCTTCACACGATGTAACCCTTGGTTAACTTTTAAAGAGTAGGTAGGTCCAATAACTATCTCGGCGGCATACTGTCCGCTAAACTATCCTGCAAATAAAGTCACATTCATAAATTAACTTTAATGAACTCGGAAATCGATTATTTTAGGGGGAGACTTTAATACTAAACATATTAACTGAGAATCTTGACTAACGACGACATATCAACATGTAGACCAACTTATTGGTCCATGGATTCACACAATTTATCACTGATTAGAATATTCATTATCAAAGGAATAAACACAGATTATCTGGACATCAAATTCAATGATGATTTCTATCATTGCAACATTTTTGAACACTGCAATTAAAGAAAATAAAGAAATTGTTGAAATATACTATGAAAAAAATAATTGAGAGCTGTTCAAAATAAATTATAAAATAAACCTTAAATCCTGTTTAAAAAGTGTTGTTGAAAATCACATAGATTAATCTAACTGGCTGCATGAGAGTCGTCAGTTAAAATATGTATTAGGAAAACTTTCGACTATTTAAAAAGTGTTTACAGCAGGATCTCTTAAAAGGAAAAATGCGCCGTGTATGACAAAAAACAATGCATCCATGTGATAAAGCATGCTATAATAAAACAAGGCAATTAAAAGTAAAACTTTCCCAGTTAAAAACTGAATCTCTTCGCAATCTTACAAAATATATCACCGACAATATACATCGACTATGCATTGTGGAAGGCAACTAAAAACAGCAAATGTAAGAAAATTAAATGGTACATGCGTCAAAAGAGATTACGAAAAAGCAGAAGCTTTTGTAGAAATATTTACAAACTATATTCCAACTTTTAACTATTACAAATAGTAATACTTATAATAAAGAGATTAATTCATTTCTCCAAGAATGAATGCCAAATTTTAACCAAAAAATAAATGATATAACACTGAAATAAGTGAAATATATAATACATAATTTATGTGCAAACAAAGCACCTGGATATGATTTAATTACAGGGTATGTAATAAAATAATTACCTACAAAAGAAATAATTATGCACACAGTTATTTAACGCTGTTCTTCGGCTATTATACTTTCCTGTCAAGTGGAAGGCATTGATAACTATACAAAAGCCTGAGAAATCACCCAATGAACCTTCATCTTACTGACCAATTAATCTTCTACCGATTATGTCTAAAATAATAGGAAAGTTGTTGCTCAATCGATTAATGGGACTAATCAAAAAGAAATGTGTTATTCCAAAACACACGTTTGGCTCTTGAAAATGACATTCAACGATAGAGCAAGTTCATAGAAATGTTATAACAATACATTTGAGAGAAAAATATTTTGCCGCATAATTGCTCAATATGCACAAGCTTTTGATAAGTGTCGCATACAGCATTGTTATGCAAGCTTAAAAAATATTTCTCTTGTGAAATGCACACTCTCTTGAAATCATATATGCACGAAAAATATTTTCGAGTACGAAAGGCAACATCACTTTATGAAATTAAGTCAAGAGTGCATGATGTTTTGGGTCCTATATTCAGTCTTCTATTTACAGCTAACATGGTATATTGGAAATGATGACATATATAGAGACCGGAAAATTTTAAGCGTGAATGATATAATAAGACCATACAGTAAACACGTATGCACAGCGCTTAAGATCACATTCAAATTTACTAGCTGCAGGTTTAATTGGTGATGATACACAACGAATAAAAAGGAAAATACCTCTACACATATAATAATTAAAGGTTGATACAAGAAACATCCTTAAAATTAAATATACGTGGACCATGAGCGCGAAGTGTGAAGGCCGCTTTCGAGATGTGGTATTACCGAAGACGGCTCGGGATTTCACGGGAAGATTACATAACCAATGTGGCAGTTTTATCCAAAATAAGAGGAAAACAGAAAAACATGGTAGATGATATGAAGAACAGAAAAAGAAAATACATAGCACATAAAATCCGTGAAGGTGGAGTTTTTCTGCTGGCGTTACAAGGAAAAATACCTGGGAAAGCCAGCAAGAGGAAGAAAGCGGATGGAGTTAATGACGGCAAATCCACCGGAAGTAGAATTCTGACGGAGATCGTTAAAGACGCCAGAAATCGCCGCATATGAAATAGAATGTACGTAATTTCCTGTAAAGGGGAATACGATGATGATGATCATCATGAATAATGTTTGATGCTAACTTTAGCAGATTGTGTCAAAGGAAAAAAAAATATAGCGAATCTCTTTAATATATTTTTCTGTTATAACATTTTTATCAAATGTTTTTGCGGCATTACTATTTAATAGTAAATAAATGTAATTTAATAGATTCACGAGGAGATGTAATTTATTTTTTGACGAGATTTGCTACTTACGTAGTCAATAAATACGGACAAAAATAGCTTATTAAATTACAATACCCTTCATTGGAAGCACACTTATTAGCTCTAACTTTTTAATAATAAACATATATATTAAAAAAATATTTCACGTGCAATATTTAGAGACAAATATTTATTAAGGTTATTTATTTTTGTAAGTATAGGGAAATTTTTGCTTGCTTAGTATTTTATTATATTTTGAAACAGCATAACTAGTTATATAAATGAATAAGAAGTTTTCAAATTTTAAAGTATGATAGTATAAATGCACACCATCTTTATTTGTACATTAGATACTAATTTCAAAATTCATAAATGCCGTGTATTCAAAATTTATCATATTTTACTATTACAATTATGTATCTCATGTCAATTTTCGTTTTTATTTTCTAATTAATGTTCTAAATTAATGGTTTTAAACATATTTGTCGTGATTCATTTTTAAGACTGATTTTTTGATATATTTCTGGTTTTTAATCTCCCTTAATTATTCTTTTTAAAATATTGATTTTAATACGAACCGAAAATCTATGAACTTTATTAATGATGTTAAAATTTAAATATCATACCTCGTCCACTTGTTAGCGTGACTTAAATATCGAGATTACTCCTGTTATAAAATAAACATAAAACCCTAAAAACATTAAATGCAAGTAATGTTTTGTTAAACATAGTCATTGTGTTTATCATAGTAAATTGTTTTTACGATTTTTAAAGTATTCTTGTTGCTTGGAATTAATTAAAAATGGTACTAAATTTTAGTATTTAACTTATTAAGAACGACTGAATTCTAGTTACGAAAATTTATGCATATTTCTTGAAAATTATTTCTTAATATTAATCATACCTGATTTTATATTTAAATGTATTTATATCATTAAAATTTACTTTTCTGATACTTCGTTATTATAGAATTTTGGTCTGCCCGCACTGAAGCCTAAAGGAGGGAATCCGGCGTTCATAGATTTAAAAGAGGGTCCTTATGGAATTCCTGATGTTATGTCAAATGGGTAATTATATTATTTCTGAATAGAGATGTGCTAGCTGGAAACCGCTATTTTATTATTAAAATACTTTATACATTATTTTATTCACGTCAGGTATTTAATAATTTGCAAATTTGTAAACAGTATCTTTATATTTCAGGTTATCTTATGGTTTAACATTTGTAATTTTCTACATCGGAAATTGTCTGAAAGTAATTAATTTTAATAGAGCGTTTCATATCCACATTGTCTTTATAATTATATTTTCTGTAATAATATGAAGATGTAGAATTTTTAACTGTAAACTCATCTGACCGAATACACATACAGCTCATTTATACGTTTCGAGCTTTCAAAATCACTCGGGTTGTTAAGATGTATTATAGCGGTTTACTTTTCCAGAATTTCAGTTCAATACTTCTCATGTTTAGTTGGTTTGTAAAATATATGTGTATGTTTAGTTCGAATATTCTTAATAATACTTCCAGATCAGTCTTGAAAACGAGTGAAAATTCTTCCTTTTCATATTTAATTCAATGATTTTTTTGTAACAACCTCTTCATATCAGTCGTTTATTTAACTTTATCAGTTTAACCCGGCTAATCTCAAATATTGCCATCACCTCTTACATTTTCTTAAAACTTCATTCTTTCCCGAATATCAATTTTTACTACTGAGACTTGTATACATGCCCTTAAAATATTCTACTAAATCGTATTTTAATTTTACATTCTTCCTATCAGAACACGTTATCTTTCAACATCTCACAGTGTACAAAATTTATCTTTGTTTATAACGTTTTAATCGCGGCTCATTTAATTTTTGTAAAAGAAGTTAATCACAAATTTGGCATCGGTATTTCAGAGTATATATTAAATTACGTGTACAATTTATTTATAATTTTACAGATTATCCAAAACAAATGGCAGACAACTTGGTACAGTACATCCGGCTCAAGCTGCCGTTGAAAACGTATGTATTTTTAACTCCCGGTGTACAACGTACATATTTCTATTTTATTTCGTTAAAGTTTAATTTTTTTAAAAACTAAACAAATTCAACAATTTAAACACGAATTTCGTAATTTAATATTATAATTAAGAAACAGTTTTATTAAAATTACTCAATAATAATTCAGTAAAAATAAAAATTGTTAACCGATGTACAACGTATAATTTTTATCCCTCATTTAAAATTTAAATTTACGAATTCGAACAATCTTTAAATGGTAAAAAATTTGATTTAGTGTTATTATATCAAATTTTAATTATATCGGTTCTAACGGTGACATAAAGGTATGGCGAAGTAAGTCACGGTGTGTAATCTGTAGTTTTGACAGCATATAGGAACATGATATTCACGTAAATTCTTCTTTTTGGCGCCTATTTTTATTGTGCGAGATGCTGTAGCTAATTACATTCTGAATGAAATTTTTGAGATGTTTATGGTGCAGCAATTTTTGCGTAATAAACATTTAAAAATCTGAAACAAAATTCGTTTCCATTATGCCATTGTCTCAATTTTCTTTTAAAACTATCTTGTTCGTCGTCGAATTTGTTATGACCCATTTCAGTCACGATTGATTACTATTGTTCAGTTCAATTTATTGCAGACCTTCTTCAGTATTATCAATGGAAAACGATTATTTATAATGAAATCGAGTAGAAAATTATTTAGGTAAGCTGACACAATGTTTTAGCAATAAGTTCATTAAACAACAATGTAAGTTTTAAATATTACCAGATGTGACAGCTTAATATGTCATTTGCTTCTCTAGTATCTAATACTAGATTGTCGTAAAACTAGCTATTGTATATTTTATTTATCTATATATATATATGTGTGTGTGTGTGTGATAAAAAATGTTTACATTTCGATATGTTCTTTTTCATGTTTTCCTTTTAATCGAAGGCATCTAAATTTGATGAAGAATTACGTATGAACATGCTTCGAAATGTACAAGGAATACACGCACCACTTAGATTAGCGATGGAATTAAAATCTTTCCGGAATGTAGGTCGTTTACCTTTCTTACCGAGTAGTAATCTATCTGTCGATGTATTGAAAGGACGCGATGATTATATCGATTTTACTGATATATTGTATCCGTCGGAAGTTCACGAAAAATTGGTACAACCGCACGCTGTTATGGACCGAAAGATCGGAATCATATAATAATGTCGATACTCGGACGCGCGAAAATTTTTTTTTATAATCCCCCTTATTTTAGCTATTTAGCTGATTAGTTTATAAATTTTATTTTGTCCGAAAAATAATATACTTTATATATTCAACATATTTAAAATAAACACAAGTTTCGATTAAAATTTGTTTTATCTTTTTTTTTTTTTAAATAAAATAAAATAAATTTCTCGTTTTGTTAAGATGTCTATTGAGTGACGGAATAAACGCAATTTCCAGCTATCCACGTCGATAATATGTCAAAGTTCTTGTCCATAATGAAGAAATCCGCGTCTGCGCCAAAATTTAACGTTCCTTTTTGCATTTCAATACCTAAAACTTGAGCCGGATGTAACGTAGCCGCTTCTAGTGCTTCTACTAATGAACAATCTGAATAAATAAACGTTTATATATATATATATAAGTAATTTATCCTTTATACATCGTTGAAATTCGCACGATATTATAATTACGTAACGAATAAATGTAACATATTACGGATTACAATATTATGCAGTGGCTTCGCATCAGTATACAAGGAATCACGAAATACAATTTGACAATTTTGAAATTTTATGGATAAATATAGGTCTAGAGTTATTCGTGAAACAATTGAAATTTTTAAACATCCCAATTTCAACAAAGAAGATGGACACCAGCATTAACAACGTGGTTGCCGGTCATTGCCCCAATGGGAAAAAACAAGTTAGTGATAAAAACAACTCCGTTCTCGCGCATGATACTACAAAAACTAATAAATAGATGTGCGCACAGAAGGGCGCCGGTTCGTCGAAAAATTTGGAGAACATTAAATCAAGATTGCGCTCGTCTAATCCTATAAATATACAATTACATAACCGCGTGTTTTCGAAACGTCACTAGAAAAAAATACGAACCTGGTTTTAACCGAAAAAATTATAGACATGAATATCAACCATGAAAGTCTGAATGCGTATTTAATATTAATAGTCTTAAATAATTAATAGCGCAAGTCAACTTCGTCGATAGTTCACACCCGAGCTAAGGTCAAGGGAACATAAGTAAACAATACAACTGAAATGATGTTAGAAAAGGTCAATAAACATAACGATTTATTGTAGATCAATTACACATCATTATTTAATTCAGTGTCCCCCTCTTATGGGGGTTGTTCCGGATCATAAAGGAATTGCGAGAAACGGAGTGATGGATAGGGCAGAGCTCATTCTATACTATGTTCCCCAACAGTCTATTATAATAAGTAACAACATATCGTACGATTACACAGTTTTTAGAATTAAACGATTTTTCAATCGTTGTATAAATAAGAACATTTAACTATCACATCTATTACAATCTAATCTCGATTTATCTTTAGATTTTGATAAATAAATCGCGTTTTTCAGCGATACGAAAAAAAAAAACGAGATTAGTCGTACTATTAAAATAATATTTATTCAAAGAAAAAATTAAATAAAAACGCTTTTTATATTTTATTATAAAAAAATATTGCGTTTAAAGTGCTCGCAAATATTTAATATCGTTCGTTTGTTTAGTACTTAGACGCAACTTCAGTTTGTACATGAACTTTCCACAACAAATTACGCGTTTGGGTAATACTCGTAAACGAGTAGTAATATTTTGTATTCAGGATCGCTTTAAAACTAAACAGTGTTTCTAATGTGTTATATAAATATTTTCAGGAAATTAAACTGTTAAATATCCAATTAATTATGAAAATAGACAATTATCTTTTATCATTAAAAATTTACGTGCCGTATAGAACGCTGTCACTGAAAAGGTTAATGATTTTAGCAATGCGGAATATGTAGTTTTAACAGATAACTGGCATTAAAGAGGGTAGGTAGGAAAATGTACTCGATTTTTTAAATTTGAATTACGAAATTTTTTTTAGATCCGATATAATTGCCATCATCACAATAAATTTCTACATAAACGTTTTATGTATATTAACTATCGTTTCAAATAAATTAAACTCGCATTTTCCAATAAATTTCTACATAAACAATCGTATTTCATGTATATAGTAAAATTGTTATAATCCCTCCAGTCACACTTTGACATAGAATTATAAATATTATACAGGATGTTTATTTTTCAATACGGTTTCCGAGATGATTGTTAAATATGTTTAACGTTTTAACCGGAAAATATACAATTTTTGTTAGCATTAAAATATCACGTGCCATGCAGAGGACATCGTGACTTAAAGGGTTCATATAATCATATTCGTCGAATGTCGTTTAGTCCATTGTACGTTATTTTTTATATTAAAAATGAGCTAACATTCGAGGCACTAATTATATGCAACGTAACGCGTATACGACGTTATACAGGACATGTAACTGAAAAAAAAAAATATGTACAGACTTGGATGTAATAATACTTTAAAATGTTCATACTCAAACCTTTAGCGGAAAAAAGTTACTTTGCGTTATTTTTTAAAATCGAAGACGTAGTCAATAGAAAAAAAACCTGTTATATTAAAACTCCTTGTGACGAGTACAAGTTTAAAACTGAATATGTTCCTAATATTATCTAACCAAAATTACTAAATCATTTATATTTATTATTTAAACCGAACGATTTCGTAAGATTTATAATTTTTCTAACCTATATCCTTCTAATTTAGAACTGACGTGTCTAACCCGCCATTTACCACATGTAATAAATGTGAAAGAATAAAAATGAAATAAAATTTAATGAATGATGGAATCGCGAAAATATTATCTGAAGTCGGGGTAATAAGTTTTCTCTTCAGCCTTCTAATCGCCGATTGAACTTGCAAACCTATTGCCAGCGGATTTAAGTGAGTTTTCAATCTTGCCAAGTAATTACGAGCAGCTCGCTGGATTACCTGTTCGATATGTTGTATCTGAAGATCTTTATGCAATTTAGTGACACACCATGAAGCGCCAGCTATGCTTCGTAGTATCTTATTCCGGTACCGCTGTATTTTTTGAATGTTGCTTTCAGAGGAACATCCCCGTAGTTCGCAGCTATATATAGCCAGATTGGTTTAAGTATCGCAATGTATAATAAAAGTTTACGTTTAATATCTAGTTGCGATCTTGGTTCTGATAACTACTTTAATTTTGCTGTCTTGATATTTAATTCAGACCTTTTTGTCGTTATATGTGACGATCATAAGTATCTAACAGAAGTGTCTTGAGATATTGTTGTTCACCTATTTGATATTTTTTGCGTTCGAGTTTTCTTTTAGTAAATAATACATGTTTACATTTAGCTTCGTTAATTGCTATTTTATAAATGCTGAACAATACAGCGGTCTGGTCTAGCGCAACCTGAAGATGCCGAGTGGACGAACTAGGACACTCATGTGAAGTACAGTATCATCAGGGAAAGTTGCTATAAATGTATTTTCTGAAATATCTCTCGTAGATACTGAGTGTAAAATTTATAATTATATCAATTTTTCGATTTATTTTTAAGCTATCGACGCACAAACTTTTTAAAAATATTCAATGTTTTTTTTTTTTATCCGACCATTCATTAAACAATGATCCATTAAAAAATTCATTACAGAACAGATAATAGAATGATGGCGCATTACACTTCGGAAACACGCGATAAAAATAAACAGTAATATTGGTACGTTGATAAATTTTTTTATATGAAAAAAAAAACGACAAAATAGAATGATAAAAAAAATGGAAACATTCTGTATGGGGAGAAAAAGAAAAATTAAATATTAATACGACAAATCGGTAGACGCAAATTATCTCAGTAATTGAGCGTGTTTAAAGGTCGGCCAAAGTCTAAAGGCTTATTTCGCCATAGCCTGCGTATTTCACCGGAATAATTCGGCAGATTGGTAACAAGTGGACTTACATGAACGCTAATTCAGGCGACATGTATGTTTACTTGTCTTTCGACTTCATCCTCCACAAACATAACGTTTAAGTCATTATAGATGATTAAGATATACCTAGGGAGCTGCGATAACAGTTTTTAGTACATTATTTTGATATCGCTGTATTTTTTATAAGTTCGTATACAAATAAACTGATTTAAAAAAAAAAAAACAAAACGAATAATTACCGTTCCTAAATATAACCGAAATAACGTATAAAATTAAGAACATTATTAAAAGTTTAAAAATTAAAAATACAATACATACCGGTTGCGTATTTAAAAAATTTTACACATTTAATCAGTGGTAAAATGCTTCCCGATAAGACATTTGTACCCTGAATGTACGCCGCGCCATTTTTAACTTCTATCGCTTTACCACCAATATGATGTACGCCGCTTTCAAACCCCAATGCTGAAGTGCAGTCGGTTACTAATATTAGACCTGGAAAATGAAAAAGTAAACTATATATATATATATATATATGACAAAATTATGAAATTTTTTAATAGATTGTGAGACTTGTAGAAATGTATTTAAAAACTTGTAAAATATAACATTAATAAAAATTACGCCAAATTCGAATTCATCTACATATACAGAATGCGATATTTCAAAAAATTATAGTTCACTCTCATCAAGTTGGGGAAATGATAGTAGTCGTGTTGAAAACAGAAAAAAATAAGTTTTTTTCGTGCATAGAATAACATGCTTTAAAAAAACACTTTCAATTTTTTCAATACATATCGAAACAATAAATTTTATCCAATATGGTCGTTGGAGTAGCTTCGGCAATACAGCGCTGAATTTTAATTTCCAACTGTTTCAGATTTCGAGGTTTCTTTCCCTTTACTTTCTAGTTTAAATACAAAAAATCACAAGCAGAAAGGTCACACAACCTCCGCATTGCGCGAAATTAAACGGCGCCAAAATAATCGTTTTGTTTCCCGAGTCACTTCGTCTTACTGAGAGTAAATAAGCACCTCCTTCATTTAGTCAATCCGTGCCATACAAATAATACGAGTCGATAACACCCCATTTTGCAACTCCCATCCAAACTATAAAATTCTAGGAACCGTGCTTTGTCATGAATAAAAATGATTTTCGTCGCTTCAGTACCTACTGTTGTGTTTTTATTAACGTCCCTGTTCAAATAAAAACGTGCTTCTTTCACTATAAAGTCGCGTCTAGTGGGATTCCTTTCGACTCGATCTTCCGTAACACCATCTCATTAAACGCTAACCTTGCAGCGTATGGAGCTGTTAGATGTATATCATGTTGTACGGATGATAACTCAGGTCTTGAGGTATTCATCTCTATCCTGCGAAATTAAGTTTTTTATGCACATGGAACAACTCGAACTTGACTACATAGCTTCGAGCACATGTTTAACGTTCGGTGAGCTTCTAAAGAAAAATCGACAACTCTCATACACAAGGCAAATCCCTCTGAATTTTTTCACTTATAAGAACGAATATTTTCCAGTAAATATGGATGAAACTCTTAGTATCCGTTACGAATTACCATTTCTATAAAGCTTTTTTACCACGAGCGTTTGCTAATCGACCATGACATCTGTGTTTATTATTTTTTTCATATTTCAACCACAAGTAAAATCATTTACCTAATTCCATTAATGAATATGTACATTCGTAGAGTATAGACGTAAATCTATAAATTAAAGTTAAAGCCGTAATTTTCAATTTTTGAAATTGATTCATTTTTATAAGCTACGTTACATGCTTTAAAGGGTAGCTTCAAAACTGTGCGCATGTCTCGAATTTTCCAGAAAATACTTAATCGTTCGCGTTAAAAACTGAATTCCAAACAGCGAGATAATAAGTAATGAAGTTAAATAAATGTTTTATGTAATATTCATAATTAATACTAATAAACGATCTTACAAAAATACGAAATAACGTTAATAATCGAAATTATTGTGTTATAACTCGGTAAATGTAAATTGGTTGAATACTTTCCATATTCGATTATTTTTTATTCATAGTTTCGATAGTACAAAATTAAAATCATTTTTATTTCTTATTTTTTTTTTTTTTATGAAACAATAATCTAGCGAGTTTTTATCAAGAAGGTTGGTAATTTTAAGCGGTTTATAATAAATTTAATACATAATCTTCCAATATAACATTATTTTTTATGTGATAAATTTAAGCATAAAATAGGCAACATTTGTAAAATGAAAAACAGAATGACTTTTTCAGAAATAATACATATTTTGCAATACCCGGATAGTGAGTACGATATGCAATTCGAAGAGCAGCTGGATGAGTATGATGACCGTCCGAAATAATACCAAAAAATACCGTTTTATCGCATGGTACACTTTTAGCCGTTAATAAGCCAACCAATCCAGGATCACGGTGATGAAACTAATAATTAAAAATGATTAAATATTATATGTATGTGTATGTATAAAATATAAGCGCTAGTTTTGACAAATTGAATAAAATACTAAAAAGATAATAATTAAATTACACGGTATAAATGAAAAATCCTCGAACTAGTACATAACTAAGCCTTTCAGAAGTCAATATTGCTCAATATTTGTTTAACGTGTGCACAATCGTTAAACTATCAATTGGAAATAACTGATTCTCAACTCACATACACAATTACATCCAGGCGATTTCGTGTTACATAACTACGTAGAAAACATATTTTTATAAATCATATAATATACGAAAATTCTTCTATTAAAATTATAAAATGGAATTACTAATAAAAAATATTTATGTATTTATCAAAAAGATTTAAAGTGAACGAATTAAAAGCGAAAATGATAAAAAATTATAGTTTACGCAATGCAAAGGTATCATTTGATGCACTGCGCTCGAAGTTAGAACACAATCAGCGACTAAAATAGTTTATCTATCTCTGAAACGAAATTCAGTTTTCGCTTCATCTGTTGCAATCACGTAGGGAATTTTTCTATTCAAAATTTTGTTTAAAATATTTTATTCGCAATACGAATTCGTTTCTTTATATATTTATTTTAATATCATGATACACGATTAAATTTTTGAAATAAACATACAAATTAGACCAATTTTTTTTAATAGCGAATTTATGTGTAACGAGAGTTAGTTCAAATATCAACGTACCAATGATATATTAATTTTTTGTTACAGTTTATAATGTAATAATATTTGTTGAAAAATTCAATTTCAAAGAAAAATACACATTTTGAAACAACAAAATAAAATAAAATTCTTTTTAACTTACAGGTAACATGGCGTTAAACAAATGGGTAATTAATGTAGCGCCAGCGCATACTGCTTTTTCACCAGTCTGATAGTCTGACATCGAATGACCTAATTTTTTTTTTGCCAATCAAAATGCAAATGATTAGAACGTTTTGTCGCCATCGATCGTCTTTAAAAACACCGTAGACATCTATTATTAAATTTTGCTAACCAGCAAACGTAAAATATCTGCATTAACGAAAGCGTACAATATGATTTTTTAAATTTTATTTCGTATGCTGAAATACATTCGCGATACAAATAATACAAAGACCATATTCAGATTAATAGATGTGCGTTTTATATTTTGCCACTGTCTACGTTTAATTCTATACATTATAAACATAAGAACAACCATAAAGTTACTATTATAAATCACTAATTGTTAAATATATAGATAACTAACCTTTTCGGAAGTAACGTCATTTTAAAATTAAAAATAATTGAACAAATAATAAAATAAGTTAATAATAACAATTACAAAAATTATATATAAAAAATACACTAATTCTTAACTAATTATCCAGCTCGAAACTGAGATTTTTTTTTTAGCCCAGTTTAAACCTTTATCCAGTTAACGTATTTTAAATCTCAATGCTGCTACGTTTGATAAAATTATATAAACTGACTGTAAGACAATGAGTTTCAATACTCGCAGGTAATGTATGCCACTTTTGTAAAATATTACATAACATCTCATCTCTATGTTTTAGAAACTCCGGACAAACCCTAAATGGCACGTGTCACATGTACCATCAGAAATTATGTATAATTTAGCCATCTGTGAGGGGGAGAAATTATGTCCAGTATGCAGTCTAAATAAAGTTGACACATAATCCCTCGAAACATTCTGGTAAAATTGAAACCATGGTTTACTGGAATCCGTATGTACCAAACCGAAGTATTTTTTCCCTTTATTCTGACTTTCGACGGTGTAGTACTGTTGAAAATCTATTAGTACAGATTGTTTAATCTTCGGTAACATATCAGTCCAATTCCATTTAATAATCTCGTAAGGGACACTTGATAAATTATAATGCGTTAATTCATGGATCATTTCCAGTAATACCACAATGAGAAGGTACCCACTTAAACTTTACTCTAGATCCACGATTGTAAAGATAAATAACACGATGTCTTAGATCAAATTCTAACTTGGACATTTTGAGTTCTGCGAACTTAGATAATTGTAATAGGACACTTAAGGAATCGAAGATGATTAGAATACGAGAATTGTCAAGAGGCACTATTACAATAACCTACACTCTAAATATGAAACATTAAATATATTTAAATATCGAGCATCTCAGTCTGGAACTGAATGTGCCATAGATTGGTTGTTATTAATAATTTATTTTATTATTGTTTAGTTTATAATTTCGAAAAACTTAACTGTCGAAAAGTTCTGTTATGTATGTTTAACAATAAGTGATTTCTACTAGTAACTTTGCGGTTATTTAATTTTCTCCATAATTCTTTTTCTTTATCTTAATTTGGATAGGACTTATCGAGTTGATGAACATATACAAACCAAGTCTATCCAAACCATGAAAAACGTAATTAATTTAAAAATATACATATAAAATAATATATTTACCTAACGATACCACGATTCCTTTATTGTTTAAAAATTTTATCACGTCTAAAGCGTGTTCAAGTTCAGGAGCTAGCGTTATTATTTTAATAAAGTTCAAATATTTGTAAACATTTTTCACCGTTTTCACTCCCTGTAATTAACGGAAACCATTAGTCACAATAAAATTTTTAAATGAAAATATTTACGATAATCACAACATATATATACAGAAAAAGATTGCGTGATCTTTTTTTTAATTCATTGCAATTAGTACAATTGTTGCTTGAGTCGAAAAACTGTTTGAAATTTAATCATTCATTAGACGAGTAAATATTCGTGTAAGTTAAAATACTGCGATAATAGTTATCATGCAAAACCTTTAGAAGGTCCTATCAAGAAACATTTATAATTCAGTACCTTCGTTTATATGAAATTCGAGACTTGTTACCCAATAAATTAATCTGTCTCGGTTCGGTCTAAATCATATATTTTTTAAAATGTCTATTGTAATTGAATACATAAAGCTCCGAAAGTTTATAAAGCACCTAAAAAATTAAACTATATTTTATATACGATCGAAGCGAATTTGTGCTTTTCGCGGTATGATCATTAATATTAAAATTTAAAAAACTTATCTTCCTCGATAGCGAACTGTGTAAGCATATCCGAAATGTCGCCTTTTTTGAAAATAGTGACGCGGTATCGAACGAAAGTTTTTTAATTTTAAACTATATTTTTAAAGGATATTATCAAGTAATCATCATGTCATACGCGAATTAAGACTGAAAAACTATTTTATACTACAAATGTTTTTCTATACGTATCTTAAGCGTTATGGGTATGTACTAGAACCACAATTACAAGCCAACCTTCATAGATAAATAATAGCATTATTATAAAACTTACCTCATCAAACTGAAGGATACAAGCTTCTTCGTGAGCACCTTTTTTCAACTCATTAATAAAGGGACCTTCCACGTGAGCACCCAATATACTTGCACCCCACTTACCGCCTTCTCTAGGTTTTAATTTCGGTAACAACTGAAAAATGTAAACGATTTTACATGATATTTTGCTTGGATCATATATATATATACATAATTTTAATTCCATAAATGACAAAATTAATAAACATATATTACTTCTACATAAACGTTAGACGATGACGACACTAACGTTGGACAAAACGAAGTAACTCCAGTTGTCAATAAATAATGAGCTACTTTTTCTACACCACTTTCTACATCCTTTAAATTATGACTGAAATCAACTCCTAGACCACCTGAAATTCAGAGATAAATAAGATTTGATTAGTATTATAATAGGAATTTTATTAGAAATAACTAGTACATTAGTAATTGCGATTACCAGTTCATAATTTGGAATATATTTCTATTTACAACATTGTAAAATATATGACTAGTAAATACCTTATTTCCTCTTGAATTTGAAAACTATGCTAGAATTTTCAAATATATTTTAATATTTTAAGTAAATTATACGGTACCATAATAAGTTCTATCTCCTTTCAACTGCATATTCAACGGGTTAACGTATTACATATTTCACTTAAAATAAGTTACATTTTAACATTCATTTTATTCTGATAAGAAATAACAAGTTTGGATTAATAAAGTATTAAAATATATTTAATTCATTGTTTTTTTTTTTTAATTAGTAAAAGTAACTGTTTTGTTTATATATTAATAGCATATCTGTGGTCGCATCTCTACACATTATAGATATTGTTCGTCTTTTTATACTTGAAGAACATTAGATACTTAAAAGTTTATATCATTCGTTGGAAACGTTTTATTGTGATGTTAACTTTGAATATGATTGACGAACGATTTTTTTTAACAGTATTAAATACATTAGTCGAACCTCTATTGCAGACTTTTCTTGTATACCGTTTCAATACTGATTGACTGTTTATTTTTTCAGATAAAACTACTTGTTTAGCTTAGTTGAATCTAAATTTCCGCTTGATGTCATCAGATGTCTCTCACATCCCTTGTACTTCAATTTAATCCGTACACATTTCACGCAATAACAAAATAAAAACATTTAATAATACAATTTATTCATCCAACTACTATTTGATTTTATTGTATTTTTAAGTTTTGACTTGATATAATCATTAAAACACATAATCATGTTTTCAAAGTTAGAAAACTTGTTTTAATTACAAATTAATTATGTTACAGGTAATAGACATATTACATATACAAAATAACAATATCGTGATTCGATTTTTATTAAAAATTATCACCAACAAAAACAATTAGTATTCATATCTCGTCCCTGAGTCAAAATTATTAAAATACTAAGTTTCTCGGACTAAAATTCAAACTATACATATTTTTCACAAAAACCTTTTCATTGTGACATCATTTTTCAAATCAGTTATACACTTCGTTGATTTTGCTTTTCAAAATCATACGATAAAAACTTTTAAGTTAAAATGTGGATTTGGTATAACATATCGAAAAGGGAAATCAGTAGGAGTAGTATATATTCGAAACTAACCGTTAACTTGTAAATCTATTAAACCGGGAGAAATTAAAGATCCGTGACAATCGATCACTTCGTCCGCTTGATTCCGTTCCTTATAAAATATTTGTTGTGGATCAACAATTTTGCCATTACGAACCCAAAAATCATCCTTTATTATCCGATGATCTCTTAAAATTTGACAATTAATAAATTTAATTAATTTATTTGTACTGTGAAAATTATCATTCATAGTAAAAACTCGTTATGGTGAAATACTATAAGTTGTGTACAACACACGAAATTCCATAAACCAATGACAACTATATTATTAGAATAAAATAAAATTTAACAAAATTGCTGAGGAGCCAAGCGTATTTCTTTCATTATAATTAAAAAATAAATATACTACAAATAGTACAAATACTTACATTTAGTGTGTTATCTCCGTTATTTCCTGGTTTACAGCTGAGCTTTGTTTACACTATTGTTGAAAACAGTGTTTACTAATGACCACTTGACGCAAATAATAAAAAATCTTTAAAAAATTAATAATTGAAAACTTTTATTCGGGATATAAGAAAACAAACTAAAAATACTGCCATTTTTAAAATTATATTGTATTAAAATAAACAACAAAAAAGAAGTTAAAATCACTAAAATTTTTCTTTATGAAAAATACAAAGCTTTTCGGCTGTTAGGTCATTATCGTGTGAATATTTAAAAAAATATAAAATAAAAAAATATTAATTTAAGATTACAATTCACAAAAACTGAGCAAAATGAAGAACAGTATTAATAAACTAACAACCCAAATGCTTTGTGATTTTTCATAAAGAAAAATTTTAGTGATTTTAACTTCTTTTTTGTTGTTTATTTTAATCAAAATCGCATTCTTCAAATTACATTGTATTAACTAACTTTGTTGAAAATTTTTAATAATCAAACCAGAACGTTATATCGAAATCGAAATGTATAGCCGAAATGACTAAAATATATATGAGCGAAGTTCAAAAATAAAAATATATAGAAGAATTTGAAAAAAAATCTTTCATTGTGAGATTTAACATTTTATTTTGTCTTTGCCTTAAAATGAATATTTTACCCAAAAAACGGTATGTTTATATCTAAAGTATTAACATTCTATAAAGAATTTACTACTAATTTTAGCAGTTTGACATTGTTATATAAGCCTTTATGTTATAATTGTATACACACTATGATTACCATTGCAATTAGAATTATGATTAGACTCAGATTCCATATATATACACATTATCACTTTAATATTGTTTGATTGTTTAATGTTCATGTGCTTTTTAAGTGTTTTAATCAGAAGATCTCTCCGCTTTAATAGTTGTGTATTGCCTGTAAAAAGAAAAACTACAAAAAATACAACTTACATTTGCCGTTTATTTTCTACTTCTAACGATAAAATTAACTGCGTTATTATGCTGAAAAGAAAACTACAATTCCAAACCACTAAACAAATATTCTTAGTGGTATGTATCAATTATATAGTCTATAAATCAGTTACTACTTTAAATATCCAAATTTTAGGTAAAATTCTCCTATTAACCTATTGCATTTATTTTTAATATCAAACCGTTTACAAATATTATATTTCTGAATAATTTAGTGAATAAAGGTAACATCACATTTAGAACGTAAATTTCAGTTTATCGTTTTTAATATAAAATATTATATTCCCTCGCTTCTCTACAACTAATATGCCGTCAAGACAATAAGAACGCGATAATATTAGGAATCCAACACAACCTACACACACTACTTAAAGAACGATGGAAAATCTGCTTTATGTGGATCCCAAGTCACATTGGGATGCACGGTAGTGATAAAGTAGACCTTGAAGCTCGGTCTATAGTACTGTCACCAGTACCAGAATATTCACCACCTCCATCAACATTAGCACACGTACTCGTGAACAACAGTAAACAGGAATGGACCACCGACTGGACCTCACAAACAACCTTCCTGAGGAGCATAAAATCAACCATAGAACCTTGGTGGCCTCCAGATGGCACAAACAGAAAAGAATATGGTACCTTAAACCGTCTACGTGTAGGTCATACAGCCGTATCACACAATTATCTGTAAAAGCCCTCCACCAACAAACTGCCCCCTATGCGGACATTTAACAGAACCAACAGTCGCAAACTTAATCTACAACTGCCAAACACACCATACAGGTTAAAACAAAATACAGGGCTCCATACACAAAATCCCCTCAAACAACCCTCAATCAATAGGTGAAATTCTGACTTTTGCCAGGAAAGCGGACTCCTAGCATACATATAAACTAGACACTTGTACCCTTATGCTGTAATAACCGTAGATTTACATAATATTAAAAAAAAAAAATTGATATGAAAAAAGTCATTTTAAATAATCATTCACTGTGTATTTAATGTAACGCGAATATTATATATACCGATCAAAATAAATCGTAGTTCTTCAATTGAATTTAAAAAAAATTAATTATTGTTTTATAATACATTATAAGCGTAATTGTATTACTAAAATGTTCGCAATAATCTCTTTTACGTGTAATCTTAATCAAGTAGAAGTTTGCACAACAAAAGTAGTTTCATCTATAGTAACGCATATAAAGTACCATAGTAATAAATTAAACTTTTTATATAATGTACAATGTATTTAATGTTAATTATATTAATTTAATGAAATAGGTGGCATGTTCGCACGAAAGAAAACATAGCTAGAGTTCGAAAAGATGAAGCGTTAGCAGCTGAAAAACAAAAGGAGGAAAATCGTAGAATCCAATTAGCGGTAAGAAAAAAAATCATAGTTCTCACGAAGAATTGATTGTATAAAGTAATATATAAGTAATAAGTTGTTTTATATTATATTATATATATATATGGAATTAGTGATTCCTGTAAGAAGTGGATGATATGTCTTATTAAATGTTTATACTACAGGCTGATATGTAATTTAATATGATCATGTATACACTATTGTTCTGTGAGCTGGAAAGCATCTGAAATTGGTATTCCTTTACTTATAATGCATGACAGGAATTTTGGTAATTCTGTAATAATTGCAACTGAAAAATAGGTGGTTTCTTCGTCGATCTGGTCTCCATCGCGAGGATAGGTACATAATGGCGAAGGTGCTAATTTGTGTGTAAATAGAACGGATGGAATGTTGTCGACGTTAAGCATTAGGTGATATATAATATGAATAAACGAAGTCCATGTTTTCTATATTGCTAGCAAAATTGAAGAACCAATACTGGAATCGAAAGTTGACTATTTATGAATTGTTTGTCTGAATATATCTCCAAGCGCGGTTCCAAAATTTCTTGTGTGAAAACTTAATCCGAGATAAAATGTCACCAATATATTAAAGTAGAATTAGCCATTCTCGAGGGCGCTTCTAGCGAGTAAGATCAACTTATTTGTGTTCGCACAAGAATGATTTTTTACTAATACACCCATTTCCGTTATTAATAAGTATTATTATTTTTCTCGTATTATTGCCTTTATTTTCGCTTGTTACGTAAATGTAGTCCGATTTTAATTTCTATCTTACAATTGGTCTGTTAATCATCTAGTAAGTTAATGCGCGGAAAAAATTAGAGGATTTTATATAAACTAGAAGTAAGATAGTAATGTAGAAATAAAATGAATGTTAATATGAGAAAAGATAAAAAAAAAAACTTAAACGTTATACATGGTTCACCTAATTAATGGTTAAAATGTCAACGGATTACTACTAGTAAAGAATTGACTTCGTATCAAAATCACACGTAATTCACGAATGAGATGGTCAATAAGTTTCCTATTCATCTTTGTAGGTTGGCTGTTTTTTGTTAATAGCTTCTGCAATAAGTCTTTCAGGTAAAGCGTGGTTCATTTGCCGTAATGAGCATAATTTTATTTTTGAATAATTTAAAACACGTTTCCTTTTATAAAAACCCGTTAAAAATAATTTTCTTTTTTCTGTTAAACTCGTTAGAATCGCGTATTTTACATCTCTATTGAAAATGACTTTCTTTTTATCAATGCACCGAATGTTGACTGTTATTTTTTTATGTTTATTTTTATTTCTCCTAATCATATTAATCAGTCAAATTGTAGGTTATAATTTAAACGCGTTCCAATCGAATATCATTTACCCTCTGAAAGGACTTTAACAAAGCCATACCATCCATTTATTTCCACAATAGTCAAGATTACCATTGTGTGTATCATCGTGGTTTATGTTCTTCTTAACGAATGTGGTGTGTGTATGTACAACTACTGTTCCATTGTTGCGAACGAGTAGACCAACAGATAAAGGGTATTTTCGTTTATTGTAATATTTAAAAGTGTTCAATAATAATTTGTAGAATGTGGAATGTAGTGATTTTTATGAAGTAAACAAAAAAAAATAAGTTAACATCACTAAAAGTTTTTCCTTTTGAAAAGTCACAACTTTCCGGCTGTTAGGGACCATTATTTAGTGATTTTAACTTATTTTTCGTTGTTCAATAATACCCTATACTACGTATACACATTACGTATAAAGCTTCCTTATATTTATATTTATCAGACGTAAATAAAATCTTACGCGTTATATATATATATATATATATATATATATATATATATACGTACGTATGCGGAATATATGATTGTCCGACATAAGTAAAGTTCTGCATAGTCTTTAAATAAATATAAAAGAATGCAACGCATATTCTTTATGATGAAGCTAATAAGAGTTTTTATTAAAAGGTTTGTATTTCGTTAATTCCTGTATTTTCTTATGTCTTCTCTCTTCTCACTTCTCTTTGTTCTGTATCCTCTCTCGTACGTTTCTTTAATACAATATCTAATCCACCTATCACGTATCTGGTAATTATTGGTTCAAAAGTAAAAAATTTTACTCGTTATAGGATGCCAAACAAAACCGTCCTTCTTCCATCTGGGTCACCCTATATGTAGAATTTATATAAAATATTTTTAAAAAAATTGTAGAAAATAAAACCATCTGAATTAGTATTTGTTTTACGTTATATATATATATATATATATATATTTTAAATAATTGCAACAAATCACTAATCAGAAATTCAATTAAAACGTAATGCGCGAAAATTGAACTTTCATTAAAATCTTTATATATTAGTCGGGTAAAGTTGGCTGCATCGTGCAAAGCTGGTATATACATTCTATGTGTCTCGTACGAAAGTATGTATATGTGTGCGAGTGCATATACGCGGGGTATTGCTTGCTGAACTAATACTACTGTTCCAATTATAAATAAATATGTGTTATATTTCCGTTAAGTTAAAGTTCTTTCGCTCGTTTCATTTCTTTATGTTATTCTTAAAATCCAATTAGTACGTTCGCTTAATAATGATTTTTAATCGATGAAAAGTTCCGTAATTTTTTAAAAAGCTATATCGATTTTAACTTCTTATTTTTTTTTATTATTTAAATACGAAATAACTCGTCGTATAATTATAATAATCTATTTATATTGTTTAACCGTCGTAGGAATCGGAAGCTCGTATAAGATGCATGAAATTGCAGCAACATGTAGAATCGGTCTGTTTGGAAGAGGAACCCGATCGGAAACGAGGACACGTCAACTTTTTCGAAGAATTAGAAAACGGCCACGTCGTATCTAAAGCAGCGAACGCCGACTACGAGAAAGAGCAGAAATTGCAAAAAGAAAAATACGAAAAACAGATCGGCTACCTGACGTATTTAGGACAGGATACGAACGAGGCCACGGGTAAAACGTCGTGGTATAATGTACCGCCGTCGTCTAAAACTGACGAAATAACGAATTCTGAAAATGATACGAAAAGAAAACGAGCTTTAGATCCGGTGAATAAATATAGGAAATATTTCCATTTTTATGAAAAACCAACGGGGTCGTCTATTACGGACGTTAATAAACGATCATTAAAAAAGGAACAACGCAAAAGTAAACGACAGCCTAGAAGCGACATAGAAAAAGACGGAAAAAGTAAACGACAGCCTAGAAGCGTCATAGAAAAAGACGGAAAAAGTAAACGTCAGCCTAGAAGCGACATAGAAAAAGACGGAAAAAGTAAACGATCTCGTTCGTCGGATTTGTTACTATCGACTAGTAGCGATGATGATAATTCTTCAGAGAAAGAGCGTGATCGGGAAAGTAAAATGAAAGAACAAACGATCGCCTTATTAAGACGAAAAAGATTACAGCGAGAAAAAGCGGAAAAAATAAGAGCCGACCAAGTGCTGACTAAATTACGAGGAATTAGCGCGATACTACCGGAAGTGAATGTCGACGCGACTGTAGCGTTTGAACAAAAGTATAATTCGCAATTTAATCCTCAATTAGCTCGTCAAAATATCAAATGAACGATATTTGTTTATTCGAATTAATAAAACATCGTTAAATTACAATTAGATTAATATTTTTCGAAAAATTGTAATTTTTATCGTTTTTTTGAATTTTTCGCGAAATTATCGATGCTGCGTATCGCCTTTACTAAATATGTATCCGTGGCAATGAAATTCAGCGAACAAACTGTGTGCGATATCTCGGAAATAGTTGGAACACTGAATTATTTTGATTATTTTATTACTATATACGTAAGTGTTTATTTTTTAATCGATATTCCGATTAATTTAAAATCGTTTACTTTTGTGATTTGAACTATTTCAATTTCAAATTATACGAAACGCATGCATCTCTCCTATTTTAATCGTCTTGTAGGATTGTCAGGAAGTGCGGATAAATGCCCTTTGCGGACATGCGACTTAACATGTAAAAAAAAAAAACGACGGCGGTTTCGTGTAGCTCAAACGAAGAAAACTACGGTTTCGCGAACGAGATTGCTGTATCCTCTTCTATATAGTACTTTAAACTTGACTTTAAAAAGAAAAATTTATTTTACTAGGATAGCTACAATCTGGGAATATGGATTCGAATTATATGGAACTGCATGTAAAAGCTATCGAGAATACAGCGAGACAATAATCGTACTCCGTATCTTCGCATCTGCACTAAAATACGTGTATCTAATAATGACCTAAATATACCATACGTCAATGTATAAAACGGTATAATTTTTTTTCTTATATAAATTGCAATTTAATATTAACCCACATGTTCGCAGAATTCATTTATCTACACTCCCTGTACAAGACGATTAAAAATGAGATGAATGCTCTTCCTAAAATTAAAATAGTTCAAATCACAAAAGTAAACGATTTTAAATTAGAATATCGATTAAAAGTTGAATAATAAACTTACGTATGGTTATACTAATAAAATAACTGAATCATTTCAGAGCTCCAACTTTAATAATACTTTCACTGAGAATCTAGTCGCCCCACTGGAGACGTTAGATTAATCGCATTCTTTATTTACTTTATTCATCACCATTGTTTATAGTGCTTTGGTGCCGGTACAATGAAAAAAAACGGCTAATATTATTTCGCGATATTTTTGTTATTGTTAGAAACGATTTTTCTGAAGTAAAAATATTTTTAAGTAATTTTTTTCTAAATCATTCTGTTATGTGTTTTCTAATAAAAAAAATCTCAATATACTATTAATTGTATCTTAAATTGTAATATTTTCAAAATAAAGTTTTTTAAATAAATGTAATTTTTTCTGTTGTTTATTTCGTCTATAGTTAAATTATTTAAATCGTCAAATCGATCTCTTACTAATTATTTTCACACTATAATCTAACATTATCCTTTTAACATTGCACACCCTTGTAATACGTGGTAACAGGTGTCCGAAAAATTACAGGTAATATAATTTTATGTTTCTGCTATGCCAAATCTTTTTAAATATGTTTTCATGCTACCATGGCCAGTGATAAATTGTACGCTATAATAATTTGGAGCGAAATGTTTGTTTTTAAGTCTTTCACTTAAATCTTGAAAATATTTCTACGTTAAACCATTATACTGATTGCACATTTTTTTATATTGTAAAATATAACATTCATTTAGTGTAGCTTTAACAACGTTGATTTGTTTACTTTCATATGTAAATTTTTTATAAATATATGTTAATTAATTAATCGTTGAATATATCGGAGAGTAGTGATTTTATAAATTATAAACCAAACAAAATCATAACACATTTTAATCGCTAAAAGTTTTTATTGCAAAGCTTTTCGATAATTACGTCATTTTGAAGCATACACAATAAATATTACATTTTTTTAGGAAGGCAGTTACATTACTACAATCTTAACCTATAGGTTAAATAATTAGTAACTTTGATAATTTAACATGTTGTTTGTGTACGCTGATCCAGTGATCAGTTTCCACTAATATTAACTAAATATTAATTATGAATATGGGGTTCAACAGAAATATAATTATTTAACTATGGTCCAATGGATGTGTTCGCTTAAGACGTCTCACATCATTTGTAGTGTCCAGTAACCGTGTAACTTCTTTATTAGTGTGACCATGCAGTCTGTTGTTTGCAAAGTTGTGAATGATGTCATCAACTTGTTAAATATTCAGATCATAATGTACATTACTGTTACGCTGGAACCATCGTGCGTTAGTCAGCGTCCGAAGAATTCTGTTCTGCTGTCGCGGATGATAGCTCTGTTGGAAGCAGAAGCGCACCCCGCACTTGAATTCCATATGTCCAGATGGGACGTAGGATTGTTTGATATTGAATTGTAATTTTTACATATGAATTACCAGAAATATTTAATTCTTACATATGAATTACCATAAATATTTAAGAATTGCCAGAAATATTTATATAACAACTTAAAATTTCATATACATATTTCACTAGCCAGACATAATTTCACTTTTAGATTTATTTACAATAAATTTTATTTATAAAACAGATTTTGAAAAATAATTCTTGAAACACATTGATAAAATAGTTAGATGGATGCAAGATTGGAAAATCAAGTTAAATGAATACAAAAATCTATCCATGTTACATTCAGGCTTTTCGACCTGTTTATGTGAATCACAATATATACATAAATTCAAGTACCCCATGCGAATTTAGCAAGGTATTTAGGCGTTCATCTTGATACACAATTAACATGGAAAACGCACGTATTTGAATTACCAGAAATATTTATATAACAACTTAAAATTTCATATACATATTTCACTAGCCAGATATAATTTCACCTTTAGATTTATTTACAATAAATTTTATTTATAAAACAGATTTTGAAAAATAATTCTTCATCAAAATTGATATATATATATATATATATATATATATATATATATATATATATATATATATATATATATATATCCAAACCGGGTTCGGGTTCCATTAAATGTTGAATATATGGATAAATAGTGATTTTATAAATTATAAACCAAACAAAATCATAACACAGTTTAACCACTAAAAGTTTCTATCAGGAATAAGCAAACTCAAAATAACCATAATTCGCATTTTTTATTACGCGCCACCAATTCATTAATTCTTTTATTAAACAACTAACATGTTAATATGAATAAAAAGTTTCAGTTTATCGGGTTATTGTTCATTAATATTACGAGCAAAGTAAAATCCCTCTCAATTTCGTCACTACCTAATGTAGATCTGGAAATTGGTTACTGTTATCTCCCCAGTTTGTACATATTTTTCTGACGAGGATAAAATAGCAAATGCAAATCATGTATTTTTGGAACAGTTTTCAACTATTCTTCTTATATATAGTCAACTGATTTCATATCTCACTTCCTTATTATTAAACATAATTATACATATTTAGCTCTATACACATTAGTTAACATTAAATAACGTTTTTGTTTGATATTTACTATTTACATCATAAATTGGTGAAATTGAATGCATTATATATAGTCGGTGTTGCCTTTGTCATCGACGATGTAACAGTCCAAAAATTCAAACTTACTTCGGACGCTTCCATTCTCGCGTTGTACTGATATAATAATAAAAAATGCAGATGTGTTGCCTAATCACCAGTTTGGTTTTCATACCATTCAACAAAACCACCGATTCGTCAGTGTAATTTCGCTAAGTTTGGAAAAAGACAAGGTATGTTCCATAGCCTTTCTCTATGTTACTCAAGCATTCGACAAAGTATGGCACGACAAATTACAAAAATTTTTAATAAAGAGATCTATTTATTTCTCAAATCCTACATCATTCGTTGTCAAAATTAAGGACGCATTCTCAGAAGCATATACAATCAGATCTTATGTACCTTAAGGTAGTCTATTAGGATTCAATCTATACATACATACATATATATATATATATATATATATATATATATATATATTACGACGATTGTCGTATGTTCACGTCATAATAAATTTAAATTTATTAAATTGAAGGTGGAAAGCTAATATTTAATTTAATCAATATAATAAAACAAAATTTATATATATAATTATTTATTTAATTAAAGTAAAATATTAAAATTATTATAGTAAAACAAGACCAGATTTGTAGTAGACAAACTATTGTTATACAATAATTAAAATTAATTTTAATTGTTATACAATAATTAAAATTAATTTTAGTTTGTCAATGGAAAAAACCAGTAAATTAGTTTGACAAAATAATTTTAGTTAATACAGCCAGTAAAAATAAATTACAGCCAGTAAAAATAAATTACAGCTAGTAAATAATGAAGAAAATCGAGTAATTTTTGTTTAACAAGGCTTAAGAAAAATGTATAAAAAGGGATGGTTGTTCATTTTTAGTGGAGTTTAGTTTTTTCAGTCTAAAAGTTCAGTTGTTAGTTTCTTGATCAAGACAGTTAGGATTAAATGATGAAGGATGGTTGACGAGTAATTACGAATCCGGTCAGGTTAGTTTTTTTTTAATTATTTTCAACTAAATTATATTATTTTTATTAATAATTATATAATAGTTTTTTTTTCAATATAAAATAAACTATTTCTTCATAACTACTCTATTTTTTTTTAAAATAATAATAATATATATTTACAAGATATATATATATGGATAAACGACTAACCTGACGAGTCCATGTAAATAATGTTAGAAGATCAATTTAAACTTGTGTCAGACTATTACCTTCATTGCTAGGATGAAAATCGATTCTTAATCTTGCGACAAGAAGATAGATTTACCAGAGTCAATTGTAGCTCATGTATGAAGATATGGTATAGGAAGTATATGGTGCGACGACATGTCGAACAAACTTACAAAAGATACAACAGCAGTCACTACGCACTATCGCATCGGCATCATACTACATAGCGAACTACATGTCTTGAATATGCCTTATGTAAACGATATCTACGTGAAACAATACAAAAAGTTCTTCGAAAAATTACAGACT
Organism: Coronaproctus castanopsis; assembly: GCA_032883995.1. Taxonomy (NCBI): domain Eukaryota; kingdom Metazoa; phylum Arthropoda; class Insecta; order Hemiptera; family Monophlebidae; genus Coronaproctus; species Coronaproctus castanopsis. Next base: position 16,868,911 of record CM065053.1, read on the forward strand.
AATATGAATCCTCTAGTGTACAGAATGTTTTTTGTCAAACGTTCAGTCAGCTGTAATAGAAAACTGAAAAGAAGAAAATGATGTCGTGACGATCTTCCAATCAGCTAAGCAGTCTGTATGTTGCACCATATCGCTGTAAGAATAATCTTCTTGTGATGAAAATCTAGCTTTCCACTGGGCTAGCTAGATTTTTTTTTTTTAAGTTTGTGAGTAATGCTGTTTGTGGCCAATTATAGCCGCAGTACGACAATAAAAATACTACTTTACTAGAACAGTAGAAATAATTTTTTTTTTTAATTTTTCGACACTTGCAATCAAGCGAATCGCATAAACATTTGAAGCTAGCTCGAATATCCTAAACATTCAAAAAACAAAAACGGTATATATCATCGATTAAAAACCAAAGAAAAAGTTTTAATTTAAAACAAACTATATTTTCAAATTGTGTATTATAATTTGCACGAATTATAAATATAAGCAAAAAATAAATCAATCGAAAAAACCCCTATTCGAATAATAAATTAAAAACAAACATAAAATAACGAGATAACTTTTAATAATTAAATATTCGTGATTTGTCGCCGTTTTCTAAATGTAAAATTACGAAAATTGAAAGATGTATCTGAACACAGAGTAGTATAAAAATTAACGACGCAATCACCAGCGCCTAAACAATCAAGTACGTATAACAGGAATATGCATTGCGTGTACAATAATTTTTTTTATTATATTCGCCGCGTTCTCGAAATAATTATCGTCGATATTTATTTTCCGAATTTCGCTTTTATAGTAATTTATTTATTTTTTAATCGAGTTACGAAAAAGTAGAAAAATATCCGGAATATGTTAGCCGTTAAATTCTTATTAATAACATACGAATCGCGTGAAGTTGAGATGAATCACGCAAATGTAAAAATTTAACTCTTACTTATAACGGGATGGAAAATAAAATTTTGTATTTAAATCTCGTCGTACTGAACATTATCGACGATGATATATAAAGAATTATTCAATATCGAATTTTCACTCAAGACTATAAATTTTATACGACATATCTACTCGTTATATTTAAAATTTGCCAAGGATAATGATGTATTCGTGTTAATTATTATTATTATATAATCGTTTTATATTGCGAAAAAATGACTTGGAAATTGCGATTTTCTAGACGTTGTTAAAGTTATACAAAAAAAATAATTTTCACAGAATTAATAAACGAATAAAATATTATGGAAGAATTAAAATAAAAACCAACCGACGATCGTAAAATTTAGGCGTCGTATTAATGTTAATAAAATTGTTTTGTTTTAAATTATTATTCTTTATCATTTAATGTAACGAAGTTAAAATAATTTAGATATAATAAATTATTAATTAAACAGCATTTTAATGCGATGTTATAAACTTAAAAACAAACGATATAAGAACTATTTTAAAAAGTTAAAAAAGTAAAATTAAAAAAATAATATGAAATATGTTTTAAAATTTGTGTAATATTTCTAATATGAACAAAACTAAATGCAAATTGAACAACGAATTTCACTAAAAGGTGTTCCACACTTGTAGGTTTTTCCTCTCTCTCTCGACATTTTTAATCTTAAAACTGCGACAATTTTTAAAATTACACCGGACTAGAGATTAATAAATAAATAAATATATATATCGATCGAGCCTGTAACACGCGGAATTTTTAAATTAAAATTAATCTAGTGAAAGTTAAAATTTAAATTAACAATATAGTAACAAACGTAGAAAAAAATAAACAGGTTAAAAAAAAAAATAACTGGTCCATTAAATTTTTTCTACAACTATTCGATCGATAAAACTGAAATGTTTTTTTTTTTAAATCTATTTTCATATGCAACGTTTTAATAATTTTGACGTTATCGAGAAATAACGATAATTAAAAGCTTATAATAAAAATAATCCTATTACGAATAAAAAATAAATAGTGCGCTAATAATTAATTGGTCTACCTTTCTTATTCGCAAAATAACGCTAACACATTCGTTCCAGAAGTAATTTAGATTTACACGATTCCGTTCGATATATCGACATTTTATAATAATTCACAAATGTCCCCGTTATAATCGTTATAAATTTTCCTTTTTCTCTCTGTTAAATAATTCGGCAAATCTAAAGTAGTATACACCCACGCGTGCCATCTAAATGTTGACCTTTCACAGTAACGGTGTACATACGATTTTTTTATTTTTTAACTTTATAACGCTAGGCAAATTATTTATTCTTTCGTAATAAACGAAATTACATCGAGAGGAAATGTTCCGACTTTAAAATTCGAATCGATAAATTTTAATAAAATAGACGTTTATTAAAATTTTTTATTCGAGCGAATGAACTTTTAACGTTAATAGAAAAAACAAAAAACGTTTATAAAATGATTTAACCGGAGAATTTTTCAGCCCTTCAGTCGTACGTTGTAAAATTTTTGGCACAAAATTATAAATTTTACCCGCGTCTTTATTATACAATACCGCTTCTTAGGGTGGACTGTAGATAGTTCTTAATATATTTATTATATAAATATAGTCAAAATTGGGACATTTCGCATCAACTAGAAAATAAAAAAATTTGACAATGTTAAAATGTCATGTACCCATATATAATGGACATTGTAATTGAAAAGGTTAATACAAAAATTTATTATTATTGCTCCATTATGTTTTTTTCTTTTTTTAATATTTATTTTGTTAATCAAGTATATATACGGTTCGAAATGTCGCAATTTAAAAAAAATATTTATACAAACCACGCTACAAAAATCATCCATAAACATCTAATAATAATAATAATAGTAATAGTATTGTGTCCGAAATATAGCTTTATATATTTTTTTACCTAGTCATTCGGTACGCCGTACTTCAAAAAGTACCTATCACAATTAGATTAACTATCGCATCACTAATTTATAATTTTCTATCAGACCGACCAGTCGACCACAAAAAATCTTAACACAGTTTCGAAAATGTCGACGTTAAGAATCGTCGAAAAAGTAATTCCGCTAACATTCAGGAAATACAATGGAAGAAAATAAAAGAAAAAAAGAGATAGAAAATAAAAAACAGAGCTACAGTAGTCATGTGTACACGTATGTTTTCGTGTCTGTAACGTTGTCAGCAGCGTGTAATATTAATGTTGTATGTTGTGTATTTCAATAATTTTCAGTTGTGATATTGATTTTTATTCGTTGATATGCCATAGTCGTCTGTATCTGGTGATAAGCGCAAAGTGGTGACTAGAGCTAAATAAAGAAAAGTCACGTTAAATGTAGTTGGAGAGAGAGGTACCAAATAGGAATGAAGCAGCGATAAACAAAGTAGACTTTAAATTTGATAAAAATCTTCAACGTTTATTAATGAATATAATGGAACGATTAAATCCACGCTCAATAATTTCTTATAGCAATTTAATCAGCGTACGGATGAAATGGAAAAAGATGCCAATATTAGGTTCGATGAACTTGAACAGTACTCACGGAGGAGAAACTCGTTGTTAATCTACGGAAAATTTGGAAATACAAAGATGAAGATACGGATCAACAAGTAATAGCACTAGCTGCTGATAAACTCGATAATTCCGATCGTAGCTGTTTGCAGCTAAGCGATGTGATAAAAAAGACAAAGATGGTTTTAAACCACGGCCTATACTGGTAAAGGGAACGCGAATTATTGTCAGGGAATATTTAAATATGCAGCGTTTAGAAATTATCAGAGATTTATTATCAGTCAAGTACTGAGTTAATAATGTGCGGGCAAAATACGATAGAATGTATTACATCGACGGGCCCGGCCAGATCAAGATATCGATTCAGAATTATTTAAAATTATCTACGACAACTACAATCGCATCAGTAATTAAGATTATATAACTGCGCTGCGTTATGTTGTCAATGTTGATTTGTAAAACTATGTAAGCAGTGAACGGGAATATGTGATGTGGTTCACGTGAGGTTGTTTTGTGGGTGTGCGTATGATAGTGTCGGTGTGTTTCTATATAAACGTGGTTGTCCGAGTGTAAGTGTGTAAACGGTTGTAGTATGAAGTTTGTATTTGCATGTATAAGTACATACATAAGCAAGATTACGTTAGGGCGTGTTATTTTTATATTATCTTTATGTAAGCTTATGCGATGTTGTTAGTCGTTCTTATAAAATGCTAGGTTTTATTATGAGAAATTCATACGTGTTTAGAGATCCATGAACGATACGCTATATTGTTTAATTGTTTTGGGATCCGTATTATAATAAATACATCAGGTTGCTTGACAAAGTTTAGCGTAAATTTTTAAAATATCTATTTCTATCCTACCCTAAATATGTGAGCTGCGATATATTGCGAAATATAATGGATGTGTGAGGTCTTTATACTACAGAAGGAAAATAGCCAAATTAAGGTTTCTTCATGATGTATGTAGTGGTAAGGTTAAAAGTGAGTATTTAACATCAAACATATCCTACATTGTACCGAGATAGGCGATTGAATCGATTTTTTTTTTTTAGTTAACCGCGTGCACGAATAAATCTCTAGGTTTAAGTTCTCCGCTGCCGTCAGCTTCCCGCTTGTATAATTCTCTTTTGAACACATTTCTCTGTATGGATATATATATATTTAGATAACAGATATTTCTTTAATAAGTTACTTCCGGAACATATTTTGCGGTGTGGACGGGGGGTTTGAATATTGCATATTCCAATCGTTCTAGATTTGTATTATGCGGTGGGAGTTTGACATGTGTGTTCCTTCGTTGATGTATATCCGGTATATAAGTAAAAGTTTATATTATATTTATTAATCTGTTGAAGAATGTGCGAGCGTTTATTTGGAGTAGGATTATGTGAACGGGGTGTAAATAATGTGTGTTTTAATGAGTGCGAGACTTGTGAACGCGTGTAGTTTTTCTTGTGTATTTAATGGGTGTGATACTTGTGAATGCGTGTGGTATTTTCTGTATTTTACTTTTATTCCCGTTTTTCGTTTTAATTAAAAATTATTCATTGCACTATTTTAATTATAAGCCTACACTATAATTAGCTTTTTAGCTGTTGTGTGCTTTCATTACAATAAATAAATAAATAAATAGATGATAAATGCTGTTGAAAAATGTTACGTAATTTTTTTAAAGTCAGGAACAGCGCCGTAGGTAAAATTACCAACAAATAAAAGTTTAAATAAGTAGACAAGAACGAGTTTGAACTAATAATAGTAATAACACTCCCGTAACATATTTAAAATTAAAAGGAAGAAAATAAAGCTACTGGTAATATTACAATCCTGGAATATATATATATATATATATATATATATATATCCAAGGAAAAGTGATCTAACGTTAATTTTAAAAAGTTAATACTTGTAATCCCTCGTACGTTTATCCATTCCGTTTCTACAAAAACGGACCGCGTAACACTAACACGTGATTATTATTTTTAGCTATGGTCACTATAGATCCTTCCGTAGTTATTTTCAAACCGCAACAACGAGAAACCTGTAACAGATATTCGTTTTTCCGTCAAAGTTTATAAAAGTTCGAAATTACGAATTTTAAAACAACCACGTTAGTTCTCCTCGAAACGGAGCATCTCGGACTTAAGCATATAGCTTTGTGCACATGTTTAATGTTCGGTAATAAATATGCGACAGATAATTGAAAAATGTCGGGAATTCAATATAACAATCTACATATGCTTTATAGATTAAGCAAAAAGGCGTTCGATTGTGTAAGATGGTTAAAATTATGGCACATTTTGGAGGACACTGGTGTACCGCAACATCTGATAGAATTAATTAAATCGTTATAAAAATTCACAAGTAGAAAAGTGAAAATAAATAAGCTATCTGAGAAATTTCATACTGAAAAAGGAGTGCGTCGGGGATACATACTAGTCATATTTTATTTAAAATATACATAATCAAAGAGAGACATTGGACGGATGGGAAAATGGTTTTAAAATAGGACGAACATGCATCAAAAAGTTACGATACTCTGACGAACTGTCATATTTGTCTCATCTAAAGAGAAGCTACAGAGACTCTACTCCGGAAGTTGTATATCCTAAATAAAGCCGCAGGATTAACAAGAAATAAAGACAAAACTAAGATAATGATTATTGATCGAAACAACTCTGATAACATCCAGCAATGGCACGTATACTTGGCCTCAGTAATTACCAAAGATTAGAAGCGCGACCGATTAAATTAAAAGAAGAATAGGAACTGCAAAAAAAATGCATTGACTCAATAAACAAAAATATGTTAGAGTCATTACATCACGAAGAATACAAAAATTTCGCCTCATCGGCATCTTAGTCTTCTCTGTTTTCCTATATGCATCGGAATGCTGGATATTAAAAAAAAGATGGATATCCGGCGAATAGATGTATTTGAAATGTTCTGTTGGAGAAGGATACTGCGGATTCCTTGGACCGAAAAGAGAACAAACCTATCGGTGTCGAATGAAATCTGTCCAAAAATACGAGTCATTTACTTCGGTCATATCATACGTCAAAAGTCTGGGAAAACTAATTTTGGAGGGTATGGTCGAAGGTCGACGAAAACAAGGAAGAGTACCTACAAGATAACGGATGGAATCAAGTGAACACTATACGGCTCCAACAAGCGGTTCGATATGCAGACGACCGAAACATAAACGCAGATATGTAGAATCAAGGTTTCATAATCTCACGATGCTCGGATCGAGCTTACAAAAAGCTTCTAAGGAAGCTCAAAAAAATTCGTCGGCTTTTTTATACACAGTCAGTCTGTCTAAATTTTTTCACTTATAAGCGCGACGATTTTTCATGAAACCATTACGAGGAAGTCGCGAACTGCAGCCGTTACGAAATTTCTACTACGAGCGTAATCGACCATCTACATTATTATATTTTTATTTTATTTTAGGATCCTACAAAGGTCATTTGCGTCCACGGAAATTAGATACAATTACAGAAAAATTATTTACTACTGATAACACTATTTGTTTAGTTTATAATAACTTTTTTTTTAAATCGGTTATTTTTAGAAAGTACATTACTCGCTGTATTACATCTTCATTGTAATGTTTCACTTCAATCTAGGCCAGTTATTAATGATTACGTTATTGTTCGGACATACATGTTCCACGGTAAGCACCTTGACAAAACTTGCATGTCACTAAAGACGCATTCTCCTCGATTTGCGTTAACTTAGTGTAGCCGATTCGTAATCGGGCTCATATCTTCGTGTCTGTTCGCTCAGTACGACGTCGTCCACTGTTCTATTCGCGATTTGATTCTCCGTAATTTGTTCTGTGTTAATCTCGACCACGAATCTCGTCGAACAAGATTTATCGAGAATTTTAATTGTTTTTGCATATCCGTGATTCGGAATTTCTAGTCCGTGGAGTTGGCTTCTGCCATGGTGGGTACGAGAAGGCTTGTGTGGTATCGACCATCTAGTACCCGTGTTAATTTATTTATTATTAGCTTAAAAAAAAAATTCTTTCATCATAAGCAAAATCACAAACTCATTTACCTAATTTCATTAGTGAATGTATACAATCATAGAATTTCGCAAAACATAGACGTAAATCTATAGATCAAAGTTAGTTCAAATCGTAATTTTCAATTTAAAAAAATCGACTCATTTTTACAACCTTCGTTACATACAGGCTGCGATAAAAGATAATTTCAAAATTGCGCGCATGTCTAGAATTTTGCAGAAAGTTCTTAATCCGTCGCATTAGAAACCAAATTTCAAACAACGTCGTTATAAGTAATTAAGTTAGATAAATGTTTTATATAAAATTATTTTATACTTAATACTAAGAAATTATCTTCGATTAAATAGTGGGTATGTGATATAAATATTTTAATACTTTTACAAAAACACGACATAATGCTAATAAGTCAGCTCTGTAAAATGTAAACTGCTTGAAAAATTTTCATATGCGATTATTTATAAGCACGACGATATGCTTTCATAATATGCTGACTTCATCGATTATGTCGTTTTGCATCTAATCATATAAATAATACAAACGGCCAAAAGAAAAACTGATTAACTAGCGTTTAAAAGCAAAAATTATTTATACACACATATATATATATATATATATATATATATATAATACACACACAAAAAATTTAAATGGCATACGCACCTTTATATACGGGCATTCGTATTCGCATATTAGGTCTCCAGTACTCGAAAATATACAAATATGGAATTTATTACCGTGTGAATCTCCAACCAATATATTACCATTACTCATAATGTCGATTCCATTCGGATAGTCTGTTAAACCGTACCCACCAATTTTTTTAATAAACTGTCCGTGTTCATTGAAAATTACGACAGAATGACCTTTGAAGTCACAAACGTAGGACACGCCATCTGTAATTGTTATATGGTTAAAATGTATAAAAAACAATCGTTTTATATTTATTAGACACAACTGATATTACTACACACCTTTCAATCTCAGTCTTATATATATATATATATATATAGGTGACCCAGAGAAGACGGACGATTTTGTTTTTTGAATTGCGCAGTTGGTAAAACTGCTACAACGCAAACCGCGTACTCCACGTTGAGTGTACATACGAGAGATACGTCTTTATCCAGTTTCAGCTATCATGGTATCCTATAATTAGAAGGAACGCTCGTTTTACGTAGGACGTTTTTTTCGACGTGAATCGATCACGACAGTGCACAGTTTTGAAGAGTTCAATTTCAAAAACATCAGGCGGAGAGGAATTGTGCTTATCAGCAGATTGCAGTTTGGGCATTGCTTGTTGCCGGACCGCCTATTCGTTATGCAGCTTAGAGATAATCCGTATTGTCCTCTACATGCTGGTCGTGTAGTCTGCAACCCTGATCACGTGTTCTTCGAATGTCCTTCATTAACAGCATTACGTTCTGAACTGTATCTCAAATTACTGTACGCATCTCGTGGTGGTCCTCCTCATAACGTAATGTCCCTTCTGCATGTTGAGAATCTAGATTTGTTCCCGGACATAGCGACTTTTCTCGAGAAGTTGTCCGAGTTCATAAGAATATGAGTTAGCGATTATTACGGCTCCACGTTGGGTAAGCTGTAAAGGCATCCCCATAAAAAAAAAAAAAAGTTACGCGATTTTTTTTGTGGGGATACCTTAAGAGCCGCGTTCATGAAACACGTCCATCTACTGTTCCTTAAAAAGATTTTGTAATTATATAAATGAGTTAATATTTGAAGCTTTCTCCATTCGTTCAGCGTGTAGGCACGTTTACCTTGTCATGTGGAATCCACTTATTTTGCACTATTTTCGTCTCTTTGCGCAAAGACGTCAAACAGACTAATTATCCAGCACTTCCAGATCAACGTTCTGTGACTAATATACCGTATGACATGGTATGTGTCTAACGACGTTATACATCGGGATCTGAAAATCGATTCAGTGGATGAGATTATCCGGAGGCTCGCACAGAAACATCTGAAGCAGTTCAAAACCACCCAAAACAGATGGCAGCCGAACTTTCACACTCTGAACCGTCATCAAGACTCAAGCAAACCAAAACGAGAAACTTAATCCTATAATCGTTTTGAGGAAATGTATCATTGAATACTCCTCCAACACGTGGTTATTTATATACATATATATATTATATCATTTATTAGATAGCCTTACTTTTGGCTAGTTATAAAACACCAAATATATGAAAAAATATTAATGTAAGTAACCTAGATAACGAATGTTCTTGGACCTTGTCTTCAACGGTTTGATTTGGTGATTGGTAGCCTGCGTGTGAAAAATACCGCGGATTGATAGTAATTTTTCATCTTTTAAAAAGTATCGCAAGAAACTTGAAACACCTATCTGTAGACGATTATGTATAGTGGATGGTCTAGCAAAATAATGCAGTATTATCGGCGTATACAGCAAGTTCCACGAATGGTAGATTTGGAATATCATATAAATAAACGGCAAACAAAAATGGTTCTAGAATACTTCCTTGCTACTGGAAGTTTGTCAGTTTGATATTTGTTACTAATATTTACAATATTAGCGCGGATATTCTAGTAATGTATAGCCGGCAATTCGGCTTTATCAAAATCATTATATACAAACGTGCTGTTATGAGGAACTCGAACTGGAAGAAGCGCTTCAAGATGCTTCCTATATCCTTTACATGTTGTCCAAAGACTTTTATCATTTGTTGACAAGTTGGCTAATGTGCGATTAAACTTGTCATTTTTATGCAAAAGAAATTAAATAATCTTAAACGGCTTTGTTTATTGCCACGAATACTACATTTGATAAAATATAATTGTTAAGCTTAATAACGAATAAAATATTTTTATGAGCAATGAATTTCTCAGCAGTATTATTAAGCACCTTTTTGGAATAAACAAATTAGTAACTTACTGAATTGCATTAACCAAATGATTCAGGTGAGTGCCAATAATATTATTATTAGTAACATATTCTGATAAATCAATGTTGCCAGAAACGTACTCTTGAAAATGCAACTAATCGGCTTTTCGAAAATCACAATGAGATTTTCCATCGACCGTTAGGCCATTGGCAAGAATAACTGTGTAGATAGGATGACGTGTTAGAAAATAAGTAGTCCAACAATGCGGTCATTTTAATGCTTGTTTGTTGGGACAATGAGATCCAGTACACTACTGCGGAGACCTGTAGCTCGTGGAAAAGATGTGGGTTCATCACAGGGGGCCAAAATTTGGAAATTACCCTGAACAGAAGTATTGTACAAAATGTTACCGGCAAAATTTTTTTTTTGTTATTGAATGAATGCTAGTCTTTTACGTTCAATCAAATCATTAATTACATCATCATTCGCAATAAACCAATCTTGAATTTTTTGACTGGATTTTACTGTTTTGTCAATGCAGACTTCTTTTACTGCATTCGAAACTGGAAAGAAAGATTTGACGTTATATTTTTCCTTAGGGTATCAAAATTGTATCGTGTAAGCTTCGCATTACGATATTACAATACTTTTTATTTGTTCTTTCATAGACATTAGTGTATGATAAGTCGAGCAGCTGGACGCCTCTCATGACTTTCTCTCTTACTTCATTTTTGAATTAGCGGCGCACAATCATAAAGTCAATCATGTACTAGTGTTTTTATCTGGAATGAATCAATGTGTTTTTGTAAATTGTTTCAATTTCAAATAATGTGTTTTGCTATAATAACTAGGCCAAGGTTTTCATAAACTTGAAGCAGAAGATTACCATTGAAACAACATAATATATATATATATATATATATATATATATATATATATATATATATATATATATATATATATTTAACAAAACAAAATAAAATTGAAGATAATCACTAAAAAATATTTTTTTATTACACGAATACGAAGCTTTTCGACTATTAAGTCATTTTCAAGCTAAGCTTAAGCTTGAAAATGACTTAATAGTCGAAAAGCTTCGTATTCGTGTAATAAAAAAAAAATTTTTTAGTGATTATCTTCAATTTTATTTTGTTTTGTTAAATTCATAAATCACTACTCTCCAATACATCAACATTATATATATATATATATATATATATATATATATATATATATATATAATTTTAGAACAAATAAAATACATATACAAAATTGTTACATGGTCGTTTAAATTTCTACATAACTTCATTCCTATTGAACAAACGATAAAAAGCAATTACTTTTAACAGCAACGTCCGAAGGTTCCTTCATATGTGGACCACAATCAATCCAAAATGTTATATCACCATCTTCGGTAAGTTGATACAAGGCCGGTTGAACACTGTCCACAACAACGATTTGTCCATTAGGAGTCACAGTCATGCCAGCGACTATATCCACATATCTGTATAGTTATGTAAGCATTAAAATTAAAATTTTCATTCCTTCTTCCGTTAAATACGCGATTAATTAAAAAACTGAACTTTAACAATGTTAACTTCGTAACACAGAATAACCCAACTTTCGTTGTATTTTTATATTCAAGTTCTAATTAAAAAATTTATATTGAATTTTACACAAATTTTTAGAAAGTAACATTAATTATAATTTTTCAGGATTTTCCAGACAGGCATTCATTTACTTTTGCGGCATGTTAGTTGTTGCTCGTTATATTGTACCAGCTATTTACAAAATAGCTGCATCGTCAGCAAATGTGGCATATATGTTTCCCTAGTTCTTAATATGTATTTACAAAATATAAGGTAGGTCTTAGGACATACCGAGTGGTTCTTAATTTTTTACTGGATAAAATGCGAGACCTTTAAGCATATGGAGAAAAAAATCAGAATAGATTAATCCTCAAGTGACTCAATTCCCTTTCTTTTTGTAAAATGTCATTGAAGTTGATCAAACAGTTGAAAGAAAATTCCAGATGCATGCATCCATTGGCTGTGAAAATGAATTAATCAATGAGCAAAGTCTGCAGACCCATGTATTTTAGATTCCTGGACATAATGGAAAGAATGAAGAAGCAGATCGAGCTGCGAAAGTAGTCGTCTTCATGTCTCCTACAGAATTAAACATGTTCCAATATGCGTCACTGCATGTTTCATAAATTCAAGGAACAAGCAAGTTAAATTTTCTGGTTTACCTCAACAAAGTGGTATATGACTTATTCAGCGTGTGTTCATTGCATATGATGTTGTTCCGTGTCTGCACGGATCACACTAATTTAACTCATTCTTATATCCTACCCAACTTATTTGCTAAACCGATAAGGTCACTATAGTTCATATCTTACTCCACGGTTCTCTATATAACTCTATTCACTCTTCATTACTCTTTCCTAACACACTTAATGAAATAGTTTTAACTAAAAATGAAAATACTCTTATAACATTTCTTGTTCACACTAAATTATCTTCACATCTATAATAACGGGACACCGTGCTTTTATCCTTTAAATGTCATACACGCCATTTATGTGTCCATTTTACAATTCGATCCGAATGATTTTGAACAGCCGTACTAGCATATTCTGGAACTGAATTAGCGGCTAGTATAGCTATATCATCAACAAAATAGGAGTATAGATGTTATATAATATCAGACCAAACAAACTGCCTTGCGGTGTACTGAAGCTAATACTTCATGTTCTTGGGAAAATACATCATTTATTTTAACGACAAATATTGCCAGTCAAGTATGATACAAACAATTTATGAAGATCTGGATTCAAAAATAATTAATGAAATAAGCAAATTAGAAACGGTACGCGTTATCATAAAAAAATTTACTTGAGTCGTATTTTTTTAATAAACGTTCCCATTCTTGAAAATAGCTGAAGTCGAGAACGTTCGTTACCGCGGTCACAAATAACAAATCGTCCATTTGACAATAGTTCGACTTTCCTCGGATACCAAAGCTGACCATCTATCTTACCAGCGACGCCAAAATGATTCAAGAAATCGCCAGTTTTATTAAATACCTATATATAAAAAAAATCAATGTTATTCCTTTCGCGGAGAACATTCGTTAATTAATGTAAACGATGTATCTAATAACATTAATTACCTGAATGCGATGGTTATTAGTATCGGCAACAACCATGCAATCTTCATCAGTGACACAAAATCCGTGCGGAGAATTAAAACAACCAGGCTGCGGACCAAGTTGTCCAAATTTAAAATTTATCTCCAACGAATTAACTCGTTGATTATTTCTCGGAAACGGTAACATAAAATTTTGATGGCCGTTCCCTAATATGTCTCCATTAGTTAATCCGACGTATTTTTCTACAAATACAAAATTCACGATCAATGTTAACTACACGTTTAATCACGACGTATTATCGTAAATATTTACATTGAAATAAGGATTGCTATTATACAAAATTCGTTCCAATAAAATTACCGGAATCGGAAACAAATTGTGATGATACCGATGTATGTTCATTCATTACAGATGTATCATTGATCAAATCAAGAATATTATTTTCAATCATCAAACCAAAATTCGTGTCGATTCCGTTGAATACGTCGGGTAACAAGTCTGAAAATTGAACGTTAAAACTGAATGTTAGTTCCGATGTTAAAATATATAAAAATATAGGGTAACCCAAAGAATACTACGGACGGTTTTTTGAATTTAGTAACACTGCTATATAAAGCAAACCGCGTGCTTCAAGTATAGTGTACACACGAGAGATTCGTTTTTGTCCAGTTTCAGTTATTATTACATTATATAATGAGAAGGAACGCGCATTTTGCATGGAACGTTATTTTCGGCGTGAATCGATCACAACAGTGCAGAGTTTTAAAAAGAATTCAAAATTACAACGTGTAAACCTGTACCATCCCGCAATTCAATTTTGAGGTGGATTGATAACTTTCGAGAAACAGCTTCTGCAACGGATAAAAAATGTCCTGGACAAAAAAAAAACCGGTTCATACTCCCACAAACGTCGATCGAATCTGGGCAGCGAACATTCAGAGTCCTGGACGTTCTATTCATCCTCACGCTGCTTCTGTAAACCTGTCGAGAGAATCTGTTCGCCGTATATTGTTGGAAGACTTGAAATTTCATCCTCATAAACTGGTAAAAATTCGAGAATTAAAAAGTACCTACACAGCGAAAACTTTTTGCTGAAAAATATCAAAGAATGAAATCGATTTAAACAATCTTTTGATGAGCGATAAAGTTAATTTTCAGCTATCTGGATTCGTAAACAAACAGAACTGCCGCCCGAATGTAATCCGGATTCAACGAACAGAAGCCGTTACACAGCGAGCGAGTAACCATCAATGCTGGACGGGCGAAGTGGGGAATAGTGAGGCGTTATTTTTTCACTGGTACTGTCAACGAAACTCGCTATATCGAGATGATAAACTCGTTTTTGCTTCCCTCACTTCATCTTCGTCGCCGTCTGGGCCGTACAATTTCGCCAAGATGATGCGACGTGTCACTGTTCGGTAGAAATGCTCGCAGTAGTGAAAGAAGGGTTTGGTAACCCCATATTATCGCGTCGCATGGACTTCGTTTGATCGACGCGCTTGCTAAATTTGCCCGTCCAGATTTTTTTTTTTTTATAGGGATACCCCGCGGGCATGAAACACGCCCACGAGATCTGGACGATTTGAAATCTCGGATTTATGGATTTATGAAAAAATTTCAAAAATTCAGTGACCATGCTCGAAAAAGTGTGTGAAAATTTTTTAAAATGCTTAATTGATGTATTGCGGCGGTCATCTGAACGATATTGTGTTACACAAATGATTTAAAAAAATATTCAAACAACAAAAAAACCGGCCGACTTCTCTGGGTCACACTGTACGTTACGTGATAGACTAGGTTTTATTATTATCATAATTTTGATTTAAACAAAGAAATATTATGCTAAATCAGACATAGAAATCGGTTTTCAGAAGTATGATTTGTGGTGGCTGTTTTCACAAAGATAACTTTGAAGACCAACGATATATAAAAGCGTAACTATTATTTTTTAATTTTTACTCTCGCTAAAAACTTATATACTGGAAGCAATTTTAATATACGAATAAATAAATATGAAATATTACAATTTGACAAAATTTTATCAACGAACAATTGTGGTCTTTCGTCTTCTTGGATATTTTATTATCAGCAGAACAAGAAATTATATTTGAACATGATGAAAAATACTTTATATACATTAACAGAAAACTTTAATACTGAATTAGAACATTATTAAGAAACAAAATTTTAAATGTTTAACTACTAGAAAAAAACATAATATGTAAGGAAAGTAGAAAAAATATGACAATACAAAAGAAATAGATAATGTATCCGTTTACCTACACAAACTTGTGCGACGTCACATATATTATTTATTATTATTGCGGTTATTAAATTATATTGTTATTAGAATTATATTTAATTGTTATTATTATTATTATTGTCATTACCATTATATAAAAAAAATGGTATTGAAATTAAAAATATATACATATATATGTTTATATGGTACATTACCAACATTGGGTTATACTTCACGAACTTGACTGTCCAGATGGGATGTCACGTGGGATAGCACACGACCGTTAATTTGAATTTAAATTTAAATATTTTATTAAAATTTATTGTATTCACGAATGATAGAAAAAACAAATTACGAATTTTTCTTAATATATCTTAACGCGTGCAATTTTCGGATATGTTTATATTATTAGTTTTTTTTTTTTTTTTTTAATACGTTACGGAATTTTATTAACTATTTTTATAACTAACGGAACTTTCCCCGTCACTAACCATATATTTTTAATAATTTAAAAAATATGTGGTTTCAAGTTTTTCTTGAATACTTGTTTTATTATAAAAATTGTAAACAGCAGTATTGTAATTTGAAAATTTATATTTTGTTGTATTTGAAAAATATAGTAATAAAATGCACTTTATGACATAAAAGTGACTTTCTAATGAACAAATTTTCAAATTGATGTCATATTTTTATGATTTATAAAATGAATCGTGAATATAGTAGCATTTGGTTCCATTTTATTAAAGAATGAGGAAAAGGAAAATGTCGCTATTGTGGAAATTTAATTTCTATGCCGGGGGGGATCATTTACTGATAATCTAAAAAGACACTTAAAAAATAAACATCCCACCGTACCTCTATATCGAGAATATGCTTCACCTGAAGTTAATAAAGGACAATTAACTTCAGTGGAACCAGGTAAAAATGAACATTTTAATATACAATTAGATCATCCAATACAGACGTTAATATTCTCAGCATTCAATGTCAAAATTCACTGAAACTATTAAACCAATATCAGTAAATAAAACGAAATCTATTGATAAACAATTATTAAAAATTATTTGTATGAAGTATCATCCATTTACAATAGTTGAAGACAAAGAATTCAAAAAATTTGTTAATTTACTTTGTCCAAATTATAACCTACCAAGTAGAAAAACTTTAACAAACTCTTTGTTACCTATTATGCACAATGAAATTATTGAAAAACTTGTCCATAATATATCAAAAGCAGCAGCCATTGCTATAACATGTATTAGCTGGACAAACAATAATGTTTCACTTTATGCCATTACTGCACATTATTTCGATGAAAATACAACACACATCAAATTTGCTGCAATGTTCTAAATTTTCTTATAAACATACTGCAGAAAATATTGCTGTGTGGGCAGAAACTGTGTTAAAAAAATTAGTATTCAAAATAAAATTTGCGCTATTGTAACAGATAATGCAGCAAATATTAAATTAGCTATTGAAAAATTAAATATCAGACGTATATCTTGTTTTGCGCATACACTGAACTTAGTTGTTCAAAATGCCATCAATAACAGTGGTAAAGAACTAATTGAAAAAAGAAAACTTATTGTTCAATGTTTTAAACAAAGTAGGAAAATGCAAAATAACATGAAAAAACAAAGTTAAAGTTAAAACAAATCGTCCAGATTCGTTGGAACCGTATATACGATATGTTAAAGCGTTTACTTAATAATAAAGAACCAATTATATCCACTTTATCTTTGCTGAATTATAATAATCAAATATAAGCAGAAGAATGGGATGTAGTAGAACATATTGTTAATTTACTCGATGTATTCAATGAAGTAACTACAGAAGCTTCTTCAGAAAAACATGTTTTATTGTCTAAAATATCATTTTTATCTAGGTGATGATGAAAAAAGTTAAGCTTTACATGGAAATAAAATCATTGTCAGCGACATTAACTACTTTAGGTGATGACTTTATGAATGGTCTTAAAAGATGGTTTCATGTATTAGAAGGGAACGAAATTATTTTCAAATCTATCTTTCTTGATCTAAGATTTAAAAAACAAGTCGAAATATCAAGATACATATAATAATTTAGTAGCAAAAATATAAGCTACATTTATTAATACGTCAACTGCTGTGCCATTAAAACCTGAACAGATTAAAACATCACCTAAAAAAATGAATTACTGGAACGAATTCAATCGAACTATTAATTTTTCAGTAAACCAGATCAAATTTGTTGTGACAAAAGAAATAGATTGACGACAAAAAATTAATCTAATTTTGATTATAAACAACAATATAGATTTATTATAAATGTGATTATTGTATCTATTTAAATTTTGTGAAACTGATATATGTAATAAAGAAAACATTAAGGACATAATCATTACAGGTTTAAAGAATTATTTTATAGATTTTAACATAAATGCAACGAAATATCGTGAAGCGAATGGTTAAACAAAAGATTAAAAACTGTCATGTTATCTACATGAAATTGTATATGAAATAAAATATAGTATTCCAGAATATACTTATTTGTTAAGAGATGCACTAATTTCAAGAATCTTTAGTTTCACTTACTATTATATACTTTTTTTACATTCAATTGGTATGAATAGTTTCATTTACTAATGTATATATATTTCCTCATTTTTATGGCATTATATTATATTTCAATACTTATCTCAATTTTTTTCATTATATAAGTATTGTGTTACGAATTTCAGCCATATATTACTATGTAACATTACGTTTTTTGTTTTAAATGTCACTATCGCCGTTATTTATAATATATGGTATCTAAATACATTATTAGTCTCTTTATAGCAAAAATGACGAGATAATTTTATTAATTTATGATATACATACAAATTAATTATATATCATGTATGATTTATACTATTATGTAAGTGTAATTTTGATGGATTTTAATTTGTAACTTTTAATTTTTTATGATACCTCCGTTTCATGTTTATAGTTTACGTTAATATAATGCATTTCAAACTTATACTGATGAATCGATTCACTGTAACGAGTTAGTCGGTTCGGAATCGTTATGCCCATCTCTAACCCTGCCTAAACTAAACTGACTGATCTACTAACTTCTCTAACAACCTAGATCTCCAGAGCATTAGAGGCGCTGCAGGTCTCTTATTATTATTATTATTATTATCTATTACCTTATTCTTGGCAAAATGCCGGTTTCTTTGTATTTATATTTTCTATCGATTTTTCTCTTCCTTCATGTATTTTGCTGTTTTTGTGAATAAAACACTCTGTAACTTTCTAACACTGTCGGCAAACTAAAACGGTATTGTCTGTTTATTGAATATTTTATAACACTTTCTGCCCAATATTACCACTTCGTCGCAGACGTTCATGAGACTTGTCTAAAGATTAACTCGAAGATGTTAGAATTGTAGATATTATGTATGCAACTCTAACGAACGTCTGTTTAAATTGAGATTTATTCTGATTTTACACGCATCAAACATAATTTTGTTATTCATTACGAGATTTAAGTAATAGTAAAATTAATCATTAACTTATTTTCGATAATTTGGTAACTTTCCGGTGTAATTTGTTTTACTTTACAAAATGAGTAGTTACATACTAGTTATCAGGTGATGACAAGTTTTTATTATAAACGAACGCAAATAATATAAACTATAACATTCAATACCTTGATCGTTCATCTGAGAACTGCCCAATTTTGCTAATTCTTGAATATTGTGCAGTAAAGGTCCTTCCGCAGATAAATTAAGCGAAAAAGGCGACGGCCCACCGTTAATAGTAGATCCTGCTACTTCTACTGCATCTGCGATAATTGGAAGCGCTGGCGATTCCTTTTCAGCATTCGCTAGTGACACTAAACAAGCTAAATTATATTCAACCAGTTGATTTATTAGTAAACCTCCTAACGGTGGCGGAGTTTGAGATGGTATGTTGTTGAAATTTAATTCATTATCTAAAGATAACGGTAACGAAAGAGGACGACCGGTGACCATATCGCTAAAAGAATGGCCTGAATTACCGTTAATTATGGACATACGCAACGAATTAGTACATCCGTTGACAAAATTATCTACATTATCAGTGCTAGGCATTTTTTATGTTCCTTTTAAATAACCGAAACTAATCTAAAATACAAAAACAGTACACAATAATTAAAAAAACAAAAACGCGATAAAACAATCAATCTTTCAATTATTTTCTAATCCATTTATTTTAAATATTACATTATTGCACGGAAATAAGTATGTCATATTCGTTGAAAAACGTTATTTCAGCGCTAAAATTGAGAACTTATAAAATGAATAATTATATAAAAACGCGCACACACACATATATATACATAAACTTATAAGGTTTTTTATCATTTGGTAGCTTCTACTCTACTTATTCAGTTTGTAAATTTAAATAATTTTTTTTCATTCATATACAATTATGTATGTGTGAATAGTTGATAGAGTGGTTATTATAAATATATCTCTTGATTATTTAAGAAACATGAAACCTAATAAAAATGGGCGAAATAAATATATGGAATATTTTTAAAGACAAATACATAATTATGTGATGATGATTCGTTTAATCGTAGAAGTATATATGTAAAATTTATCCGATTATTTGTATGCATAAATTTTTCGGACTGATTTTTAACATTTTAGGTCAGTTTAATCAATTTTACAAACCCATATATCACAATACTAATATGCTTTATAAACCAATATAAGTATATTCTGGAGACAATGAATTTTACTATTTGTAGAATGCTTAAGGACGGGGATATTAATGTTGGAATTTTTGTAAAGAATAATCTTTTTTCTCGATCGAGCTTGTCACATTACTATATCATATGTTCTATTAAATGTTATATTTCTTGTATATTGATGCTGATTGACTGTTTGTTTCAGCTAAAATTACTTATTTGACTTATTCGAATTTAATGTCTCTCAAATTTAATCTGTACGTATTTCACACAATAACAAAATAAAAACTTTGAACTGACTTTAATACAACTTATATTTGTCCAAACTATTATTTGATCATTTGTAACCAAAATTAAATATTCAATAGTTTATTGCATTTTCAAGTTTTGACTTGATATAATCATTGAAACACATAATCGTGTTTTCACATTTAGAAAACTTATTTTAATTACAAATTAATTATGTTACCGGTAATAGACATATTTCATATACAAAATAACAATATCGTGATTCGAAATAATTTATTTTTATTAAAAATTATCAACAACAAAAAACACTTAGTATTCATATATCTCGTCCCCGAGTCAAAATTATTAAAATACTAGGTTTCTCAGAATGAAATTCAAACTATACAAATTTTTCATAAAAACCTTTCCTTTGTGAATATCATTTTTCAAACCAATTATACACTTCGCCGATTTTGTTTTTCAAAATTATGTGATAACAATTTTTAAGATAGTGTGGATTTAAAAGTAAAAAGATGACATTTCAAGAAAATTAATGAGCAGAAATAATGTATGTTCGAAACTAACCATTAACTTGTAAATCTGCTAAACCACGAGAAATTAAAGTTACGTGACAAACACTTCATCCGCTGGATTCCGTTCATTCGTTCATTATAAAATATTTGTGGATCAACAATTTTGCCATTACAGACCCACAGATCATCCTTTATTATCCATTGATCTTTTAAAATTTGGCAGTTTTGAATTTAATTAATTTATATACACTGTGAGAAAAAAATCGTCGTTGTGAAATATTTTAAGTTGTCTACAACATAACATATATGAAATTCCTTAACAAATATATTCTTAGAATAATTAGAATAAAATAAAATTGAGCAAAATCTTTGAGAAGTCAAGCGCATTTCTTTCATAATAATTAAAAAATAAATATAGTACAAATACTTACATTTAACGTGTTATCTCGTTTATTTTCTAGTTTATAGCCGAGCTTTCTTTACACTATTGTTGAAAATTATTTACTAATAACCACTTGATGCGAATAATAAAAAATATTTAGGAAATAATAATTGAAAAATTTTAATTAGGATATATGAAAAGCAACTTACAAAATACAGTCATTTTTTAAACTATATTGTATTAACAAACATTGTTATAAATTTTTGGTAATCAATTGGGAACAAAAATTTTATACAACTTTTCATCGAAATCGAAAAATATAGCTCAACTGACTAAAATATATGATAGGGAAGTCCAAAAATAATAATATACCTTACAGAGAAATTTTTAAAAAATTCTTTCATTTTCCCCGTAATTACTTATGTATTTCCTACATTTATTTATTTTATTAGCTTCTCCGGTTTACTATAGACGATGTTGGGAGTTAGGTATATTGTAAAAAAAGTAAACCGCCAGTTTAATCAAACAAATGAATGTAGCAAACACATGTATTGCTTAGTTTTTATTTTTTGGCATTCAAATTCCCAGGATTCTTCTATAATAACTACAACTGAGAAATACATGGTTTTCATCGGCGATCTGGTCTTCATCGCAAGGATTGGTACAGAGACGAAGGGGCTAATTTGCGTGTGAATAGAACGGTTGGAATGTTGACATTAAGCGTTAGGCGACATAAGACGAATAAACGAAATCCTGTTTTCTATATTGCGAGGAAGATTAAAGAACCAAGGGATTACCGGAATGGAAGGTTGAATATAACTGAATTGTTTGACTGAATATACATAGTTTCAAAAATTCCTTGTGCGAAAACTAAATCTTAAATAAAGTATCCCTAATAGGTCTATTGAAATCGAATTAGCTATTTTCGAGGGCGCTTCTAGCAAGTAAGTTGTTTATTAGGATAGATTAGATTTAAATTTAAGACAAAATCTAAATCTCCCGGTAAACAAAAATTTTTAACTCATTTTTATACGCGTATCAATCAATTTGTTTGTAGATATTTGCACCAGAATGATTTTTTACTAGTACAACTATTTTCGTTAATAAGTATTATTTTACTCGTGTTATTGCCTTTATTTTCGTCTGTTACGTAAATGTAGTAAGATTTTAATTTCTAACAATTGGTCTGTTAATCATCTAGTTGAAAGAGATTATAGGACAGTACGTAAAATAGAAGTAGGAGAGTATTGTAAAAATAAAATGAATGTTAATATGAGAAAAGAAAAAACACATGGTTCACGTAATAATGGTTAAAATGCTAACGAATTACTAGTAATGAGTTGACTAAGTTGACTTCATGTTAAAATCTCACGTAATTCACAAATGAGATAGTCAATAAGCTTCCTCATCATCTTTGTAGGTTGGCTGTTTTTTGTTAATTGCTTTCGCAAGAAGTCTTTCAGGTAAAGCACGGCCCAATGCGCATAACTTAATTCTATTAGAAGCAATAGACGGCAGAAATATTTAACGTCACTGGAACACACTAATAGTATGTTATTGAGGACAGAGAGACGTAAATTGATTAGATAACGTTATGAGCTAACGCTCGTTAAGCGGTTCGTCGGTTCATTTCGTTGTCGTAGTCATGTTTAATTCTCCACCACTACAAAGGAAACATATCGTAAATACTGCGAACGCCCGTGGCGAGTCGACCAGTGATAAAGCTAATTCATCTTCATCATGTAATTTAAAAACCGTAATTTCTGACCCGGGATCGAATATATTCTCGTCATCTGATAATGTTGATTCAGGTAATACGAGTATTATTAATAATTATAATAATAAAATGGCTGACATTAACACCGATTCTGAATCCGAATCTCAAATGGATTGGAAAATTCAAAAAACAAATGGCAAGAGTACGCCGAAGAAAAGGAAAAAATATGAAAACTTTTCTATCGATGTAAATAACAGGTTTTCGGCCATACAAGTCGATGAAGAAGTTGTTCTGGATGTCGTTCATAACTCATCAACGCAGTCTCAGTTGCCACCTTTTGTGCTAAATGGTCCTTTATCGGATCACAAGGAAAAATTCGCTATTATAAAATCTAAGTTAAAAAATGACTTTAAACTTAAATATAAACATAATAAGTATTATATATATACATGTACTATAGAAGACTATAAAATTTTATATCAATATTTTAGGGAAAATAATGCTAAATTCTATACTCATACTCCGAAGGATTTAAAACCTGTTAAATTTCTCTTACGTGGTTTCCTCATAATATTTCCGTAGAAGAAATATCTCAATATATCTCCGAGCATATTCCAGTTCTAGGTGTTCATCAGATGTCTAAATATAACTCTCATAATAGAGATAGTAAAATTTTATTACCGCTTTTTGTTGTACATTTTAGCCCTAATATAACATTTCGTCAAGTTCTGGGAATAAAAGTTATAGCACATTGTTCTATTCAATGGGAAAAATACAGAAGTTCTAATAGGGTTATACAATGCTTCAAATGTCAGTCTTTCGGCCACATAGCCTCGAATTGTTTCAAGGATCCATTTTACGCTAAGTGCGCCAAAGCACATAACACGAATCTATGCTCGGAATCAATTTTCAAATGTGTTAATTGCCAGGGTGCCCACCCTGCGAATAGTAACGACTGCCCTATTTTTCTGACAGTAGAGAATAATATTAAATTTAAAAATCGTAATATTTCTAGTAGTGTAAGAACGAGTCCTTCGGGCATTATTAATAATAATAATCGGTTCAATCTAAGTACTGATAAGATTAATGCGCCTAAAGGTAATAGTAATATCAATAACAATATTAATAGTAATCTTACAACGTCTAGGACGTACAAAGATGTTACACGTGGCGTCTCATCAAACCAAAATAATAATAATAATAATCAAAGTAATACTCTTAATGTCTCTGACATGTCGGTTATTAAAGATATATTTAGTCTATTTAAATATTTAAATTTAAAGAGACTTTTGGAGTTAGCTAAAAGTACATTATGTAGACTCCAGAATGCCGGCGATACATTTAGTAAATTTGCAATCGTAGCTGAAGTGGTAATAGACTTATGCAGCTCTGATTAATCGGTGTTCTAAATCATTTAATCAATTATGTCTAATGTGAATAATATCTTTAATGTCATGGATTGGAATGCTAATTCCATTAAAGATAAATTTTTAGAATTTGGGCAACAGTTATATGATAAAAATATTCACATAGCTTGCATTAGTGAGACAAAAAT
Source organism: Coronaproctus castanopsis (assembly GCA_032883995.1). Lineage (NCBI taxonomy): Eukaryota > Metazoa > Arthropoda > Insecta > Hemiptera > Monophlebidae > Coronaproctus > Coronaproctus castanopsis. The sequence continues at coordinate 16,893,786 of CM065053.1, forward strand.
TAACGATAATTATAAGCTAAGATGCTCTGGGTATAAGGTTTACAGATCAGATCGAAATACTTATGGTGGGGGAGTAGCTCTTTTCATTAAAAATTATATCAATCATTTCCCGATTACAATACCTTCCTTAAAAAAAATTGAAGCTGTCGGAATTAACCTTCAAATGCCTAATCATGCCATATTTATTTACGCGGTCTATTGTTCTCTAAAATCTCTTCTAAAAAGTTTTATCATGACATCCATAAACTTTTAACTTCATTCAATAAAGTGTTAATTGTTGCTGATTTCAATGCAAGACACAAAGCGTGGAACTGCTATTCTAACAATTCCTCTGGTAACTGCCTTCTAAACATGTCCGATAAATTTAATTTTCATATTATAACTCCGGATGAGCCGACGTTTTATCCGGATAACGCTCGACTACACCCTAGCATTATGGATTTTGTATTAGTAAAAAATATTCAGGAGGTATCTAAACCAGTTTCTCTACCATTATTGAGTTCAAATCATAATCCTATCGTGTTTAAAATAAACACGACAAGTAATAACTCGTCTGTATTTACTCCTCATTCCAAGTATGTGTTTCAAAAGGCTGACTGGAATTTATTTAGACATTATGTTTCCAATAACTTAACTTTACAAGGTCCTTTCAAAACTAATGAACAGCTAGATGAAGAAGTAATTCGCTTTACTAATGTCATCATTACTGCAGCTGATGCAGCTATTCCTATGATTACTGTTCCCCCGAATAAGCCTAGAAAAATTTCTCCTCGACTTATTACATTGATAAAGTTTAAAAATTTCATTAGACGTCGATATCAAAAACGCCGTATTCCTACATATCGGTTATTCTTTAAATATTTATGTAGATTAGTCAAATACGAATTAAGAGAAAACTATAATAATAGTTGGAGATCTAAGCTGAATTCGTTATCGTCCCGTGATAAATAGTCTATGGAAAGCAGTCAAAGTATTTACTAATCCTCGGACATACTTACCTCCGTTAAATTATTAGGATAAAGTCGTCTATTCGGATCAAGATAAAAGTGAACTTTTAGCTAATATATACTCAGGGGTGCATGCTCAGAATTGTAACATGGCATCTGCTTATCAGATTGCCAAAGTCAAATCCAATGTCAAAAAATATCTACGTATTTCTTCTGATGGAATGAGAGCAGCGGACCTAACTACTGTTGCTGAAATACATAATCATATAAAGAAACTAAAAAATAAAAAGTCAGTTGGGTTGGATAAGGTTTGTACGATTTTCCTTAAAAATCTACCCATTAAAGCTCTAGTTAAATTAACTATCATAATTAATTCTATGTTACTACTTTCGCATTTCCCCATTTCTTGGAAGACGTCTAATACCCATCCCTAAGGCTGGTAAGAATACCTCGGATCCGGTTAATTTACGTCCTGTCTCTCTCTTCTCAGTAATCTTAGCAAAATAGCTGAAAAAATTATTCTCAGTCGAATACAAACCTTTACACAAATTAATAATATTCTTATTGAACAACAGTTTGGATTCAGGAGTAAACTATCAACAGTTATGCAGTTGGCGAGGATTACTGATTTCATAACAGATGATTTTAATCAAAATAAACATACAGGTTTACTTCTCATAGACATTGAGAAAGCCTTTGATACTACATGGCATCTCGGATTAATATATAAATTAATTCAACTAAAATTTCCTAATTATATCGTTAGACTTATTAAAGATTATTTAACAGATAGGAAATTTATGGTAAAAATAAATGATTGTAACTCTGTGGAAAGGTCTATACTAGCTGGAGTACCTCAAGGGAGTATACTTGGACCCTATCTTTTTCTCTTATTTATTAATGACATTCCCATGGATAAACACCTTCAGATGGCGTTGTATGCGGATGATACGGCTATATATTGTACGTCGTATCGCACAGATACTATTCAAAGAAGGCTAAGCATAGGATTTGAGAAATTAAGATCATACTTCAATAAATGGAAAATTAACATAAATACTGATAAAACACAGTCGATATTATTTACAAAAAGAAGACCAAACTCTCTAACTCCTATAATAATAAATAACATACCCATAGAATGGAAGACTCAGATCAAATATCTCGGTGTTATTCTAGATAAAGGTCTTACCTTTTCTAAACATATCGAACACGCCGTTAATAAAACTCAAGCCTCTTTATTTAAATTATATCCAGTCTTTAATAGGAAATGCTACGTTAATTCTGCAAATAAGCTAATTATCTACAAATGTATCTTAAGACCGATAATATTGCAAGCCATGCAAAATAAATGTTGCAGAATTATTCTTAAAGCTCCGTTTTATGCTAGGATAGATCGTTTGCACAGAACTTTGAAATTACCATACGTGTATCAATAAATAAATCAGCAAACCAAAAAAATTTTTTATGATTGTACCCTAAGTGAGTATTCCATGATAAACAATATAGGAGACTACACTCGCACTAGTCTCCAATTAAAATATAAGAAATATAAACATAAAAGAATTAAACATACATTATTATGATGAGTAGCCGGCATTCCCGATGATATATAGTTATTATTAAGTTTATTTTATGTATATAGTTATTTATTTTCCTATTTATCGCTACTCTGATTGTTATCGCATACTATATTTTATGTTATTATTTTATTTTATTATATACTTATTTCATGCAGGTTTTGATGGTGGTTTTTCCTGCAGTTTATTTGCTTTAAGCTTCGTTTCTTTTGTTTTTATATTTATATATCGCGATACACGGGGAGAATTTTACACTATTTCGGTACGTGTAGACGATATTTGTTGTTTCTTATTTTTTTTTTGTAAAAATACACTTTTTATTTATTTATTTATTAGAGATGGTTACAAAGTACAATAAATTTCGTGAAAAAATAAACAATAAATAATGATTTTATATTTTTTGAAGCAATAGTATAATACTTAACTTTAAATAAAATAAATGAAAAAAAAAAAAAATAGGTTTAACAAATGCAAAACTGCATTTAACGAGTATATATTTTCTTATCAAATTGATTCCAAGGGGGTGTTCAGACCCCCAAAACCCCCTTGGCTACGCCGCTGTTCCTGTTACTCTACATACATACAACAATATACCTCGGTATTGTATAATCGCATAGTATTTCCGTTCGAATAAGTACGTAAAAATTAACAAAACAACCCTGTAACTATCCTCCAAAATTTTCACCCGACAGAATTCCATTATTTTTACGTTTTCAAATTTTTTAACCATTTTACAAATATTTCATTCAAAACGCAACCTTTTTTTAAAAGGTTATTACTATTTAGTAATAAAAGTTTGTGTCTAATAACATAATTAATTAGTACATAATTTTTTGATGTCGAACACGGACAATTTGAACTCACAAAATTAGTTAATCATAATTCAATTTCCATTATGCGCCACCAATAAATTACCGTAGACAACTAACATGTTAATATAAATAAGAAAGTTACAGTTGACCGGTTTTTGCTTCATTAATTTTACGTGCAAAATAAAATTCTTATCAGTTTTGTCATGGAAATTGGTTACTATTATCTCCCTGGTTTGTACACATTCTTCTGACGAGGATAAAATAGCAAATGCAGATCATGTATTTTTCGAAGTTTTCAACAATTCTTCTTATACATACTCAACTGATTTCTTTTCATATCTCACTTACTTATTATTAAACATAATTATACATATTTAGCTGTATACGCGTTAGTTAATATTAAATGTTTTTGTTTGATATTTACTATATATATATATATATATATATAGTTCGTGCTGAGTTTGCCATTAACAATGGAGCAGTCAAAAAATTCAAACTTCGGTCGTTTCTGTTTTCACAACCGAGTTAATGACTATTGGCAAAGCTTGTGCTTATATTCTTAATATGCTTTCACGGTCGTGATCATTCAGAGTTATACTCAATAATGAAAAACTGTAAATTTTTACGCAGCGAGTTGCGAACGAACCTCAATTATGCCATAATTTTGAATCGTCAACGGTGTTTATAGATTTTCATTATTTTTTGTAACTTCTTTACTAAAACATAGGAATAAGTAATTTTGTTAATGTTCGGACACTTCCAATCGAGCGAATTACGTCAACATTTGAAATTAATTCCAATTCTAAACATTAAAAACCATAAAAAAAAAAAAAAAAAACGGTATATAACATCGATTAAAAACCGAAAGGAAAGTTTCATTTAAAACGAACTATATTTTCAAACAAATTGTGTATCATAATTTGCACGAATTATAAATATAAGCAAAAAATAAATAAATCGAAAAAAAACTATTCGAATAATAAATTAAAAACACGAAAAGAGTTGAAAAAAAAAGTTAACATTTAAAACAACGAGATAACTTTTAATAAGTAAATATTTGTGATTTATCGCCGTTTTCTAAATGTAAAATTACGAAAATCGAAAGGAAACAGCATCTGAACACAGTAGTATAGTAGTAAATTAAAAATTAACGACGCAATCACCCGCGTCTAATCAAGTACGTATAACAGGAATATGTATACATTGCGTCTACAACAAATTTTTAGTATATTCGGCGCGCGAGGTAACGCGAAAAAAACAATTTAAACATTTTTTATCATCGATATTTTACGCTGCGAAAATGTTATTTTTCCTTTTGGAATTAAAAATTGTATTCATTTTTTAGAATTAAATTGTATTTACTTTTAGAATTAAATTGTATTTATTTTCGGAAATAAATTATTTTTTTCAGAATTCATTTTCGCTTTTAGCGCATTTGTAAATAAATCTCGTTATGTCCGCACACATTAATCGAAACGAAATTACTTTTTTAATCTAGTTACGAGAAACTAGAAAAAAAAATACGAAATATATTTTAGCCGTTAAATTTTTATTAATAGCGAAAATCGAGATTAGTCACGCAAAGGTAAAAATTGAACGCTTAATTACGAATTAATCGTCATTACACATTATCGAATTTTCACTGGAAATTATAAATTTTATACGGCATATTTATTATACAATACTATTTTTAAATGAGTCTATAGATAGTTTTCAGTGTGCGTTTATATATATATATATATAAAAAAATGTTGAACTTGATCATTTCATGTCGACCAGAAAATATATAAATTTGTTAACGTTAATAAAATTCATCTACCTTATAAATGATTAAAACGAAAAATCTTTTCATCTACTTAAATTTTTATTACAGACAATTCATATCGATGAGAATGGGATAAACGAGTCCATACGAGAATAATAATAATAAAAAATGTTCGTTACGTTATTTATACAAAACCTAAAAGAACAATAGAGAATTTTCTTTATTGTATTTTGTATCGTGTCGTATCCATTAACGCGCAACAATGGCCAGAGGTACGGGTAAGTGGAGTTGAGATATCGTGCGCAGCATGTTGGATAGTTTTAGGAATGTAAATAGAAACTGGATTTTATATTGGTTGTCCTCGAGGATTTCGTTCGCATTCTACCAGAAAGATCGTACAAATTATAGATAGTGGACATATTAAAAAAAAAAAACTATTAATATTTACAAAAGTTAGTAATTATCGAGATTTTTTTTTTTAAATTTTACGTTATATAATTTTATATTAAACATATTTAAATATATATATCGTAGACGCAAAATATACACACACACGCGTGTATTAGATTATACTAATAAACGCTGGAAAATTATTTCCTTTTTTTAATTATTATTTTTTTTTTCAAATATCGAGTAGGAATACGATTTTTCTAAAAATAGGAATTTTTTAAATAACGAACTTTTCGCTCCGATCAAGTAAAAAGTATTTATTCATTTAATTATTAACGTGATTTTGTTGCAAATTTAAACCTTAAAAAAAAAAAATATTAACATTTGGTTATAATATATCCATAGAACAACCATCTAAATAAATAAATATATATATATGGTATGTATGCGCGTATAAAAATCTGTATTTACTTATCTCGCATTGACGTGTAAATAAACGGAAATACGAATTAAATTATACGCACTCTCGTTAATACACATTTATTTACGAATAAGACCTCGAAAGTTTTTTTATTGGTCCCACTCGTTTTTATTTTTTTTTTAAATTATAAAAATATTAAAAATAGCTGTTTATTAATACGTGTAAGAAACACGTTTTCAATTTAAAATTTACAAGAAGTATGAAATTTTCTAAATACTTAACTTGATCGGACTGAGGGTGTTCCCCCACATATAATTACTCGTCGAATTTAAAAGAAAAAAAAAAATTAAGCGTATATATAACAAATAAATGTTAATTTTGAGAAGTCTATATTTACTTAATAATAATAAAAAAATGGTGTTTCTAAAAACAGCACGTAGCTGCGTGTACTATAAACAGCCTCAAAAATATCAAACCACTCGATCTCTTTCCATACATATATAACAATAGTAACCTTAATAATAAAAAATTATAATAAAATAACAACATTAAAAATCGATTGTCAAATTGGAATCACAAATGTTAATAAGCGAAATTATTATAAAAAATATTTAAATAAATTAATAAAGTACACGTCCCATATTTATATATATATATATATATTATTGCGTTAATACCATACTTACGCTACAATAAACAGTTGTGGGTATCAAAATTATATATCAATTGTTATACTTTAAAAAAAAAGCTAAATCAAAACGATATATTTTTTTTTTTCAAGTAAAAGTCTCATTCGATTCGTAAAGTCTATTATACATCATGAAGGCAGGAACCTATTCTAAATCTTTATCAGACTATTCAGATAAACGAGAAAACGCGAGCTCCTCAGATTTTTATATATATGTTACGTATAGTTTAACTAAAATGCAACATATCGCGCAGTTCTATTGGTGTCGATTCTACCCTATAGTGGAGTATTCGTTTCCATTAATGCTATACCCGGTTGACATAAAGGTGGGCCAGTGGTTTTGATAGAAAACCGATTTTAAATTTTACTAGTTATGGAAGAAAATTTACTATTATTATTTTTTAAAGTAAATTTTAAAAAATAACCACATATATATTAGAAATATTAATTTTCATTTTATCATTTTGTATAAACAAATAATTTGGAAAATTTTTATCCGAATTTAAATACATGTATATATAAAATATACATTTGTACACACATAAATTTTATTTATTTCTATTTTATTGCTTACTATAAACAATTTTAACATTTTTTTTATCCGCACATGTATATATATATATATATATATATATATATATATATATATATGAGACGAACGAATTCCGTACCTCCTATATGATTAGTGATAAAACTGATTAAAGCCCCGCCTTAAAAAACCCCTAAATATACTATGGCACGAGTCTAGTATAGTCGTTATTTGATTGTTCAAAATGTACGTATCTAAATGAATTGAACCGACAATAAAAAACTTATAATGACAATATTTAAAAAAAAAAAAAATGAAAATAAATTAAATAGTATGCGGGAATGTATTAAAATTAAAAGGTAGATGATCATATAATTTACATCGCGAATAGAAAATTCAAATAAACGTATACAAAAATAATAAATTGCTAAAGGAAAAACCCCGATCCCGTTGATTTGTACATTGTTTTAACGATTTCAATAAATTCCTTCATTTTCCTCTCTCAGTCTTAACCGCATCTGTCACGATGTTCTGTATTATATAAGTAAACTATGAATGTTGACAAAATGTTCTCATTTTCCTAATAACCCATTCAGTCGTGCATTATTAATCTACGATACAAAATTTAAAAAATTTTCGAGACAAAATTCAAAATTTTTGACACACAATTATAAATTTTTGACACGAAATTAAATTTTTTTGGCAAAAATGTATAAACTTTCGATACGAAATTAAAGTTTTTCAACATAAAATTATAAATTTTTGTATATAGTGACTAATAACAACCGAATTAAATATGGTTAACTCTATTTTCATAGGTATTTATACATGTTCCCATAAATACAATTGAGAAATTATACCTTAACCTAATACATTTTATTATAAAAATGGACAATTTTATCGAGACTAAAAGTTTATGTGTCGTAGAGAGGGTAAGACTGATTGAAAGGAATAAGACTTTTTTTTGCCATCTTTTCACCTACTACTCCTCTTTTAGCCGTTTTTTTGATTAAATATAATTTCTACGTGCTAATATGCGACCGAAAAGGTTATATCTCGGAACATTTGTTCCGTACGATAATGTAAAAAAGTCGATAAAACGGATACACTGTAATCGTGTGGACTACTTAATTTAACGAAGGCACGTTTTAAGTATAGCAATCGATCGGTTAACACGTGTATCGTATTTGAAAATAGTAACAAAAACCGATAAAATACAAATTCGCAGAAAATCGAAGTTTTTCCCGGAACACGCCGCTGCGGCTAGTATAAAATCTGTCAATTAAATTAAACTTAGACGCTGTATATAAATATAGGCGTTCGCGGACACACACACACACACACACACATATATATATATAAAACGAACGTATACGAATCAGTTAAAACTGAACATGAAAAAGTGATTTCTATATCGCTAGCAAAAAATAATAAATGTACTTATTTATTATCAATCATTTAGAATCAGTTATATGTTAGCAATTTTTTTACACAAAATTTTATATATACATATATATATCGTATAATAATGGTTTTTAAATAACCGTCGCGTCATATAAAAACGATAAAAATAACTTTAGAATTGAAATATTCTGTATTAACTGCTTCTTTTATGAAAATAGACAATTTTTGAGCGTTAATTTCGTTAAAAAACGTTTTGGATATTATTTTAATTCGTTTCGAGGACAATAATACGATAAATTCATATTTTTAACATTAACCTGAACAAGTTATGTATTAATAGATTTTACATTTTCTTCAGAGCATATATATTACATCGCTAAATAAAAGAACGATCAAAATTAACAGGGAAAATTACGTGTAATTATCATTTTGTTATGTTATTATTATTTCTAGGTTTTAAATGTTCATATAAGCATTATTATGAAAATATAACACGTTTACTAACAATGTAAATAATTTTTCAATAAATTTTAATCTATGTGCAGGCGTATTTAATTAATGGAACGCGTGGTAGTAACATTATAATTTTATGTACACTAAAGGAAAACAAACCCAAGAAAATAGGAACGCTATAATATATATATATATAAATAAAAATAAAAACACACCGGTAAAACAATACATTTACAAATGCTAATTATCATACACCCATCTCCACGCATACACACGTATACATAAATGTATAAATAAATGCTAAGTTCGGTTTACACTAATAATATTTATTATTTATACCGAAAAACCGAATTCGAAAAACGAAAAAATTAATAAATTAAAAAAATTTAAAGTTTAAATATACACGCTCGTGTAATTATTACATTATTTTTATTCTCGTTGCGTTTCTATTTGTAGAGTGTAGAGATTTATTTTTGTGGTATATTTCGAGACCAATTTTATTCATTTAAAAGAAAAAACGCGTAATAATGAAATTTCGTTCAAGCAAAATCAGCAACGCTGAAATGACCAAATATATATATATATATATATATATCGAAAAATCACTCGACGGCAGTCTCGATAATACAATTTAAATTCGAACAACGACGAAACATATTTCGAACGAAAGTTCAGTTATTTTTCGATTATCAAAAATTAAACTTATTCAACAAAATCCGAACCTGTGGTTACTCGTCATATTTAGCTACGACGTATAATGATATATGTGTTCATTATTATACACAATATATAGTTTTATATTACGAAAAATAAAGTTGGAAATCACGATTTTCTCGACGTTGCTAAAATTTTATAAAAATAATTTTAAAAGAAATAAAAAACGAACAAAACATTACTTAAAAAACCGGGTCGAATTAAAATAACCGCCGATCGCTAAATTTAGACGTCGATTAAAATACTAAAAGCCAACGAAATACAACTGTAACGAGAAGTAACGATATGTTTCGAATATGAACTATTAATCGCTGTTTTTCTTTTTAATTTTTATATTTTTTAATTTAACGAAGCACGCCGTTAAAATAATTTAAGAAATTATTAATTAAACAGAATTTTTAGTTCAATTTTACACACTAAAAAAAAAAAAAACAACTAAAGATATCTCGCAACGCAAAATACGAACTGTTGTAAAAAAAAAAAACAAAAATAAAATTAAAAAAATAATATGAGATATGTTTTTAAATTTGTGTAATATTTCTAATATGAACAACACTAAATGCAAATTGAACAACGAATTTCACTAAAAGGTGTTCCATACATGTAGGTTTTTTCTCTCTCGCCATTTCTAATCTTAAAACTGCGACAATAGTCTCGTTTTAAAATTACACCAGACTAGAGATAAATAAATAAATAAATTAATATATATATCGATCGAGCCTGTAATACGCGGAATTTTTAAATTAAAATTAATCTAGTGAAAGTTAAAATTTAAATTAAAAATATAGTAACAAACGTAGAAATAAATAAACAGTAAAAAAAAAAAAAAGAAAACTGGTCCATTAAATTAGCAGTTCTACGGACTTTCTACAACTATTCGATCGACAAAACCGCAAAAATTTTTTTTTATCGATTTTCATATTTTAATAATTTTGACGTTATCGAGAAATAACGATAATTAAAAGCTTATAATAAAAATAATCCTATTACGAATAAAAAATAAATAGTGCGCTAATAATTAATTGGTCTATCTTTCTTATTCGCCACTTAAATAACGCTAACACATTCGTTCCAGAAGTAATTTAGATTTATACGATTCCGTTCGATATATCGACGTTTTATAATATTTCACGAATGTCCGTTATAATCGTTATAAATTTCCCTTTTTCTCTCTGTTAAATAATTCGATAAATCTAAACACTTCTAGTAGTATAATTAATTTTAACACGTCGACACCCACACACCGCGTGCAATGTAAATGAGATTTAACCCTTTCACGGTCTACAATTTTTTTTTTAAACTTTTAAAGCTAGAAAAATTATTTATTTTTTCGTAATAAACGAAATTAGATTGAGAGGAAATATTCCGACTTTAAAATTCAAATTGAAAAATATTTTATTCATTTTTTTTTACATTAGCGCTGCTTACACGGCTAATATGAACTTTTAACGCTAATAGAAAATTATAAAAAAGATATTAATAAAATTTAAACGCACGCTAACTTCTTTAAATAGAGATTTAGACCATCCAGTCATAAATTATGTGTGACAAAAAATTGTAAACGTACAATACCGCTTCATAGATGTGCTGTAGATAATTCTTAATGTATTTATATAAATATTTTCAAAATTAGGCAACACTTCACGTCAATCAGAAAAAAAAAAATGTTCGCATTAAAATGTTACGTACCCTATAGTGGACATTGTGATCGAAACGGTTAATATAAAAGTTTATTTCGTTCACGTCATTGCCTCCTAATGTTTTAAGACTAAAAAGAAAAAAAAAGCTATTTTGGTAATAACCTATATACATTGTTGACGCGCGAAATGTCGCAATTTTAAAAAATATTTACACAAACCACGCTACAAAAATTATCCACAGACATCTCTAATAATATAGCTAATGCTAATAATTATTGTAACCGAAATACAGCTTTATATATTTTTCCCTACAGTCATTTAGATGGAACATATTGCATTTGAAAAAGTACCTATCGCAATATAGGTTAACTATCGCACACCACTAATATATAATTTTGCATCGGACCTATAAAAGGGTTAAGCATCTCGTCGACCACAAAAAAATTTTTAACACAGCTTCGAAAATGTCGACGCTAAAAATCGTCGAAAAAATAATTCTGGTAAAATTTAGAAAATAAAATGGAAGAAAATAAAAAAAAAAGGAAAGAGATTAGGAGAGTAAACAGAATTAGATGATAAATGCTGTTAAAAAATGTTACGCAATTTTTTACGTCAGGCACAACACCGTAGGTAAAATAACCAACAAATAAAAGTCTAAATACATAGGCAAGGACGAAATTGAACTAATAATAATAATAATAATAATAATAATAATAATAATAACACTCCCGTAGTATTAAAAGGAATAAAATAAAGCTACTTTGTATCACCGTACGGGTAATATTACAATCCTGTAAAATATTATATATATATATATATATATATATATACTCCAAGGAAAAGTGATAATTGTAAAAAGTTAATATACTAGGAATCCCTCGTACGTTTATCCATTTGGTTACTACAAAAACGGACCACGTAACACTAACACGTGATTATTATTTTTAGCTACGGTCACTATAGATCCTTCCGCAGTTATTTTCAAACCGCAACAACGAGAAACCTGTAACACGTATATATTCTTTCAATACTCTTGTTCGGTAAGCTTTAAAAATTCGCCAGATTTTTTAAACACCGTAGTAAATCTCTTTGAATTTTTTTTTTCACTTATAAGCGCGACTATTTTTCACGAAACCCTTACGAGGAAGTCGCGAACTGTAGCCCATTTCTATTACGAGCGTAATAGACCATCTAGTGTTAGTCTACCTATTTTAACTTATTAGCCTAAAAAAATATTTCCAATTTCGATTACACATTTACCTAGTTCCCCATTATTGAATGTATCGTAGAATTTCGCAAAGACAATAAATTAAAGTTAGTTAAAATCGTAATTGTCAATTTTAAAAAAATAATTTATTTTCACAACGTACGCTACATACAGCTTACTATAGAAGCTTCGAAACTATATGCATATCCAGAAATTTCCAGATAATATCGTCGCATTAGAATCTGAACTTAAAACAGAATAAGACAAACGTTTTATATAAAATTATGTTATAGTTAATACCTTTAGAAGTTATTTTCGATCAAATAGGGGATATGTGATATTTTACGAATACACGACATAACGTTATAATAAGTCAGCTCTCTAAAATGTAAACTGCTTGAAAACTTTTCATATAGCGATTATTTATAGACACGACGATATGTATCCATAATATGCTGACTTCATCGATTACGTCGTTTTTTTTCTTTTAAAATTTTATGTTAGGCTTTAATTGTGTACATGTAAAAAGGATAGATCGAATAATTACACGGATGCTTCAAGTGGACACCGACGGATAAAATTGAAATATCGTACGACATAGTAATACCGGACATAAGACGGGAAGTGATAGCTATGAAAGGAAAAACTAAATAAGAACAAGACGAAGACTTGTATCGCGAAAGATCGAGTCACAGAAAAGTTTTTGCGAAAATAGTAAATGCTTTTATGAAATTACTAGGATAAAATTATGGAAGGGAAGACTGAAAGAGAATCGTTCGCATAATAAATTGGTCAATAACGACAACTTCAAATAGAATAAGAACTTTAACAAGAATAACGACAAAGAACATGAAAATCGGGAAAGTTGAAAATATCGACAGATGTGAATGCGGCATGGTGCAAGATTCGAAGCACCGAGCAGCCTGCTCATTATTACTTTTGCGATGTAGGACGATGTATATTATAAATGGAATCCCGGACGAGGTAACTCAGATTGTTAGGTATTGAAAAAAAAAAAAAATAATGTAACACGGAAGAAGACAAAATTAGAAATCAACGATTTTTCACATAAGTAGAAAATTACCTAAAAACGAATTAATAAATGCGAATGAAATATTTTATTACTAATTATTTCTCAAGAATTTACGATTAAAAATACCACGAACCTGGGAATATGGGAAATCGCAAAGAAAACAATTCCTTTTCATTTAATTTTAACATCGGTTTTCCAGACGATAAGTTAAAGTAAGGATATCCAATAAAAACTACGGATTTCGGCGCGTCAAAAAGGCCACCTATTATCCATTTATCACTATTTTATTTATGGCCAACCAGTATTTAGATCGTCGCATATAATCATATAAATAATACAAACGGCGAATGACAAAAGAACAGCTGATTAACCAGCGTTTAAAAGTAAAATTATTTATACACACACACACATACATATATATACATATATATATACGCAAAAAATCTAAATGTTGTACGTACCTTTACATACGGGCATTCGTATTCGCATATTAAATCTCCAGTACTCGAAAATATACAAATATGGAATTTATTACCGTGTGAATCTCCGACCAATATATTACCGTTACTCATAATGTCGATTCCATTCGGATAGTCTGTTAAACCATACTTACCAATTTTTTTAATAAACTGTCCGTGTTCATTGAAAATGGCGACAGAATGACCTTTGAAGTCACAAATGTAGGACACGCCATCTGTAATTATTATACGACCAGTCGTTTTATATTTATTAGACACAACTGATATTACTACACACCTTTCAATATCTGTCTTATATATATCCATACACGCACACACTATATATATACATTAGAAGTTACCTACGGCTTCACCCGTGTAATTATTTTTTAAATACAATACCACTGTCTCTTTCTTTATATATTAGTGTATACATATATATATATTCGTCCGTTATTTCGGCCACGCCCCCTTAACACAACAAAACGTGATTTGCATTGCGTGTGTTGATAGTGAAGGTACATTCGAACCGGAAAACGTGTTAAATTTTAAACGATTTGGCAGAGATATCGCTGTTTACTACTTTTAAAACTTTAAATTATTGTAATTTCTGCCTTATTTGTGATATCAATGTGAAACAAAGCTTAGACCGAATCCGATAATGTACTTTCATCATTATTGCTTTAATAGTTTTTGAGTTTAATCGGAACAGACAGACAAAAATTAAAAAAAATATTTATTCTGTTTATGTGTGATAAAAATAGCCCAATGCAGAATGAAAATATTCACAAATCACATACAAACACTAAAGAGTTATATATATATATATATATATATATATATATATATATATATATATATATATATATATATATATAGATACACGGACCACATTACAAGCACCAGAAACAAAGGAAACGTTAAATTAAGAAACCGGTAATGTCAATCGAAAAAAAAACCACTAAATTTTCTAGCAACAAAAATCATCCGGGTGAAAGCACAGAATAATAAAATAAAAATAGATCACAGCTTCTAATTTATCGCGAAGAACTACAATTCGCTATTTTTATCACTTTTAATATATTCGCAACTTAATACAACGATGCACCTGATAGGTTCTACTGTGTTTTGTACATAAGCTCGAACAGACTCTTTAAATTTCGATCTAAGCAGGTGGGGAGTGGTATCTTAGATATAAATTCGATGGTTTTATTGACAAAATAACATGACGCAATTTTAATCGGATTCCTCCATTTCTTGAAACAGTTACCATGATGTCATACATATCGTGTATCTAATTCTATTGCTACTCCTTAAAAAGATCCTTTAATTATATAAATGATTCATAAAGATTCTTATTTTTTTTTTTGTTGAGTGTATAGGCACGTTTACCTTGTCATATGGAATCTATTTATTTAACACCATTCTCGTTGTGATAGAACTATTCCTAGGAGTTGTTCACTAACATTTTGTACTAAATTCGAGTTGATGGCTTTGCTATTTGATAATTCATTTTGTTCGTCTTCTCCCAGTTATTTCGCCGTATGTTCTACTATTCTGTAAGATGGCCGTCCGACGTCAGTCTCCTACCGATTTGTAATTTTGGTCTAGACATGTTAAACACACGTGTAAAAAATTCTCCCAAACTTTACGAAACTCGTCTTAGGGGCAATATGAGCTAGAAATAACTGACGATCTTAATGCCTCGCTAATTATTGACACTGTAGCTCTCAACTGGACATCTATTTTTTTCATGTTCAGTGAAACATGTGCACAGTACTCCTCTGCTGGTGAGTACACAAAATAATTCTTACAAACTTTCCTATTCCTTCATATCCTATGTCTTGCAAGTTTCCTTAGTAAGTTCACCCTTGTGACGTTCTGTGCTAACTTCATAATACGCGGTTTGTAACTTACCGTTCTATCCACACGATATTTGGGATTAGCGCTAGGATGAACCTTATCGTTTCCAAATGTCATGTTAAGTTCTTAATTTGCCATATGTGTCGTAAGATAGAATGAGGATGTTTCTGTTTTATGCAGTTTTAAAAATAACTTTCACGACTGAAAGCATCTGTCTAAAATTTCTAACTGTTAATATTTCGTTATATTTACTTTTGATATGTAAATGGAACATTATGGACTTAATTGTACACATATCATTATATAAATCAAATAGTACGAGGGATAAGGTGGACCTCTGCGGAAGATCATTATTGGTTTACCTAGGTCGATTGTTATTATCGCCTATCATTACTTTAAAGACTGGATTTATGAGCATTTCATTAGACAACTCTATTCTTACAGTGTAGCCAGGCTCCTTTTGTTTGTTCTTCAATAGACATTCGTGTATGATTAGTCGAGCAGCTGGACGCCTCCCGTGACTTTGGTCATTCTTACTTCATTTCTGAATTGTCGGCGCACAAGTAGTCAATCATGTACCACTGTTATATATATAAACTTTTGCAACAAATAGAACACGTATATAAAATTAATACATGGGCATTTAAAATTTCTATGTAACCTCATTCCTACTGATGAGAAAACATTAAAAAGCAATTACTTTTAACAGCAACGTCCGAAGGTTCCGTCATATAATGATGACAATCAATCCAAAATGTTACATCACCACCTTCAGTAAGTTGATACAAAGCCGGTTGAACACTGTCCACAACAACGATTTGTCCATCGGGAGTTACGGTCATGCCAGCGACTATATCTACATATCTGTATAGTTATGTAAACATTAAAAATAAAATTTTAAATTATAATGTTAATTATCTTTCCTTTAAAATGCGATTAATTTAAAACCTGAACTTTAACAAGGTTAACCTCGTAACACAGAATGTCCTAACTTTAAAAAATTGATATTGAATTTTAAATATATATATATATATATATATATATATATATGTACAGACACATATATATATTGACTATTATAAATCATTCGATTATATTCGCTGAACACGTTTTAAATCAGAAAATTTCTAATTATTAAATCCAATAAAAATATCATGATCCTGTTGGCACTAGTGCTGCTGTGATTGAATAATCAAAGAATTTGTAGGCTTTGAACGGCCCGCAGGTGGATGTCATATGTTTATATTGGCTTAATTAATTGATTATAAATTAAAACTTTATTCGATAAACTCAATTTTAAGTAACGTCCTATCACCTAATCTATTTCTCGTGATTTATGAAAAATCTGTTTACTTTTCATCTTGACTTGTATCTTTCAGTTCAGACACGATATGATACGTTTAAATGTTTATCGCAAATACAACGACTAAGTTTTGATTCGAGATCACAATAGTATAACTAAAATCGATGAATTATTTATTTTTCATTGTACCGACACCAAACGCCATATAAACAATAAATGTGATTAATCTAACATTTCTAATGAGACAATTAGATTCTCAGTATCATTGAAGTTGCATCTCTGAATTATTTGATTACTATAGCCATATATAAGTTTATTATTCAACTTTTAATCGATATTTCGAATTATTAAAACCGTTTACTCCTGTGACTTGGACTATTCATTTTTCAAGCGTTTGGAAGAATGAAGCATCTCTTTTTTAATCGTCCGATAGAGGATTGTCAGGGAGTATAGATGAATGCATTGTGCGAACATATGCGTTAATATTAAATTGCGATTAGAGCTATCAGAGTAAAATCAATTTTTCTTTTTAAAGTAGATTCTCTTCTTAGGAGAGGATACGGCAATCTGGATCGTGAAACTATAGTTTTCCTTGTTTGGGCCACACGAAAACGCCATGTTAGGCGTCAATTAATATGAATTTCGAGCTATCTTACAGTTTGTTTGCAGAAGTAAAGGTAGTATGTTGGCATTTGGATAGGTTAAATTATTTATGTGTCTACTTTACGATTCGATCCGCATGATTTTGAAACAGCCATACTAGCATATTCTGGAACTGAATTAAAGGCTAGTATAGCTATATCATCAGCAAATGTTAATATTGTTGGATTCGAGATAGGTATATCCGCAGTATGGTTGCTTTATATAATATCGGACCAAGCAAACTATCTTGTGGTGTATTGAACTTTATGTTCTTGAACAATACATATTTTATTCTAACGAAAAATGTTCTGTCAGTCAATTATGATACGAATAATTCATAAAGATCTGGAGTTAAAAATAATTATTGAAATAATTAGAATCGGTACGCGTTTCCACGAAAAAACTTACTTGAGTCGTATTTTTTTAATGAACGTTCCCATTCTCGAAAATAGCTGAAGTCGAGAACGTTCGTTACCGCGGTCACAAATAACAAATCGTCCATTTGGCAATAGTTCAACTTTCCTCGGATACCAAAGCTGACCATCTATCTTACCAGCGACGCCAAAATGATTCAAGAAATCGCCGGTTTTATTGAATACCTATATAAAAAAAAATCAATGTTATTCCTTTGTCCGAGAGCATAATTAATGTAAACGATGTTCTTCATCTAATAACAAAAATTACCTGAATGCGATGGTTATTAGTATCGGCAACAACGATACAATCTTCATCAGAGACGCAAAAACCGTGTGGAGAATTAAAACAACTAGGCTGCGGACCGAGTTGGCCAAATTTAAAATGTATCTCCAACGAATTAACTCGTTGGTTATTTCTCGGAAATGATGACATAAAATTTTGATGGTCTATTCCAAAACCGCCCCCTAAAATGTCTCCATTAGTTAATCCGACATATTTTTCTGCAAATATAAAATTCACGATCAACGTTAACTGCACTTTTATTCACGACGTATTATCGTAAATATTTACATTCGAATAAGCACAGCTATTATACAAAATTCGTTTTAATAAAATTACCGGAATGAGAAAAAAATTGCGACGCTACAGATGTATGTCCGTTCATTACAGAAGTATCGTTGACCAAATCAAGAACATTATTTTCAATCATCGAACTAAAATTCGCGCCGATTCCATTGAATACATCGGGTATCAAGTCTGAAAATTTAACATTACTAAATGTTATTTCCGATATTAAAATATATAAAAATACGATACAGGTTTTATTATTACTATAATTTTGATTTAAAGAAAACAAATATTATACCAAATCAGACATAGAAATGGCTTTTAAAAAATAAGATTTCTCGTGATCTGGTGGTTCCTTTCATAAACATAATTTTGAAGATAAACGATACAGAAACACGAAAAGCATAACGATTATTTTCTAATTTTTATATCGCGCTAAAAACTGATACACTCAAAGCAATTTTAATATACGAATAAATAAATCTGAAATCGTCGTCGAATCGTATCCAAGCCCCCCAAATCAATTACCCTTATCGCTTCGTCAGTTAGCTGTGGATCACACAAGATGTTAATTATTATTTCACCTCCAAGTAGTGGACATCTGAACAAGTGTTTATGGTCTTGTTCTTCCCTGCATTCGTATCTTGAATCAGTGTCCAGTCCTCATTTTTTAAAAATTTTCCTTTGCATCTTGTTCGTAATCTATTTACGGTTTTCCATTTTTTTCCCAGTTATCTGTGCCCTCGTTACAACCACATCCAGTTGTTGCCATAGTTCCTTGCGGCGTCTTGCTGGCTCGTGTAAAAGTGACGTGGTGAAGTTCCAAAAACAAGTCTTTAGATTGAAGTCCTTCTTTAGATGGTGATTGTTCATAGAGCATGTGGCGCTGGTATGTAAGCGATTTCGTCCTCATTTCTGCTACTTTCTTACGTATTGATGGTGGAGCGATACCACTGGCTCCGTACAGATCTCCGATCGATGTTGGTTTTAAGCAGCCGATAACGATTCTGTTGGTGCTGTTTGATGCTGTATTCACTTTTCTTGTACTACAAATGAGAAGTTTGAAGCACTTCTGGCGTAGCATTCCATTTGGTAGAAACGAGTTTGTGCAATAAATTATTTCTGGTTTAAATGTTTTTCTTGAGTGTTTCATAGTGCGTTCTAAATGTAAGTGTTCGGTCTCAGGTAACTCATAGATGTTTTGGAGTTTGATTATGCCGTATCTTGCATCTGTCATCTCTGTGAATGTTGACGGATTAAAGCGTGTAAAACGGAACATGTTATCGAACTTATGTAAACAACAAAATTTTGATATCCTTGCCTTGCAAGAAACAGATAGACAAAGTGCGCTTCAAATTTATGGTATGAACGTTGTTGCAAATATACCGCATGGAAAGTATGGGAGCGCAGTTTATTCACGTCCGGGAATCTGAAATATTATAAATTGACAACATTTTATTAACAAACGATTTTGGTCTTCCGTCTTCTGAGAGGATATATTTTTTTATCAATATAAGAAGAAATTTGATTTGAATATCATGATAAATACCTGATACACCTTAACAGATTAATACTGAATTAGAACATTAAGAAACAAAATTTTAAATATATGGCTAGGAGAAAAACATAACATGTAAAGAAAACAGAGTAAATATGATAATACAACAGAAATAGTTAGATAAGGTATATATATATACATAATATTCATCACGCACTCACATACAAAATAAGCATAATTAATTGAAAAGACACTATTATAAAAGTAATTTATTCGTAATTCTACATTGTATGTTCACTTGGTGGTATTAAATGTCAACATCTAAACATCGATATTCATCTAGTGATCGTCGACGACGTTAGAATGAGAACTTAAGATCCGAATAAATGTTAATTGCACGGTAGATGAAGGAGCAGTTTCAAATAGTACGTTCAAGATATTACAACTGATACAAAATGATTTATCATTGTTGTAGAGTTATACTTGCAGAGTTATAAGAGACTCGGCATATTGTACTACTATCCCATAATACAAAATCAATTTATTTTAATACATTTATTGCACATTTAAAATTTTTTGCACTAATATAAGAAAGTAAATATAAAATGTGCAATTCTAAATGCACTACAGTCAGTTTAGTATACATACGACGATTTAGTATAACTCTGCAACAATGATAAATCATTTTGTATCAGTTGTAATATCTTGAACATACTGTTTGAAACTGCTCCTTCATCTACTGTGCAATTAACATTTATTCGGATCTTAAGTTCTCATTCTAACGTCGCCGACGATCACTAGATGAATATTGATGTTTAGATGTTGACATTTAATACCACCTTTTCATGATTTTGCATTTGTAATTGTAAATTAAAATCTATCCAAACCATCAAATTCTTTATATTAAGATAAGTTTTCCTGTTTTCGTGATCTTATATCGTAACGATTTTTCACTTTCTCCAAGAAACCATATCACAAAGTAACGAAATTTTGAGACTGTTTCAAACGCTTTACCTTCAATATGTAGTGTCTTCTTTCGTATTGGTTGATGCCCTATCGTTGCATGATTCATTTCACTGATGTTTATATTGAGTACGTGATTCAATAGCATGCTCTATAACTTTCCAACACTGTCCGCAAACTAAAACGGTATAATCTGTTTATCGAATATTTTATAACACTTTCTGTCTATATTATCACATTGTCGCAGATGTTCATGAGGTTTGCCTAAAGATTAACTGGGAAATGGAATTGTAGACATTGTGCATGCAACTCTAATGGACGCCTGTTTAAATTGAGATTTATTCTGATTTCACACGCATTAAACATAATTTTGTTATTCATTACAATTAAACATAATTTTGTTATTCATTACAATTAAACATAATTTTGTTATTCATTACAATTAAACATAATTTTGTTATTCATTACAATTAAACATAATTTTGTTATTTATTACACGAGGTATAAGTAATACTAGAATTAATCATTACCGTAATGTAATAATTTGCTAACTGTCCCGTGTAATTTTACTTTTTTTTTATTTTTTTTTTTATCAAAATGAAGTAGTTACATACTAGTTATCAGGATATGCCAAGTTTTTATTATAAACGAACCCAAATAATTTAAAATAAAAACTATAACATTCCATACCTTGATCGTTCATCTGAGAACTGCCCAACTTTGCTAACTCTTGTATATTGTGCAGTAAAGGTCCTTCCACAGATAACAGATTAAGCGTAAAAGGCGACACTCCACCGTTCATAGTACATTCTGCTGCTTCTACTACATCTGCGGTAATTGGAAGCGCTGGCGATTCCTTTTCAGCATTCGCTAGTGACACTAAACAAGCTAAGTTATATTCAGCCACTTGATTTAATAAACCTCCTAACGGTGGCGGAGTTTGAGATGGTATATTGTTGAAATGTAATTCATTATCCAAAGATGACGGTAACGAAAGAGGACTACTGGTGACCGTACTGCTAGAAGAATGCGCCGAATTACCGTTAATTATGGACATATGCAACGAATTAGTATATCCATTGACAAAATGATCTACATTATCAGTGCTAGGCGTTTTCTCCGCTCCTTTTAAATGGCCGAAAGCAATCTAAATACAAAAAACAAATTGTACACAATAAGTAAAAAAACAACAACAACAACGCGATCAAACAATCAATCTTTCAGCTATTTGCAACATTCATCCATTTATTTTGAATATTACATTATTGCACTGAAATAAATACGCTAGTTTCGTCATATATTTATTCAAAAACATTGTTCTAGCGCTAAAATGAAGAAATTATAAAATGAATAATTACATAAACACACACACACACATATATATATACATACGTATATTTTTTATCATTATGGTAGCTTCTATTCTAATTGTCCGGTTGGTAAATTTAATTAGAGATTTTTCCATTCATATATAGTTATGTATATGTAAATAGTTGATAGAGTGGTTATTATAAATATATCTATATCGGATCTAATTTCGGCTATTGAGAAACATGTGAAATTACAATGGAGACAGTTAATACGGAAGCTTAAGGAAATGTTTCATATTTCGAATTTCAAAGGTTGTTAAAAGGTAAAAAATATGCCACTATTCAAAAGACACGTGGTTAAAACATGGGGATTTCCCATTTCCCCTATAAAGATTTTGTCTGTGTTTGTTAGACTAAGGGGTGGTCTCATAACTGTTCACCTAGTCATCTTGCCAAATTGAGGATCATCAGAATGGGAGTTTGTGAGATATGTAATATCGAAGATAGCATCGAACATCAAATCTGATTCTGCCCAAAATACAAAAATAGAGACAGCTTTATGTCTGGACTTTTATCGACAAGGAATACGCTGCCAACCCTGCCTCCTTGAACGCGCGTAGATTATATAATTTCATTAAGGCTAATAATATAAGTCTGAATAATCCACTTAAACTGGCCAAAGGGTGAAAACTGGGTCAAAAAAAATCTCTTGATTATTTAAGAAACATGAACCTAATGAAAAGAGGCAAAATGATTACGTAGAACATTTTTTAACACAAATATCTAATTACATGATGATGATTCATGTAATCATAGAAATATATAAGTAAACCTTATCCGATAATTTATATACGTATACATTTTTTTGGCTGATTTGTTTTTTGCATTTTGGATAGTTTAATCAATTTCTTAACGCCTACATTTCAATATTGACATCCTTTATAAAACAATATAAGAACATTCTCGAGACAATGAATTTTACTATTTGTAGAACACTTAAGGAGGACGGAGATATTAATGTTGGATTTTTTTTTAAAAAGAATCATCTTTTTTTCTCGATCGAGCTTGTAACATTGCTATATCATGTTCTATTAACTGTTCTAAACCACAATAATCGTATGCCGAGCTATTAAGAATTCCTAAACTCCACATAAGTTAAATGATGTTCGAAACGTAATCTGCATACCATTTTTATATAGTCACTATGTACATTCTTGACTATATATCATGAATTTCTATCGACTGTTTTATAAATGTTTAAGTTTTTTCTTTTTGTTGGATTTTTATTCCATACCTTTGTTCCCATTGTTAATATAACCGATCCTGAATAACTATAATATTTTCTTCCCAGTTTAGTTCCATGTTATTATATCGTGAAGCCTACTTAAACTTTTTAATTGTATTTACTAATTTCCTCCTATATCATATATGTTAGTCATCTAATTGTCCCTTACCCAATAACGTTCAAAGCGTTAATAATAGATGTTATACGGAATGTGATGTTATCATTTCTGTGATAATTAAAAGTTATAAAATGATAAAAATCTTTAAGTTGATAGCTGGGATCAGTCGAATCGTTTCCAGCAGCTATGACGTCGGCGCAATACATATATATAACACGAACGTGCTCCTACACGTGACAATGCAAATAAATTAAATTTGTCACAAAAATGGAGATCAAGGTCAGCTTGAAAATTCAGTAGTGCGACAACGAAGTCAATTAGAAATAAGCCGATTTATTAAGTAAACATATTCTTTTAAAAATCGATTTCTACTCCATACGGATTGATTAAAATTTCAAAATATTCAACCCTAAGTATTCCTTCAGATGAAGATTTACAAAATTTGTAAAATATGAAAATTTTTTCACGATTCGGAAATTACTTGAATTTAATGTGTTTATTTTTTTTTCTAAAAGCTACTAGTAATAAATAATTTAGAACTAACCTTTGTGCTGCATTTAAAATTGTCGCAATTAGTTACAAATTCAAGCGGTACATTTGTATCCGGTTTAGAAAAATTAGTTCCAATTAATTTATTCAAATGCGAGGATAATACACGTTTAAGAGACAGTATTTCTCCTTCATTTCCATCTTCCAATGTACGTGTGGTGAAATTGTACGCATTATTCAACTGATTTATATTTTTATGAACCCTGTATATAAAAAAAAATTGTAATTAAAAGAATATGCAATAAATAATTAAGATGATTTTTATTATAATATTTCAGTTTATAAAGGAATATTTTTTCGGATATTATTGCAGAAATTTGGAAAATGTAAAAAAAAAAACTAGAATTCGATAAATTGAAACGAGAATATTTATTAGTTTAGATAAATTTTTCGGAAATCATAAACATAACTTAAATTCTCTCAACACTGAACTAATTCATTAAACTGTATTCATGCCTACTTTGGCGACAATAAAAATAAAACCAAAGTAAAAACATATCTGATAATTCTTTTTAATAATAAATTTCTAATATATATTCTTGATAATAAAAATCTTTTAATATGATCTCGTGATAATAAATTTTTAACCTACTCTTGGAAAGCATCCATCACTTTTAATTCTTGTTTTGAATGTAGTTTCTTCAAATCTTCAAGTAATTCATCTCGACACTTTTCTAAGATTTCTTTATAACTCTGCAAATATTGTCAAAAGTGTATAAATTAGATTAATAAAAAAAAAAAAATATATACATATGTTTTAAAGGGTGTTACATAACTACTTAATAACAAAAATTTACATAACACAATAAATTGTACATATCAATTTTATATTGATTATTTCTTTAAAATAAGACTATATTCATTACCAATTTCCACACATTTTCTTAATCTAAAATTCAATTTCATTAATAAAAATTATAGATATATTCGAAGTTATTTCAACATTTTATTATTTCGTTCCGGTACAGTTATAAAAACGGAATTTTAAATGATACTTTTCCTCGAAAAATTTATGCTATTTTTTTATGAAGGTTTGTGCTTTTCAAAATAAAGGCACCAAGATTGACTTTAAATACTGCAAAATTGCGCTAAAAGTATCTTGGAAGTACTTAACAAAATAGCAATAGAGAATTTTTCACGTAATTGGCAGATTTTATAAGAAATAAGAATGAAAAAATTGTTGACGTGTAATTTTTATCGAAGGTAAGCGTAATTTTAAAATATGTATCAAAGATCTTGATAAAACATTTGATTCACTAGTGTGGAACATTAATGAATTTATAAATTATATACAGGCATACGTTTGTCGTTTGTAAATAATTCAATAATTAAGTTTATAACGCAATTATTAATTAAACTATTTTTAAAAATTGACTAAATAAAACAAAATTTCTATAAACAATAGGCAGTGAGAACATGAATTGGCTGAATAGACGTTCGTAACGCTTTTAGTATAGCGTTTTTTTTTTTTTTTTTTTTTTAATAACGGGGATGATAGCGTGATACTGTACTTATATTTCTATACACTTCGACAACTTAACTAAAAATTGTCAGTAATTTTTTAAAAGATTCCTGAAATCAAATATATTAAATCGAAAGCGAATATAACGTCATATTCTTAATTTGAAAAATGTTTAATGAACATTATAAATTTATTACATACTATTTTAGTCAGATATTTAGGTAGACTCATCACTAACGATGACAGCGCCGACAAAGAAATCATATCGAGAATCGGCATGGCGAAACAGGCATTTAACAACCCGAGTCGAGCACTAAAGAATTCGAGATTATGCTTAAAACTTAATAAAATGAGTTGTTATGTTTGATCAATAATACGCATGCGAAACACGGACAATAAAAGCTTATAATAAAAAAAGAATCATTTGAAATGTGGTGTTACTGCAGAGTATTAAAGATTCCCTGGACATACTCGTCAACAATAGTACTGTTCTAACCCGAGTAGGAGGAAGGAAATTAGTAATGGTCGACGACATTCATAAAAGTAAAGCGAAGTAGGAAAAAATGGAATCTTCGTGTTGGCGGCACAAGGGAAAATACAAGGAAAACCCTGCAGAGGAAGAAGAAGATTGGAAATGATAACATCGAATTTAGCAAGTAAAACTTTTAAAGAAACAGTGTGCCAGAAATCGCATAACACGAGTTGCACGCTATCTCTTGTCCCAAGAGATGCGACTATGACAACGACGACATACACATTTAAGTATTAATAGCATGCTAATCGCAAGTAGTAATACTCAACCTTTGTCAGCTTCGAAACTTAACCGATATATTAATAATAGTTTAAGAACAACTTCAGCGCAGGGCTTTTTTAGTCCCTATGAAAAATAACCTTTAAAATTAACATCCGAATTTGAATGGATAGTATGAATTGAACGTATTGGGAATGAGTAACAAAATAGGAACTCGTGTAAAAAAATAATAATATAACGTACGGACGAATAGTATTTAAAAAATGTTTACGATATGAACGATTTCATTTACGTACTTGATATGTTTTATTAATGTGTTCTTTGGTGCGATCGTAATTCGTCTGAAGATCGTGTAAATTATTTTCTAATATTGCATTGTGTTCTTGATAATTATCTAACTTTTGTTTCGTTTCTCCAATCAACGTTTCCAATTTCTGACGTTCTCTGATGATAGCCATGTCTGTACGTTCGTAAGTATGTTTAGGAGATGTATGATCTAATACTGTGCAATCGCTACATACCGGTTCCTTTTTTTTGGAACAAAATCGATAATTTAAATCAAAATTCTTTACAAAGTAATATCGCGTTTGAGACGTGAACTTACAATATTCCCAATTATATAAATATGAAAAAGCGCTTTTTAATTTTTTTTTTTTTAAACTGAGTACTTCAACGCACTACATGAAATATTACGAATTAAAAAACGCCTACTTATTACGTAATACACGTATAACAATTGAAATCGTTTTTTTTTTTTTTGGTCTGGTACATGTTAAAATTACTTTTAAAACATTATTATATAAATTAGTATAGATATTACTTTGTATGTATAACGATTGTCTCGTTACATACTAGCTCGTACAGTTGTTTAAAAAGGGTTCCTTGTTAATTATGTAGTAACGATTAATTCGTTATATTATGTACGTGATTAAACTATAATAATGTCACGCGGAAGTTCTTCTTTAAACGCTAATTTACTTATGTAGTAGTTGTGAGCTTCGTAAACAAATACAAACCAAGTTCTAAAATAAATTACAATGAAAAAATAATTCGATGGACTTATTAATATTCAAATTATCAAAATGTATAATGTTAACACTTCAGAACTAAAACAAATGCGGTTGGTTTTTTAATTTATATCATACATTCATTAGAATAAAAAGAAACACTAATAAAATAAACAAAATTAAAATTAAGTTTTAAGAAAAATCGATAAGGTTTTATTTCGAAAGAGATACAGAAAAAGACATGTTATTTGTAATTCGCAACACGCTTTACGAATGAGACTACTAATAAAATTTAAAAATTAAAATTACGAATAAGAAGATAATTGTATATATATATATATATATATATATATATATATATATATATATATATATATATATTATACGTATTAATGAAATTTGCAGTAAGATGATATTTACTTGACAGGTAATACAGAAGTACGTCATCAGCTGTTTATGTTGATCACATCTAATCGGCTTATGAATCGGTATCTTTTCTTTTGATCCCTTAATTTCATCCAAAGTTACAACGAAGTGCTTTTCGAAACATCGTAAATACTACAAAATAGAGTGTAACATTAATTTAAATGATAAAAATAATAAATTTCCGCCGATTTTAATATTCACGAAAATATAATATTTTAATATCAACATTCAATTAGAAATGAATTCGATTTTAGTCACAAATTTAAAATTAATGATACGATGTAACAATCCAAAAACAATTTATTTTCTTGTTGTTTTTCGAAACAAACTACATTATATGTTGTAAGAATTATTTAGTTATGAATTTGGAAAAAAAAAACAATCATAAATTACGTAGCGATTAGTATTATAAAACAGCTAACCTTCATATAAATATCGGTATATGCGTATATAAACATATACACTTACACTGTATATATATGAATACTGATGCGATGTTTACCGGAACTTACACAAGAAAATAAAGATATGATTACGAATATATTTTTACATTTACTAGCACGTTTATTAACAAAATTGTTTAATATCTTCTTTACAAGCACACTCTATATATAGATTGATTGTGTATTCGATAAAAACGAATGAACTTTAAAGTAGGTTTGTCATGATAATCTGAAAATTTAATTATCTCTATAAATTTTTATATTTTTTCCATAAATTTTCGATGGTATGATATATTAAATTTCTTGGTTCTTAAATAAAAAATCAAATTTTATCCTCGCTTTTCAACATCCTACTTGAGATGTAACAATATATATTTTTAATTATCTATGTACCATATTGCGTCGTTCTTTTCCATTACTTCATATTACGTTAAATTTAAAAATCACAGTAACTTATTTGGCTGCTTGTCAGATCGATTTTTTTTTTTTTGCGAACAGAACAATAAAATATAATGCGAATAAACTAAAGAGAAAAAATAAACGTTTACATTGAAAAGTATAAACATGCTTATCTGTTTAATATAAGGACATACATTTATTAGGATTTAGTTTTACTATATAATAAAATGGCTAAATCGAACAGTATTATTAAAAGACAAATGACAAAACTGATGAACCCAAAAATATGATAAAATATATACTTTTATGGTTAAAAACACTGATAATCATTATGCTGATCCACGTTCAAAATTTAAAAAATCTAGTTTAGCTATATAAAATCTTAATAAATTATAAATGTATACCCGATGCGCAGCGTGACAGCTAGGACATAAGAAATTAGGACAGTCAACGCATCTTGCAACTGCTTTCTCATTATTTTTACAACTTGTACATTTCAAAGAGGATTTCTTTATATTGTCCAATTCTAACAAATTCATTAACATATAATTGCATGCCAACGATGCAACACCTTTAACACCAACCTGAAAAAAAAAAACATGGCGTTATAAAACATTTAGAATGAACGCGACAACTTATAAATAAAACAATTATAACCTAAGTTTGAATCACCGTTAAATGCTATATTTAAATATTATAAATAGGATTGAATTTTTGTTTTTTCGTTCATATAGTGGGTACATTCATTAAAACAAGAAATTTAAACATAGTACATGCTTACTTTGTATTGCTTTATACTAATTATACGTGATAAGATTATATGCAGTAAAATTTTTACATAATTTGTGAGATACACAAATTTTTACGGGTATAAGCACACCTGATGATGTTTATTATCGATAAACATTTGAACGATTAAATAAGTTTTGTAAAAAATAAATTTTAATATATGTTAACAACGACCTATTTTAAGGTAACAAAATCCATGTAGACAACCAAAAGTGCAGTTTTAAAAACATTTAAAATTAGAGAAATTTTTTACAATTTAAATTCAATTTATAAAATATATGAACTGTCATACATGAAATATTGGAAAAATTGATACATACATTGTACCTTGCAAATGAAATCAAACATCTTTCCCTGAAAATTACAAAGCAATATATTCGAATAAAATTTTAATTATTAAAAACTTAAAGAACTTACCTTGGTAACTTCTTTACAACTTGGGCATGCTATCATACTCTTACCCTCAAATGTTTCAGAATCATTATACACTTCTTTAGTAAGACAGTTTTCACAAAAAACATGTAGACAAGACAAAATGCGAGGAACAGAATAGTATGTTTCACTAAAACAAAATGAAAATGTCGAACTTAAAAAAACTGGCACAACAAAATTATTAATACAAAATAAAATAATACTATGTTCTGCTGTGAAGAAAATAAAAATACTCGAGAAAATTTAATAAACTGAATTATTATTTTTTGATAAATTGAAAGATATGAACGGTGGTTAAACTACAACAATATAAAAACATGCATAATTATAAAAACCGTTTTTTTTTTTAAGTTATATGGAAATTTACTGTAATACTACTGAAATAATTTACAATAACATCAATTCTAAATACAAAATTGCAACATTTAGAATTTTTATTTTCTACTTACTTGCAAACAGGGCATATGAGCTCATTTTCTGTTGACAGACTAGAATTATCCAAAAAAGTATCATTTAGACTAGTTTTTTTAATCTGGTCATTAATTAGTTCCATTTCATTTTCAGTTTTAACAATCGACATTTTTGTGTACGTTTCCAATGCATCGGCTATTAAACAGTCACGAATATTAATACAAAATGAAATAAATTTTTACATCTCAAAAATAATTCGTTAAAAGTAACACAAACACGTGTTTCAGCTGAAAACTGAAAAGAATAAGGGCAATGAACTTCGTATCTTGAACTGCAACCACGTTATTGATTTTTACGTACTAGTAAATTGTACCCTTTTAATAATTAACGTTGGTATACATACCTTTGTATATTAATATATGAAAAACGTACTTATTAACATAACCCAAAATCAAAATTATAACACAGGAGCAAAATTATAGCGGTTATAAATTACCACTCCAGCAGCGGTCGTGCCACAAACAGTCGAACACCACAGACAGACGTTACCTTCCAAAGCAAAACATTGATGGAGGTATTGACGGAAATACGCGAGATCAAATACAATGCTTAGACCAAATTTATAATATTGTCTGATGATTTATTTAATACATTTTTAATTAAATATTCCCATTATAATTTTTATAGTTACTTGTGCCAAAATTACAATAATACAATATATAATGTTCAGTTATATATTTAAATAACATAAGTATTTTAATTATAATTAAAAAAGAATTATTTATTATTTTAAACTTTTTTTAAAAATTATTTTGTAGAAGAAATAATAAATTCTTTTAAGACTTTTTCATTCCATTCAATATATCTGTCAGTATACATGGAAAATTGGAAACGTTTGTGTGTTCAATGTTCACAAATAAAATTAGCTCTACAGGTACAATATTTATGATAGAATGTAAAATGTAAAATATTAAAATAAAGCCACGGTAGTTACTCTTATAATTAAGTAGTTAACCTCAGAATTCATTTTATTTAAAGTTCCTTTAAGAGTAGCGTTTTTAAATAATAATTCTATGAGGTGTTTAATGTGAATATATTAACTTTTTTTTTTGAAACATTAACTTTAATCAATATAATTGTGTGTTGTAACTTATAAACACTCAAATTCACCAGTGTGAGGGAAAAATTTTCTATCTTGCACGTATTGCTGTCCATGTTATATCTTAATTACATTTATTAATTAATAATGTAACTACATAAATTTTGTTATAAAATGGCGAAGAAAAGGAAAAATAGTACATAGTATATACTAATCACGATACAGTAATCTGAGAAAAAGAAAATGAACTATAAGAAAATGTGCCAAAAAAAAGAAAAAGTTTAAAAGAAATGTGAAAAAATATATAATTTATAATAAAATTAATTACAAAAAATAATATCGTCAGATAGATTGTTTTATCGATTCCGAGAGTTCTTTTTCTGTTTTAGCTACTAATCGAATATTTTTCGATTTACAAATTAGACAAAAGAAAATGTAAAATTATTATTGTTAGAATTTTGAATATTTAGATAGTTCCACTTGTATTTCAAATATGGATCGCGTCGAATTATTGTATGCTCTTTTTTGTTAGGCAATTCGATTCAATCGGGCTAGTGCTATAGCGCTACTTATCGATTAGTACGATAATAATGAATAAAACTGTCGAATGTTAAAAATATAACAGCGCTGATGCTATTTGGTAAGTTTCATGATTACTTCTGCATAATGTAAGACGTAAAGCATCCCTGATACACGTCATTTATATTAAGTCTAAGACTGCGAATTTCGATCAAGTTATCCAATAAAGAAATTGCCGTATGATTTGAACAGTTCTCAGTTTGCAACTATCGCTGTTTCTTCATTTATGGTTTTTATCTTGCAATCTTCACGAAGTGTAAGATTGGTTGTATATCAATGGGCATCGACAACAGTCCAAAGGATTTTACATTGAACTCTTTGCAAAATAGTGATATTGTGTTTTTTTTTTTTTAGCAAAACCCCAGAATTGGAAGCCTTATCGCCAAACTGGTTTCAAGGCTCGATTATATTATGGTAATTTATTCTCGATAAATATTTTCTACCTTCTGTCTATGAGCCAAGCATTTGTTTCCTTTTAATATTCAATTCATTACATCTTTTATTTTTTAGTTATAGGCTTCCTCCGTATTAATTGCTTGTCCAAATTTATACAGAGGATTATCTGGCCTGTTGACAGATTTCTTTTTTTTTTTATAAAATACTCTGGCTGATTTGTCTTCATTAATATTTCTTTTTCACATAGGGAAGCCAACAAAGTAAAAAAGAAACGAGTATACTGATATTAAATAATTCAAGACTACATCGATTTTTGTGGTGTGAACAGATTCGTAATTAACAGTTTTGAAAATGGAATGTAAACTGGCAAAGTATTCGCTAAAAGATATTTAACCGTCTGTACTTATATCCGACCAAAACAGAATAAATGTATTCGAAATGTGGACTTACAGAAAAGTGCTGAGTATTTCATAGAAAAATCGAGTTACAAATACTTCGGATATTAGGCATACAGTTACGCTTGTTTGAGATAATGAGACGTAGATTCCTCAGCTTCTTCGGACAATTTACGCGAACGCCATATAATGTTGGACAAAATCAAGAGGAAGATCACACACAATAACTGGATTAATATTTTATGAGGCGGTATTGGCTGTGTGGGATAGAACAACATGGAGAACTGTAGTTAGGACGTCGTTTTCATAATATCACCACGCCCTCTAGAGTGGAAAAGGAAGCTTGGGGCTCAAAGTGCTAAAATTTTTGTTTAGTTTTTTCTTTGTTTCGATCATAAATATATTATTGTAATTGGCAATTGTCTTCTAGTGTTTGCTAGCGACGTCGAGATAATAAGTTTCCTTGTAATTAGCTCTAAAATACAAATAATATTTTATAATTTTAAACAAATTTAAAATACAGAAAATTTTCAACAGGCTCGATCTTTTCTAAGGCAATATTATTCAATTTTTTTTTTTTTTAATCCTCTTCTTATCAGGTACTGACAATTTTATGTCACCAACCGGATGTTGTCTCTTGAGAACGCACTTGACTTCTTGAGAATATGCCCATTAGCAAGGTCTCAATTTATTTTGAAATGGCTATAGGCTATATCTAATCCACCATCGTTCTTCTTTTCAATCTTTTGACCTTTGTTGGTTTCTTCAACAAATTATCTGCTAGTGGGTTTGTGTGGTACTGTAGTCTCCATATATGTTTTTGAATCGCTTCTTGAATTACCTCGTCTATGTACTTTATATTTAGATCTACATGTAGCGTACGGTTTGAGACGTACCACGGTGCTCCTTCAATAGCACGTAATACCCTGTTTTGATACGTCTGAATTTGGTTAATTTTGCTTTTGGACGCACAGCCCCACAGCTCCACTGCGTATAGCCATACAGGTTTTAATACTACGTTGTAAAGTAGTAATTTGTTTATAGTATGAAGTTGTGAATGTGGACCAAGTAACCAGTACAGCTGTTTAGTTTTTATGTTCAACTCCGTTTTCTTCGCTCTAATATGCTGAGCCCATGTTAAAGTTTGGTCTAGGTGAACTCCTAGATATTTTACCGCTCGACTTTATTCAATTTTCCTACCTTTGATAGAGATTTTATATCTGTTGCGAACAATTCTGCTTTTAGTAAATATAATGTGGGTACTCTTGGACTCGTTTATTGTCAATTTCCATTTGCTCGACCAATTTTCAATTTCATTGACTGCACTTTGCAAGATTTTATTTTATATTTGCGGAAGCTTATGTGAGGCCATTATTGCCGTGTCATCAGCAATGCTACACTCGCAATCCTTGGTACCGGTATGTCATAAGTGAATATCGAGTACAACAAGGGACCAAGCGCGCTTCCTTGGGGTACGCCCGATTTAATTTTTTGAATTTGAGATTGTTCATTATTTACTATTACTCGAAAGTATCTTTCGTCTAGATAGGATTTTATAATATTATAATATTGTACTGGCAGGACCCTTTTACATTTGTATAGTAGACCAGTGTGCCAGACTTTATCGAACGCTTGTTGAATATCTAGGAAGGCCGCTGAGCAGACCTCTTCTCCTCAAAAGCTGTTTCGATTTGATTAACGAGCCTGTGGACTTGCTGGACTGTTGAGTGGCCAGTTCTAAATCCAAATTGGTGGTTGGGGATTATTTTGTTTTCATCAATGAATTTTTGAATTCTTTTCTTTAAGAGTTTTTCAAATAGTTTAGCCAAAATTGATAAGAGTGGTATAGGCCGATAGGACGACAGTTTTTCAGGGGGCTTTCCTGGTTTTTGTATCATAATCACATTTGCGAACTTCCATAATAACGGAACGTATTGTATTCGCATAATTGCATTGACGATATAAGTTAGATTCATTAATGCTTTTTGCGGAAGTTCTTTCAGAATTTGACCCGTTATGAGATCATATCCTGGCGCTTTATTTTTATTCAACTTCATTATTTCCTCTTTTATTTCCTTCGGTGAAAACATCTTTATTTTAGTATCAGATTTACTTGGTTCCTATTTTAAATAATTTTGGGTATCATCCTCAATGGCAGATTTAGTTCTTTCTGTTTGAAAAGTGTTGGACAGATGTACTCCAAACAACTCTGGTTTGGTAGCATCATCTGTAACCCAATCTCCATTTTCACTTTTTAGTGGGTTATTTCTAGGTTCTGGCTTGTTACAGTAGCGAACCGCTTTCCATAATGAATAATTACTTTCCTTTGATGTTGTTAAATTAGAAAGAAATTCATTGAAGGATGTGTTCTTAAATTTTTGTAAAAGATCTTTGAGTTTTCTAATTTGTCTGTTTAATACCGTCTTGTCAGCTGGACTTCTTGACTGCATCCAGCGTTTTCTCAACCGTCTTTTGATTGCCACTTGTTTTTTTATATAATCAGGAAAAACCTGGGTTTGTAATGGTTTTTGAGTTGGTGATGGAGTACTTCTGCAGACTGCTTGTACCACTTGAGTAGAGAATAGGTTAACACTATCGTCCAGTTCTGTCTCTGTTTTCAATCTGACTGATAGATTTATATTTTCATCTAGTAGATTTCTGAATGTGTCCCATTTTGTGTTTCTGATGCTTAGTGCTGCTTTATGTTCCTTCAGCCATACCTGTTCATTTATTGATAATGTAACGATTGAGTGATCAGAAGACAGGGAAGTTAAGTCGTTGGTAACTTTGATATAATTTTTTGCTATACCTTTTATAATATAAAAGTCCAGCAGGTCTGGTGTAAATTCGAGTTCTAATCGATGCTGTAGTAATCAATTTGCATTCCAAAGCGAAATTTTGTAACATGACTGATTTTTATTGTTTTTGTTATCTATCATCTCCTGTTTACAAGAGCAGTCATGATGGTGCTGATTATATTATTTATCATTTCTGTCTGCTGTTGGAGCATTTCCTTGAATAAAGATTTTATTTCAACCAGAAACGCACTTAGGGTTTGTTCAATATTTGTGGGTGCTACAATATTGGGGGAATTTTGTTTGTTTGCGGACACTGCCTGAGGATATGAAAGAGATGTTATATTTCTCATTTGTTCTTTCTCTGGTGGCACAGCTTGCAACTCAATTGCTGTTTCCGACTGTTGTTGAGTTTGTACCAATTTCTGTTTTATAGGTTGTCTACTTAGGGATTTTAATGCGTCGTTTTTATCCTGGCTTCGTAATTTTTGCAATTTTTTATATAATTCGCAACTTGTAGCTTGCCGGATGGTTAAGCCCACAATTTGCACACATAGCAGGTGAATTTTTGTCTTTAGTACATACATGTGTGAAGTGGGTACCAGCACATTTAACACAAATGGCTCTACGATTACAGTATTTCTTGGTATGACCTTATTGCTGATAGCGAGCGCATTGTACGATTTCATTTTTAACGTGCAGCGCCTCAACATTTACTTTCATATTTAATAGATATTGTATCTTGTAAATTTCTTTGTTATTTTCTCTTGGTTCAAGATCGACAAAAAAGAGAGGTAGTGGCAGTTTTGTTAATCGATGCTTTATGTTAATAATACTTCTAACCGTGTGTCCTTTTTCCTCTAAAGCCATGGCTATGTCGTTTAATTCTAGACTATGATGTAAATTTCTTATGACAATACGGAAAGGTCTTTCACTTTTAATTTGATAAGTATGAAATTTTAAGTTACTAGTTCTTAAATAAGTTATTAACTTTTGATATTCCTCGATTTCTTTCGTTTTTATTTCAACCCGTTTGTCGCTTAAGGACCTGCATCGTAATTTGTCTACTGAAAGAATTTTAGTGAAGTCCGCTAACATACTTTTGTAATTAGTTACCACATACACCATGACTGGTGGGGGATTTTCGTTATTGACAGCTCCGTTATTGCTTAAATTCTCTTCTTGACTTACACTATCATCGGCCGCAAGCTGAGAGTAACGATTTCTGGTCTGGATGAAGACCTTTTTTGTCCTAGTAGCCGTAGGGCTATTTGTAGTACCTAATGAACTACCCTGTTTGTGTCTCTTTTTATTTGCAGCCCTCGTAGCTTCTTGCCATCCATGCTTCAAGTCATTATCTGTAGAAACCTGGATGCTTTCGAGTGGATTATTTTTTTCATTTACAACATTCATATTAGAAATACTGGTAGGTGATAATAACGGGGCATACACCGGTTTATTTAATGAAAAATTATTAGTTGTGTTTGTAGTTACGTTATTATTTGTATTGTTAGTATAATTATTATTACTATATGTGATATCGCTATTAATAACGAACGGAAATAAAGAAACGGGCTCACCGGCGATCTGCATCGAATCGTCATTTTCGAAGACAATATTATCAGAAGAAGCAGCAGAATCTTCGATTTGTCGGCTGTTCGTAGATTTATGGTGAAGAATAGGCGAGCGTAGAACCATAACGATGGCTTATTTGAACAGTAGAGATAACAAAGTCCCGATTTGCTGATAAGCGAGCCGACCACTTTGTCACACACACAAAATAATACGACAAATATTAATCGTTCAAATTACAGCAATCGTTTCAAAACGAAGAATTATTATTAAGAAAACAATTGAATGCAAGGGAACAATTTCCACGAAATTTAAACAGTTTAAATTTTTTTACGAATCTTTTTACCCGATATTTTCCTATGTGCTGGTAAATACCATTAACATACGTATAAATATATATTATATATCAGTGATGGCTTGTTTAAAAAAAACTACCATTCGAAATTACACTTTAACCCCTTCTCAACATACACACAAATTTTTTTTTGTTTCACACATAAAGTAATATTAATAATATCAAATTCAACAAAGTGTAATACAAATATAAGAATCTTTTAAAACCTTAATCACAATAACTAAAAATTATGAAGTTAGATTATCAATTCCAAGATAAAAAATTGTAATATTAATTCGAAATACGTTAAAAATTTATTTCCCCCATAAATAAGTACAAAATTTATATAATTCGAAAAATATGAACATTTTTAAAATACTAAAACGAAACAATTCGATAAACTACGTGTAATAGTTAAGTATTTGTATTTTTCACAAGTTACATAAAACAGTCCCCTGAAAATAAAATGATATAATGAAGCTTCAGCAAGGAAAAAATTCTACATATATTAACATCAGTCAGTAATAATATGAACAATGTAAACTGGAGAGAGGCAATGAAAGGATTCATATGCAGAAATGTACACAGTAAAAGAAAGAAACACCAATAGAAATTCGAAGAAGAAAAACTAATCTCAGAAAGAGATGAAATATAAGTCCTAGACTCGTTAGTATGTGCACGCAACCGCACCCATATGAACAACATAACGAGAAAAACCTATTCTGCCGCGTCAAATACAGACCTGTGTAAACTTTAAACCCGTAATAGCATTAGACGCGAAATCATCCAATACCTTCTTTAGGTTGCATCTGCTGCAACCACCAACTGTTGTACTAGGTATTTCAAAATACTTTAAAGATTGTTTACTTTTTATAATATATTCTACGAAAAATATGATTAAAATTCAATATTTTGTTTAATCTCCATCAAATAACTAGTACTTTTAACTATTTAATTACATCATCAATTTTTATGCTGTTCTGGATATTTCTAGTGGTTGTGCAACCATGCTACCTTTATGTACGAGCCGCCCCTGTTATATCTGTACTAATATTTAAAACTGTAGTGTCTGTCCGTGATTTGCGAATACTTTCATCATAATCATTACATTGGACTATTTTTATCATACAATATACATAAACAGAAAATCTATTTTTTAAAATTTTTATCTCTCTGTTCCGATTTAACTCAAAAACTATTAAAGCAATAATGTTGAAAGTATATTATCGGATTCGTTCTAAGCTTTGTTTTACATTGATATCACAAATAGGACAGAAATTACAATAATTTAAAGTTTGAAAAAGTAGTAAACAGCGATATCTCTGCAAAAATAATGTACCTTCACTATCAACACACGCAATACAAACTACGTTTTGTACGTTAGGGGCGTTGCCGAAATAACGGACGGATATATATATACGTATACTATATACTAATATATAAACCTGTTAAAAGAAAGAGACAGCGATATTGTATTAAAAAAAAATAATTACACAGGTGAAGTCGTGGGTAACTTCTAGTATATTTATATATTAGTTATCTAGACATATAGATTTATATGCACAGCTATATTAAGTAAGTTTTTGTATAATTGTCGAGTGCCTCCTGGTAAAGTTTTCTGCTATCAATTATTTCAAAAAGCCACACTGAATTTTATCATTAGATAAATTGTAACTAGAATGATAATTAAAAATACATCCAAAACAAGTAAACAGGAAACGAAACGGTATTTAAATTAGCTCGTCTGAATATCTCAATATGCCTATACCGACTCACTGCTGAGTGTACGCATTTCTCAAACATTTCCAACGATTCATATCTTGTGCGGCTCCGATCCAATTGATTCCTGCCCATTTAACAACATCATCTCGCTACCTGGCCATGGGCCTCTCTTGCAGACGCTGGCTGCTAATTAGCCACCACTGTAATATCCGCTTAGTCCATCTTTCATCTTTTTGTCTTGTCAAATGTTTGGCCCATTTCCATATTTATCTGGTGATCCGCTCCACCGCGTCTACCAATTTCGTCTGTTCCCTAATCAAGATATTTGAGCTTGATTTCAAGGATAATCCTCTCGTGAACCATTTGGGTTCTCTTAATTCTTTTAGCTGTCTTTTTAGTAAGGCTCGATCTGGCATCACACACTGATTATACAGCTCACTTTTAAGGCTGTTCTGAATTTCTCTATTTCTGAAGACGTTTCCTAATTTCCCAAATGCCGTCCAGTCAAGCGATATTCTTCTTTTAGTTCCCAGCTGCATTACACTATTCTTATCCATAATATAATTTCCTGTCCCAGATATATGTATCGACTTACGCGTTCAACTTTTACGTCATTTACAGTTAGTGCCGTATCCTTCGTTGGTATTCATCATTTTTTTTTTTTTGTATATTTATTTCAAATTCTATTTTCATAGAATGTATGCCAAGTTCGTTTATCATTAATTGTATTTCCTCAACACTATTGCCTATATATCGTCTGAGAAACGTAAGTGATTCAATTTCCTCATTTATTGTGATACCCATTGAGCTCCAGTTCGATATCCTGAAGTCACTTTCCAGGAAAGCGATGAACAGTTTCGGTGATATGGTATCACTCTGTCTTATTCCCCTCTTCAATTGTATATCGCCTATGCTTTCCAATAACGTTATCTTCATCGACGCATGTTCGTACATATTTGTGATGGTATTAATGTAATGTTCGCTCAACTCCGAGTCATATAAAGACTTTAATATTGCCAATATTTCCACAGTATCGAAGGCTTTTTCGTAATTCACAAATGTCATGCATACATATAGGTTATACTCTGCACAATTTTGTATTAACTTTGTTTACACACAACACACATACACAACACTCATACGACATAATACAATTGTTTTAATACTACTTATCCCGTCAAGCTTTCGCTTGTCGACGGGTAATAAACACACGCAATCGGATATCGCCGGTAATGTTACCGTAAACGTTATATATATAAAACCGGATTGCAAATTCCGGATCTATCCGTATCAGCGGTATAACCGACGAAGATTTTATTCGCGTTTGGAATTATAAGGTACGTTGAAAATTAAAAACGTTTTCTTATGATTTAATATTATAGATTTACGCTTATAATTATAACTCATTTACACTCTCACATATTCTCTAACTTAACTTCCAAAGTAAGATTAAGTACTCATCAATACCACGCTCACACACACATACACACACACGCACATAGATATATTTATACATCTGTTATATTTCCACTCTAATCGTCCACATATACGCTCCCATTTACACCAAATTTTTGATTTTCCAATCGGTAGTAGAATCCTGGCATCCGCATTGTATCATTCTATATTTGTCTTTCATAATTCTCGTCATTTCTTTATTCTTATTTTCCTTATTTTGTAACCATTTCTTTAATTCACGTTTTAGTTTCCTCTCCACCTTTTCGTTCAATATTTCTTCTGGTATCACATTCATCATACGCGTCAATATGTACACATCTGTCTGATTTCCATGCTTCGATTTCGGTATTTCAGTATGATATTTTCGTATTATCCTTAGATCATATGTTATTTCTTTTCTTTTTAACTTTTACAGGTTTCAGATTTTTAATATAATCCAATATTCTAACCATTAAGCACAAACCTTTTATATCCAGCATGTTTTCCTCCTTCAAAAGTTTATGTAATTCACTATCATTATCTCTTGTAATTAGCTGTAAGGATTTTTTCTGTAAACGACCGATACGTACAGTATAACACTTCTTAGCTAGACCCCATGCCTGCACACCATATCTTAATCGTGAATCTATCAGCGCGTAATATACTATTTTTAATGTTTCTTTACTAACGTAGTTTTGTAACGTATATGTTGCTCGATTTTTTTCCCACAGAACTTATGAGTTTATTACATCTTAAATTTTCGTCAATAATTACACCCAAGTGTCTGTGTTCTCGTACCATTTCTATTTGTTCGCAATCTTTATTACCGCAGTTATTCTCCTGTTTCATGTAATGGGCACAATCATTCGAATGCATCTGTAATATAGGCTTGTATCTTTCTATATCCATCATAGATTTGAAGAACATACATTTTGTTTTTCTAGTATTTATTATCCGGTTATTGTCATGGTCCCATCTATTAATTTGTATTAAATCTTTCTACATATTTTCAAGGGCTATTTTTATATTTATATTTGTCGTTATTATCGCTATGTCATCGGCAAAAGCATATACTTTTACTATAATTTAAATATTTTTGCAGACCATTTGCATATATAATAAATAAGATCGGGGCTAAGTTGCTTCCTTGCGGTACACCATTTCTCATTTTAAATTCAATTCCTTTTACTCCTGATATACGTACTACGCTCTTTCTACCACTCAGATAATTTTTAAACCGATTCCAGACGTTTCCCGTTACACCTATGTTATTCAATTTTATTAACAATTTCTCGTGGTTCACTGTGTCAAAAGCCTTATAACTTTATTTCTCATTTCCATATTTATCCTTATCTCTTCAGCAAAATCGCCTAGTGCTTGCAATGTTGATTTGTTTTCCTGAAACCCATATTGATTTCTATCAATAACATCATTTTCCTGTAAGTATTTTACTAAGTATGATCCTACATACTTTTCCATTATTTTTGCTGTAACATTGTTTATTGTAATAGGTCTATAGTTTGTGACTTCGTTATGTTTTCCTTTTTTATATATCGGTCTTATTAGTGATATTTTCAATCCTTGCGGTATCATTCCATTTTCTAACGTTTTATTTATTAAGTTTGTTATTTTCTTTGATATTTTATCCGTCACAAATTTCATATCCTTAATTCTTATATTATCGTTACCACAAGATTTTTCAGCTACTAATTTGTCAATAATGTTTCCTACGTTTTCTACCGTTGCTTTAGGAATATACATATTACTACGAGCATAACATTCGTTTGACTTTAATTTTAGTATGTTACATTTGTGTTCTATTCTTTCTATATTATGCTCAAATTCTTCGCTAAATAATTTTATTACGTTATGTATACCATTCTTTTTTCAGAAGTATTTTTCTATTGTTTCATCAATCCCAAGAGTGGTTTCCTTACCTATTAATTTCCTAACATTTATCCAAGTTTTTCTAATATCACCTCCTGATAGTCTGAATTTTTCTCTAACTCATCCTTTTTCGTCTTAAACATTTTGTTTACACTATTTCTCAGCGCTCTGTACTGTTTCCATAGTGACGTGATATTTTTATTTTTTTTACATTTTTTGTATAATCGGTCACGTTGGTTTATCATATCAATTATCTCTTTGTTTATCCAATTTTTTATAGCGGTTATTTTTCTACATTTTTTTACTCCCCAGTTATGTTTGCATGCCGAGTATATTTGATCGAATGTTGTTTTTATTTCTTCGTATACTTCGTCAGCATTTTGATAGTCTGTGTCACTATTCATCTTTATACCATTCGATTTAGCTCTAATTTGCCTTTCATTGTAATAGTATCTACACGTTAGATCTGTTGGTTTTATATACCCCTTGAGACACACCTCACATTTTATCATATTATCATCATCGGCTATTTTAGTGTTAAGATGTTTATGCTTCATTTTAGTCGATTTATTTAGCTGTTTAGTATAAATATGGTCTATGTGGGTTTGTGTGTAACAGACGCCCTTCCATTCTTCCCTAGTGTATCCTTTCATTCCACTCATATATCCCATTTCTACCAGTGTTGTTTGGTAATTTAATGCTCTTAAATCATTTTTTGCAGTATCAATATATATATATCACCTATATACACTGCAGTTTTTTTTTTGTAAATTTTTTTATCTAACTCGACAATTTCATTTATATATTCCTTTGTATCGTACGTTGACTGTCTATAGATAGACCACACATATAGTTTAACTTCGTTTACACTTAATTTCATTAGAATACTTTCCGTTGTTCTCATAATTTATCACATTTGTTTTTATATTTACATCTCGTCTAATATAGATCACTAACCCATGTTTAGTACCTATCTCCTCTAAATTGTGATATTTGTTATAGCCCTCGATGTTGTATAAGGACATTTCGTATTTATTTACATTAATTTCTCCTAATATTAATATATCTATTCTTTTTATTTTACACTGTATCATTATCTCATTCCATTTCATCCTCAATGATCTTACATTCACGTACACTATAGTAAGTTTAGTTTTCTTCTAGTAAATACGTGGTCGTTTTGATCGAAATACGTTCTGTTATCTTGGTTTTTTACGATGTATGATTTGTGATATCCGGTTGTGATTACTCGAGTAAACATATATATATATATATATATATATATATATATATATATATATATATATATATATTCTAGTTGTTATCGTTGTTATAAATTTATATAACCAACCATTTCAATATTTCAATATAAATAACATAAAAATACTCTTTATGCGGTAGTACTATTATTTATATTTATAAACACGGTTGACTAGTTTTTTCGTTCTGAAATCATCGCAGCGAGCGAAACTAGTCGACTGTATTTATAAATATAAATGATCGTAATACTGTATACAAAGAAATTTTTTTATTTTATCTATTTTCGTTTAATATCTATCACTAAAGAACCACCTAGAAATTGTTTACAACATTGTGTATGAAACAATATTTTTAATAATAATCAAATCAAATCAAATCAA
This sequence comes from Coronaproctus castanopsis, assembly GCA_032883995.1. Taxonomy (NCBI): domain Eukaryota; kingdom Metazoa; phylum Arthropoda; class Insecta; order Hemiptera; family Monophlebidae; genus Coronaproctus; species Coronaproctus castanopsis. The sequence continues at coordinate 16,938,315 of CM065053.1, forward strand.
ATCAAATCAAATATATTTCAGATATTTGAAACATTTTCACAATGCAAATGCTATAATGAACGAATTAAACAAAATTATACATTCTGTAATCCAATAATAATAATAATAATAATTTATAATATTTACTTAACATTTATAGTCGAAGAACCCGTTATACGCACAATGGATACCGTAAACGTAAACATGACGACGACATACTAGTATCAAAAATAACGCCAAATAAAATATTCCAAATTATAAACATTGTACTCATATACGCACATACATACCTATGAAAATATATGAACATACGTAAACACACGTTAATTTTATATAAAATTCTACTAAAAAAAAAACACATTTGTAAATTCTTACCATATAAAGAAATATACAGGATTAATAATAATATCATACATATATCACAACATCTATACTCAATTTATTTTATTCGGGTGTGAAGAGTTAAACGATTTCGCCGCTTTTTGTAGTTTTTAAACAATAATTTAACACTTTCTGGTAAAAAATGTTATGTACGCGACAACAGCTATATACCAATTGAATTTGTGTGTGAAATTTATTAAAACGCCGGATTTCTGTTCTTTCTGTACCAGCTGTCCTCATCCTACTATCTACTGGCCTTTACATTAAACCATGATTTACTCTTCAAAATGTAATCTAAAATATGTACCTCGCATAACTGTTGAATATTTAAAAATACGTGATCAGAATGTCTATTTATGTTGCCAGTATCGTATTACAGACCTCATCAATAACGGTATAATATGATATTTTGCTGCACATCCCCAGTGTACGATATAAATGACGTAATGAAAAATATTGTTTTAAATAATAAAATATTAAGTTTTCTTAATTTATTTGCCGCATAACTCACGTGCTTATCTCATGACAACTTACTATCTAACATAATACCTAAATATTTAATATCATTTACTCTTTCAATTATATTATTAGAATCGGTAAGTGTTAAATTTAAGTTTTCCCATAAATTTTCCTTTTGAAAACTATATATTATATATTTTGTTTTACACGGATTCATTACTAAACGATTGACCAATAACCAACTAGAAATTTTATAATAATAATCAAATCAAATTCAAATCAAATATATTTAAGATATTTCCAACATTTTTACAATATAAATGCTATAATGAACAAATTAAACAAAATAATCCATTCTGTAATCAAATAATAATAATAATACTAATAATAATAATATTTTATAACATTTATAGTCGAAGAAGCCGTTATGCGTACAGGTGTCCTATAGTACCGGGTAATTATTAATAAATTAATCAATAACTTGTTGTAGAACGTACAGAAAAAATAATAATGATGATGATGATGATAATAATAATAATAATAGTAATAGTAACAATAATAATAATGCATTTCTTAAAATACAAACAGTATATAACGAAACTTTATACGAAATTAAAAATTACTGTTAGAGAACTATAGCAATTTTGTCGGTGTCAATTTAGGGGTGAAATCATCTAAAACCAAAAGAGGAGAATGGTGCACACACACACACACACACACACATATATATATATTTTAAATTGCGTACGAGAAAATTAAATATCAAGCAAGTTCGAATAGTATAAATACATCATTTGTATTTAAAACTGGTTGTGCTAGAGTTAAATATATGGTTAAGATTAAAGTATGGAGATCGAGATTAGATATAGCCAATAAATGTAGGAGTAAATCAAGGTAGTGTTCTCGGAAAACTAGTGTACATCAATTATTAGTATTCGCTGATGACACAATAGGGAATTTCGTGTGTAGACGTTTATTCTGTAAATGATCGTAATAACCTGCAAGTAGCGAATTAATAGAATTTCATTGTGGTTCAATTCTTGGAAAATTAGGTCTGACAAATCAAAGTCCGCGCATGTAATTATTATAAACAGGGGATTACGAACTATCGGAACATGTAACGCTAAGTGATCTAACAGTACTAAATAAAATAGAATGAAAGTACCTCGGAATGTTTCTTAATTAGCACTTTCTTGTGTGGGTTATACCGGTCTTTTCACCGCAGTTAGCATTGATAACATACCGTCATATTTTTATTAACTAATTTCTCAATGGAAAAGCGTCAACGTTTATGTATATATATATATAGTCTCTACAACTTTAGACAACTATGTATGCCCAGTTTATACCACTTCCCTAGCCCACATACACGGGTCCGGTCTGAAGAACACAAGTATTGATAATATTGAATACTTAATGCTTATTACTTGCCTCCGCTATCAATGCAAGCACCACTGGTACATCACGCTACACCGTGTATATGGGCGAACGAAGAGTCGTATTCTTTTCGACCATTAGGTCCGCAACCGAAGTACGCTACCGTATTCGTGTCATAGTTATAAGATACTTCGCGTACATGTTCTTTTTAATCTTCTACAACGGATTATCAGGCAACACTGGCCGATACATGCTCGAGTATTTGAGTTACTTTTTAATTAGCTGAAAAACTTCCCTCTGTATCGGTTGATATAGTACTCGCCCACATACTCTAAATGATGAAAAAAAGCATAGAATTATCGAAAAGAACGAGTTAGTATGAGTTATCTACTTAGCGGAAATCCTGTACCATACATACATAATTTACAACCATGTATTGAAGTCGACATGAATGCCCATGTGTGCAAAAAATATGACGGCAGATTCGAAATAAAATCCTACGAATGATTGTTGAAGTACCGTTTATCGCAAACTTTTTACTTTAGTTTCAATTGTAATCAAATGGCGTTATTGACTTAAATACGAAATAAACGATTTCGAAACTACATTTATTTTTACTTTTTAAGATAGACTGCTGGAATGCACAGTGTATACGAGACAGACACACTAATCTATCGGAATGTTGCGAACTGTGACACCGACTTTAATGTTCTCCACCGTAATTTGCGAAGAGTTAATTAGAAGTTACTATCGAATAGTTAGGTTGTAAATTCCGTAAAATCCGTACGATGAGCACCGACGATAAACTTCGACGCTTATTTTGAGGAAGTCTATTAATACGCCGGTACATCGAACCATTGCCATATGGGAGGTTCCGAACCGTTGATACTATATTCTTTACATCGACGGTCACCGGTATGAGGAATTCTAAAAATAAAAATAACGAAAAAAGAAATATATTAATAATTGTATATAAAAATAAATATATATAAATAGTCCTACCCGAACGTACTGTTCCGTTATTATCTTAATCATAGTCGAGGAATGAATAATGTTTTTTGAGCATAAATGAAAAATTTGACGTTTTCTCAAAGCGAGAATACGCAACGTAAAAGTTTCTAGATTATAAATGAGCATTTTTCGATTTTATGATTTAAATAGTCATTGCAAATGTCGAGATGATCGGAAATTGCGGACGTCCGAATAGAATGTACGAATTTGAAGGGATGTCACCTTATGCTGTCCAAAATAATAACCATTGACCACGTATGTTTCATGATGAATCGCGTGATGTTTTTAAAATCCGAAGCAAAATTATTGTGTAGTCAACGTTTAGTAACCAGTTATAACACTGTCGCATTCCTGGCAATTTCAGCGAATTCGAGAATTCAAGTAATAGGAGGTAATTGTCTATTTCGTCGAAATCGACACATTGTACATCCATTTGAACGTCATGTGATTATCGGACAACGGGTGTTTTATTTTAAAATTAATACCGTCAACATGGATATTTTTTACGCCAAAGCTAAATTTTTCATCAATAAATTTAGTATGTTGAAAATGAAGACAGAAATCATTAACGGGAATGAAACATATGATTCGAATGTAGTCCTGCCTTATAGAAAAACATTACAGATAACATCGACTAAGTGCTGCGCTGAAAAAATATTAAAACAGTGTTTAATATCCCCCAAAATTTGGAAATATGATTAGAAGTGCTAAAGATGATTTACCATGGGGGACAAGTTCCAGGTGTGTATCATATTCTGTGTTCATGTGGGAAGTGTTATATTCGTTAAACAGGAAGGCCGGTGGATGTTTGTATTAAGTAGCATATAGCAAATGTAAAATACCTTAAAACTAAAAAATTCAGACCATACCGTCAAATTCAATGGCATCTTCATTCTGGCTGGATTGGGTAAATATCATGCGAGGTTGCATGAGAAACTGTTGAAATTAGTAAATACCAAGATAGTTTCAATAGAGAAGATGCCTTTTGTTTGAGTGATATTTGGAATCCTGCCTAGATCAAATTAGGAAAAAACACTAAGAAAACGGGTGAAAAATGTGAAAAACACAGACCAACCAGCAGCTGGATGCGGTTCTCTAACAACCAACTAAATCCGTTACAATAGTATCGGATGTTGCCTGAGAAACTGCACGGTCTGCGAAATGTCGGTTTCTTATCAAAACTAACATCGAGTTTATATACGTGTCTTGAAAATTAGCCATTTTCGGTACACGGCAGTTGCATAAAAACGACTAGTGATGAAAAATGTTTATTCTAAGCTAAATAGTTAAAAAAAAAAAAATTAATTTTCGAAATCGTATTTTCGGAATTTACTAAATCAATAAAATTTTAACAAAAAACCCGTTATTTATTGGGTATTCCATTTAAAATGGCAAAATATACTTATTAAGAGCACTACATAATTATACTTCTTTCAAACTTTACCGTTTAAAATAAACAAACGTTAATATCAATATTCTACGATTGGTATCAAATGTTAACAATTGGAGCGCTCTAGGTATTGATTATGAATTGAATATTTTTTATTTTTAAAATTAATTGCAAACAAATTTTATAATATTGAAAATTATTATAATTAAATACAACAAATATTTTGAAATAATTCAAACATAATTTTTTAGCAGATATTAAACTGATAGCAGGCCTAGAAGCGATATAAGTTAGGTCGATGATGAATATCGTTTTTAAATGCAAACAAATTTTATAATGAATTATTATAATTAATTAAATTAATTACAAAAATTTTAAAATTATTTAAACATAATTTTTTTGGAAAAAAAATTGCGTTCATATTATTTAAATATAGTACGTTTTTGTTGATAATGTAAGACAACGGTATGCAAAATGGCGCGGTTAGGTTGCCTGTTATTTTCGTTGTGTGATTATAGTACTGATTTGTTCTGTGTGTGTTTCATTTGGATATTTTTGTCTATTTTTATTAGTTGTTTCAAGTGTTTAGGTTTATTGTTATTTTATAATATTTTTTAAATGTTTGAGATAAAGACCTATTTATGGACCACCCATCAAACAAATAGCAATAGAGGAAATGATGCAGTAAAGAAAATGAAGAACGGAAAAGTAACGGGGCCCGATGATATTCCAGCTGAAATTTGGAAATTAATCAGACAGAAGGGAGCTGAAATTTTACTAATTTTATTCAATGGGATATTAGTAGAGGGCCGTATCCCAGAAAGCTGGACAACGATCCCTATATGGAAACAGAGAGGGGATGTTATGGATTGCAGCAATTACTACCTGATTCGCCTACTTTGCCACACGCTTAAGATATTTGAACGTATATCTAGATTGCCGTTTACGGGAAGTCATTCAAGTTATCCAAAACCAATGTGGATTTGTAAAAGGACGTGGGACAACGGATGCGATCCATATGGTGCGTACACTCGTAGAAAAGCACCAGGAAAGGAGAAGTCCAATCTACATAGCCTTTCTAGATTTTGAAAAGGCTTATGACAAAGTTCCGCACGAATTAATTTAGAAGGCATTACGCACAAAGTCCCAGAAGATTACGTACAGATAATACGGCCATTGTATAAAAAAGTTATCAGTACTGTGAGGTGCTCGGTAGGTACTTCACGGCCTTTTCAGATTACAGTTTGGGTGCATCGAGGCTCGGCTTTATCGCTGCTACTATTCATCCTTTATATGAATACTTTGACAGAAGATATACAGACCCCTGTACCATGGACATTACTATATGCAGACGATGTGGCAGATGAAAGCAGAACTAATTTAGAAAAGCGGTGCAGATTTGGAAAAATAGATTACAGGATAATGAATTGAAACTAAATATCAGGAAAACTGAGTGCTTGGAATGTGGAATACGGACAGATGAATCTATAAAAATATATAATATACCATTAAGGCATTAAATTCAAATACCTAGGGTCACGTATTACCTCAGACGGAGACACACAATGCGATATAGACTCCCGAATCCAAATAGCGTGGATGAAATGGAAGCAACTAACTGGGATACTATGCGATAAAAGGATTCCGATACATCTTAAAGGGAAGATTTATAAAACAGTACCTGCTACGTTATATGGGGCTGAATGCTGGTCGACGACTGCAAAAATGGAACGAAAGCTCCACGTGGCTGAAATGAAAATGCTACGTTGGTCACTCGGCTACACACGCTTGGATCATGTCAAAAATGATGTCATAAGGGAGCGTACAAGCGTTGCACCTATACAGTCGAAATTTCGGGAAGCCCGCCTCCGATGGTATGGTCATATTATGAGCAAAGATGACAGAAGCCCAGAAAAGACGTTAATGGAGTACGACCCCGGAGGAAAGCGGCCACGAGGTCGACCAAGAAGACGATGGATAGAATCTGTCAACAACGACACGATGGAAGTTGGTGCCAATATAGAGGACGTCAAGGATCGCAAGAAATCGAGAAGAACATGTTATCAAGCGTTAACGGGAAGGCGCTAGGAAAGAAGTAGAAGTTTGAGATAAAGACTGTAATTTATTTAATTTTTTTTTTCGTGCTTTAATTATGTGCAGTGCTTTAAATAGACTCATTATCATATGAATGATATTCTTGCACGCATGTTGTTATATATATTTTATTATCATGTTTTTTACAATTTAGTTGTCTGTTTTCGTTTAGTTATATTAATCGTTTCAGTTACAATGTCTACTATATGGTACATGAAATTTTAATGTTAACAAAATTGTTTATCTTCCGGTTGCCGTGAAATGTCTCAATTAAAAAAATATTTACATTGAAAATTATCTACAGTTTACTCTGTGTTTTAATAATAAAAACGCGTATAAAATTTATAATTTTGTGTCAAAATTTTATAATGTACGGCTGAAAAGGTTAAAACTTATTTCGTCGCCAAGAGTACAAATCACAGCTGTGTATAATTGCGATTAGTGATGAAAATTTTCCCGCCAAAATTCTACACATAAAGAGTGTATATTTAATCGCTGTTTTTACACATTAAATTTTTTCGTATTTTTTCGAAAAAAAAATTCGGCTCCGGATATCGTTTTTATGCAAATGCGATTTCTGTTCCAAAAATCACGATTTTGAGAGATATTGTATAAACTCAATATCTTCCAGCGACGTGGTATCTACAGAAAGTTTTTTAAATTTTAATATATACATTATCATCATCATCATCATAATCTCTCGTGACTCGCGAACGAGTATGAGGACCCCTTGACTGACAATCAGTGATGTTTATGACGCATATGAGACACGAGCCCGATGCGATGTGTCGTTTGGAAATCACGTAGTTGATATCGGATGTCATAATTGCAGATTTGTAAAGTGCGTGCGTTTCTCTCTCTCTCTCTCTCTCTCTCTCTCTCTCTCTATATATATATATATATATATATATATATATATATATAGATAGATAGATTAACTACATCACCTTATATAATATATAAGTATATAATTGTATACTTGTATTCCCGAGTGCAGTCGATGATTGGATGTTCCTTTGCAAAACATTTGGTACGTATTAAATCAAAATATATAATTCCGACTATGTTGGAAATTGTGGAATTATTACGATGCAAACATCGGTGGAATTTTTCGTCGCAACTACAATTTAACCTGAAGATAAATCGAATGTTATATTACCGTTTAAAAGATTAATCTCTAAAAAAAAATGTAAAAAAAAGTTTAATTATAAGAAAAATATTTTCGATAAATTAATAAATAACGTTATCTAATTCTTAAACGAACTCTGTCGTTTGGTTTAAAATGCGTTTGTTTCAAAATTAATTTCACCTTCTATGTACACGGTATAGAATTTCGACTTGTTTAATGAATTTTATAAAAATATTCAGAAGTTGAATTATTTCACACATTCCCAAGTAGTATTGTTGAAGATCGGACGTCTACTATAAATAAGTACTTGGTTTACGATTGCCATCTCAAAAAAATTCGACTTTTTTCCTTGCTCGAAAATTTTTTGTATTAATTGTACCCTACATTTGTACGAACTGGTTAATGTCATCAAGAACGCCGAATTTTACATAATTTTTAATTACTCTCCATAGGATCAACTATTTGGGAAATAAACCAGTTAAACTTTTCATACTAAAATATATGACAGATACATTTATTTGATGTAGCTTTTTAAAAGATTATGGTCCAAAGTAATGTTGTTAGAATTATGTTTTATTTTAGGACTCGACGAAACGACAAATCTAGAACTTGCTCCCAAGTGATCGGAAAATTTAATTTTTAATACGCTATATAAAACTACTTGCCAGTTTGGTATAGTGTTCTTACATTTCAGGTCGCAATATTAAGCTGGTCTTTCTGATTTATTTTTTTTATGTTGACAGTACAAGGGAAGATATTTAAAAAAATAAGAAGAGGCAGGAAAAGATTAGAATAGCATCAAACACTGGATTCAGCCGAGACAGGGAAGTAGTAGCTGCAGCAAGATTCAGGAAAATATGAAAAGACTAACGTGCTTAATGTGCAACCTCCTTTGAAGGAGATGCAACTTGATGATGATGATATAAAACTGCACTTAAATTACGCGATTCGAACATAACTTTAATGAAAACATGATCAAGACACGATGACAAAGATTTAATCTAGTTGGTTCGTTTATAACACTAGAAAAACCCCGAGTATTCATCATCTTAAAGTGATCATTGCAGACCAGCGTGTGAAGCCGATTAATATTTATATCGTCAGTTACTAAAGCTGGATCGTCTACTCTCTAATATACCGTTTAAGTTTGTAATGAAGTTAGTAATAAAAGAGTCCCAAAGGGATAAATACATACTGAAAAGATAGAATCACCATTACCCAGGTGAAGCTCCAGCTATATTACCAGATTATAAAAATAAGCTGAATTCTGTATTATGTAATAAATTTGACATATATACTAATACGCCACCTGACCTATTCCCATCCCTGCATTGAGCTAAGACTGCGTAGCCAGGAATTGAATAACGACTCACCTCATCCTTGTACAGTCACGTTTCGGTTAATACAATAACATTATACTCAGTATTGGTTGTAATAATAATAATAATTATTAAAAAATAACAATGAAAATAATAATAATTTTAAAATCTTTACTATCGGCCGAATGGACAATACCTAGTGTAGGGAGCGTTATTAGTTAGACCGTATTTAGTTTGACCGGCTTCTATGACATCAGAGCACATGTCGTGTTCTCGACAGCACGAATCGGTTTCTTTTTCCGTACCGAGGTCATTGTCGTTAGCGGCGATGTTACCCGGTCCACACCATTTTGTACCTGTAAAGAAGTCGACCGATGTTACTAATATAATCCGTTGCAATTACAGTTATTTCCGTGATAAACCGATCGGAAACTGAAAAGAAATCTCTCTACATAGTTTGCAGACGACGTGTGATGTAATAAAAGATATCCGAGGAGTTACAGTAATTAATAACGGACATATCGCGAATTTAAAATCAAGAAAAATTACTTCGATATAATATACGCGCAATCTAAATTCTCAGCATCGGGTGTGTTGAATTGTTACGATAGTAAATGTGCTGGAAATCTCTTAGTACAAACTGAATTTAAATATAAAATTAATATATAACCTTCTTCAGATGTAACGTGTCATCCATAAAAGGGCACGCGCTACTATACTAGATATTATATTAACTGAGGTATTCAATAAAATTACTTAAATCATTATCTTATACATGTATACAAAACCTTTATAAAACATTACCATGTTTAAAACGAAATAAAAAGAAAACACTCTTGAACAAAGATGCCGACCGGTATCACACTTCAGATGTTATATCGATTAAAAATTAAATTTAGTACATACTGTTCCTACTGCTACAACGTTAAACAACGAATTCGACTAAATTACGATATTATAATATAAATGAAACATATCGGTTAATAAATCTTCGCAATATTTGTTCGGATGACAACACATTCGTAGCTCCGTCGGGGAATTAAACTATTTTCTTTTTTTTTTTTTTACCCCAATTCATAAAAACGACGGGGGCAAATATATTGCGCAAATGAAATACAAATATACGGTAAACCATTTGTATATATAATGAACAAAATTGTTACTTCCTTGCGGTACGCCTACTTTAGTCTCTATATTCACCTCGTACATTGTCCATAGTCATTACTGTTTTCCATTAAGTAACTTAGGTCAAAAAATCACTAAAAATAAAGACATGATAATGAAAGCAGAAGTGACAAGAAGAATATCGCTGCGTTTGGAAAATTACGCATAGTATTCCGCAATAATACTGATTAATCTGAAACGTAAATTATATAACAAATGTGTACTTCCGTTGTATATGGTTCGGAAACATGGCCATGTAACAAATTTAAAAAGGATAAGAAAAGCTGAGACGGCACATGAGAGAATGATGCCGGATATAAGATTACCGGGTCGTAAAAAGAATACATGGATACGGGAACAAACACGGTTGGATGATGCAGTGGAGCGAATGGCTACAACAAAATGGAATTGGGCTGGCCACATTGCTCGAAGAGAAGGTAATAGATGGTCAAAACGGATTTGACAGTGGTGGCCGATGGACAGAAAAAGGAAACAGGGAAGGCCAATGACGCGGTGGCACAATGATATAGCAAACTGGGAGAAATTGGTTAAAGCACAGGACAGAAGTGGTTGGAAGACGTTGGGGAAAGCCTTCATCAAGGAGTGGATAGATAAAGGCTTATCGTGATCGTGAACTTTCAAATCATTATTTTTACACTTCCTTTAATTCCTATTTCTTCCAGTTTATATATTAATTTATCATGATCCACAGTATCGAATGCATTTGTGAAGTCTATGTAGTTTACTAACACCTTGTTTCCAATTTCAAAATTTGTTCGTACTTCCTCTGCAAAATCACGCAATATTGATGTTGACTTGCCTTTCCGAGAACTATACTGTTCCGTATCAATTATTTTGTTTTCTTCGATGTAATTAGTTAGTTTCATTGCTACATATTTCTCCATTACTTTTGCTATTGGTCTGTAGTTAGAATAATCACTATGATATCCCTTTTTATAAATGGGTCTTATCAATGATATTTTCAAATGGTATTGTGCCTTCTTTTAATGTTTGGGTTATTAAATTTGTGATTGCTTCTACGATTATATTTCGAATATTTTTAACATCTATTGTTCTAATTTCGTCATGACCATGTGCTTTTTCAGTTTTAATTAATGTAACGCGTAAAATAAAATTAATTTTCAGTCAATTAAAATAATAAATAATAAAATTAATCAAAATAAAAATTTACCCGGATATATGATGGTCGCTTTAGATTCATCTTTTCGTTGCATTTGGTCGTTGTTCGAGTATTCGTACGCGTTCGACGAATAATAATCGATCGTCTCGACCGTTAAATCGACAAATTCCAAAATTAAAATCGTCGATATTAAGATCATTCCCCCTCCCTAAAAAACGATAAATAACGGAATAAACGAAATTAATTAAATAAATAATATTAATAAAGAAAATAAGTCGAAAAATTAGCGTACACGTTTTACCCCCTGAATTATTGTGTACTATCACCGACCTACTCCGCGGTGTCAGTTATTTTTATACGGAATTCTTTATAGGATTCCTTTATAGGACCGATCGAAATTATTTATGCGCGCGTTCGAGATAATTTTTAAATTTCCGTTCGTATCAATAATACCGTCGTTGTATTCGATTACGAGAAATATCTAATTCGATTTGTCCTTGCCTAACTAGAAACGAATCGTGTTCGTAGTTATTGCAACGCAACATGATTATCGATTATCCGGTGTGTCTGTAGTTATGTCGACGGGAGTTAGGAAGCAATTACGATTAAACGAGGACAATATGTAATATATTCGTTCGTACGATCGTTTTCTTAATTTCTTCCTACGGATCGGTTTGCACAGTTCTCATTATTTTTATTTATTTATTTATTTATTATTATTATTATTATTGGAAAATATATTCCAAGTGAATGCGGAGACTTAGTTTCAGTATTATGAAAGATTATGGCGCATTTGTAAGGTTCCTAGATAAGGAACGTGTATTATGTAGTCCATTTATATGAAGAAGAAAAAAATAGGGGCCAATTTTTCTTTAGTTTGAGTATATAGGACAAAAGGAAACCTTCTAAAAATAGAAAACAAAAAACATCGCTCGCGAATGATTGGCCACTATAGACTAACAGTTATCTAGACTGCTACATCATTCCAGTATTTTTGTGCAGAGTGGAATGGTGGACTTTGAATGTCAGGCTTGTTAGACGTTTATATGTAATATATTCGTTCGTACAATCGTTTTCTTAATTTCTTCCTATGGATCGGTTTGCACAGTTCTCATTATTTTTATTTATTTATTATTATTGGAAAATATATTCCAAGTGAATGCGGAGATTTAGTTTCAGTATTATGAAAGATTATGGTGCATTTGTAAGGTTCCTAGATAAGGAACGTGTATTATGTAGTCCATTTATATGAAGAAGAAAAAAATAGGGGCCAATTTTTCTTTAGTTTGAGTATATAGGACAAAAGGAAACCTTCTAAAAATAGAAAACAAAAAACATAGCTCGCGAATGATTGGCCACTATAGACTAACAGTTATCTAGACTGCTATATCATTCCAGTATTTTAGTGCAGAGTGGAATGGTGGACTTTGAATGTCAGGCTTTTAGACTTTTTTTTAAATATGTAATATATTCGTTCGTACAATCATTTTCTTAATCATTTCCTACAGAACGATTTGCACGGTTCTCATTATTTATTTTCATTCATTTATTTATTTATGATTATTATTATTTTTGGAAAGTTTATTCAAAGTGAATCCAAGGACTTAGTTTCCGTATTATGAAGGATTATCGCGCAATTTTCAGGTTTCTGGTTAAGGAACCTTTATTATATAGTACATTTATATGAAGAAAAAGCAATAGCGTTGTCTATATTTCCTTAATTTTAGTGTGTATGCAAAAAGGATATATTTCAAAAAATAAATTAAATCGCTCGCTAATGATTCGTCACTAGACTAACAGTTATCTAGACTACTATGGTATTCCAGTCCTTTTGGATGCAGTGGAACGGTGGACCTTGTTGGACGTTTAGAAATACATACTATATTCGTCTGTACTATCATTTTCTTAATCTCTTCCTACGGAACGATTTGCACAGTTCTCATTATTTATTTTCATTTATTTATTTATGATTATTATTATTTTTTGAAAATTTATTCCAAGTGAATCCAGAGACTTAGTTTCAGTGTCATGAAAGATTAGTGCGCATTTCTGAGGTTTCTCCATAAGGAATGTGCATTATGTAGTTCATTTATATGAAGAAAAAAAACAATACGGTTGTCTATATATCTTTAATTTGAGTATGTAAGCAAAGAGGATACCGTCCGAAAAAAATAAAAAACATCTCTCGCTAATGATTCGTCGCTATAGATAAGGACTAACAGTTATCTAGACTGCTACGGTATTCCAGTTTTTATGTGTGGAGTGGAACGATGGAACTTACATATCATGCCTGTTAGACGTTTAGAAATACGCAATATATTCGTTTATAATATCATTTTCTTAATTTCTTCCTACAGAACAATTTGCACCGTTCTCGTTATTTTTATTTATTTATTTATTTATTATTATTATTATTATTATTATTGGAAAATATATTCCAAGTGAATGCAGAGATTTAGTTTGAGTATTATGAAGAATTATTGCGCATTTTTGGCTTTGTCAACCAGATTTACGAGGTGTAATAATAATAAAATTCAATAATAAAATTAGTTGAAATCAATTTGTGTTAAAAGATAGAACGTTTTTCAGCTATAAGCCATTTTCACACGTACAAAAATAAAAGTAAATAAAAAATAATACTAATAAATAAAAAACAACGGACAATAAAAATAAAATGCAAGAAGTTATTTAATTTGGATGTACGATATATTTGATTATACCCTGATGGAGATCTGACATAGTACAAGAAAAAAAACCATGTACACCAAAATCAGTGTTTGAGCTAGGTACAAAAAAAAAATCATGTACACCAAAATCAGTGTTTGAGCTAGAACGCAGTGTTGTTTTACAGCAGTATTGCTCATGAACGATTCAGTCCTACAATCATTATAGATTATTATATTTTTATTATTTTCAAGAAAGAGCGAGAGAATTTTTACAAACTTTTGGAGACAACCGAAATTTTCTCATTTTCACGAGTACGAAGCCAAATGCCACGTACAGGTCTGTATTTTGTTCTCGGCATTTTTTCTGCATTTGTCTTTATGCGAATATAGAGTCCGCTGTGCCGCGATGAAAGTCGTTCCGCGTCTCAAGAAGAATATTATCGAGGAAAGGAGTTGTTCAGCATTATTTCGGAGAAAAATTTACCGACCGATGAAAGAAATGAGATCCTTCTGTAATTATTACACTTGCTGCGGTCTCGTTCATTCGTATAAATTATATTTATAGCTGTCTCTTGAAAGTCTTTCTGTACGTATCTATCATTTCATATTATAGCGAGCAGATTAGTGCATTATGTATATCGGTTTTTGCTCGCTTTTTCAAATATCTTCTATATAAATATATACTTCTGCCTGCCTGTAATTCTTGGGAAGTGTGATATTTCATTGTGTCAAAATATCATTTACAGGAAGTTTTCACTGTTGTTAAGTAAAGGTAACTTGGTATACAACGACGGCGTAAAAGTCATTTTTATAATTGCAAGGAAGTCCTTGCAGCGACTCGCGATGGTGTAAGATTGAAATTTAGGCGTTTCTTTTTTCAACCATCTATTTTTCAAACTACACGACGTTCTTTGAATATCCGTCTTAATTTCAATTTTTTGAGTTCCTTGTTAAATAAATTTTTCTGCTAATTAACGAAAGTCCGTATTTTTTCGAATTTATTAATCATTTTCATCAAAATAGTCTTGTTGCCTGCGTTTCATTTTCTTTAGAACTTTTTTTACAATATCACACACGTTCGATAATTATCTATTCTAACATCGCAAAATGTCTGATTCCGCTTATTTACATTTCCCAGAATATCGATATCAAATCGAGCTGAAATATTTTTTCTCTCTCAATGGATGTGTATTGGTGGATACCATTGTCCTCGCTAGCCTATGATCACTGGAACATCTAATTCCTTCATTCTCGTGGTGATTTCGCCGGAATACTCCCATTGCGCAATAACAAAATCAATGACATGCCAGTACTCGATTTCGGATGGGTCCACAATACGAATAACGGTTTATAGTAAATGAAGGTTTATAGAATTATAGAAGAAGATGCCCCCATTAGTATTGTTGCCTTTAAGCCTGTGTTCGCCTATTATTTGAGACCATATTTGTGAATCATTTTTTACACGGGTACGAAAATCATGTTATTACCTTCGTAGTCTATCGTAGAGATATACGCTCTGTCAGCATGAATAATACTTTCATCTTCCAATTTTAACATTATCACTGTGCTGATAATTAAATCTTAAGTACAATGCCAATATCGTGTAAATGTTTATGCTCAAGCGCATAACTTTGCCGGAAGTCACCAACTAGTTTATACATGCCGTCATTTTCGACTAGTCTCGTTTTATATAAAGAAGTTCCTGTATCGATATTATATTTATCAAGCTCTTTCGCTAAGTACTCCTTTCCGGTGTATCGTCGTTTTCTTTTAACCTTTGTATGTCCCGTAATTCGAGTTTCAAATTTAATTTTTTCATATTGTATATTGAAGAAATAATTCAGCATAAAAGATTGTATAATCTTTTTTTTCTTCGGTTAATTTTATTCTCAAATTCAAATTCAAATTTATTTCAAATTCAAATACAAGATTACAAAGAAACTAAGACAATTAATAATGGAAAACTTTCTATTAAAAAAAATTAAAACGAAGATTTGATCCTACATAGTTTACTTCGGTCTAATGAATTTACATAAATAACGCAAATTTATATATTTCTTTCTTATCAAATTAGAGTTAAGTATAGTAAAATTTTAATAGAAAAAGCGTGAAAACATTCGATTCAATTCAATCATATATATATATATATAACTTGTATATATCGTCGTCGTAGTTGCATCTCTTGGGACAAGAGATAGCGTGCGAATCATGTGATGCGATTTCTGTCGCTGTTTCTTTAAAAGTTTTACTTGCTAAATTCGATGTTACCATTTCCAGTTTTCTTCTTCTTCTGCAGAGATTCCCTTGCATTTTCCTTTGTGTCGCCAACACGAAGATTCCATTTCTTCGTATCTCGTGAGATACGTACTTGGCTCTCCTTTTCTGAATCGACCATTACTAATTTCCTTTCTCCCATTCGGGTTAGAACAGTACTATTATTGACGAAGTCTGTTCAGGTCAATCTGCGCTAACACCACATTTCAAAAGAATTTTTTTTTTTGCAATCCGCTCTTATTGTCCATGTGTCGCATGCGTTAACATTGACCAAACATGACAACGCATTTTCCTAAGTTTTAAGTATAATCTCGAATTTTTTAGTGTTCGACTCAGGTTGTTACCTGTTTCGCCATGCCAATTCTCGACATGATTTCTTTGTCGTCTCTGCCGTCGTCAGTGATGAGGCTACCTAAATATCTGACTTCAGTTAAGGTTTCTAATTTCCGTCGGTCGAGGTTAATATGCGCATCTTTATTTGTAGCTTTTGTGAATTTCATAATTTTTGTTTTTCTACTATTATTTTCTGTAATTGTTATTCTGTTTTTCAGCAAGTAATACTTTATCATCCGTGTAGCTAATTTCATTTGTCCATTTGTTTTCATTCTCGTTTTCCTTATATTTGTAATTTGTTTTATCTTATTCGTACTAATAGCAAAAAGACACAAACAACTTCAGGAAATGATGCTAAAATTGGAAAAAACGTTAAAAGAAATCGGACCGAGAATCAATTTAGAGGAAACGAAGGTTATAAAATATTTTGAAGATGAAGAAAACGATATGAATATAAATTTAGAGCATGGCTCCGTGGAAATGGTAAACACTTTTGTGTACTTAGGAAAGAAATTTACAACGGGAAAAAATAGTCATACAGAGGAAGTTAAAAGAAGGTGATCCAGCTCGGCTGGATTGCGTTTGGTAAAATGAAAAAAATCCTACAAAGCAAAATTAGTACAGCAAACGGGGTTAAACTATTTAATGAGTGCATCGTACAAGTGTCGAGTTACGGAACGGAAACTTGGCCTTTAACAAAAGAACTAATGGATAAAAGATCGGAAAGGCGAATGGAACGCACGCTGCTGGGAATTAGGTTAAAGGACAAAATTAAAAACACCGATGGACGAAGGAAATACTGAACTGGGGACCATAAACTGGGAAAAGGAAACAAAGAAGACCCCGCCGAGAAGATGGTTAGATGACCTAATAAAACAAGTCGGGTACACATGGGTACGTGAAGCTCAGGACAGACAACGTTGGAAAAGATTGGGAGAGGCTTACGTCAAATATTGGCGTCAGAAAGGTTAAAGAAAAAAGAAGAAGTTATATGTATATATACATTTATATATATATATATTATATATATATTTTTTAAAAAAAATAATATATGGGCATCAGTGATTCCACCCGGGTCTGTAAGAAATTGATGATATGCTTGTTAAAGTATTCAAATTTAGATACTTTTTTTTTATTAAGAAGGGCTCTTGGTTTTGTCAAATTTATATTCTGAAAGCTATTCGGGCGACAGAGTTTACGCGATTAAATAATTAAACCGGAAAAATTGAAAAAAAAACTGTCGTTACACATACGACGTTCGATTTGATTATTTAATGCGACGAACGCGCTCCGGAAAATTAATTCTACGACTCGGGTAAAAAGTGAAGGCCACTTCGTCGGGATGAATGACCGGAGTTTATAAAGCGATAAGTGTAGAACGTCGCATTAGTAACGGTTATATTTTCTCCGTTATATCTTTTTAATTCAAATTAGACGCGATATATTTAACCGTTCTAACGCGTAAGTAACAACGACTATATACGTTTTATTATTAGAATCCATTATGCGTACGCGCATAATACAAAAAGAAATAAATAGAATTACATTAGTAAGCCACGATAGACAGATGAACATCGTTACGCGAAAAAAATTTAACGTCTAAATGATTCCGTATGTTTTTAAATTTTTAATCGAAAAACACGATGCGACTTCTTGTTGATACTTATCTAAACGTTAGAAATTTCTACTCGGTCGTATTAACCGCACGAATACTATAATTTCAGAAATTTTCTTATACCATGGGGGAGTAGTGACAGATATAAGAGAAATTTCTCGCGAAAATCAAAAAATTCTTATAGGAGCATTTTTTTTCTTATTTCGTTCAATCGCTTCCGGGTGGCATAACGTGGAGGTCTCTGTCACGCCGCGGCAAAGTGGCGTTTAAAGTCGACAAATAACTTCCTTAAGGTTACAAAACAAATACCTAAAAAGGGGCATATCGATAGAGCGGGAACTTGTAATCAGATGGAGAAAGCAGGATATTCAGACGAAATCTCTGAACCTGGCTTCAATCGAGAATATACGGAGCTAAACGGTACACTAGCTGGCTCGAACAAGAGAGAATACGTCGAATATTGACAGAGTATATATAAGCTGGCGGAGAGATTTGGTCGACGTGCCACTTATCGGAATGCAGACTTGCCGGACTTTGGTGTGCAATTAATTTTATGAACGCGGATCAGCATAGCAATTGGTAAGAGAAAATATAATAATAATAATAGAATGGTCTGGACACGACACGAACGATCTTAGTTAATTTTTATATAATTAAAATTTTATATCTCGGGGGTACCGTTTCGATTTAAGATATCGGATGTGTGTGGAAATATTTTTCGAGCTACGAAATTATTATTTTAAGGAAAGAATCCGATCGAAAAATTCCGAAATTTATTTACGAAAAAGAAACAGGAAGGAGATTTATCGAAACTGATATTTTAAGGTCGTAATTTATGAAAAACCATACTGCAAGGCAGAATAGAAGGAAAGCGGCCAAGAGGCAGGAAGAAGATGGAATGGATAATGAACATAAAGAATTGGACAGGAATAAATGATATTGGAAATTTGGTGAAAGCAGCAAGAAGCAGAATATTAAAATTAGCCGACGCGTCAAAGACGTAGGGCACTACAAAGAAGAAGAAGAATTTATGAAACGAAATTATACTAGATTCAGGGTACTTTTAACACTATGCAATTCGCATTTAAATATTAAAAAAATAAAACAGAAAAAATACCGAACTAGGCTCGGGTAACCGAGTACTATAATTAGAATATATATGAAAATGTACGTGTCGGTTAAAATAATTTATTTCATTTATATTTCAATCGGTTCTAGCGAAACCTAATCGATTTACATTCGACTACTTTTCAATCGGTTTTAACAAAACCTTATTTGAAACATTCCATAACCTTAAATTACTTAAACCGAATTATAATTATCTACTGTTAAATTCTTATTATTAAATCCGAAGTAAACTTCGATAAACGCAAAAAAAAAAACCCACGCAATAGAATATTTCAGTCTCGAAGTGTGAATACTTCATTTTAATCGAACATAGAACCTACTAACAGGTATAGTCGAAATGCATTGAATCGTATTTACGTCATCCGATTTAAAAGTAGTCAGTTCCTTATTCTAAACCACATCACACACTTCGTAGCATATGATGCGCATAAATAAAACGTTAAATTTAAACAGACGAAATAACATCTTCACATATAATAAACACCGTGTATCCGATTTATTTGGTTATTTTGGAAAAACCGAATTTGTCGATTATATAAAAAACCGCATTAGTCGTCAGTTATTAGTCAGTTATGCCCATCAGTAGTGTATATATATATATATATATATATATATATATATATATACATGTGGCGCACCCATGGGGCATAAACCCCTCAGAGGGCTAAGAAAAGTATAAAATACATATCCAGAAGACGTGTAACTTGTAAGCTCCAAACAATTTCGCGGCTAAAATGATAGTTGAAACAGAAGAGAATATTTCAAAGAGATCACATTATCACTAATAAAACCTCATTTTGAAGAGCGTGCGAAACAGCCTACATTGCAAAAAGTTCTGTTAGAAACTACTCCTTACATTCTGTCTGGTAATGACATTGAAAATCCAGCTGACTGTGTAACACAAAAAAAAATGGCTGTTGGTTATGGTTGGTCCGTTCGGCATTCGAATATGACCCAGGTCATGATCAGTACGTTTTTTGTTGTTGTTATTTATTTTTTCATTGTTGTTTGTGATCGTTTATAGTTTGTTTTGCCTGTCGAATTTTGTTACACATTCGGCTGTGTATATTTTATTCATTTTTATTAGGAATTTTAATTTTTGATTTTTTTTTGGGAGGGGGAATGTTTGAGTCCACCCCAGGTACAAATCCTGGGTGCGCCACTATATATATATATATATATATATCGAATTAAACCGTCGTTATGATCAAAAAGATGTCGTGATCCCGGTAAGCCAATTATACCGTGAATCTTTTTCCTCTAATGACATCTGTCTACATAACTTTTGATTACATTACATCTAATATTCTACCTGACAATCTTCGATGTGGTCTTCCTCTTTGTGTCGGATGATCTGCTTACCAATAAAAGTTTTTTTGGATGCAAATTATTTGTTCTAGTAATATGAGACTAAAGAAACTTAATATTCGTATTATAGATATCCGACTACATTTTTTGTCCTTATCCTGTTCTTATTGCGATGTTTTCCGTACGCAATATGCTCGAGAGCCTCTCTGTCAACAGCATAACTCGAAGGCTTGAGTTTTCTTGTCTTCATTTCTGCTAATAGTTCACGATTCGCGATATGTAAAAAGTCAACATGTTCGTAATTCTAATCATCATCGATGCTTGAGGTATAATCTACAGACTACCGGGTGGCTCATATTTATTCTCCCTTAAGGGAGTGATAGCGTGAATGCGTATTTTATAGTACGGTTTATGATTCTATGATGAACAAAATATTTACAATGAATAAATTCGTAAAAGCTCCTAGATATTAGGCCAGAGTACACTACGAATCGATTACAGTATGTCAAAAGAAAATTAAAAAATAAATAAAAACCATTTAGTGGCATTTTTTATTACGACGAAGACGGCGACGATGTTACAATTCTTACAA
Source organism: Coronaproctus castanopsis (assembly GCA_032883995.1). NCBI lineage: Eukaryota > Metazoa > Arthropoda > Insecta > Hemiptera > Monophlebidae > Coronaproctus > Coronaproctus castanopsis. The sequence goes on from CM065053.1 coordinate 16,959,675, forward strand.
AACGAAACAGAAAATTTTAAAATTTATACCAACTAGCGATATATTTCTTCACTATTTTCACGCTGTACATTCAATCGGATGTTGTAGACACCAAACGGATCCCATAACGTCGGCCGATATACTTCTGGAGGTCATTCTTTGTCTTTGAAGTTTTAATCTGTTCTTCACATCCGCCCAGTCCATGGACGAATCGGACCAAATTCGTTCGGCTAACGCGCAACAACGTGGCCATAATTTTGCGTCTATCGTATTTTCATCCGTTTCATTTGACCACAAAATGGCTTCTGCTCCTAAAATTCGCTCTTTAATCTTACTTTCCGATAGGGTAGTCAGTGTCGCATTTTTAATCAGCTGTAAAGGACTGTTATAGTATATTTTCTTATATTGATTATTTTCGTTATAAATAATTTCATTTCCAACGGTGCCGTTCGCAGATATTGAATTATACCTGTAGTGAAACCCGTATAAAACAGTTGAAAAATGTATCATAATTATTACTAATAGTCGTATTATTAGTTTACATTACACAGTCGCCAGCTGCTCAAGCGAGCTGTGTGTGTGCCGGGCAATTAGAGGATGCTAAATTGAACTAAAAAAGTATAGGAAAATGGGAACATATTGTACGCATGACAGAAAGAATAGCTTGTTGTTGGGGCAAGGAATAAGTTATATGGACTCTATAAAGAAATTATGATGTCAGTACATTAGTAATCGAAAGTTGCGTTCTTAGCAAGACGGACAACGATACGAAAATAAATATATATATGCCAAATGTTGATGAAGTTGATAATGCATACACCCCGTTGAATTTAGGAAACCGTAAGGAAGAAACAGGAGAAGAAAGTTCCAAGGAAGTCATAAACCGAAAAGAGCTACGTGGATTGGATAATTGATAAATATTTACGGAATTTATGGTTGAAAGGTAGATCGCTGTTTGGCGAACCTGTTTTCTGATGTCAGTCTAAAATAGAGTAATTAAAACTAATAATTTTATGCATTTTATAAGAACCTTTCTACACAATGAAAATGTAGGAAATGCTATAGCGAAAATGAGACTATTGACCACGTAATAAGTGGATGCCTAAAACTATCTGGCACAGAATATATCAAAAAACGTCGTGATAATGTCGCACGAATAATTCATCAGATGATAAAGCTAAATTAGCAACTATATCAACCGGTAGCAGTATTAGATAATGTGGATTGTAAAATATATTTGACATGCAGAATTGATATCAACGTAGTAATCGATCTTAACGACTGTAAAATATTAAGTAATCTCAATAGCATGGTATCGTCTTCACATCTAATCAATTTACCATGAACTTTGAAATAAATCGTTAATATGTATGAATTAAGGCCCTGAAAGGGACTCCGTAATGCTGAATGAAGAGTTTTATATTATTTATTTTTGCAGTATATCTTCTATTATTTAAATACGATTTAACCCAACTATAGGGTGACCCACAGAAAACGGACGGTTCTGTTTTTTTTTAATAACTCAAAAATTACTAAAACTTTAGAATGAAATTTTGTTTAAAAACGAGAAAACAAGGAACTAGCACACAATTATTTGTGGAACACACGATTCTTCAGATGACCGCCATTTGTAATAATACATTCATTACGTCTATTTACGAAATTTTTTGAACACCTTTTCGAGAATAGGTAGCTGAATTTTTAAAATTTCTTCAGAAATCTGAGTTTTCATGCCTTTCAAATCACGTGGACGTGCTTTGTAAACGCGGTTCTTAAGATATCCCCACAAAAAAAAAGTTTGGAGCACTCAAATCTGGCAAGCGCGGCGAACAAGCGATACCGTCCAACGTGACAATATGCGATTACTCCTTTCAATACTGTTTTCTTGCATCATCTTGTTGAAACCATGTATACCGTCTAGATGACGTCGGCGACGAAGTGAGCTGTAAGATTTTCTTGACATATTTTTCAAGTATGTTGAAAATGGCTGGAAGGATATAAATTGGTCCGTAAACCACCGATTTATTATCAGATTTATAAATTAGAGTAATAATACTTAGTTTTAGAACTTTTGGATATTTTATTCTTATAAATCAATTAATATAAACGGCTTAAGAAAGAATTTAATATTATCTTTAACGACAGTAACTAACAGGCGAAATTTTTGTTCGGAAGCGATAGAATTGAATCTCGAACATCCAACTCGGTAAAGTAAATGAAACCTAACGAATTCGAGCTGGTAGTTATCGGTGGACAAATATTAATAATAATGGTAATAATAAAATTACAAACTCGAGTAAGCGAATTAACAGAATTTTTTCATTTTTATCTAGGTGAATAAATCGAGCGACGTTATTTGGGTACGCAGGGCTCGGTACAAATGAACTTTGATATCCTGTGCCTAATAAAACAAAATAATAATAAAAAAAAACCCCGCTAGTTTATTAGTTAATATCCGTTAGATGTTTCATTACACCTAAGGAAGAAGTAGAAGAAGAAGCAGCTTTATTTCATTAAGATATATACCATAACAAGGGGTTCATAAAGTTAAGTTATACCTTAACAGGTAAGTTGTGATTACTAAATCTAGATTAATGAGACAAATGTTGGGCTATAGGGGGAAAAAAAACGAAAAAAAAACCGGCAAGGAAATAAATAAAATATGGTGCTGTTCATTGAAACATTTTTCTGGAGGGTCGCACTGTACGGCTGTTGGACTTCACGTAAAAAAGAAAGATTAAGACTTCGAGCTTTTGAAGTTTAATCGAAGGATGTTGAGAACATGGTGGACGGATAAAATCACAAATAAGAAGATATTCGAAGGAATAAAAGAAGAACCGGAGATAATAAACACGATTGAAAAGAGAAGAAATAATATGATCGGTCATCAAATCGGACATTGTAAATTGCCAAAAAAAAAAACTTAATAGAAGGAAAAGCAAATGGAAAATTAATAAGAACCCGATTTATGGGCGCCATAATAAAAGAACAGAGTTATACGTGACGATAAAAGCTATCGCCGGGAAATTATTTGTTTAACTGCAGGCCGTGTTGTCCACCAATCTGGCGGTTGAGGAGAAATGATGATGATGATCGCGGTAGTACACAGATTTATTTATTGTAACGCGTAAATTATCTCATCAACACCAAACCCTGTAAAAAAAAAATTATTCTCACATCCTGGGGTGATGGGCACAAGACCCGGGAACGTAATTTTTATGAAAGGAAAAAAAAAGAATAGAGAATTATTTAAATATTTAAAGGATAAATTTAAAGATTTTTGTTATTTTTTTTCAACACCGTGCTATGTACTACACCGATGGTAAAACGTACGGAGAAAGGATACTCGTTTAAATTAGATTATATAGATTGCATCATTTAAGGAATGACGGGAGTAATTTTTTCAGACGAAGATATGTTTTGAAGGATTAGTCGAAGAAAACTTGATGTATTGTATATATAATGTACATCGGATATATGTAGGGCAGTTAGTCGAATGTTACAAAAATGTTAAGAGAGGAGTACTCTTAAGTTGCAGCAAATAAACGTGCGTTTATGGCGCGTGTAAAATTTTGACGACTTACTTAGCGTTCAAGTTCAGAACGGGATAATTCGAAACGATTAACTGGTAGTTTTTTTTCAGTATAGAATCGATATTTCGTTCGGCGTCTCGAATTTGGAAAATAAATTTTTTCTCGTCCAGCTTATTCAGATACGATGACGTCGTTAACGGTCCTTGTCGCGCTACTAACAACGCGTCTTTGTTCGTCTTATTTAATTTCTCGAAAATCTTGTCGTAAAAGTAATCCTCCAGCTGACCGATATTCTTTACGGTGTTGTGTTGACTGCGAAAAATAAAAAACGCGACGTCATTAAAAACGTATTGTTCAAACGATCGTACCTGTACGATATATATATATATTTATCACTTAATTCCTAAAAACCCCTACGTCTAATATAAAATAAAAGTCCATCCTACGCTGAACACACATCCTTCACCTAAAACTAATAATAAGAGATCGATCAGAAACAAACCGTATGCAAGTTCGTGGACTTCGAAAAAGCGTACGATTCGGTTGATCGAGAAAGTTTAACCAGAAATATCGCAATCATTTGGTACAGACGACAAATCCACGAGATTAATACTGACTTTTTTTTTTTTTTTTAAAGAAGCACTGATGATCCGTTTTAAAGCTCTAACGGAATGTTTCCCAGCCGGTCGCTATTCCTTAATTTATAGTTGTACGATATGAAATACTATTTTTAATCGTTACGATCGGTTTTCTAATTCGATAGGACTATCGTCTCTTCAGTCGTCTGAATGACAATTGCTTAGGACGTTGGCTGCTAGTGGACTGATATGGGTTTCAAGCCGATGCAGGTATCTTCTCCAACGCAGCGTCTGATTACTTCTTTAACAGGCGGTATACGGAGACATATCGTCGTTACGGACATACCACGAGGCTGATGCAGCTACAGTACTGAGTATTTGGAAGAAGCTGAAATTAATCGCTATTTAAGTTGAAAGTTACGTAACGAATTATACCTCATCCATCGGTGAATTTGTGTAGTGTTCCAACAATTCAAATCGACGTTACCAGCGCCGATATGAAATAGATTAGTTTCGAACCAATCGCCGAGTTCTTTATAGAGGTCGACTAATAATTCGTAAACGCCGTCTAAGGTCGGATTTAATTGGCCGGCCGGTTCGATCAGTTTATCATTCGGTTTGTCTGTCGGGTAGCATAGCATGAAATTTTCGCCGATTTTCGAATCCGTTAAATGTTGCCAACCTTCGCCGATAGGTGCCGGTATCTCTAATTCCGGAATAATTCTAATGCCGCGAACTTTAGCATATTTTCGTATATCTTTAACGTCGTCTTTAGTATAGACCTGGTTTTTGCAAAAATGATTATATTAACGGCATTATAGTATTATACTACTACTATTTTATTATTAAAAAATAAATTGAAAAATTAGTTAAATCGCTAACATTTATTTAACACACCAGAAAAACTACATGCATTCACAAGTCTCACACATTAAAACGTACATCATTCACGTTCGCACAATCTTAGTCGAAATAAACGGACGAATAATCTTTACCAAATTAATAAATACAATATTTAACGTATATACTACATGTACATTAGTAAAGGAACACATATACCAAACACACGCCGCATAATAACAATCTAGAACCATTGGAATAGACAACACCGAAACTCCTCATCGCAAAATATGTTCGGGAAGCAACTTATTAAAGATATATCTGTTATCAAAGTATATATCCGTACGGGGAAATATGTTCAAAAGAGAATTATGCAAGAGGAAAGCTGACGGCAACGGAGAACTTAAACCGAGGTTTGTTCACACTTCCTAGCATACGGTGTACAGCGAATTATATAAAACATTTAATTTAATTTTACAGACAACATAACATCATTACAGGATTTATAAATTGTATGTAAACATCGTATATAAAAAGAAAGAAGAATATTTAACGATTATTTAAAGTTAATAAACAAATTAAAAAAAAAAAAATATTTTCAAAAAACGACTGATTCATTCGGTTGTTATATATTTTCCTTTTGTGTTTTATTATTTATGTAACGTTGATTATACTTTGAATATATATATATATAAATGCACGTGTAGGGAATGATGTGCAAATTTGGCCAAATGTTGTTGGTAACCATGGTTTGAAAGGCATAAATAATAATCGCAATCGTCTTCTCCAGTCCTGTGAAAGCTTTGACCTAGTTGTAACAAACGCTTTATTTGAACTTAAGGCCATCTATAAAGGCATATGGACGTATCCTAGGTCAAAACACTATGGTGGAATATTGCGCGTCGTGAATACAGAAACGAGACAAAAATCACTACAGTCATTTGTTCAACAGTTCACATGTTTGTAAGATGTGTGATATCCATAACGAAACAAAAAATTCCCCGAAAAATACTCAAAATCGATGTCCGCTCGATATAATGCTGATGCCTTAAGAAATGAAAATAAGCGTGATTTTTTAAATATAATGTAATGTGTTCTATAAATAAAAATTTTAAACAGCATTTACATTTAAATAGTGGAGTGTATTTTTTTGTTTGATAATCGCAAAATGAGCACCTGTCACGTGGAGTTTGAGGTATACTTAAGATTTCGTTAATTTTTAGGGTTTTCCTGTTTGGTAATTCTGTGCAAGTAATCATTTAAAAGTTCTTTTGGAAGAACCTTTAGGAAGTCTTTTCTTACTATATGCAATGTGTTATCCTTGTAAATAACGTACACATTTATTCTAGCAACATTTAGAAATGAAAAAAAAATGTCAGTGTTCATCTTCGTGTGGTTTTCACACATTTCATTTCAACCGCATTATACACACGCCCGATTTAGTGTTGTTATAACAGTAATTATTTTGGGTTTGTGCCCGGCAGCGATACTTCGGTCCTCAATTTCATCATTTTCAATATGAAATGTTCAAAGTGCTAAACAAGAGTACAATTTTTTCTCTAAACACTTCTTTCATAAATGGTGATATCTTCGTCTTGCTTTTTCTGATAGTCCTTATTGTTGTTAACTTATCGTTCATCAATACGTCTAGCACCAATGGAAGTAATATAAACCAATTATCATATTTCGCTCACTTCACGATATTGGTCGTGTCGTTTTACAATTTGACGAGGGCTGTTGTCACACGTGTAGGGACTTTCGGGCTGTTTTTTCTAAAATATATTTCTATACAGTTTGTAAACCGTTTTCCGTTTCGTTAGGGCAAAGATTTAATTCTATATTTGGCCGGTTTTGTCCAGTACAAATCCGATGCAGTTGTACCCATTCCTTGATGGAGTAAGTCAGAACCTTTCACCGCAGCCCGGCATGTAATAAGCGCGTGTTTGTCAGTATTTAGTGTATTACATTGTCGGGGTCATTTATTTTTCTCTTCAAAATTTAATCATGTCAACTATTATACAGTTGACTTTTAGATTTTACCTTATGCCCATCGGCTCACAACACTCCAGTGTGCGTGTTATGGAGGGCTCAATGTGTAAGTTCTACATCGCTTAGTTTTGAAAAATGATGGGTGATTTTTCGCTATCTCACGGAATATGTACTAAACATCGTTTTAGAAAATGCCCGATAGAGGACGCGACGTATTATATTTCGCGATTTACGAACAATTTTTTTGTATTTTAATTTTTTTTTATTAAATAGCGTTTTAACCTTACTTGGCTATTTTTTTTTATTATAATTATTTTCGTAAAACAATCGTAAATATACTTTTTTATGTTCTTGATCTGGTATACATTATAGCTGTATACATCGATACCAGTTCAGTGTTCTAGTTCATTTTTCCTTTAATAAAGCTTATTCATGTTATTCGTTGGTTTAACTTATTATATATTTATTAAGGATTTATTCATTATCGGCGATTTTAATGTTTCAGCGCTAAATAAAATTACACCAATTTGCAGAATTTATTTCTGCACGTGTACAGTATGTATGTATGCGTATAAATGTTTGGTAGTGTGAACTTTCTGCGCGATAATGCTTAATTGTGTTTAATTGTTCACACGTGCAACAAGTTTATGTATGTATATATATATATATATATATATATATATATATATACAAAGGATATATATGTAAGTATATGTATCATACGAAGATAATTGTTACATTTATACATCTATACAGTACACTTAACCCTTGAGTGCTAGAGGAAAGATAAGTAAGCTGAGGTTCCAGCATGATCTTTGTAACGATCGCAGACAATTATTTAATATCACACGCTCGTACAAATCTAGGTATAATTTACCACCATAATAACGTACTAACATTCATCCATAGTTAGATATTCATTTTGATAGTAAATTTATATGTAGCAAATTTTTTTAAACTCTATATTTCAGTTCTTACGTTTCAGTAAGTTTATTTTATGTGATAGAACACAATTTGGTCATAAAAAAACATTTCTGCTTCTGTGCGTAGGGAATATTAAAGACGTTTTAACTAAATTCGCTACAGAGTTTTTTTTTAATTTTTACGCGTGTATATATATATATATAAAAGAATAAGACTACTTATGTGCATAAGTCGACGCGCCTAACGCAACAAAAAGTGTCGTAAGGGGAAGGAATGCGACTTTGTACAGTCATATTAAGCGTACTGCGATAAATCTACCGTGTAATTCGTCCCGAGATTATAAGATTATAGAAAGCAAAAGCCTTTCAACTAGCTAGTTCCGTGTCAAATTAACCCTATTATCAGTTTATCATCATCGTAGTCGTGGGCTCGGTCCGAGAAATATTATGATTCATTTACGTATCTACCTATTTGTTGTGGTGAACTGGCGCCGTTAGTGATCACTTTGACATTATCCACAAATCGCATTGGTGGGGTTGCTCTTTGCCTCTGACCTTCAACCATACCTAATATTATCGATTTTTCTACATTATTCCGTCGCTTGATACGGCCAAAGAAAGTGGATACACGTTTTTTTTTTCTATATAAAGGAACTAAATTGAACGGGAAAGAAAACCTTTTCTTTACCTGGTCCGATGAAAACGCTCCGATCGCTGACATGTCCGGATGTTTTTTCGAAACGAACGGAAAACTGGCCGAGCCGATTAGACGCCAATGAAAAACGTTCAGTTTATTAATCGCCATGGCGTCTAAAGTTCTCTTTATGGATCGTACGGAGTAATAATTACTAGCGGTATCCAACATGATACCTCGATATCGGTACGCCGGTGCGTCCGCTATGAAACCTTCTTTCGGCATTACGAAGGTTTTCGATACATCGTCGAACAGTATCAATTGAGACAATGTTTCCGTTCCGTGTCGTACGCCGAAGTACGTGTTAGCATTTATTAAAGCGTGTACCTGTAAATAGACGATATTAAATTTATGTTTATTTACTTTTTTTTTTTTTAAATATACGTGTTCGAACGTTTTAAAATTTCCCGAAATTCTTTCAAAAATTACATTACTTATTCTATATGTCATTATTATAAACGTTCAAACATCAACTTTAAATGACTTAGGATAAACATTTTTGGCATGTTATATTGTACATCAGTTCGCGACAACTATCATATTATAGTATTTGGGCGTTCGAGATTTTTCTCGGTATTTTTTTTCTTATTTTTATTTTCCTAATATAAAATCGTTTTTTTTTTCGAAAAATATATTTAGATAAAAATCACATACGATATAAAAATAAAAACGTTATACTTAATTATTTTAATCACGTAGAATTTCGTTTTATAATTTTTCGAAATTATGACCAAAAATTTTAATTTTGACACATATCAGGAGACTAAAATTAATGTTTTTTTTTCTTTTGTCTTTCTTTCTTTTTGTAAATTAATTTTGAAAATTTTCGAACGAATCTTTTTTTTCAAAAGTATTTCTTACGTAGATGAAAAAATATTTCCGGAAGACGCGATACCTTAAACCGAAACGGTACCAGAGATGCGAATAATTTTTAATTATATTTACCGACACATACGCGGTAGAAATATTATTTTTAAGCTGATAATAAGTATCAACAAAATAACGATAAAAGAAATCGAAATTTCTAAATTTTCGCGGAAGGGCTCTGTATTCGAGGTCGGGGTCAAAATTTCAAAATTCCTAATTTCCATATGGGTCACTTTTAATTATTTAATTACAGATGAGCCGGCAGTAATCAATTCCAGTCTTCGTCTTTCTCTTATTGGTTTCGACAAGAGGAAAATATTAATGACGGTTGTATTCCATTTCCCTCCTATAAATATTTCCTGGTGATGCCAGTGGCGCACCCACGGGGGGGCTACCGGGTTCCCCAGAGGGCTTAGAAAAGTATAGAATATATATCAAGAAGGCGCGTAACTTGTAAGCTCCAAACAATTTTGCAGCTAAAATGATAGTTGAAATAGAAGAGAATATTTGAAAGAGCTCACACCTCATCTTGAAGAGCGTGTATAACAGCCTAGATTGCCAAAAAGTGCTGTTAGAAAATATTCGTTATATTCTGTTTGCTAATGATGTTGAAAATCCAGTTGACTATGCAAAACAAATAAAAAAAAAGTGGCCGTTGGTGGGTCGTTCCGCATTCGAATCTGACCCAAGTCATGTGACCGTTTTTTTGTTGTTGTTATTAGTTGTTTCGTTGTTGTTCGTGATCGTTTATAGTTTGTTTTACCTGTCGAATTTTGTTACACATTCGACTGTGTATGTTTTATTCATTTTTATTAGGAAATTTTAATTTTTCTTTGGTGGTTGGGCGAATGTTCGAGCCTCAGTGGAAAAGTAGCAGATGTGTACAGGTATGTATTTTTTCGATCACGACGTGAAATACAGGTAATCGGAACACTGTGTTAGGTAACAGTTTACGTTACGAAAATAATTGAATAAGTTTAATCAGGGCATTGCTGATATAAATAAAGTCGCTACATCTGAATCGGATATCAAAATGACAGAAAATGAACACGAAGAAACTTACCCGATCGTTTTTAGTTTCCAGTTTAATTTCGTAACTTTCATCGGTATGCTCGTCTAATATAGTCGTATCGTTCTTGCATTTGAACGTAATAAAAATATTTCTAGCGTTCTTGATTCCGGAGGTGTTTCTGGTATTTGCCATAATATCGACGAAATATTCTTTCAAATCTTCCAGCAGGTTAAATAATTTTTTAGAATTACCTGTAGTAAAGTAATCGTAATTTTAATCGTAACGACACATCGAAACATTCGGGATGTGAATTATAAAATGTTACCACCGTTTCATAGACGTCTCCGCTATACCGCGGCACAATCTTTTAAGGTAAGAAAAATTGTAAGTTCGTAAGAAAGGGATATTTAATTCGTACGAAATGTTTGAATTTTAAAAATATTTATACAACGCGTTAAGAATTGTCTAGAATTATCCGAAGACAATATTATACACAAAATTATTACATTATATTTTCATTTGTCTGATTTATTTAGAAAAAATACAATAGCACCTATTCTAATAGCGGATAAATCTATTAATTGGACTAATGAAATATATCGTTGTTTCTCTCGATCACCGTGTAAATTTTAATCGGCACTTATCCTCGTTATTAAAGCGAATACGGGATGAATATAACGGTCTAGCGAAACAATTCGTTCCATCTATATAGATAGCCGAGTTGTATTTAGGCCGAATTATTTTAGCGTATCATCAGCGGGTATTGATTATTTCGAGATTACACTTATATAAGTATAGAATAGCATACTGGAACAGATGTGTATATTACAACTGACAACGTAAAGCTTATCCTGACGGGAATAGTAGCGCTAAATTTATAGACATCAGTAAAGAGTTCTGAACCTTTAATAATTTTACATCTGAAATAACCTATCGCACAAATCTTTTACATTTATCCTAGTAATTTATAAACTTTCTATAAATTTTAATTTTAAATTGGATTGACTAGGGTACTGTAAACTTAATTGGGTGGACTCTGGTCAGTTCATTATTTCAAATGTACTTGTATTATAACATTTAGAAATAAACTTGAATTGGGTACAAAAAAAAATTCAGCCATTTATTTTTAACCGAAAATTTTTCCCGAACTCTCATAATAAAATGATTATTTATAAAACTCTTATACGAATGTTATTAACTTACGCGTGCTCCATATGACCTTCTATTTCAAATTCGGTACATATAAACAACTATAAACTATGCAGATGTGCCATCGATGCATATTGAATAAGTCAAAATACGATAGAATCTCATTTATTCGTGAAATTACTAACCTACCCTATCTTAAGGATTATATATTAAACCTATCCGCTGAAATAAAACACAGGCCTATTGTGGTTTACGATTCCAGGTGGCTAAAAAACTATCTATATACTAAGTATAAACATAGACACGTCTAGAACACAACCGATTATATAAATTTTGCGATCAATCTATCATCGTCGTCGTCGTACTGTTCGGAGCCAAACGTCGTGACTAGCTATTGTACGTTTATTTTTGACGTACAAAATGAGTCAGCATTCAAGGCACTAATACGATGTTATATATAGTATAAATTTTGCTCTGTATTAAAATCGGAGTTACCTTGTCGTAATCGTCGTTTACATATATATATATATATAATGGCGTGTTAATATCTAGGGGGTATTGTGGAAATTATTTTAAATAAGAAAAATAAAAATAAAGATAAATGAAATAAGTTTTGGGAAATAATACAGGTTAGCGAAGGTTATAGGCTCGTGCGAGATTAGTATATGTATATATATATATATCTCGGTATTATCCGTCTATTAAGTTGCAAGTAGAACATAATAGTAATGATAAATCCCAGATTAACGGGGAAATTTCAGGAAACAAGTCGTACGTGGAGCCAGCAACCGATAATCGCGTTTTATGTATATATATATATATAGATAGATATATGTATGTATGTGTAAGTAGACAAGTGCCAGATGGAGATAAGCGAAGATAGTTAATATTAAAAATCGGTATCGTTGTTAGGAAGAGATCGTACCTTCGTCCGAAAGGTTGCAAATCGATCGAACTGCTCGTCCGTTTCGAGATCGAGCGGAATAATAAAGAGAATAATTACTTGTTTTAATAATATATCACATAGTACATTCGTCCGCGATCAAATAAAATAAAAATAATGAATTAAATTTGAAATGGTAAAAAATAATTCCGAACAGCTGAATACTATCTTACTGCCGAGATACAACGAGCGGAATATCGGATAAGTCACCACGATTTGAAAGCCGCCATCGATCTCACCGGTGGTACCATCAGGTTACGTTATTTTTCATATTTTATATTTTCTTTGTACGTCTTAATGAATTTTATGTATATATTTTGTGAATTATGTTAAATGTGAATAATTGTTAGTAAATTGTTTTTATGTTGAATCGTGTAAAATTAAAATAACCATCATAATAATTAAAATAAATAGTATTAAATTCGTAACGTACGCTAGTCATTCCGCAGGGAAATTTGTTCGTTGTCGGCTCCACGCCAAGAAGCTTAGTTTCCGGTGAATAAAATAAATAAATATTTTTTTTTGCACAGTATTCTGTGCTGGCGACTGCGGCATTTCTTATCTAGCTTTATCTGATACATTACCAGCCTACAAGTTCATAGCTCTACCAAAGAGAGGCTTTTGTGAGAACGTTGCAAATTGTCCGCAATCACAGAGTATATGTACCTCGCTCTCTTAGGTGGAACGTAATAACGTGGCGATCCTCAACGGGTTAGTACGTTATAATAATATTATATATATATATATATATATAGTAATCGATAAATTACTTTTTAAGTATACCGATTTTATCGTTTTTTATTTTTTCCTATTAATTTTCATTATTTAATATAAAATAACGATCGGAAAATATATTACTATAGGAGTTCACTTAAAAGTTTACTCTAAAAGACACGTGAGAAGACTCGATAGCCACCCAAATACTCTTGCTGGGGGATTGCTTGATACTACCGGTGACATAAGGAGACTAAAACGTCAGAAACCGCAAGATCTCATCTAGGGTCGACGTAATCGGGTAGGTATCGTTGGATACTTGTCCCCTCATGTTCAATTCTCTTAAATGTAGTGCTAAATGTCCTTGGTGGACAGCTCACAGTATTATAAAATATTAAAAAAAAATTATTTCATGTCTCTTCTATCATTCGTAATTATTGCTGCTCTCAGATATATTTAAATTCGGTTACATTTTCTATCCATTCGTTGTCATATAGTCTTTGTAAACCTCATTACTTCGATTTTTCCCGTATTTATCTTCATACCAAAACTTTTTACTTCATCGTTGACGGTATCCAGCATTTTCTGCATCTCTCCTTCCGTTTCTGCATTTAACACACCTTGTGCATAGTTTACGCAGTTAACTACTTTTCCATTTATTTTACAGCCGATTTTCTGTAACATATCATTCAAAATTATTTCTTCAACATAAGCATTGAAAAAACGTAGCGACAATGGGGATTTCTCTGTATTTTACTCCCTCGATTTTAATATTCTCACTGATTATCTGTAATATGTTCGAAAAATATACGTGCACGCTACGTATTTGTAGACCCTCTGCAAGGAGTTAGTTCGATAATAATTATCGAGTATTATTTCTACGTTAGTTTGATACATCGGTCTGTCTCGAACTCCGTGTCGCAGTGATAGTCTCTACATTCGCCGGAGTTAGTAAATAGTTAATGTACCTGGTGGAATATCATTTTTGAAATAAATCTTCTTAGGGTCGACAGCGGATAAATTACTGGACGTAGTTACGTTTTTAGTCGGAACCGGCCATAGGAAATAATCGGATCTGCATAACAGTTGACAAACGTTAAACGATGTCAAACAGGTAGCGTTAGCCGCGGCGATCGTACTACTATTGGTGTTAACGGCGATGACCGTTTTCTCGCAATAATTGTCGACACACCGATAACCGTTTATCGCGTCTGATTTCCTAGAATAGGACGAGAAATTATTATGAAATTTTAATTAAACGTATAAATAAGAAAATAATAATCAACCGTAAATTCTGTTAACGAATACGTTTCATGTAAATCGGTCCGATATTTTGATCGTATACCGTACGACCTGTTTTTCTTTTAAACGAATGTAACCGACAAAAATTAATTAACGAAAATAATAAAAAATTCAATTTCTGAAATATCATTTTTTTTTTTTTATCCTTAAGATAATTTCATAAATGTAACAATACTACGTTAATTATTATTATTTTGAAGTAAAACTTCTACTGGTACGCTGTATATGGGGAGTTAACCCATAAAATGAGCGATTATGCACATAGGCACACAGGTAGGTTTATTCTCACACTGTTGTCGGGGTATTTCTCTCATTCCCGCATGCTGTAGTCATATATATTCAGCTTACAGAAATTAGGACATATATTATATTCTTCTTCTTCGCGTGCCACCCGATTCGGGTATTGCTTAATCATCATCTATTGATTCCACTATCTGATGAAATGAGTTCCGATCTCTCTCTGAATTCCAGTCCATATTTTAATATTGTCAAGCCAAGAGATCCTTCTTCTTCCCCGGTTTTCTTCTACCATTGATTGTTTCCATTAATATTGTTATATACACGCTTAAAATTTTTTTGCGCGTTCATATTATTTCTCTTGCTATTTCGTTCAAACCTTCGCTGCACAAAGGACATATGTGTGACGTAGATTTTAGAACGAAAACATTTGAATCACCGCCAGGTCAAGTTTTAAGCCTAACGGACAATGCGTTCATTTTCTTTGTGAAATTTGTACGAAATCGAGAGTTTCGGAACTCTTTTTTGGAAAAACGTCTTAAAGTTTCACTTCTTCCATGCGCCCCGAGGCACGAAGTTTTTTTTTAAATTTATTTGTAATACGGCGCTATGTACTGCAACAAGGGCCAGACGCACAGAGACGGAGAGTTTTAAATTAGGTTCGATAGGTTGCATGGCTTAAAGAATGATAGTTTTTTTAGGTACATTTTGAAGGATTAGTGGAAGAGAACCTGGAATGAAAGGGCAGAGGATTTTAATATATGTAGCATAGTTAATTGACTATTACAACAATTGCAGAGAGGAGGGCTCTAAAGTTTCAGCAAATAAACGTGTGTTTACACGGTATAACCTATGCGTAGGCGAGATGAAATCACTTTATTTCGTCTACCAGGTATAGTGGTCATTGCTGGTTGTGAGGAACTGCTTTCAGAACACGAAGCGCATTGGATTCCATCGAAATGTCGGTCCATCTCTGGATACACTGTTTTTGAATACCTTTCACACAGACACATATATACGTAAACGTACATTTTGTATATTCATTAATTTATTTATATACAGTTCGCATAACAGTTAATGTCAATTAAATTGCGAATATGTAGCAATATATGTAATTGAATACGAGTATGTAACTAAATTAATAAACAAAATGTTAGAAAAAAATAAAAAGACAAAAAAAAAGAAAGTTATAACATAATTAAAGTAATATAATAAAAACAATAAGTAAACACATATACAAGTGCACATATATGTATTACACGATCACCAACAATATACATTGGAATGTGTCTGCATAAGCAAATAAAAAAAGTACAAATGTCCATACACTCGCTGCACTGGAAATCCTAAACATGAACAAAAGTACATGTACACATGTGAATATATATATATATATATATATATATATATATATATGAGGAAGATAAAGCTGGTCGGAAGGACGACAAATTAAGAATTATGAATCCGCCAAAAAACCGACAGCTACTATACTAAATTGAAGTCGAAAACTCAGTGAATGGGCAGTATACTATGATGAGGGCTCATAAGGAATATGAAACATATATCGTTGGAGGGCGTATAACCGACAGACGACGATTAAGGTAGATTGACAAGATGACGAACTTTCTGTCTGCTCCAGTTACGCAGAAGAGAAAATAATGACCCGTAATTCGTAGGAACGCAAAAGACGAAGTACAAGCTCGGATTAATCAACTGAGTACTGCCCATGATGTTGATAAAGATGATTATGACGTATATATATATATATATATATATATATATATTGTACGAATGCGTGTTGTATATCTATTAAACGGGAATTATGTGTGTAACATGAATATTATTGTGTACTCTAAATCAGCCGTGAGAATACACCTTTCGGAAGGAACATAGATATTCGTATTGCGTTTTGCAAACGTCCACAGGAAGATGACTGGATTGATCAAGTAAAGGCAGCATCAAGAGGATATATATGTCGGAAGCATTTAATAGGGATTTATGGAGAAAAACTATAATGCAACTTGCACTATAATACACGTTATCACCACATCCGTACGTAGGACAATGGATAGCGCGATGATGATGACGATTTTGATTTATGTGGCGTAAGCTTACTTGACGCAGTAAAATATTTCGTCCTCGGTTTGTCCGGACGGCGTTTGAATGCCCGATAAAGATCGGAATATGCCGATATAATATATTCCGGCTATCAACGATGATATCGTTAACAGTATACCAGCTGTACGTATTATACATATTTCTGTAACAAACGGAGAAATGGAGTTGTTATTTTGGAAATTTTAAAAAATCTGTTCACTACAGAGTTAAACTTCAACTAAAAATTGTCAAAAAAAAAAAATTGTGAAAACGTTAACGATTAAAAAAGAAGTTAATAAAATCTGTGGATTAATAAATAATTATTATAACGAGAGAACGAAAATCAGATATCTAGATGATTTGGTAATTGCCAATTTAAAAATCGAAGAATCTTATTATTGGACACTGGCCATGTACTACTTCATTGGCTTTCGAAAAATAACGCCTGGTTGAAATTGAAGAACTTCAGGTATAAAATTACATTTCAATGTGAATTCAATAATAAAAAATCGATATAAAAGGTGTGATTTCAGTTTTGTTTTTTTACAACTGGGCTCCAACGGCTATTAATGGATAAATTGCATATTACACGAGATGGTAGATAGTTGAAAACCGCACTTACAAAACAAATAGATATTACAAAAATAACGAAATTAACATAACTCATGTATACTAAATCAGAAGTACGCCCAGATGCCCATTTAGCTAAAATAAAAAATACAGGAAAACCACCCACAAAACCTGCATATCATAAAACCGCCTATATTTAAATATTTATTATTATTTAAGCTAATAGGACAAACAATATCTTTTATGTGTATTATTCATAAAAATAAATTTTGGACAAATTATAATGGTAGCTGTATTAATAGCGCGTGTGTTTAATTCTTTAGTGTTTTATGGCGTTTGTATTTTAGTTGCAAAACTTGTACGTGTGTAATCCTTATACAATAAAAAAATTTTGTTGTATTTTCTTTGAGAACATCGCACATACTCGATACCTTGTGTATGCGTTCCATCTTTACATAGACCGAAAATTTCAGAATTATTCTATAGCACATATTTTGTAGCCGTTGTAATTTTTGTAAAGTTTGAACGGCTAGTATAGTATAAAGCATAATTGTTCTTATTATAATTTTATAGATTATTAATTTTTTTGCCGATTTGACGTAACATTGTTTAAGTATTAGACGAAGCATAAACGGAGACGCATAAATTTTATTGCAGGCATATTCAACATGTTTACTGACCTATATCCAGTATCATACCTAAATATTTAATATAGGTTTACGTGTTGTTCACTATGACAGGTGGTAGGAAATGCGACCTTGTTTCCGCTGAATAGAATAGATTGAGTTTCATCGGAATTTATTTTGATTCCCTCGGCTATTAAAACACGAATTTAATTTAACAGAACCCTGACTTGGTGTTCTTTATACAGTGTCAGTTCGGTACGATGTACAGCATATATCATCAGCATATAATGTCATCTGTAAATGTTTAATTTCGGGAATATCATTAATAAAAAAGAGGAATAAGTAAGGTTTAACTGTACATTTACCTCGAATAAGTCGAACTAACTAAATAGGGAATTTAAGTTAGATAATTTTTTTGTATATGAAACCAAGTTGCCTGATGGTGAAAAAGGCTTGCTCTACGTCTAACAACAGTAATCCTTTATGCTTATTTAGTTGTGGTTTCACTAACTATTGTTGATTAATAGATAACATATTCCCAAATATAAACTGTTGTTCTATAAAGTAAACTTTTTTTTAGTCTACCCAGAATAATTCTTCTATTTGACTAAAGTTACTAAATTGGTTGCAGATTTCTGGGATCAGAAATGTCCTTACTTGGTTTAGCTTTTGACATTTTCCAGCAGTTGGGGAAATGAAAAAGTAATAAGATTAAATTTATTATGATTGTTAACTGGACAAAACTATTTTTGAGTACCGTACAAATATGATCTAGACCTACTGAGTTTTTATTTTCAAGTTTCTTTATGAGTGCTCGCTGACCGCTGTTAAATCATAAGGAAAAATTCTCTCGCGAGCGAATTTTTTAACTACTTTTTGGAAGAAAATATAATTTTATTACTACAGTTCAATGTTTGCTTATCCATATCGTCATACTTAGATTACTTTTCTCATTGTCTGATAGACTGTGCTAACTTTACAGCAGAGCGGTGTAAATGTGTGTGCGAATTTCTAAGCAGTGTCATTTGCTTTCGTGAGATTTCATATTTTATCATAAGATTACGAAGTTTAGAATTGAAACTTCTTCATTTATCTTTACTTCGCCCGAACACGTTAAATGTTTGTAATAGTGACTTTGTAGGAGCATTTTTAAGTTTTAGATACTTATGTCTAATATATATATATATATATATATATATATATTTAATCGGTGTCAGAACATTTGAAAACATTTTGTAATAACTTCAAGTTACGACTGATTTAGGTAGGGCCACAATTCAGCCCCTTTTATATGACCAAGTCGGTAAAACTATTCACTTTGTTCTCGAGTTGTACATTAGTTTTACAAGGGCTAGGTAGTATTCCAATGAAGAGGTACTTAAAAAGAAGTTTTCGTCTTATATAGCCGTACTTCTCTGAAATTATTAAGTAGGTTTATTGCGGTCTAATTTGTATGATTAGATAATCTAGCTGCGTGTTTATTGGCTTCTTCTTTAACTACCTCCGTTACATACGGTATTTTTAGATATAATGCCCGATTACGTACATACCGCGTTGCATCGACCAGTAAACGTTGTACGAAATTAATTTCTGTCCTCAATCCTATAAAATATTTCAAATCACAAAGCATGTTCAAAAATTCTATTAGTGGTTGGTATTAAGAGAATATATCGTCTAGCATTTCTCTCAACATGAATGGAAAAACAATATATAGACAATTATGTATATGAATTTTTGCACTTCATTACTACGGTGAATATTCTTCATTAAAATTTTCCACTGGGATCACAAGCATCTTACAATGATTGAACGGGGAATTTCAATTAAACCACCACGCTTCCAACAGCCGTACCTGATCTATATTCTATCCATTCATTCATGTTAAAATATCAACCTCCTCCCGCTAAATATTTTCCTTTACATATTCATTTAAATCTGACCTTCTAGAAGTATTCCTGATTCCTAGAAAACAGCTATCATTGTTCCGGTGTTGAAACAAAAATAAAAATAATCTGTCCCTTGCAGGAAGTTACAGACCTATTTCCTTACTAAGTGTCCTCTCCGAAACACTTGGAAAAATAGTAAACCAACGGTTTTTATCCATGATCAGACAAAATCATTTATTTATCATAATTCTAGCTGTATGGCGTAGAAAACGACCAACAGTATAAAAAATTAAAAAGACTTAACAAGCCTACAACAGCAAATCCTGATCATTTGATCATTTATGCGCATAATATGATTTTGAAACAACGCGTGGTAATAGGAGAAAATATATATATATACATTGTTTTAGCGAACCGACGTACTAAGTATTGGTTCATCGATACCAAAACTCATCTCAGCCGAAATTTGCATTCCACAAAAGGCTCCTACTTCAAGTAAAACCTTGTTCACAGTTTACATAAACGAGACAGCGGACTTTTGCACTGCTTTTTCATGGAAGATCTCGGTATAACACTATTTTCAAATCATTCCGTAAATTGATCGGATAATACTATCAATGCACTACACCAACGACCGCATGTTTTTTCTATAAATAAAACAGTTTGTGCCGATTTTAGATTAATAATGTTCATGTAGCCTAATGGCACGTCACTTCTTTCTTCGATATCGATACAAAACTAAGTCTTCAAACAGCACTCACTAGAGTTGAAAACCGGTTTAACAAATGGAAAATGAAGGTTAATGGAACAAATTCGCAAATGTACAGTTTATTAACACGAAAGTTGTATCTCCTTCTGTTGGAATCAACAATACAGAAGTACTAAGAAGAACAAGCGTGAAATATCTAGGCTTACACTTGGGTAGCCGGCTAACATGTCGAAATCGCGTAAAAATGAAGAAGAGAGAACAAGGTGCACGTATTAGAAAACTATTCTGGTTAATTGACAGAAATAGCGCGCTGCGTGTTGACAACAAACATCTTATCTATACTGCACTTTAATATTTGTCTAAACATATGTAAGTGTGGGGTTGTCCAAAACTGACAAATGTAATAATTATACCAGAATGCCTAAAATAGAATTCTTTGACTAATGCACCTTGGTGTATATATAGTAAAGCAGACCATTCACCGTGATATAAACTTTGCCTATGTATGCGAGATCGTTAAATAATGCGCCCAGTCACGCTGTGAGGCTGGAAAATCAGAGAAATTCCCTGGAATCCGGGCACGGCCGGCGAAATGCTTAAGACGTAAAAAACCCTTGGACACAATCTACGGTCGTGGTTATTGGATGTGTATCCATGGATGATATTATCTTCTTTTAAACACCGCTAAATGATCTTGTTGGTCAGCTTGTAATAAATATTAATGAAAACCAAAAAAAAAAAAATTACTGCCAAATGGTGAAGATGTTATTTAGTAGAAATATCAATATATATGCCTATATCAATCGTTATATTATCCATTATTTCTTTAAGTTTATTAAGTTAATGATATAATCTGTCATGACATCACACAATTTTCAGGATAGTTTAGGATTTAATAGTGAGACATATACACACTCAGCTGAAAAATCGATCTGTTTCATAATGTAACTTCTTATTCATTTTTCAACCGTGCCGTGTACTAGAACTAGGACCGGTTGTAAAGAAAGTAGTTTAGAATCCTATTTATAAGAATAGTTTAGAATATCAAAGAGAGTTTTGATAAAACCTGCGAATATGTTTTCGGAGGAATAGTGCGAATAAAAGAGAAGTTGGTAATAGTCGAAAGAAGTTTGCAGGCGAAGTATTCGGATTGTCACTGGAAAAAAATATATATTCGTATTGGAAAATATTACAAATATTGGTGTAATTGTACGCAATTAATATATAAATTATTACCCGGTGGACAGTCCATAGTATAATGTTTATCTGGAACATACAAAAAAATAAAATCGTAAGGATAATTGAACGAATACATATTAACTAAGTTCATGTACGAAGTACACCTGTGTGGATACATGTATACAAATGCACGCATATATATATATATATATATATATATATATATAATATGAACATATTAAAAGAAATCATTAAGAGTATTTAATTTCATTCGGTATAAAGCTTTCGATAGTTACGTCGTGAATCAATAAAAATTGATACATGTAAAACGTATGAGAGCATTAAATTAAAGTAAATACTTTAAGTAGGTTATACTATTGCGTTTTATTTATTTCAGTTTGTCGAAATTTTGACAATTTTATTCCATTTGATATATTCCGGCTCGTCAAGGTCACTTACACTTTCGTCCTAATAATGTTAATTTTTATGGGATAAATAATTTTCTCGAACTCGATTTATATCATCAAACCAACGTGTCAGCAGTCTGCCTAATCTACGGGTTCCGTCTGGTGTCCACATTATCACTATTACTCGCAAGGAGTTCCGGATGTCTCGCCAGATGACCAGCCCGTTTCCATTTTGATTCTTTCATGTTTATCATCATTATCATTTATTCTTGTCGTTTCTCCAATCCATTTATTTTCTTTCTTGTCTTTCAGTGTTATTCTAATCTCCTTTGAGCTATTTATTAGCCTCTTTCTTCAAGTGCTGCTGTTATATTCCACATTTCGCAGCCATAATTACCTTGGTTAAAATTTTTCTTTTCAAACCGATCGGAATCTTCTTATTTCGCGTTATATTTTTTAGTTTCCACATGCTAGGGTGGCTAGGGTGGTCACTTGGATTTTTCTTGTTATGTCTTCCTCCATTCTATTGTCACCTTTCATCATCTGTCCCGAGTAATTGAACGATGCTACTAATATATATATATATATATATATATATATATATATATATATATATTTATATTTTTTAAATACAACAATTCAAATTTATAAAATAACACGCAAAATTACCTAAAAATGCATTTTTTAATTTATTCAAAATCCACACTTGTATACTGCTACATTTTTAAATTAGTCGAAAAATAATGTTTACATAATTCTTCGTAAGAATTTACTATATCGTATTCATCCTTAAATTATTGCATTATTATATTTATTTATTTGCGCGTGTTCATTAGTAGGTAGCTTTAATAATACCATTTTATTATATATATATATATATATATATATATATACATGAACTGGTCCCTTTAACTAAAGCGTTAATGGAAGAATATTTAGTTACGGCGATAATGCGATACTTAGCACTAATCGGTGTACTTCAAAAATTTGCACACGATGATGTTAACAAGTTTATGATTGATTAGAAATTGTTGAGTAGTTTAGCAACAGTTTTATTTAATGCTGTGCTGGAAGAAATATTTAAAATAATTTCAGCTTCTTCCAAAACAGTTAAAAACAATGTTAATGGAATTACAATCAAAAGTAAGGGGTCTTAAAATAAATTACGAAAAAAAAAATTTACTAACAAAGGAAAAAAAAATAAAAATTGAAATGAAAGGAAAAAGCATACACTAGGTGGAGATGTTACATATTTAGGTCAAATAATATCCGTCAAAGATGCGATAGAAAAAGAAGTAAATAACCGAATAGCGATAGGGCAGAAAAAATTCCGGCGATTACGAGAAATATTTAAACGAAATATTTAAACGAAATATTTAAACGAAATATTTAAACGAAGTATTAATCGTATAAGAAAAGCACAGATTTACAATTCTCGCGTCCTTCCTGCCATGACATTGCGCAAACATGGTCACTGACAGTTAGACAAAGTAGAAAAATATTAATAGCTCAAAGAGCTATGAAAAGGAAAATGATCGGGATAACAAGGATGGACAAAATCAGTAATAAAGTATTACGGAATAAGTCAAAAACAGAAGATGCTCTCCGCAAAATACACTAAATGAAGTGGAATTGGCCTGGACATGTAGTTAGCAGATGGGCCAAGAAATGTACTGAATGATTACCAATCAATAGGAAAAGATTGAGGCGAAGACCAAAAATGAGATGGAGGGACGATATTGTCAAATACGCAAGTGCAGTCTGGATGCGTCACTTGATGGACTGGAAATGGCTAAGAGAAATGTAAACGTTCAATAAATTAGAAGAGGCCAATTTCACGGGCTTAATTTCCCTAATACTGTTAAACATATTAATATTAGTTTAGCATTAAGGAAAGCTATACATAATAATATTAGTTTAGTATTAAGAAAAGTTATACATATTAGTATTAGTTTAGCATTAAGAAAGTTATATACATATTAATACTAGTTTAGCATTAAAAAAATAATATTTGTAAATTTTAATTTAAAATGGGGAATACAGGCTATTGTAATTGTAATTGTTATATATATATATGAAATAAAATGTATCGTTGTCTTCAGTTACGTTTAAAAGAGTAAATTTAAGTGAAAATTTATATATAAAAATGCGCTTCAACGTCAGACTGGTTGAAGACGGTCGATATTGAAAATTTTCTTTTTTCGGAATTTAGTAATCTCGTCTAACAAGTAGTTTTTTGACGAGTTGATGGATAATGTATAAAACTTACTTTGTGTTAATCGTGAATCGTCAACTTAATAATTTTTAGTTAAATATTTTTCACCGTTTTTGTTAGTAAAAAAGTAACACCCCCTTGACCGAAAATATGAACTTTAAGTACACATCGTCGAAAGAACAATTTCGAAAATACGCGAACATTACATTTCGCGAAAACTATTGTTATTTTAATGGATCGGTGTGAAAATATGTTAAAACATCTGCGCCGATTAGTCTGTAAATGTGTGTGTGTAAGTTTAACGCGACTATAACAGTACGACGAGTATTATCAAGGGCAAAAATAAAAACGATATTTGTAATTGTTTTCTTTAGATGAAAAAAAAAAATTGTACAATTTTCCTACTTTCCCTCACATTGCCGCTCGTCACTTTGCGCAAGGTCGATATTTCCTAAACGATCGGTATTATATTTTGCACGTTACTAATGTCGTTCTTGGGAAGTAAATATATTTAAAATTGTGCCCGACGGCGCAGGCTCGTACATAAAGGTTGCACGGTTGCATTGTTGCACAACCACCAGAAATATCCAGAACAAATTGATAATGCATAAAATAGTTAAAAGTATCGATTATTTTATTTTATTTATTTATTTTTTTTAAAAGTGGGAGGTGGAAAATCTTCAAAAGACACTGCTATAATAAAAAATTTTGTTTTCAGCTCCCTCTATAGAACAAAAGAGAGTTTTAATATATTGATGGAATTCCCTTCACAAATGCAGGATCCTCCATACACTTACATTAACTTGTTGCGATGAAAGAAGTGATGAGATTACGTAGTCCCTTCTTCCATCAATTACAATAATTAAATAGTTTATGCCGAACTTAAAAGAATAACTTAATAATGAAAAATAATAAAAGAACGAAAAAATTAAACACCGAAACATTTGTATAAATGTAACTACACCACAACTAAAATAGCAATTAGCTTCAAGATGGAATAGAAAAGTGAAAAAAGATTGAATTATAAAATAATAAATTAATAGAAGAATGGTATCATTTAATACAAAAATCGGAAAATAAATTTAAGTACATTATAAATCGGTATTACTACTTACCAGTACAGAAGAAAATAATCTGAAGAGAAAAAGAAATGTGAAAATCTCCAAAGCAGTTGAACAGAATAAAAGAAAACTTAGAAATATAATAAAGCGCTTAAACTAAAAGGGCTACTATCATAGAAAGCTAAGTAATTTAAAGTAAAAAGAGAACAAGAAATGCAAATTGCCTTAAACCGAGAAGGCAATGAACGTTGACAAGAAGTGAAATGCAATAAAAAAAAACTCATTGGAAAAAACAAAAAAATGCAGAACTAAGAACTGAGAATCGTCAATTTAAACGGAAAGTATGGATAACGAAGATATTTTTTGGAGACATTGAAGAAAAGTTACACAAAAATAAAACCGATAAATGATGCAAAAGAAAAATAGTTAAATGGTACGGTTAAAAAAATAGAGACTCTGCTGAAGGACCCCGAAAAAGAGGTAACACTTATGGCTTATAAGATGACTGGTTAGGAGAAGATAACGAGAAAGTTATATATTAGAGACGAAAATCGAAAAATATAAACGGAAGAAGCGGGAATCAGGAACCGATGGATAGAATATTTAGAAAAGTTATATCAAGATAATGAACAACAAGAATGGGAAAGTCCATCTTGGACATGAATTCTAAATTCGAAACCGGGCTAAAAAATACGACAAGATGAAAGGCAGTGGGAGCAGAAGAACTACCGGTCTAACTAGTAGTCAGCTCAAGCAAAAAAAACAGGCAGAAATATGAAATATTGAGGAAAGGAATAATGCCCGCAGTAAAAGGTAGATTGATGATTACGCCTAAAAAAACCAGCGTAGATAAATGTAAGAATTATAAAATGATTAATCTACTGTCACATACTTAAATAAATACTCGCAAGAATGGTATTAATTCAATAGTAGATTGAGATAAACTTGGATTTCAACCAATTTGGTTTTCGAACGCCAGAAAGGATTAAGAAATATTAGCCCTACGGTCGATAATACACAAGAATTACAATCTAATAAACGAACAGTGTTAGGTTTTTTATTTTCGAGTCCTAGAAAAAGCATTTCATAGAGTCAGCTGGGAAAAATTGTTTCATATCATAGATGAAACAGAAGCACCGCACACAGAAGCGAGAATAATTGAAGCGCTGTGTACGAACCAAATAACGGGATTTAGAATTGAGAATAGGGCAGGAATACACAAGGTAATTCGACAGGTTCGCGTCATGTCATGTTCCTTTTTTTTGACATCTATAAAGAGAGCAGCCGATAAATCTCATAAAGCAAAAATTAGGAGAACGAAATATCGGAGTACAAATAAATCGGGTAACAATATGAACGATCATTTTTGCGGATGATATAGTAATCTTAACAAGTTCAGAAGGAGAATTGCAGAAATTATAAAACGTCATTTTCCGTCTCCAAATGTTAACCCCTAACAAGTAATTTCACGCTCCAGTCCAATTGCTGATGGCGTAAACTTTGTGAAGATTTGGTTCTGCGGGCTCATTACTATAAAATAAATAATGCGCGGTGCTGATGATATTGCTACAACTATGGTTAAGCACCTTCCTCGTAAAGCGATGGTCTATCTTACTAAATTAGTCAATAGCATTTTTAAATTTACTTTCCGACTAAATGGAAAATAGCGAAAATTATTATTCTCCCAAAACCTGGTAAAGATATTAGCGATATTCGTAATATTCGTCCCATTAGCTTATTATGTACTTTTAGTAAAGTCGTCGAAAAAAAATTATACTAAACCGGTTACAATCCTATTCTCTAACATATTCTCAAAAATAAACAATTCGGTTTTAGGGCTGGTCATCTAACAGAGCATCATCAGAATAACTGATTTCATCAACGATAATTTTAACCTTAATAAGCACACTGGATTATTGTCAATTGATATTGAGAAAACGTTTGATACAGTTTGGCCCAATGGGATTTTGTACAAATTAATTAAATATCCACTTCATCTCGTTAAATTAATTAGGTCCAATTTAAGCGATAGAACGTTTTACATTCATCACCTACACTTAAAGCCCTAAAACTCTTTTTGCGGGTGTTCCGCAAGGAAGTATTTTAGGTCCTTACCTATTTTTTAATATTATTAAACGATTTTCCTAATATACCCTTCGTCCAGGCGGTTTTTTATCCTGACGATCTGGCGTTATTTTGCACATCGTTCAGAATTGATACGATCTACAATAGGTTACAAAAAGCGATAAAAATACTATTTACAAGTACTATAAAAATTAAATACCGAGAAATCGCACGCTACATTGTTTACTGAAAAATTTCACTATTAATGGTGTAAATGCATTAGTTGGCAGAAGCAGGTTAACTATCTAGGAGTTATACTCTAGACTCTCGTCTTTCATTTAACGCGCACATTAATAAATCTATCGGTGACGCGAAAAAAACCATTCGAATACTTGCATCAATTTTCAGTTACCGTTCTCATTTTTCTTCAGTAAGTAAGAAATTCGCTTACACTACCACTATAAGCCCTAGTTTACGCTTGTCCGGTCTGGTGTCCGTTAGTACTTACAAAAAAACAGCAGGTAATGCAAAACCGGTGTTGCAGTCATTAAATGCTCCTCGATGGACTAAAATACAGTGCGCGCATTCCACGCAAAATATTCCTCATATTTATAAATTAACAAAGAAATTTTATAATAAATGTAAATATTATGATAATAGCTTCATTCAGATAATCGGGAATTATGCTTGATCTCAGCATGCGTTATACTAGATATAAGCATCGTTGTATTAAGCACCGATTTCTAATGTATACGATCAGATCTGTTACGATTTTTTATTTTTATTTATTTATATTCAAGTTAAACTAAATTTAATATACAATTTAATCGTTTTTTTTTTTTTTAAATTTTTCCTATTGTTATTTTGCTGGTTATTTTCTCGATTATTTCTTTATGTAAAGTCATTTGGTTGTATTTAGCTGCTAAGGATAAGGATACTTGGCATATGTGTATGTACATATAAATTCTTCATGATTTATACAATTTTGTATTGAAATAAATATAAATATACTACAGGTTTCAAAACAAGGCTACAAGACCGATCGTCTCATCAGCTTGTTACTTACCTAACCACACTATACATCGTCGAGATTTAAATATCCCATCCGTGAAGTATGATATTAAATATGCCGGTAAATATTGTCTAATTGTTATTATTTTAATATATATATATATTATATATTTATTTTATGTATTTCTTATATATATAGATACACTTTCCTAATTGATATTTAATGTATTCTTAATTGATTTTTTTATTAGTATTTTTAAGAGTATCTTTGTTGTATATACATAACCTTTTTATAAATTTTTCTTTTTGGATTGAAATTGTACATGTATATATATATACTATTTTGTTATTTTGTTTGTATAATATTAATTTTTATATTTATATGCATATTTACAAAAACTAATTTTACACACATTCATGATGGATTCGGGGACTATGTTTCTCATCCCTTATTCCATCCTATTTTTAAGTTACATTGCCGGCAACTATTACACACACTTTTTTATATTTTGTACTATATTGGATGTTTTCTTTTGTTTCAGCTACTCAACACTTACACAGTTATCTATTAATAGTTCCCTGCACCTTTATAACGACAATTTATTTAATACCAAATTTGTTAAAAAAAATATATATATATAAACCGCTTTGAGGCTCGCTCGATTGTATTAGCGATCAGTCGATACTTAACGATAGTCTGGATGTTCGTAGATTAAAACGTAGTCGACCGTTCGATGTAACTTAGCTAAACCACAGTGGGGTCCGTCTCCAAATGTTAACCCCTAACAAGTAATTTCACAATCCAATTGCTGATGGCAGTGGCGGCATGTGGTTAAAAAATCCACTATTGCCGTCGATGACACCAATTGAATTTTTAAAGGAACTAGAACTTAATAGATTCTCAAAGTCGTACTATCGTCGCGTGTCAGATCATCCCTATGAAATCGTCGTTCATTGTTAAATCAGTTTTCCTTATTACTGTCTTCACATATGCGTGGGTGTGAAAAACAAAATAGGCATACGAAAAATGGCGTTCTAGTATAGAGACCATTTGGTCTTTACGTATACGTGAGAGCGGAAAAGAATTACTTTTACGGTACAGAAACCGTTGGGTAAAGAATGTGTGAAATACCTATACGAAAAATGAGGATGACGAAAAATCAGTGTTACCCAAAGTATTGTACTAGCGGTCTAGTCGATTTCGAATTTGTAAGTTTTTTTATTAACGCGATGTTCTACATTTTAATAAGATACAACTGAATATTTTTGATTTCACGATGTGGACTTGTTTGACAATACCGAACAGACTTTTTTTTTTGTTAAAGCCACTATATATTTAACACCGTTATTTAACATGAAATATAAGTACATGCAATGAAAAATCAATCTAATTTTAATGATAATATGCGAAAAAAAATAATTTAATTTCGAACAGCAACATCGATAATAATTGAATTCAAAAGAATTCCGTCATTTCTAATTATAGGCCACTTAGTTAATTTTTCTTTAAATAATTCAAAAACGATATAATTTTATGCTTTCGCTAATGAAAAACTTCTTCTTTTACGTTAACTGTTTAAAAATTACAAATCAAAGAGAAAACTAACCCTGTTTGTACTGCGCTTTAATTTATCCGGCATTCTACTTCACAAATCTCTGCTTCAATAGGCGATCAGAATATTTAATATCACTTTTTTACATGCTGGTCATCTTACATTCTTCTTGTAATCTCGGAAAATAGAATTGGATATTCCTTTCTAATGGACATTTTTGCTCTTATCTTTTCCTTGTGGATACTTCAGGACTGCGTCCGAGTTTCGTTATTATCTGTTATTGTTAGAACCCTATTTATATACATATATATATAATATATATATATTATATATATATATATATCTACAGTCGTATATTGATCATAATTGACCGTCGTGACCATTATATAACAATCAAATTCCTCCACAGTTGTCGATCGTCTGCCGAGTGTACCAAATTTGGTATTGACAGTTTAACACGTCGGCATATTTGTTTCGTCCATCGGGTCATTGGCCGACCTTTTCTTCTATGTCCGTTCATTCTTCCTAGTGTGACTGTCCTGTCTAAGTCTCGTGCACGCATTATATGAACGAAAAATTTGTGCATTTTATCGCGTATGTCTTGTGACAATCGTTTATCTATATATATATATATATATATATATACAATATGTTTTCACGATTGTGTAAATATCGCACGCGACCGTATTTGGTGGAGTAGCCTAGTCTGTCGTGTGTCATATCATGGTCACGATACCCCTGCACGGGGTGACACGACTCACTGATGATGATATATACATATATAATTATCCTTATTTAATACTATTTCGGATTCTGTTTTTCCTTTATCATTGTATAGTGCATCGATCATTTTTTTAATCATATGACAAAGTTTGCGTGGCAGATATTTCCTTATTGGGTATTTTTTGCGTTTTTCAGCTCACTGGGCCGACCGCAAACTTACAGGTTGATTTTGTGCATGTGCAATTTTTAATTTCGACTTATAAAGGCGTTTCAATTTAAATTATTATCATTGCTATATGATGAAAGTTTGGTACGTCTGTTTGCAACTATCATGATAGCGTGCGTCGACTTAAACCTAAACTCTATTTTAATGAATTTCTACCTAAATAAATAAATAAATTAAATCCTTTATTTGCAATTGTATCAAAATTAAGTATTAATTAACTAATATGGTGCTTGTATCGAGCGATCTTTCTGAGACATGCATAATTATATTTCAAGCATGCAAGGAATCGTAAAATGCGATCACGCATGAGAGCGAGAGATATCGTTTCAATTGAAAAATTATAAAATATATAATATCGCCGTATAAAATATGTAAGCACCAAATAATGGTGATAATTAAATAGTTTTCCTGCCTAAACACTGATTTCTTTATTGTTAATTATGTTAGGCGAATATAAGACGATCGTATATCTCATTATGCCACATGTTGAAATTGTTATAAATCGCTATTTTCAAGGACTCGACATTAGGATTCATTAGTCCAACACTCTAGCAGGTAAAAAATTCTAGTGAGAAGTAAGCCAGTTTTTTTTTCTAATATGAGGAATTAGAAGTAACTTGTGCTCACTCCGTGCACATACATAAATGCACTATAACCGTCACGATATAACGAACATATATAGTAACTATTTTGTTAAAAACATATATATATAATCATAGGGAAAGAAAGAAAAATATATTAAAAAAAAAACAGGAAAAGCAAAAGAAAGAAATTAAAAAACAATTGTGAACTGTGTATTTGTATATATCGCAAAGAAAATATGAAAATAAAAGTTTAAAAAAGGAAAAAGCAAAATAAAAAGAGAGATAAAAGGAAATGAAAGAAAAAATATTGAAAAAAGGGAATGAATGCTCATGCATATGTATATAATTATATCGCTATTTATTTTTCATGGTAAGCTTAATTTGTTTCATCGCAGCATATCAATAGTATTAAATAAAGTATTTATAAATTGAATTCGGACCCCGTTAAAGTTTTATCGCTATTAAATACTTTATTACATTTTAATTAAACTTTCAACATATTTTAATGTAACAAAATACACGTACAAAAATATAAATTGCAATTTGTTCTCAACTAATTTAATATAAATACATAGTTCGGTTATCTCGTACAATCTCTAATAGCCTCTTGAGATTGTATCTAAAGTGTCTTTAATAATTTCAGTTAAGTGCAAGGTGAATGGACGAATGGCTGCGTATTTGTATACACTTGCATAATTAATCGTGTTTCATAGCTTTAATCATGATCCTACTTTCTTCAAGCTGTGTAAATCGGGTATTACTATCACATTGCCATCTGTTTTCCTCTTTAAAAATGCTAATTGGAACACATATCGAAATCATATTAATAATAACATAACATTAGGAGGTCCTTGTAAAAGTAATATGGAACTAGAGAATGAAGTGAATAGTTTTACTGACTTGGTTTTAAAAGCAGCTGAATTGGCCGTTCCTAAATCTGTCGTAACGTCAAATTATTACAAAATTTCTTCCAATATTCCGACACTAATCAAGTTCAAAAATTATATTAGACATAGATATCAAAAACTTAAAAATGCTTCAACAAAGGCACTGTTAAACCGTTTAACGTGCTCGGTAAGAGTAAAGATAAATGAAGATTGAAATTCCAATTTTAATTATAAACTTCGTAATCTCACGGTTAAAGATAAAAGTTTATGAAAGGAAATAACAGTACTTACAAATACGCACACACATTTACCGCCAATCAGCTATAATGGTAGCACAGCCTATTCGGATAAGGATAAAAGTAACTTGTTAGCAATGATGTATTATTCGCATTTGACGTCGAACTATTGCAATAATAAAATTTTATCTTCCATTAAAAAGTACTTAAAAGATTCGCCTGTTAGAATTTTGCCCGCGGATTTAACAACGGTCAGCGAGGTACGTCATAAAGAAACTTAAAAATAAAAAACCAGTAGGTCTAGATAATATACCTACAATATTGATCAAAAACTTAAAAGCGATTGTTCAACAGTCATAATAAATTCAATTTTATTACTTTCTTATTTTCTCGACTGCTGGAAAGCATCGAAAGTTATTCCTATACCTAAATCACGTAAGGACATTTCTGATCCCAGAAATCTGCGGCCCGTGTCATTACTTAGTAATTTTAGTAAAATAGCAGAAAAAATTATTTTGAGTAGACTAAAAAATTCATAGATGATGATATTTTTATAGAACAACAATTTGGATTTAGGAGTAATTTATCTACCGTGATGTAATTAGCAAGAATTAATGAAACCATAACTGATGGGTATAATAAAAATATGCATACAGGATTACTGTTATTAGACATAGAGAAAGCCTTCGACACCACTTGACAACTTCGTTTAACATACAAAATTATTCAACTTAAATTCCCTAATTACTTAGTTCGGCTTATTAAAAATTATTTAAGTAACCGAAATTTCATAGTTAAAATTAACAATGATAATTCCTACATGAAAAATGCATTAGCGGGAGTTCCCCAGGGGAGCATACTGGTACCTTTCTTATTCCTCCTTTTTATTAATGACATTTCTAAAATTAAACATTTACAGATGGCATTATATGCTGATGATACTGCTATATATTGCACATCGTATCGAATTGACACTATACAAAGAAGACTAACTCGGGGTTTTATTAAATTAAATTCGTATTTTAATAAATGGAGAATCAAAATAAATTCCGATAAAACTCAATCTATTCTATTCACGAAAAGAAGACCGCATTTCTTACCACTTGTAATAGTGAACAACAGATCTTTGGTTTGGAAAAACGATATTAAATATTTAGGTGTAATACTGGATCGGGGTCTCACATTTACTAAACATGCTGAGTATGTCTGCAATAAGACTCATGCGGCTCTGTTTAAGCTATACCCGATATTTAATAAACGTTGTTACGTCAGCTCGGAAAATAAATTAATAATCTACAAAACTATATTCAGAACAATTATGCTTTATGCTTGTCCCATGTGGTCATATACTAGCCGTTCTAACTTAGCGAAATTACAACGGCTACAAAATATGTGCTGCAGAATAATTCTAAATCTTCCAGTCTATGTAAAGATTAAACACATAGGCATGGAACTTACCATATATACACGAGGTTGTCGAACAAAAAACAAAATTCGTTTTTGATAGCTGTGCCACTCATTTATAAACGATATAAGAGATTACACACGTACAAGTTTGCCGTTAAAATATAAGCGCTACAAACACAAAAGAATTAAACACACGCTATTATACAGCTGGCATTATCTTTTATTCAAAATTTATTTTTGTATATAATACATATAAAAATTATTGTTTATCCTACTAAAGTAAATATCTATAAATTTATATATAGGCGTAGCTTTATGATCAGTATGCGGGTTTTGTTATTTCCTGTATTTTTTACTTTAGTTAAATGAGCAACTGGGCATACTTTTTAAACTAGTATACGTAGTAAGAACTGTGTATGGGTTATATATTATTTATTTGTTTTTTTTTGTAACATATATTTATTTTTTGTAAATACACTTTTTATGAATCAATCAATAGCTTAATTTGTTATTTCATTCCAACAAATAAATAACGTTAAACGAATTATTTCTAAATAGAATTTAATATTAATTTTTCGACATAACGTAATAAAATACGGATATAAAAAAATTAATAAACGCTATTTGTCCTCAACTAAATTAATATACAAATATATAGTGTTCGGTTATCTTGTACAATCTACAAATGCCACTGGTCAGGAGTTTGTTTCCTAAGCGTCTTTAGAAATTGCAGTTACGTGTAATCCTTTTAATTAACTTAAATATCTTAACCAAAATAAATTTAAATTTTAACAAAAAAAAAAGCTTAGAACGAGCGATATTAATAAATTATTACGAACATATTTAATGAAAATGAAGAATTATTAATATATAAAATATACGCTGCATGCGGCAACCGCAATGATCTTAATAATAAAATCTCTACAGTCTTCTGTCAAGATTTTCAGGTAAAACTGGCTGTGACGTACTGAAAATGTTAACATTAGTTTATTGATATCCAACTCCATTCGAACGTGCATGACAACGCGCTAATACAACGTGGAAATCGTTATTGCCGTGTACTATTATTTCGTATAAATACAGGACGGAGAGTCAACTATCAACCGGAATAAAAATTTATTATTATTTTTCGTAGATAATTATCTAGCTCAGTAAATGCGTAAATTCGTATGGCAAATTTCCCTGTACATTAGAAAAAAAACTAAGAAATAATTTTAACATTCTAAAATTAGAATAATATAGAAACAAAAGATTCAACATAAATCGATCGATGATAAACTACAGTAGCGATAAAGTCCGAACAGTAAAATTAAATAGATGACATAGCAATCGTGAGAAGTAATGAAAAAGAACAAATATAAAAATTCGCATACCGATTAATGTTAGGAAAGAGTTATCCGTACCCAATTTGGAACAGTCGATGCAAAACCGACGATAAACTAAATAAACACGCGTAGTAACGAAATTTTCTAAAATACCAACATGTAAGGTAAAAGCGGAATGTGCACATGTTCATTGATGACGGCGCGGGAATATAACGCAAGTTTATCCAGGCAGGAAAGCGACGATGTAATTTCCACGAGGTGTTGAATATTTCCCGGCATTAACGTTGAATTGACACAACGATATAAAGCACCTGTACGAAGAATGATAAAAATGGATATATTAGTAATTTTATTCGATTTAAATAAAAATTCTTCATAGTAAAATTTATCTCCGAATTAAATATTTATCGTCGTTACATGTTGCAGGAACCACGATTGACGGAACTAAAGGACAATAGAGTCGACATAGATTTACGATCAAGTAAATGTTTAGTGTCATCAGGTCACTAGTATTCCTTATACCTTTCTGAACGAAAAATATAAATAAATATAGCAAAAGTGTAATAAGAAGGATGTCTATTCGCGTGAAAGTATGACAGATGAAGATAAAAATTTACATATATAATAATAGACTGATAGCTGAATGGCGATCGGATGGCCGGTCGTATTTATATGTGTTACTTAAAAAAAAGACAAGATGTTTATATAAGGATTCATAGAAAATCCCCAACAAATATAAATACGTACATAATTGTATAACAAATTTATTGTACTACTACCAATATTTCCGATCCTGGGCATATGCAGAGAAGGATACAAAAAAAAAGGAAAAATATTTTAGTGTAGAAAGCATTCGGAAAGTAATCTAATTTCCAAAATACATATGTAACATAAAAAAGGTTTCAAATATATAACAAATATATAACAAATATATAACAAATATATATTACACGAATCGATATACAGAACCGTTTTGGTTAGCTTTACAAAAGATATAATCATGAAAATCCGGAGAAAACGACTAAAGAATTATAACCCAGGCAAGTGATAGAGAAAAAAGTATTACTAGGATTGAACAGAGCAGATAAAATTGACGGATGCAGTAAAACAAATAGCATAGTTGAAATGGATTTAGACATGTTACGCGTAAAATGGTGTTAGGTGGACAAAATATATTCCATACGTTAACGATATTCAATGGCGTACTAAGAAAGATAATTAACTAATGGATATTATGAGAAAGTCATATTTTCTGGAATAATTACAATTTGTTACGAACACTTTAATCAGTTTTAATGATATTCGAAAGAAAACATGGTAATATGAAACAAAATTCTGAACTGATGATAGACGCGTGATAAATTAAAATGTAAGACATGTACAAAATAGCGAATACGTGTAAAAGAAGTGCATTTAAAAGAAATTTTGACATGGTCGAAAATTTGAAAGAAAAACTGTAAAAGAAAACCGACAAAATGTAAAGGGAGAAAAAGGTATCAAGGCCTGGAATCAGGTTGAAATTATTTTACCATCTGTCTTCCAATGGGTTGGAACATGAGAGTATAAGAAATATTATTAAATATATATATTTTTTACTCGAGTGTAAATACAAAGCTATAAAAATTCGCTGTTGGGAACGAGTTATTTGTAACAATTTGGAATGGTCACTGTAGAATCGACTATAAACTCGCAATAAATAAACACGCGGAGTAACGAAATTTTCTAAAATATGTATACTAGAGCCAAAATGTGATCATGCCCATTGACGACGGCGGGGAATATAAAGAAATTTATTAGTCATTGAGGATATTTATCCGTGAGTTCATACGAATGATATGGAGGGATGAAGCAGATTTATAGTGCCGTCGAGAAAATACATCTCCTAGATTGAGGAATATCTTAGTGGACCTGCCCGAGTAACTTATCTTCACATCAGCTCAACAG
Source organism: Coronaproctus castanopsis (assembly GCA_032883995.1). Classification (NCBI taxonomy): domain Eukaryota; kingdom Metazoa; phylum Arthropoda; class Insecta; order Hemiptera; family Monophlebidae; genus Coronaproctus; species Coronaproctus castanopsis. The sequence continues at coordinate 16,997,145 of CM065053.1, forward strand.
CTTAATAACTCAGAAAGCGTAATGAACGCCCAGTGACATCCTAAAGGAGTGGTAAGTGAGTAAATAATAATCATAAAAGTCTTACCTGGTAATAAATCCTGGCAGCAAAAGCGACGATGTAATTTCCACGAGTGATTCCCAGCATTAACGTTACGTGCAACGCGAATCGACACAACACTATAACGCACCTGTAAAAAATAAGATAAAAATGGATATATTAGTAATTTATAAACAAACAAAATATAACACAATGACTAAAAGTTTTTTAATCTCTAAGCTTTTCGACAGTTACGTCATTTTCAAGCGCGAACAAAAATTATTACATCTTTTTTAAATATGAAAAACCAGAAATGTTTATATAACCACAACTTAAAATTTGATATACATATTTCACTAGCCAAACGTAATTATTTACACTATATCAGAAGAAGAACGTTGAAATAGATTTAAAAAATGAATGCTGCTAAAGAATATCAGATAATAAAATTATGTTTAAGGTAACGATATTCAATGGTGTACTAGAAAAGATAATTAACTAATGGATATTATGAGAAAGTCATATTTTCTGGAATAATATCAATATGTTACGAACACTTTAATCAGCTTTAATGATATTCGAAAGAAAACTTAGTAATTGAATAAATTTTGCATTTCAGACTATAGGCTAAATGTCTTCAATGGCCGGCTGTAATTATATGGCATATTAAAAAAAAGACATATTATTGTTAACGACATATAGAAAATCAAGAATTAATAAAAGTATGTATATAATTGTATAATAAATTTATTGTACTACCTATCTAGGGCATGGGTAAAAAGGAGAATTTCGTTAATGTAGATAGCGTTCGGAAAGTTATCAAAAGTTTTCCATAATAAAAATATAACAAAAACAAACTTTTAAGTTTATAACAAATGTGTCTTGCACTTATACATATGGAGAGTAAAAACCTCGCTGTTGTCTATTCCAATGGTTCTAGATTGTTATTATGTGGTGTGTGTTTGGTATATGTGTTCCTTTACTAATGCACATGTAGTATATACGTTAAGGTTTATACTGTATTTATTAATTTGTTGCAGATTATTCATCCGTTTATTTCGAGTAAGATTGTGTGAATGGGGTGTGAATGATGTATGTTTTAATGAGTGTGAGACTTGTGAATGAGTGTAGTTTTTTGTTGTGTTTAATGGGTGTGAGGCTGGTGAATGTGTTCAATGTATTCTTTTTGTATTTTATTTTTTTTTTACTTTTAATTTTATAATTCAGAATAAATTATTAATTGTATTATTTTATTTATAAGCCTACACTATAATTGGCTGTTAGCTGTTGTGTGGCTTCATTAAATAAATAAATAAATAAATAAATAAATAATTATGAATATCAGGGGAACACAATGGAAGAATTATAACTATTATCGAGCCAAAAGATAAAAAAAAATGAAACTAGGATAGCGAGGGGCAGAAAAAATTGATGGATGCAGTAAAACCAATAGCATAGTTGAATTGGATTTGGACATGTTTCGTGTAAAAAAATGTTGTTAGTTGGACAAAATATATTCCAAACCAGCGTCTATTACAGCGTGAAAGGAAAAAAGGCAAACCAACAACATAATTGCAGGGACGAACTGGATCGGAATCGATTTAGGACAGTAATCTTTGCGAAATATTTGAGACACGACTATCAGCAGCAGTGGCAGATATTTAGTCATAACGTTATAACGTGAATGTGGCCATCTAAAAATTTTATTAAACAGAAAGTAATAGTCAAAGTCGTATATAAAAAAGGAATTGTACACTATATCAGAAGAAGAAAGTTGAAATGGATTTTAGAAAATGAATACTGTTAAAGAATTATCAGAGGTTAAAAGTATGTTTAAGTTAATAATATAGAATGATGTACTAGACAAGATTATTGGCAAATTGATATTATCAGAAAGTCATAATTTATGGAATAATATCGATTTGTTACGAACACTATAATCAGTTTCAATAATATTAAAAAGAAAACACGGTAATAAGAAACAAAACTCTGAACGGATGACGGAAATGATAAATTGAAATGTAAAAGATGTACAATGTAGCGAATACGTATAAAAGGGGTGCAGTATTTCATGGCTGACTTAAAAGAATGTTGTCTGAAAGATAATAGACGAATGGATTATCTAATAGATACGTGTACATGGAAGATGAAAAAATTCGAAGCAATATTTTTAAAAGAAATTTTAAAGTGGTCGAAAGTTTAAAAGAAAAATTGAAAAAAAAAGAACACCGACAAAATGTAGAGGGAATTAAGGATATAAAGGCTTTGAATCAGGTTTAAATTATTTTACCAGCTTTCTTGTAATAGGTTTGAAGATAAGAGGATAAGAAGTATTATTAAATATATATTTTCTTTACACGAGTTTAAATACAAAACTATAGAAATTCGCTTACCGATTGATGTTGGGAACGAGCCATCTGTAGAAATTTCGAACGGACGACGTAGAACCGACGATAAACGCGCACTAAAACGAACACGCGGAATAACGAAATTTTCTAAAATACGAACGTATAACGTAAAGCCGGAATGTTATCATGCTCATTGATGACGGCGCTGTAACATAAAGAAATTTATTAGTCATCGAGGATGTTCATCCAGGAGTTCATCGGAATAATATGCAGGAATGGAGAAATTTTGTGATGTCGAAAAAATACATCACCTAGTTTGATGAATAAAAGGGTAGAGCGGAACAGCTTAATAACTCAGAAAGCGTAATGAACTCCCGGTGACATCCCCAATGTGTGGTGTGTGAGCAAATAATAATCAGAAAATTCTTACTTGGTTGTAAATCCCGGTAGGAACTGGACGATGTATTTTCCCACGAGGCGGTTTGATTTAAGTAAAGATTCTTCATAGTAAAATATATATCTGAAGTAAATTTTTATCGATGTTACATGTTGCAAGAACAACAATTGGTGGAACTAAAGTGACTTTTCATCTCTCAAATGTGTTAACTACAAAGATTTCAACCATCAATTTTAAAATAATACTAATAAATTTAAGGAAACTCTCCAAAGGCGTGGGTCTCTCAACAAACTCTTATTTAAAATCTGGCACCTCTAGAAGAAGGAGCCTCGTCTGTTGTACTTCCACAATAATCCGTGTAAAAAAAGGAAAAAATGACTCCTATCTGGCTTCTTAAAATTGTATGCTTTAACGCAAATGGTTTACTCCTCAAGAAAATCAAATTTGAGTCCTTCCTTCATATGCATGATATTGATGTAGTTCTACTTTCAGAATCACATCTTATCAGCTACATAAATAAGCTTACTTTTCGTAACTACTCATTCTACATTGCTAACCACCCCAGTGGATGGAAAGAGGAGGGTCTTGGGTCAGTGTTAAAAATGTAAACATTGTTCTAATGGTATGTTTGGCGGTGGCCATTTCCAGACCTCAATTACCAGTTCTAACTGCCAGTTTATTTCACTAGTCCTACTCACTGGCCCTCAGGCATCAATAAGACACCCGACATCATTGACTTCTTTCTTACCAAGGGTATTTTTAAGGTTGAGTGCATAGCCGATCTTAGCTCCGATCATTTACCCATATTGCGATCATACCTTATCTCACAAGGCAAAATCAATCATCCTCCACGGTTGGCAAATAAAAGTACTGACGGGAAATGATTTCGAAAACTAATGGATTCCCAGATTAACCTCAATATACAATATCATGTTCCGTCAGATATCGATGCAGCAGCTGAAAATTTATCATCTCTTCTATTACACTGTGTGCAGTCTAGTACTCAGTATTTTAAACAAACCCCAGCTGAAGTCAGATATTCAAATTTCATTCGTCACTTGGTCCATCGAAGACGCCAAGCAAGGAAAGCCCGGCAAGATACCATTGAAAATGAAACAGTTTTCAATAAATTGTCTAAACACACTACACATGCCATTCGTCAGTGGAGGAACAAATTATTTTCCAATTACCTACTGTCCTTTGGCTCCAATAAAGAAGCGAACTACTCATTATGGATCGCCGCTAGGCAAATTTGACGTCCTATTCGGCCTTGTTTTTTCCTTTGAGGAAGGAAGATAACTCATAGGCTCGGAACGATTCTGAACAAGCAGATGTTTTTGCCCAACATTTTGAACATTTTTTTGAGTACAACAGTATTCAATCCTCAATATCTCTTTCCTGTCACATTACATCGAATTACAGAATTAAACCAACTTTTCCCTCGAAGTAGTCAAGATTATTGATAGCCTAACAAATCACTGGGTCATGGTAGACTTTCTCTTGTTGTGTTCAAAGAATTCTAAAAAAAAAAAAGGATTGTCTATATGCCTGTATTCATCAACGGTATGTACCTTGCACTTGGAAGATTGCAAAATGATCATGATTTACAAACTAGAGAAACCAGCCGAGGATCCTGGATCTTATCGGCCCATTTCCATATTATCTATCATTGCGAAAACCTTTTAAAAAATTTATTTCACAGCGACTTCGGACCGTTATTTTAAACAAACATTTAATACCAGGTGTTCAGTTTGAATTTCGTGAAAAGCATGCAACCGTTAAGCAAATTCATCGTGTTATACAAACTTCACTCAAGTACTTGAGAACAAATAATTTACTACAGCAGTTTTTCTAGATGTCGGTGCTGCTTTTGATTAAGTTTGGCACCTTGGTTTAATTCACAAAATTAGAAGATTTTTTCCACCGGGCTTTTGCAGACTACTCATTTCATACATAATTGATCCGACAGTTTTATATACGTCTCGGATCAGCTAGTGTGCACTACATTATCATTCGCGCTGTTATTCCACAAGGTTCTGTACTTGGTTCTATCCACTTTTTACTGTATACTATGGATATTCCTCAAACACCTGAGACGACAACAACAAGTCTTTTTACCGACGACACTGCAATAATTTCACATAGTCGCAGTTATGATACAGCGTATGTATCCTTTAAACAGTTGTAGACAATATTTCAACCTGGGCTCATAATTAGAAAATTAAACTAAATAAGAGCAAGTCAGTACGAGTATACTTTGCTCACCGACACCATGGACACGTTTCCAATTTATTTAGAAGGTAAACCGGCTGCACGCTACTTAGGTCTGCTTCTTGTCTGTAAGCTCAATTGGCATGAACATATTAGAGGACAACGCAAAATGTTAGACCTTATGCTCTCCAACTTTCGATGGCACCTTCAGCCTCATTCTGATCTCAGTCTTGAAAGCAAGATGCTCATCTATACTACAAATTTCTGACCAGCATGCAGCTATGGCGCAGAGGTATGGGGAACCGCACCTGAATCCAGTTTGAAATTCTTGAAAAATTTCAAAACAAGTTTATGCATACGATTTCAAGAGCACCTTGGTTTGTTTCGAACTTCTAATTTCGCACCGATCTCTAAATTGATCCAGTTCCTGTTATCATTCACCAGAAGGCAAACAGCTACATAAATCGTCTTCACCTCCATCCGAACGTTGAAGCAGTTTTACTATTAGATGATTGTAAAGACACCCGTCGGCTAAAAAGAAAACATCACCTGGATCTTATTAATAAATAACTATATTTTTTATAAAATAATTTAACTACTAGTGAATTCCTCCTATAACTAGTTATGTCAAATGTAATTAGTTTTAAAGTCCCAATAAAATCTTTATTCAACAACAAAATATGGAATAAAGTAAAACTAACCTCTAGAACTGTGCAGTATATTATCAAATATAGAGGAACTTAAGCGTATGTATTACAAATAAAATATTCGAATCAGAATATTATGTGAAACTTGATTAAAAACACGACACACATTTCAACTTAAACATTATAACATTATCTGGTGTCCCGGTGAAAGATCTGCCATCTTCATGCATGAATCCCTCACTTATAATCTTAATTTCACAGAAAACTTTAATAATAAAATACAAATAACTTGCGTTGATATACATAAACCGATAAATACAATAACTATAACGGCAATATATGCGTCATCCAAACATGAGTTAACGCACGATGGGAAGTTATTAAATCAAAAATTATGAACGATCGATACATAATAATGGGAGATTTAAATGCCCACCATACTACATAGGCGAACAGTAATAATAATTTAGAATGGGTAGAACTACGACAGTTCATTGACAATAACAATCTAATAAATATGAATCTTAATAAATATACACGTATAGCTAGGGACGAATAACAAAATTCCAACAAGATTTAATATTATGTACGGCTAATGTTTCACTAAATTCTACGGCAAGTATTCACAATGATCCAATGGGAAGTAGCCATATATCGATTACAATGGGTTATATTATTTCGAAAACAACAAAACAACGTTAACAAACAAAACAACCAACAAAATCAGCTATATGATACAATAATAGGAGCTCCACAAGAAGCAGTACTCTCATCTGTATTATATATAAGGGGAGCTCAAGGGCGCGAGCCTCCTTGTGCGAGTTTTTAAGAAATGCATATTATTTAATGACTTAAAAAAAATCAGTATACGGAATAGAACTTTTAATTTTAAAATAATTTTTTTGTAAGAATTCATTTTAAAAAAGAATGCAAAATATGCGTTTTTTGCGCGGATTCCTTAAACGAACAGCTAAAACAACGGCTAACAATCGTCGGATTTTTTTAACTGTACTGGAACTATGCAATCGACTCGCGTCAACGTCGTCGATAGCTGATTTTCCGATCACGTGATAATAACCAATAATACAGTACGTGGGCTATTCAGAATTGAGCCCTCACACGGTATATAGAATACATGCGAAAAACGAAGAGAACCGAAGTTTCCCGAGCGTAACTCGTCTGAGGGCTCTAGATAAGTGAGCCCTCGACTATTTCACACGCGATTATAACCAGTTTTAACAATATATTTGCGTTGCGCATCGTTGTTTACTTATCGAAAAACACGTGTTTTCATTTGCCGTTTTTTTGTTTTTTTATCCTTCTTTCTCTTCTTTAAATAATCCATTTTACAATATCGATTGTGTTACTTAACTGAACGCAAGCACTGCTTTTCGCCGACACTTATTTTACAGTAATTTTTCAATGTGTAATATTTTTTATTTATCTAATTAAACGTTTAAATTTAATTATTGTTAAACGTTGATTTTTAAAACATAATGATGGATAATAAAATTAGTAATATTTTAAAAGGAAATTTTAAAATGCTTCCATTATCAGAAAAGGTTAGAATTAAGAAACTAGGGAGACCCACACCCATATTAAATTTGAATCAACAAGATAAAGTAGGTACACGTACTTTTATAAGACATTTTCCAAAAGAAATTTACAACAAATTCAAATGGATATGCAGATGTGAGGTAATTAATCGCTTTTTCTGTTTTCCTTGTGTACTTTTTTTTAAAGATGGAAGTGACATGACATGGGCACGATTACGATTTAATGATCCAAAACATTTAAATCAAAGAACAAAAAAGCACGAACTATCAGCTCGTCACATGAATTGTTGTATGGAACTAGGTTTAATAGGTTCTGTAAATATTGCGCTTAAATTAGATTCTGCTTATAGGTTAAACATTATTAAACATAATGAAGAAGTCGCTAAAAATAGATATATATTAAAAAGAATAATTAACTGCATAAAGTTTTGTGGTAAGTTAGAACTGGCTCTAAGAGGACATAATGAATCTGAAGATTCCCAAAATTGTGGTGTTTTCAGGGAATTAATTGACTTCAGCAGAATTAGATACCATTTTAAAAGAACATTTAAATACTGCCACTATTTTCAAAGGTACATCTAAAACCATACAAAATGATATCCTAGAAAGTATGCTGGAAGTGTGTCAAGAAGAGATTAAAAAAGAGATTAAGGAAAATGAATTTTTAGCTATTCAGTGTGATGAAACCACAGATATATCGAATCAGTGTCAAATGGTAATAATACTAAGATATTTACATCATGAAAATATACATGAACGGTTTTGGAGTTTTTTAAGAATAACTGATAGGTCAGCTGATGGTTTGACGCAATTCATAGAAACTGAATTAGATAAATTAATTGGAGACTCGCCTTTCAAGCTAATTGCTCAAACTTACGATGGAGCAGATGTAATGAGCGGCTCTACAAATGGTGTGCAGGCAAAGATAAAACAAAAATATAAATACGCTCATTTTATTCATTAACTGAATTTAATTATGCAAAAAGCAACAAGCCAGGATTCCAAAATTATAATCTTTTTTTCAAATTTGTCCGCTATACCAAGCTTTTTTTCAAATTCGACTCATAGATGCGATGTACTACAAGAAACTGTAAATAGGAAATTACCTAGAACTGTCACTACACGTTGGAATTATAATACGCGTACAGTAAATACTGTTTTCGAAAATCGGGAAAAATTAATAGAATGTTTCGAAGAACTAGAAGAAAAATCTAACAAAAATATTACTTGCAAGGAAGCATATAGTTTACAAAGAACCTTACAAGACCCAGATTTTATATTTTGGCTTACCTTATTCCATAAAATTATGCCACATGTAGATGTACTGTTTAATCAATTTCAGTCTAAAAATAAAGACAGCACCCAGCTTTTAAGAGATAAAGAAGACTTCGAAAAAATTGTATCCACTATTCGATGCTCAAATGTAACGCAGTTCAAAATAACCGATAATGAAAATAAACGACGAAAAGTGGATCAAGAAAATAAAAATTTGACTAAAGAAGTATGCGACACCATAACGTTTCAAATGAAAGACAGACTGTCTTATAGGGGCCACTTAGAAGCTGCATTATTAGTTTCCAATGATAATTTTTCAAATTATTCTAAACAGTTTCCCACATCAATTTTTGAATCCGTAATTAAATTTTATCCCATGTTGAAAAAAAATAAGTTAAAGACTGAACTCGAAGTAATTTATTCAAGATCAGATTTGCAAAGTATTATTGGTTGTTTAAATATGATGTCTTGGATATTTCAAAATGAATTATACGAAACATTCAGCGAAACAGTAAAACTGATCAAAATTATTCTGGTTACTCCAATGTTAACTGCCGAAGCAGAGCGAGATAGAAGGTTAAACTTTTTATATAAAAATTAATTCTTTTAAAAACTGATTTTAGTTATCATATTTATCACTTTTTTCTTTTTTTATGCTTTGCTATTTATTGAATTTGTGTATATTTTTTCGGATTAAATATTCGTTATCGTCGTTATTTCTGCCCGACGGAGGATTTTAATACATTTCGTACTTTGGACTATTAATACAAGTCATTACGAGCAGTGGTCATTTTCAACTTTGCCTCTTTTGCCAAAGTCCTTATACATCAGCATAAGCAATCCTTCTTTAATTGTACATTATAAATATTATTCCTTCCTTGACTTTATGACTGTTGTTTTTTTCCACATTTTGTAAAATTTCATTAGTTATACAGTGCATTCAATAGATTATCATTTTTTTTTTAATTAAATAGAACGTGAACGTATTAAACCAATTTTATTTAGTTTAAAACATGGACAAAAAAGTGAGGTAAGTTTATGTCATTACATTTTATAAATTATTATAGTTTTACATTAGAGCCTCCCAAATTAACTTGTAACGAGCCGCCACTGATATATATATATATATATATATATATATATATACTAAACAAATTTATCAACTGGATTTTAAAAATATAAAAATACTACAGTATACTGATGACGTAATAATATACTCGATAACCACAAACTTTAATGCAGCAATAAATAAAAACCTCAAGAATAAAATTGAACAATTGCGAAACATTACAAACAAGTTAGAAGTTGAAATATCGCTAGAAAAAACTGAAGACACAATATATACACGACATCGGATACGATCTAATCCATTAATAATACTATATGGGAAAATCAAATTCACCAACGAAAGCAAATATTTGGGAATTACATTTGACGGTAGATCTACTTGGTCTATTGCGATGGAGAACATACAAAATGCGAAAATGGACCTAATATATTACGAATGCTGAATGGTACCAAATGGGTCTAAAATAAAATAATAAGAAACCTAAATATAAATCATGGGCCACATTCAAGCGAATACCAGGACATAATAACCGGAAATAAGTTTATTGATAAATTAACACGAAATGTTAGAATCGATCGAAAATGTAAAAAAATGAAGTACCACCGAACAGAATATATATCTACTATTAAAATTAACATAATAACAAAACAGAAAATGGAATTTGAACGTACTAGTACACATATAGGAAAATATTACTACATTGTTAAAAAAAAAGACGAACATATTAAAAATCAGTTGTATACTCGGACTAATTAAAAATTTATAAAGCGCATATATATGAAACAGATTATGCAGATTATGTAAAGACAATTACGAAGAAAATATAAATCACCTTTCACGGCAATGTAATACATTTCAAAACCAGAGGAAATGGTTTACAGATATAGTCCAGCAATATCATTCGCTACTTATCCACATAATAATTGGTCACGCTGGTTCACGGGCCACGAGATAAACAAAAGTTTTTTCAGATAACCTCCGACAGAAGATGGATCTACAAGAAAAAGAAGATAATTTTTAAAAATAAATTTTCACATTGACTGCTAGGACGAATATGTAAAAATTTATCCGTGGATGTTTATATCTTGAACGAAGATATACAGCGGTTTTTGTTTTAAAGTTTGATGATAATAATATTCAATACGTAATTATTAAATCGTTTTTAACAATAAAATATCGAGTAGTGACAGTTTTCAATTACGGTTTGTCACGGTTTACAAATAATTTTTGATTAGCTAACGCAAAAAATCATATCCACTCACAAGATCTTATTTATATTAAACTCTTATATCTTGTTACGTAATCTTGAACGATTTTTCTATTTAAAAATCCTAGTACTAAAAATTACCTTGTTTTTTTTTTAATGAACATCATCCCACGTTTCCGCACGAAGCAAAAATTTTACCTTTTACTAGTACGAAATAAACTGTTACACGCTACGTGGTACAACCACTATGACAAAATCACTTATTTTTTTATTAAAGGGTATAAAAATATTTATGAAGCGCGTTAAAAATTATCTGGAATCATCTAAAAACCATTAGTGTAAATAAAGTATTATTACTTCCTTTAGTCGTTGCTTTGTATCTTAAAAACGGCGGTACTGATGAAAATTAACTTGGAATTATTTATTACGCTATGTAGCAATTTTAGAATTTTTTTATCAAAAATTGATGACTTGAAGAATTGAGATCTAGTAATTATATTTTCTTAGAATTCCTGAGTATTCGTTACATAAACTGATCGGATTAAAATGTAGAAAGTTAATTTAACAATAGTGCCGAATTCCTTTTGTAATCTATGTTGTTAGAAACGTACACATATTTGATTTAAATTTAGTGAATTAATTTGTGGCCTCGCATAATTTACAATCCGTATTTCCCTTTACAGTCGGATTTTTTAAAAGAAAAATATATATATTTTTTTAAAAAACTTCTATATAATATTTTTTCTTTAGAATGTTTGTAGCTACAACAACGGTTTAGTATATTAATCTAATTTTATTTATAGAGTTCGTATTTGTTTTCCCTGTTAAAATCTAAAATGCAAGATAAGCCTTCTGTGGTTAACGCAATGAATAACAGTGTTAGTAAAATTTTAAATAACAGAACTTCGTAGGTCAGGTTGAATAATTTCAGATATTAACCATGAAGTTTATGTCAGGAGGCAATTTTACAAATCAGCTTTTTTATTATATATAAATCGAAATTCTAGAACGATACCGAATATAAGTTTATTGGAAAATATTAAGCGATAGAATTAAGATTACTTCGATAAATAAAGTTCCCCTATTCTATTAATGGTTCAAATGAACTATAACGTATAAATTTTTAGATTCAACCGACTGCTGCAAAAAATTAAACGTGAAAGTTTAAAAAAAGAAATGAAAACACAATTTCTATCGAAAACCGAAATAAGGCGGTCAAATTTAAAAATTTCAATCAATTCGAATGTATTCATACTTATTTTATAATAATATATAAAAATATACGCTTTTATATAACAAAACAAGAAACTTACCCGCACATTTTGTACACAGAAATCTATACCAAATAGGTTGCTTCAAGATGCACGCAATAAAAAGATAAATGCGTAAATTACGTTGCCTAATAAATTAATGATTTCCATAATTGTCATTATTTTTTAACGAGCACTTTTTAAAATGTTAGAATTCAACTGAAATTTATAACATTTTTCTCATCGTCTACCGATGGACGATTTTTAATATAAATACACTTTTTTTTAATATAAATACACTTTTTTAAATATAAATACACTTTTTCAAATATAAATACACTTTTTTAAATATAAATACACTTTTTTTAATATAAATATACTTGTACGATAAAAATGGCCGACGTTATTAATAAAACGAACAGATCAAATCACGAAGTAATTAAAAGCACCCGTCAAAACGAATTCAGTATCTTATTTCGTCTGTACCGTGTGGTGGGGATAAAACGTACACGACTGTCGGCTTAACCCACAAACACATTCGTGTATATATACGTGTGTGTGTGTGCATCGGATAACACACATACCAATGACTCAAAGGTATCCGCGTATATAATAGACATTAATCACATTCACATTACTCATCAGATTAGCAGCATACTGAAATCGTTCGAACCAGTGTGGCCACAACGTCTATATTGATTTTTTTTTGCGGAGTAAAATAATTATTAAACTATTCGAGTGTACTATAATTTTTAATAGTTTTTTATTATTGAGTTCATAGAACCACCACCAAAATTAGTCATTTTTCGAACACAAATCGCATAAAAACGATTAGTGACGGAATTTTTTGTCGTTGGCGGAACTTAATTTTTTTTTTAACGAAAAGCGGAAAAAGTTAATGAGTAAAAACACCGATTGCCTAAAGCTAATGACACAAATTTCAAATTTTGTCGCGCGAAAATTTTTCATCGCTAATCGCAAGTATACGCGAATGTCATTTGTATTCTTGAAGACAAAATAAAATTTAATGCAACTAAACAAAAACAGGCGATTAAATTACAAACAAGATAATAAAATATAAAATAACATACTTGCCAGAACATTCATCATTACCGTCTTCATGATACAAGAAATACATAACGAACAGCATTAGAGCAATGAAATATATATTTCTTTATTTTTAATTGAGTTTAGGTTATAAAACCATTACTACTCATTGTACATATAAATTAATATAAACTAAACGCTAACGCTAATAAAATAGAAAGATAAATAACTAAACTAAGACATATAAGGAAAATACACGGATGTAAAGGTTACAAAATAATTTAAATATAAAAATTTCAATAGTTAAAATCCGTACTATATCTAGCATCGTTATGTGATTTATTGTGCATCTCCTGGAATAAACTCTTAATCCCTCAATCAGTTTAGTAAACGCTGTTTATCCGCGCACAGAGTATGGAAATCGCAGAATATTTGAGGGGAAAGTTAGGTATAACACGATCAGTACAGAGTAGTCAGGTCTGAGTAATAAGAAATATAATAAATTATAAAAGTCTACTTTAATAATAAATAAAAATAAAACAAACTAAAATACATTCAATGACGTGACAACGGAAAATAAGATCAACCGAACGCAGTACATATGGGTGAATACGAAAATGGGACCGGAGCGTCACCGGCGCATAATTCTGACAAGTCCGCATTCCCGCTCGACATTTTTCAGATAATCATAATATACAACTTACGATAATAATAATAATAATAATAAACATCTAGTGATAATAATAATAAACATTTATGAGGAAAATAATTCATAAAAATAAAAACCTTGGAGAAGAAAATAATTATTTTACAGTCTGAAAAAAATAATATTTTCCTAGGTTATGTATGTATAAACAACACAAAATAAAATCGAAGTTGATTACTGACAAATTTTTTATTATATAAGCGAAGCTTTTAGAATAGTCATTTTCATGCTATTACCAAAAACGTTACAAATAAATTAACAAAGATATGAATAAGAAAACTTATAAATATCGATACATTGAATAACCAGATGTAAAAAAAATTTTTTTTACAAATAAATTAATTATAAAACCGATTTTAAAATTAATTCTTCCTCAAAATTAATCGTATTATTTAATAAATTATTATTACTTCTATGTTTTATAATTTGTAGTTTTTCTAATAATTTTCTTTTTTTAAATTTATATTCTATGTGTAAATTTTTATATTGTCTGTAAGGTTTTCTAATGTTTTTCTTCTCTACAGTGTTTTCCATAAAGTGACGTATCATCATTTTCATTTTTATATGAATTAAAGTGTTCTCTTAGTCTATCATTTATTTGACGTCCTGTTTCACCTATGTGTAAAACTTAATACATTTTGTGCAGTTTATTCTATATATAAACCAAACAAAATATAACACAATCATTAAAAGTTTTTAATCGCGAAGCTTTTCGGCAGTTACGTCATTTTCAAGCACGCACATTTTTTTTACATATGTAAAAAAGGTGTAATAATTATTGTGCGTGCTTGAAAATGACGTAACTGTCGAAAAGCTTCGCGAATAAAAAATTTTAGCGATTGTGTTATATTTTGTTTGGTTTATAATTAATAACATCACTACTCTCCAATATATTCAACATTTATTCTATATACTCCTGATTTTTGTAATACCATATTTTCTTCTATTTTATTGTTGCAAATTGATTTAAATAATATTTGATTATTATTTATTGCTATCATGATATTATACTTTTTAAAGATTTTTAAGAATTTATACCTGTATTTTCCTATATATATTTCCTAAATAATTATCTTTTTATTTTTTATTTTGTAAAGGACTGTTATTTTTTGGTTAGGTCCATAATTGATCTACTATATTCGGATTGTAATATATATATATATATATATAAAACATATATAGATATATAAATAACATTGCCCATGCTATAACCTTGTAGAAACGGCTGACCAAAAATTGTTCCCAGAATTTTAAAAATCGAAAACGGAATTTTAAGTTCTCGATTTCTCGCTACCTGTTAATCTAGATAAAATGTACGTTATTACATTAATAATAGACCTCGACGTCTAATTTCGTCTAACGTAAACCTGAACCCCCCTATCTATCAAACGACACTTAAAAACGGCCCAAAATTCTTAAACCATTTAATCCCCATTTTCTCGATGGGTATTTTGTTTAAAATACGACTGTAACGTCATAAGACGCATATTTCAATACCACTTAACTTTCGTGTAAACAATTTTCTGCGATTTCGAAACGATCGTGAATTATCGTGAGTCGAATTTAAAAAAAAAAAACAAGTGTGTGTGTGCCTATTTGTCATTTTTGGGTTCGGTTTCAAATTTTTTTTCGCGGTTTTTCCGCTTTATACGATAGATCTTATATAGAAATGACGATTTAAAGAGTAAAATTGTTTAAAAATAATTACGTCGCGCGTTATGCTCTGCCAAAAGTGGCAAGTCGGCAATTTTTAAAAATTCGCAGCTCGAGACCTATCGAACGTAATGAAAAACTGTTTTTCATTTCGAAATCGTCATTTTAATATCTCGTAAATCGGTTCTATAAAAATTTTTCAAATATCAAAATTCAATAAGTCACTTCCTCCAAACCCCCAATTTTTTTTTCGAATTACGACGACGACGAATCTATTTAATAGGTTTTTCTATGCATATCTAATTAGATAATAATAAATTTTATATAGAGACTTTGTATGTATAATTAAAATTTTCCGCTATAGGATCAGGTGGAAAAAAAGTCGAATACCTTTAGATGGTCGGACGAATAATTATACGGCTATTAAAAAAAGTTGGAAAAAGGGATGATTTGTAAAAATTTCTACTACTTTAAAATTAGACTTTTCTAAGACCCGAGTGATAGTTAAAGGGATAATATTTATGACGGAAAATGTTCGTTAGGACATTTAGAAAATTCTCACGGGACAGATTTTCGATTTTGGCCATGTTTTTTTTATAACGTCCTAAGTAAAAAAAGTCCGATTTTCGGCCGATTTTCAACCCTTAAATACTGCGGGGTGGGTTTGAATAAGTATATATACGCAATAAAATCTCCGTAAGTGACTTAGTCAAATGTGTGAATCTCCGACAAATGTCATAACACTTTACGTGGAAAATCGCACCGGTTTCAACCACATTTGTGGTACAAGGGATGATGGATTTTAAGGGTAGTCTTAGTCTAGATTTGTAGCGACAATTCCGACGAACATTTTTTACTACGAAATTTCTTGGATCCGACGTATATTCTGTTTGTTAGAGAAAAGGGCAAATTGTTGATAGTATATATATAAAAAAAAAAAATAAAATATATAAAAATAATTACGAGTATTATAAGCGAAATATACAAAATTGTCAACATTTTATTATCAAATTATAATGACCCAACAAAAAAAACCCGTCTATTTTTTTTAATTCGATAATATTTTAATAATAAATTAATATTTTATTACAGATTTTATTAGTTTGTAATAAACTGATTAAAATTAAATAAATTAGCTTAAAATATTTTATTATAAATTAAGTTTTATAAATATTGCAAAAGTCGAGGTATGAAGCACACGAATTATAAAGGAAGACTATTTTATAATATTTTAATCTATTATTAATAATAATAATAACTACTTTCCTTTTATGATTTTCAGACGGGGCGCGTTGCATAACTTACAGTTTGAAGGTCTATCTGTTCTGAGCATGCCATTCATGCATTAGTTTCAACGGTCAAGCAATAAATTTTGGATGTTTGTGCGACTGTTGTGATTTCATATGATATCAAAGGCGCATTTGACAATTGCTGTTGGTCCGCAATAGTAGATGTCTTTAATAATAATTCTATTAATCCATATATATAGTTAATGTTATTATAGATTACTTTAACAATCGCTCTGCAGTACTTTGGATCATCATCTGGTACAAGGATACCAACGTGTGGTGCTCCACAAGGGTCAGTCCTTGGGCATACTCTGTGGAACATTTTGTATTCCACTGTATATTACAGTGTTGAAAAATTCTGTTTCGATATTAAAGCCACATGTGAACTAATCTCCCATGCTGATGATCTGTGCTTAGTGTTTAAGGCAGAAAGATTATCGTCATTGCCACTTCTCGCATGTATTTCTAAATACCTGGAGAGTGTGGTGATGGATATAGGTCTTAGCTCTTCTCCTACCAAATGCAGGTTTTCTGTGTTTGATAATTCCTCGCTCGTTGGCCGAGTCAAGGAACCTGAATTATTATCAGATTCGAGTATCTTGCATACTACATCTTTAAAATACCTAGGTATAATTATCAATCTAAAATTATCATTTATCCCTCATTTCTAATACATTTCTACAAGATGTATGGATATTTACAATAAATTATTACATTTGCAAAAATTGGGGATTATCATTTAGAGAACAATCGATATTATATAAAGACCTCATTCAAGCCATTTTGGGTATGGTGCAGCTATATATGTTAATAAAAGGATTCTTTATCTGGCCAACAAACAGCAAAGGAAGTTTTTGCTTCGAATGGTTTATTTATACCGGACTACTCCAACTTCTGCTGCTTGTGTCATTTGTGGGGTCCTGCCTCTTGATTTATTTCTTGTGAGTAGGGCTCTTACAGGTGAGCACAGACTAGTTAGAGGGAGTGGTGTGGGGTTGAGATATTCTAATCTGCTTGAGAATATATCAGTGCAACCAATGACCAATGTAGATTTTAAAAAACGTATTACTTCTCTATTATTAGAGAAATGACAAGCCTGGTGGGACGATGCTATTACTGGTAGAAAGACTTATTATTCCTTTCTACCAGATATATCAATATGATTAAAAATGCTGAAGTTTGATATCAACTTCTATAGCACACAGGGTTAACCAATCATGGCAAGTTTAGATTTTATGTACATAGGTTCTGGCTTGTTAGTGATCGAGTCTGTGCCTGTTATACTACAGGTGATGTTGATGATATACAACATACTCTGTTTATCTGGCCTGCGTTCACTGCCCTGCGTAGAAAGTTTGACATTAATTGCACTGATATATGTCCTCTTGGTAAGGAAGCAAAAGACTTACTCTTCCTGGTAAAACAGGCAATGCGATTTTAAAATTTCCTAGTTTTTAACTGGCCCTTCAGTCGACCGTGACATTGGAACTGGTGCAGTTCTTATAGCGTGGTCAACAATTCTTATTTTTTATTTTAATTAACTTTAATCAGCTTCACTCTAATTAGTATTTAAGCGCTTTATTAAATTTTTATGTTTTCTTTGATTCTGTTCAACTGCTTTGAAGATTTTCTCATTTTTTTTCTCTTCAGATTATTTTATTTTGTATTGGTAGTAGTAACACCGATTTATAATGTACTTAATTTTATTTTCCGATTTGTATTAAATGATTCTATTCTTCTATTTATTTATTATTTTATAATTTTTTCTTTTTTCACTTTTCTATTTCATCTTGAAGCTAATTGTTATTTTAGTTGTGGTGTAGTCACATTTATGCAAATGTTTTGGTGTTTAATTTTTTCGTTCTTTATTATTTATTATTATTATTTTAAGATTTTGTTATTTATATATATGTTTACAGGTGTTATGAATTTATTTGTAAAAGTAAAGTACACTTTGTTTCATTAATTTTAATCCTCCATTTTTGGAATCAGCTTTTAATCTGGTCTACTGCCGTTTGCAAGGTGCGATTTCCAATATGGTATCAATGATTTCAGCACAATATGGCTATATCGTCTGCAAAAGTTCCCATAAAGCAGTTAACTGTTATTGGTAAGTCAGTCAGTTGTATAAATAAGGTACAAAAGCGGCCCTAATACACTTCCCCGAGGAACACCAACACGTATGTTTTTGAATTTGCATCTTCATATTTCACCTGGAAAAGTCTTTTGTCTAAATTTATAGTCATGAAAAATTAATTTTAATTTTATGAAGCAATGCCGTGTGCCAGAATCTGTTAAAAGCCTGACACACATCCAGAAATACAAAGTCACAAACCTTTTTTTCTTCAATGTCTGCTTCAAATTTTTTTGAAAACTCGGTGAACCTGCTGAGTTGTTGAGTGCTTTACTCTGAATTCATCCTGAAAATATGGAATTTGCCATTTCTTCCTTAGCACCTGTTTTTTTGCTATTTCACTAAGTATAGCTGATGGATTAATGTAAGGTTTATATTCTTATAATTTTTTTTTCTGAAATCATCCCAGTTGGTATCTTTATTGTGTAACCTCGATTTAGCCTGGTTTGTTAATATTCTGTCGCTTGTTTTCATTAGAACTGGTGAATGATCTGAAGACAAGTGATAAATCGGATAAACTTCTATGTAGTAAGAAGTTAACTATGAAAAAATCGAGCAAATCGGGAATTTTATTTTGATCTGCGGGCCAATATTTGGGCGTTCCGGCAGTCACTGCATTGCATCTATTAGCATCTAGCAATTTGTTGAGCTCCTTACCTCGAGTTGTTATTAGTCTGGATCCTCAATATGTATTCTTGGCATTGTAATCGCCTCCGATGATGGCATTTGTGTTACCAAGGCTTTACAAAAATATGTCGAAGTGATTGTTTAGGATGTTATGCTTTGGTGGACAATACACTGCGGAGAATATTATTTGTTTATTTGCACAGGTTATCTTTACATTAGTAGCTTGCAGGTATTTTTCTTTAAACTTTTGTATTTTATAGTGTATTAAGCTATTTTTGATTACCACAGCTGACCCACCACGAGCTGAGCCAACCCGGTGAGGTGTGGTGTATGTTTAAATAATTTGCATTTGTTAAGTCTGTTTCTGATATTAATACGATATCTATATTTTTATGATTTAAAAATAGTTCCATTTTATGATTAGAATACCATCGGCATTTCAGGTTACTACATTAATAAAACTCATTGTTTATTTACTAATGTGGTCATTATTGTTTGAACAGGACTATTTATCATCTGTGAATGTTGTGTTATCATTTGAAGTATGTTTTTGAATTCTCGGAGGAATTTATTTAAAACGTTTTCTATAGTATTAACAGTATTTTCACTATTAGTATGACTGTTGGTATATATTTTTTGATTTGCTTGCAATATCTGCATATGTATTTGTAGGAATTTTTATTTCCATATTTGTTTGGTTTTGTTTAATGTGCGATTGTTCATCATTAGTGACAGTATTATTTAGTTGAGGATGTTCATTTGGATCCGGTGTCTTTCCAGCATTTAGATTTTTTATATTTGTTTGCATTTTTATTTTTTAATAATTCTTGATATACTGTGGCAACCCTTATAATTTAATGTGTGATTACCATTACACAGGCAGAAACTGCTTCTGTGCTTCTATCATTATTACATTTTACAGTTTCATGACTTTGACCACACTTCACACGCGTATATGGTCGATTACAATAGGTGTGCCCATATAGTTGACATCTTATACACTGGAATATTGTGTCTTTTTTCCTCGCCAGTTCGAATTTAACCTTAGCATTTAATATATATATTGAGTATCGTATATATCCCCATTGGTTGCTGTCGGTTCCAGATCGACGAAGAAAAGAGGTAGTGGATCCAGTTCTGTGTCTAACATTAATGATATTCCTCACAGTATGGTGTTTTCTTTAAGAGCTTCGATAATATCATTAGTTTGTGCAGAAGGATGTATATATTCCTTAGTACCACTTTAAACGCTCGGCCTTGCTTCAACTGGTAGGTATGATATATTGCATTTTCCTCATTCAATATTTTAATAACGCCTCTATATTTATCTATATTATCAGTTATCACTTTCAATGATTCCCTTCCATCGGTAGTTTTATTTAGGTATACACTTAGATATAGTGTCCCGCAAAAGCTGAAAGAAGGAATTAGAAAGGAGCGTATTTGTTCGAGTGCACGAATTTTTGAACATATCATGTTTGAAGATGTCTATGGAGTGATCTTAGAAAATTTTAATGCTTTTTAACTTTTTTATTTTTATTAGTGATCTAAAATTCCATGTTTCCTCGGTGGGTATTTTCTCATATATATTCTTTCTGCTATGTTCCAGGTGTGATCCACATGCGGTTATTCTTCATTTCACGGGTAAATAGTGAAATTTTTGTAATAAAAATTGAAAACTGTAGAAATGGAGATAGTTACATATATGCGTCAAACTTAATTTATTCCTACTACAAGTCACAAACATAAAATTAATATATAGAACATTTCAATTGACTTCAAGCCGGAATCTGAATATAATAATTAAAAATTTAAAAAAAATAAACAAAAAAAAAAAAACGGAACTTAAATTAGTTAAAACGAGATATGAAGATTAAAAATTGATCGTGTAGTAGGTCAATAGTCGAAATGTTGGATGTATTTAAAGCTGTCAAACATTTGAATTGTGTTATGTTATTGCGAACTTTAGGAAAACATCAATGTGATTATAATAATTTTTGATAATTCGTCAAATTAACTTTACAAGATTGATAAAACTAAACTAGTTGATCATATTATATATTTAATAGGTATTTACAATTGCGAGCTGTTAACTAACGTAAATTTATAATTTAAAATCGTAACATTTTCAATTTTTCAAAACGAGCTGGTTATCGGATACAGTTCGAGCATCATCCACTGCCAGAGTTAGTGTTTCCTGATTTTGTCTTAGAGGCCCCTGAAAATACCCGCGTGAAATAATAATCAATACCATAAAAATTACATACTAAGAAAAAGGATATTGATAGTGAAATATACATTACGAGCTGCATATAAGTAAAGAAACAAAAGGAAAATGGTAATGACTAAAAGAATAAAGTATGTATAAAAATAACGCGATTTTATAAAAAAAGTGAAATGAAAATGTTAAATATATACACGACGTGATCATGACTCTGCCGATAAGAATGATCCAACCAAACCTCTCCAATATTCCCGAACCATCGCTCGGTAACGGCACACCTATTTAATCCTATTAGTTCTTGGATTACATCGAACCATCGTGCTGGTGGTCGTCCTCTGGACTTATTGTTTTCCATTGTAGACTGCAACAACAGACGCTCAATCGCATTTTCTTTGAGCATAAGATGTCCTACAGAGCATGTACCAAATCTGGGAAAATTCATAACATAATAAATGAAATGAAGAGACCAGAAATATCAGTACTCGGTATAAGTGAGATGCGCTGGCCGGGAGCTGGAAAATGTGTAATTGACGACTGCACCGTCTACTATTCAGGTGAAAATAATCTGCACCACCGAAATGGAATAGCAATTATTGTGTCAAACACGATTGCCAACAATATAACATCAGTAAACTACATATCTGATAGAATTACATTAGTACAAATACATTCGAAACCTGTAAATTATCATACAAATATACGCGCCTACGGCAGAAAAACCTGACGAGGAAGTAGGAAAATTCTACAGTGAATTGAGTAATGTAATTCGGCAATTGAAAAGTAAGGATATAATTATGGTAATGGGTGACTCGAACGTTAATGTCGGCAAATGATGAAAATACAGTAGGCGATGTATAATGAATATTTTTTTCAAATTACCGTATAGACGTTTATACACGTGGAAGTCTCCAGCGGATAGACCTGATAATATAATAAGGAATCAAATTACATTACAATAAACCAGCGATACCGAAATGCAGTGAAAGCAGTTCGAACACTGCCAGGAGCAGATGTCCCTACTGTGACCATAATCTACTAATAGGAATAATAAAGCTACGGTTAAAACGACTGAAACCTAAGTAGATGTCACGAAGGATTGACGAAAAATACCTGCAAAAGAACCAACAAAATATTAGTGAAGCAATAGAAAGTAAATTTGAACAAGATGATTGTGAAAATCAGTGGTACATAATTAAAAACATATTGCAGGAAACAACCAATAAAATGCCACAAAATTTTACCCCAAAAAAACCAAAATGGACGATGAATGAAATCATAACACTGATGGAACAACGGCGACAATACAAAAATAAAAACCAAAGGAAAGTATCGCGATATTAATCGTGAAATAAGAAGAAAAGTACGGGAGGCTAAAAAAATTGATATGAAGGACAATACTCCCAAATTGAACCTGTAAAAGAGAAAAATAACATATTTGATATGTACAAAAAGATTAAAAACCTAATTTTAACAACGCACCTAACAAATTGGTAGATAAACACGATTTATAATTATAAATGAAGATGATATATTAAAAGATTGGATGCAGTATATGAAAAACTTATTTCATGATGTAAGATTACAATCAAGAGATAAACCGAATGATTCAGGTCCTGCAATTAAATCAGAAAAGCAGTTCAAATCACCAGTAGAGATTGTGAAAATACTTGGGGGAAAAAGGCAAAATCTTCGCTACTTAAATTGTTTAATAAAATATATAATACAGGACATATTCCAAATGATTGGTTGCAATCTACATTTATAATGCTGCCAAAGAGTAGACTAAAGAATGCAGCGACTACCGCAGTATTAGTTTAATGAGCCGGGTATTAAAAATCTTTCTTAGAATAATATATACAAGAATGAACAACTAAGTAATACTCCATTCGGAGTCAGGAAAAACTTGAGTACTAGAGTTGCTTTATTTAGTATCAACGTGCTAATACAACGGCATATGGCTACGTCCAATATTTATATGTCTGGTGGACTTTCAAACGGCATTTGATCGGGTGAAACATAACAAGATGATTGATATATTAGAAAGTATAGGAATTGAGGGTAAATAAAAAACCTTTATTTTACAACAGTCAGCAAGAAATAGAATTGACCATCGCAATTCAAAAGAGATAGCAATATGCAGCAGACAAGGTTGTATCTCCAATCCTGTTTAATATATACTCGGAAAAGATATTTGAAGAAGTACTGACAAAATTTAGAGGAGGTGTAAACGTAAATGGACATAAAATAAATAACGTTAGATATGCGGATGATACGATCTTAATAGCAAGCAGTTTAAACGAACTACAACGATTCCTAGATGTAGTTACTTCCGTGTGCGATGATTATGGGTTGCAATTAAATGTTTCGAAAACAAAATACGTGGTAATTGGTAAGACAAACATGAAAACACCTACAGGGCCGCCACTCATGGCTTGTGGCAAAAAAAAAGTGGAAATAATTAAAAGTATTGATTACTTCGGATGTAATATAAATGATCAATGGGACGTACATAAAGAGACAAAAATTCGAATTGGAAAAGCTAGAAGCGCAGTTTTAAAACTAAAACAAATATTAAGTAGCAGAAATATAAAATTAAATCTGAAAATGAGATTAATAAAATGCTACGTATTCATGTCGCAGATTCGAGTACTTATACTATTGATATTCCGCCCTTCCATTTATCCAACATTTTCCGCATGATGTGTTCATAGGTTAAATAGAATGGATGACAAAGTGTATCCTTGTCGAACCCCTTTCGTCGCATAAAATTCTTTACTTTGTAATTTGTTGTCAATCGTTACTATTATTCTCATGTAAACTTCGTATCAGGTTAACCATATATTTGGGTGCTCCTATTTTTAAAACCACCGTAAATTACACTAAACGACGTTGTCGAATGATTTATAAAAATCTACAAAAACATAGAACTACTGATATTTCATGTGCACGAGATTTTTCTATTATTAGCTTTAGATTCATTATTTATTCGCTGCTACCACGTCCTGTCGTGAAACCCGTTTGCTCTTCCGCGATTTGATCGTTCGATAATCTACAAATCCGATTTTACACAAAATATTTTGTAATATTTTTCGAAATACCGAAGCGAATATTATAGTAGTAGTGAACTTACGATCGATTTTTTACTAACCGCCTTATTTTGAAACTTTCAAATTTTTCTTTTTATCACGATTTTTGATGTGGAACGCAGATTACGAATATAATTCGATTATTTTAAATTATTCCCGAACGAATAAAATAATATCGCTTTAATTTAAAATAAATTAATAGGAAAATTAAGTTCACTTACACGGTGCTCTGTATACAGGATCTGAAACATAAACGTGTAAATTAAAAAAACCAAAGGTTTAATGTTTTCTTTAAGTATAAACTAGATAGCCGAAAACGGTTTTCACCGTTCGAAAGACCGCGTCCGACTTAGTAAAAAGGACAAATCTCCTGCGGGTGTCGTAACACTTTCGACGTTTTTTCGACCCATTTTCGGGCCCATATCGTAGTCTACCAGCTAATGGGCACCTTCGACGATCGGCTAGATTTGTAGCGACGACGATTAGGCGTGTTTTTCGTTCGACTTGTTTTTCAATCCGACCGGGGGGGGGGACGAAAGTTATCGGGGGTCGAAGAGAAAGTGTTAAATTTCCATGTAGTTTATATCAACGGTTTACTACAGCTTCTCATAAGCATAATAAAAATTCCTTTTATAGTTAAATTGTCGGTGAGCAAAGTGTTTTTTTCACATGTTCCCTGTATGATAGATAGACTCAAATTGGTTGTAAAATAGAATGTTCTAAATTTAAAAATA
This sequence comes from Coronaproctus castanopsis, assembly GCA_032883995.1. Classification (NCBI taxonomy): domain Eukaryota; kingdom Metazoa; phylum Arthropoda; class Insecta; order Hemiptera; family Monophlebidae; genus Coronaproctus; species Coronaproctus castanopsis. The sequence goes on from CM065053.1 coordinate 17,022,642, forward strand.
TGAATACAACTTAAACAGTGTGTGGAATGTAGTGATCAAAAAGAAAATGAACAACAAAAAAAGAATGTAGTTAAGATCACTATCATTATAAAAAGGAAAACTACTAGAAAAATTGAAACAATAAGAAAAAGAGACAAGAGAAATACTATGATAAGGAATTAGTTTTAAAAAGGATATTATAAATTTAATCAAATTTTATATTAGACCGGATTTCTGGCAAATTAGTATAATTGTTTATATATAAATTTTATATTGTTGATTTGTCGATTGCATTATTTATCGACTATCAGATTACTTTATGAATAATTGTTTTTTCACCACTATTTTCTTATAACATTGTCCGTATAAATTAAGTATTTTCTTAAATTTTCTTTTATATTTTTATTTAATTGTTTTTTTTCTCTTTATTTTATTTTATTGTTTTGCGTTCATTTGATAATGACTAAATAGCCGGAAACCGTCGCGGTATTTTTGTATATAAAAATTTAATTATTTTTAACTAGTTTTTTGTTGTTTATTTATTTATTCATCTTTATTTATATAACCAGTTAAAAATTATGTAAACGTTATTTTATATTTTCACCATATTTTATTATAATTAACATCGCACGCTAAAATTTATAATCTTAAAATTAATAATGTATGATTGAAATCGTTAATTTATTGACGCAGAAATTTGTCTTCTTATTTTCATGTAAAGTATAATATATGAAGGAAATAATAGCCTTTATTCGGAGTAATCGATAACTCATTTTTGTAAATAAAATTTAATAATAACTAAAATATAACAATATTGGAAAATATTCGATTATATGATTATATTAGGGGTACCCTAATGCGAAGGTATATATCCCGAATTTGTTAATTTGTATTTATTAGGCGTTAATCTGCGCATTTACTCTCTCATAGGAATGTTTTAAAATCTTGGTCCCGCCTTGTATATAATCTTCGATCTTTCATTCTTCAAAAGACCGGTACGATACTTTTTCGTCCATCGATCGTCCCTGAATCTTACCACGTGTTTCGCCTCGAATTTCATTTCAAAGTTGATCGTTGTAATCGCACTTTATTTTCGGGCATTATTTATTTTATTATTCTCGTTTAAATTTTATAAATTTTCTTAAATATTGAATATCGATCATTTGAAACAGCATGTTGTTCCATTTTGTTTAGACACCATGTTTGAGAACCGCTTATCAGCGAGATAAGTAGACAATTGTCGAGAATATACGCTCGATGAGGTTTACTGGGATTTTATTTTTAATAATACGTTTCATCGACCTACTTATTGACTTATTTTGGAATGAAATTGATTAGTCCCAATTATACACTTTCCACTACACTATCTAGCGTAGTACACTTGTTACAATGTCTTTCGATGGAAGCAGGAAGCAATTAGGTCCATGTCATCTGGAAACCCGAAATATTTAAAAATTTGCCGTTTATACTAAGCCCTTAAATCTGACCGATCTAATGATCGAAATATTTCTTGTATTAAATAAAAATTGGAGGTGTACTTTTTAATTGAACACTATTCTCTAACCTCTAAATTATATTTCTAGAATTAGTATGTATAATTTGAAAAGTATAATAAATATATAGAAAGTAATTGAACGAGTAGTTAGATCAACCGATATTCATTCAATCCGTTATCTGGTTGCAGATGTCGCGACTAATAATTTAGTTTTTAACGGTCGGTTTTCTCCATTTATTACTATGCCGAGTGACTTCTGTTAGTGCATTGATAACACAGTCATATCTTGGATATAATGCACAAAACGAGTCGGTGGATGACCTCTGCTTTTTTTCTTCGCTATTAATCTTTGTATGATCATAGTCTTCGTACGATATATAAAAAAAAACTTAAGGCATCTTCTTTTTATTATTGGGATCCGTCTATCTTTCGGTTCTATACACCGTGTTTCTTCAGAGTATTGGCGCATTACTCCGGCTTTCGTTTCATGAAATCCTAAGCATGCGCCCTTAGGAGCACATTTCAATTATTTCTTACCTTTTGGCGTATCGTTTTATTTTTCCATATATTTGTTAGTCCTGCTAATTTTGGCCATCCGTATTCGTCGTATCGTTTGTTTTTATTATTTATTTTATTATTAATGCGTGTTTCCAGATATATTGCTTCATTCTCGAGTTTCCTCACCTTGTCGATAGTTACAACATTTTGAACAATTTAGTTTCAATTTGGGGTTTTGATGAAAACATTCTATTCGTTTTAGAAGTGTGTCAATTCTGAATTCGTTCGCCGCCAATATTATCGTTTTATCTGTATGTCGTAGATTGCGTATTTTCTTTCCACCAATAGTTATTCCATCGCGCCAGTGTTCGGTTACCTGACTCGCATAATCAATTTACTATATATGTTGTGTGTAATATAGGGGGACAGTATATATACGCGTCGTACTTCTTTCGGTACTAGAAAGCTTTTAGAAAGTTGTCCTGCGCGTCCACAGGTGGTGGATGGTAGAACGACTTCAAGATATGGAGGTTAGTTGCGAATAAGTCATTGACGAATAAGCAACCGCGAACCATGAGCGACGGGTGCAGTGGGAAAGACTTGCGAAAGCTTTCCTTAAAAAATGCTGCATAAATCTGTTAAATATATCGCGTCAAAGCTAGTATGGCCGCTATAAGCCTAAATCCTACTCAAAAGCCAGAAGCGTCTGTTCTCCATGCGAGGAGTGGATGGTCTGCGTTGGTCCACCATGTTAGGTGCGGCTGTTATACAGATGGAAGACAAAGGGAAACCACCATTAAATTATATCCTCATATCGATCGATTATGGTCAGTAAAAGAAATACAATAAAAAGTGCCGCATCCAAAGGTAATACCTGAAAAAATATAATTTGCATTAGACGGTCGTTGGTAAATACACCAATTGACTACTCGAGCTCCCCGGCACCTTTAAAACTCTGCTGGAGGGAGCATACTTGTTGGGAGCGGTTAAGTAGAAGATTCCCCAGGGAAAGTAACTGAGGATGTAGAAAGGAAGGTAATAAGATTAGGAACATGGAACGTAAGAAAGAACCCTTTTAAAAAGGGAAAACTAGAGGAACTGAAAGTAGAAATAACAAGATTGAAACTGAATATAATAGTATTAAGTGAAATAAGATTGGAAGGTAGTGGCGATTTTTAGAATGGAAACCTCACGATAATATATAGTGGCGGAAATAGAGGAAGTAACGGATATGACTTTATATTTTACAGGCGAAGTGGGCAAAGAATTAGAACGATAGCAACGATAAATGACAGAATAATGATGATGACTCTACAAACGGAATAACAACAATATATGCCGACAAGTATTGAAGAAGTTGAAGAAATATATGAGAAATTAGATAGTTTCTTACAAACTATCAGTAATAAAGAAAATATTTTAATCGTGGAAACTTCGATGCAGGGGTAGGGAAAACGAAATATGAAAAAATAGTCCGTAAATATGGATTGGGTCGAATAAATAGAGGAAAGCGATTAATTGAATGGTGTGAACAGCATAGTCTAACAGTGTTTGTGACACCTTCTTTGAAAACCGTAAAAGAAGATACACATGGAAAGCGTCGGGGGGACACAAATATACGTCAAATTGATTATATATTAGTTAGACAAAGATACAGGAACCAAATTAAGATGCGCAAAACGTATCCTGGAGCTGATATAGACAGTGACTATACCCCACTCATTGTCAATTGCAAATTGACACTAGGAAAGAAACTGTATGGAAGTAAAGAAAAATGGGACCTGTTCGCATTAAAAACGAAAAAACATGAATATAAGCGAGAATTAAGAGAATTTCTAAAAAAGAAAAACCGGTACAGATTAATAACGTAGAGGAGAAATGAAAATATTGAAACAACTTTCGACACATGCAGCAGAAAAGAAAATTGGAAAGAATAAAAGAAAAATTAAAAAGGCCCAGATAACAGTTTATATAATACGCGATATAGACGAAAGGAGGAAATTGAAAATAATAAAAACCGAAGAAGGTAAATGAAAATATAAAGAAATTATAAATAGAATCACTAGAAAATGTAGGGAAGAAAAAAATAAATGAATAGAAAATAGATGTAAATACAAAAAAAAAATTTAAGAAAACAAACTGGACGAAGCATATAGAGTAATAAATCAAATGGTTCCGAAACGTAAAATAGCAGTTGGTAAATAAATGACAAGGAAAACTACTAATGAAGGAAGTGGAAATCTGTAAAAGATAGAAGATGGAAAGAACATCTAGAAAACCTATACAATGGTGATGATAATATAGAGGAAATAAATATAAATAAATAAAATGATGACAGAGTACCCGATATAATGAGAGAAGAATTTTATCTGGCCCTAAATGAAATTGTAAATAGAAAGACGTCAGGCTTAGATAACATACTAGCTGATTTGTTTGACTGATATAGGAATTCAAGAAAAGTTATATGATCTAATAAAAAGGTATTACGAGCAGGGTAAATTACTAGAAGATTTTCCAATGCAGCGATACCAATACCGAAAAAGATTAATAGAAAATAATACTCAGAACACAGAACTATAAGCTTAATACCACGTACATCAAAAATAATAATAAAAATTATAACGAGACGGATGAGACAAAAGATGGAGGAATGATTAAATAACGACCAGTTTGGTTTTAGAAGAGAAAAGGGCACGAGAGAAGCTATACATTGAGATTATGTATTGAAAAAAAAATGAAATAAGTGAAGAATTATATATAGACTTCATTGATATAGAGAAGGCAACATCACATGGGAAGCACTATTATCAATAGACTATAGGGTGACAGAAAAATAATAAGGGCATTATATAAAGAACAAACCGCGCAGAAATAAGAACTGTCAATTCAAGAGAAAAGGCAAATCATTATGATCAAAAACTACATCGGGTATTCAAACAGATGTAATCTAAGACTCGTCACTTATTCGAATAAATTAATTTATTTAACTTTTCGAAGATAATAATTTTCCTCATCTAAAAATTTATGTCCCCCCCCCCAAAAAAAAAAATAATAAAAATAGCTGCTGATTTAATTAATACGGCCTTTTGTTATTTTAAGAATTAATCGTTGCAGATCGGAACAAAAACTTAATCATAATTCTCCTCAACTGGTATGTTACTGCGACTAAAGTAATAATTTCCCGACGAGGGCAGTATCTTTCATCTCCACATAATTCTGCTCTTTTATTACGTCGTCCATAAATCCGGTTTATAATCTTCTTATTTTTCCACTCGCTTTTCCTTCTATTAAGTTTTTTAGCCATTTACAATGTCCGATTTGATGACCGATCATACTATTTATTCTCTTTTCAATCGTGTTTATTATATCCGTTCGTTATTCTATTCGTTTGAATAACCTTTTATTTGTAATTTTGTACATCCATAAAAATTCACTATCTGAATATAAAATGCCGAATTTTAATATTGTGTAAAAAAACCGCGGAAAACTGCGTTGTAAATGTTTTTAACTCTATATTACCCGGTCTTTTCGGTTGAGTACTGGTACCTAAACAAAAAAAAAACAAATTGTTTACAACATTTACACAATACTCGATAATTCGCAATATGATATATAGACTGCTGTATAAAATAAAAGTTAGAAATAATTAATCGTGAAATTTCGGTCAATAGTCGAGGTAAATAAAGGTTTATTGCGTGCTTTTAAAATATTTCCTAAAATCATCCTTATTATGCGACGTTCCACGTGCAGATTATTATTAGTGTTATTGTTATTTAACGATTGTAGAACAATTAAGGAAATAGCAAATGAGAATAATTTACGTCACTTTTGCCGCCTGAATTTTGTACAAAGTCAAATTGTTAACAAACTTCGTTGATTCGCATTATGATCAAAATCCGACTTATATCGGGTAATGCAATTTAACTAAGATTCGTCGCTTATTCGAATAAATAAATTTCTTTTATCTTTTCGAAGATCATAATTTTCCTTATCTAAAAATTTACGACCCAAAAAATAAAAATAGCTGCTAATTTAATTAATATAGCATTTTTTATTTAACGGACTAGACAGTCGATCGATGAAATTCGCGAAAACTTAATCATCATCATCATTTCTCCTCATCCGCTGTGTTACATGGCCTGCGGCTAAAGCAATAATTTCCCGACGAGAGCAGTATCTTTTATCTTCACATAATTCTGATCTTTTATTACCATAAATCGGGCTTATAATCTTCTTATTTTTCCACTCGCTTTTTCTTCTATTCGAGTTTTTAGTTATTTACAATGTCCGATTTTATAATCGATCATAGATCACACTATTTCTTCTCTTTTCAATAGTGTTTATTATCTCCCGGTTGTTCTTGTATTCGTTTTTTTTTTGTTTTTAATCGGTTTTTATCAAGTCGAAGGTGTAAAGTTATTTAGACGGTATTATATAGATAACATTGTTTGAAGAATAGGACGAGATCGTTTAAATGAGGGCTATTATTACACAATAGTTGGGATAGATTGGCGGATAGGTCGATATTTTTTCAAGATTCGGATAAATGCAACAGTCTTAATCTAGTTAAAACTACTTCTTCTTTTTGAGATTTTCGATCGGATGACTTTCATTTTTCGATCTTTCCTTTTATGTTTCCGAGGTGGTTTGCGAATGAGGTCGACCTCCATTCGGGAATTCCACAGTGTTATAATTTTTCATTTTAGATTATCTGTTGTTATAACGGTAGTAGAATCTGATAACAGCCAGATTGAACTTTTTTTGCTAACTTATCATCAATTTGCCTTCTATTCATTTATGGCTGGGGATCCACGTGAACTGAATATCTATTCCGGGGAGATAAGATTTAATGAATTCTTTGCGCAATCGGGTTTTGTGTTGAATATGCTTAGAAAATATTTGTGACGGCGTTAATTGAGTCTGTTAATATGACGAATTGATGAGCTGCGCGCAATTTATCTCCTGCGATGCTAGGTATACTGCATACAGCTCAGAAGGCTTTCTGGTGGTAGTTTTTCGGCTTTGATTTTTGTTGTTGAAATTAAGAAAGCTGCTACTGTTTTCGATTCATCTATGTAACAGTGTATATTGTTTGGTAAACGCTCTAAAATTTTGTTTAAGTCTACGGTGTTATGGAATTGTTTGGTGACATCGAAAGTTCGTCGATGATTCGAATTGATCCACTATACAGGATTTATATGAAGAAGCGAGCGGTATGTTTTAGGAGTATAAGAGGTTTGGGTACTTTCCTCAAGTTATAGCGCGATGTGCTGATCACTATTGTTATTCAGTTTACGTGATACTGACTGACTCGGATTTGGCATTATAGTGTATTGAAGCGAGAAATATTACTGTGGCCATGGTGAACCAAATATTGCACAGCGTTAAATAAATCAACCTAACACCGGATATCACTTTCGTCTGTAATAGTCATCGAGAGATAGAGGCCACGACGAGGTATATACCGTATGGGACAAGGGCCTACCCAAATTTATTTACCGATAACGCTAGAAGAAGACAACACAAAATCTTATAGCCAGAAAATTCTAGACGCGTGGAATCAGTCCCTCTATATCCGGCCAAGTATACTAGGAATTAGCAATTTGGCCTTCAAAAATTTGGTAAAATCTGTTCATCGAGGTTAGCTGTCAACAGAATATGTATTGGTCACACGCTGAGTACGCACTCGTATCTATTGACTGTCCGAACCATCGCCAACATGTGAAGTTTACTGTTCGTCACTAGTCTGTCATATTGTTCTGCCATAAATATACTCAATATCGTTACAATCAGCTGAATACAAATGCCCCGGATGTAAACAATACCTTCTCGCCAACTTTATAATAAATGCTAAACTCTTTGATTATCTCTAAGTAATTGATAATTCGAGTAATAGCCTTATAGGCAGTGGCTACTCGTATATAAAAAAAAATAATAACTCGAAAAAAGTCAATTCGTTTACAAACTTTATTAAGTTGCATTATGAGTAAAAACCGATTTTTCTATATCGGGTATTCAAACCGATGTAATTGTTTACTAAGATTTGTCACTTATTATAGTAAATTAAATAAATGATGTTCGTTCCACGCGCATTTTATTATTGTTAATTAACGATTGCGATTAATTAAGGAAAAAGCGAATGGGAAAAATTTACATCACTGCCTGAATTTTGCCAAACGAATAGGGACACGCACAGGATTAGCAACATTTCTAGTTACGATACTTTGTCGTCTGTTGCTAATGATAAAATTCCGGTTCTTTTAAACGCGCCAGATATTATTTTTCGATAATAGATACTTCTAATTATTCAGATAAAAAAAATGCATTATTTAAATAAAACAAAAAATTTCCTACATCAGAAATAAATATCGATGTATAATTTTTTTTTCCTAGTGACTATAAAAAAATTAACAAAAAAATAGTTAAAATCAATGAACCTTTTAAACGAAAAATCACGAAGCTTTAAAGGCATTATCACGTGAACATAAAAACTAAAATATAAGACTTGAACAGATTCGTGATTTTCATTTAAAAGTTTAGTGATTTTAAATCTTTTTTAAAAATTATTATTATTTTTTGATACAATAAAACTAGTTTTACGATTACCTCCACCTCCTCCACTTTGTTGAGAGCAGCCTATAAACGAACAACCTGAAAATTGAAACATGAAAATATTAATATACGAGTTTCTTGAAATATGCAACATTAGTCCGTGCGACAGAAGAACATAATTTCGATTGAAAAATCTTGTTAACGATACGTACATCTTGTATCAATAAATCATTACTTTTATTTGCAATACAAACCGATTCGAAGTGTATGCTGTGGCCACTTAAACTTCTGACGAGGTGTTGTATATAGTTTAATCTATCTGTTAATGCTGATGTGAAATATCTACTCCTGTTAATACAAACGGGATAATTCATTCGACAGCACTATATTCTGGCGATTCGGCCAATTGTATTTCCACAGAATGTCTTTAAATTGTGTTCTTTTCATACACATTTAAATAATAATCTCAACTAGTGAACTTTCATGGGAATAAAGCACACACATCTAAGATACTAATAAATATTATATTGGATAGAATTAAGAATAAAATTGAACAAGAGTTAAGTGATAACAGCGGCGAATATTCTGTGTTGCTAGTGTTTCCGCCGGCGGAAACACGGAAAAAGTGTTGTGTGAAGCGCATTGTTTTTTAAAATAAATTCATAAAACAAATCGAGGATAATAATTTTTCCATACCCGATAATGGCTCAATCTTTTGGCGAGGATTTTTTCTCTATTTATTATAGATTACGGAAGATAGCGCTGTTACGCTTCATTGTGAAAGATTGGTAGTCATGAATCAAGCTTGGCTAGTTTTGTACCGGTTTCAATTTTGGAAACAATCCATGTTGCATGTGTGTGAGCAGAAATCGTTATCTATATGCGGCTATCATGTTTACTACATATGTAAATCTATGCCGGCCGTTAGAATGGATTGTTTCCTGTTGGTGTATCATGAACAGATACAGCGCTCATGGACTATTCCCCATGATATAAGAGGTCGACCAATCCAGCAATTCAGTAGTAGATGAGCGGTTTTTTCCGTGTAGTGTCGTTATTATTGTTTCTCGCGTTTGTTAATTGTTCTTTCAGATTAGCGAATCGTGTTCTTTTTTCAATAGTCAGTGTATATGTCCGTTGACAACATTTAAAATATATATATATACGCAAAAGATTAAATTTCATAATGGCAAATTTTGAGCGTAACTATATAATAGAGGATATTTTGGAACGATTTTTAAAGATGTTTACTAGAGAGTTTACAAGAAAAATTTACATTTTATGATTCCATCATAGATTTATTTTTAGAGAAAAATCATCAAATTGAACTACGATACAAATAAGTGTCAAAAATGTATTTTACTATTTTGTTATTTCACAGAGATTTTTTGTATATAATTTCTTTAATTTAACTGAGATATAATATTGATAGTTTTATTTTTGTTAGACCAGGATGTGTTATCCCATGGCGAATACAAATGTAAAAAGCTAATAGTTTTTTTTTTTTAAATTTTTCCTATTGTTATTTTACTGTTATTTTCTCTATTATTTCATTAGTTTTGTAAAGTCAATTGGTTGTATTTAACTGCTAAGGTAACTTTAAGGATGCATGTGTGTATGTACATATAAATTCTACATGATTTATAAAATTTTGTATCGAAATATACTATACTAACGTAAAATATTTGTGTTAATTTTGTAGATGAAAGAAAGAAAGAAAGAAAGAAAAAATTTGTATTTGCTATTTGTAGGGTACAGTATAAACAAACATTAAAATTATATAATATAAAAAAATGAAATTCCTTAATACACTTATTGTTAATTATAAATACAAACAAAGAATTAAACTAGAATTATTAAAGAAAATTACAGGAAAAAATTCCACAAAAATATGCATCTTAAAAATTAAAAGGACAAATGAAATAGCTTAAACTAACGATGAGAGTAATATAAGTGATTAAAAATAAACAGCTGTGTGAATAATAATCGTAGTTAAAATGAGTTTAAGCACAAAATAGAGTTAATGTAAGTAGAATGCTGGGATTAACAACAGATATACTACTCAAGTAAAATATGTTTATTCGTCTGTGTTTATATTTTTTGTACCTGTGCCGTACAGACTGATAATCATAGTTACCAACTTGGTTAAACGGCAGTAGACCTGGAGCACGTGTTAAAAAATTTTCTTGTATTAACCTTTATTGTTTCTTCTATATATAGGGATAATTTAGTATTTCGTGCATTGTTTTAATGCGTGTAAATCTAGGCTTGTCAAGAACTATTCTAAGGCAATGATTTTGTAATCGTTGAAGTCTGTTAATATTACTTAAGCTGGTGCTAGACCAGACTGGGCTGGCGTATAAAATTGTGGGCGATATTATCTGCTTGTAAAGTAAGAGTTTATTAATTGGTAACAGTGTAGATTTCCTGTTAAATAATGGAAATAGTACGCTCATTTTTTTGTGTCCTCTGCATATAGATTCGTTTACATGTTTTGTAAAGGTCAGCTTACTATCTAGTGTAATTCCCAAGTAACGAATGCTTGATTTCCAATCTAGGTACTGATTTTTAATTTTAACGTAACTATTTATGTTGGGTTTCCGCCTCGTAAAAAGAATTGTTTCTGTTTTACTATCGTTTAATTTAATTTTCCACTTAAAGAAGAATTTGGATAGTGTTGCAACTGCAGCAGTTAGTCTATTACTGATGGTATCAATGCGATATGATGAAGTCATTATAGCAGTATCATCAGCATATAGGTTGATATTAACTTCCTTCATGCTGGGGATATCGTTTATGTAAATAATAAAGAGAAATGGTCCAAGGATGCTATCTTGAGGTACTCCTGCTGTTGCGTATCTAATTTTTGATTTGTGATCCTTAATTTTTACGTAAAATTTTCTATTTGTCAAATAAGATTTAATTAAAGAGATCAAATGCCATGGAAATTTGTATTTGATTAGCTTGTAGAGAATGCCATTATGCCACGCGGTATCGAAGGCTTTTTCAATGTCTAATAATGCTAATCCACTATGTTTGCTTTTATTAAAATTATCGGTAATTTGGTCACATATTTTAACTAACTCTGTAGTAGTACTTAAGTTAGGGCGAAAGCCATATTGGAAGTTGTTAAGGATTTCATTAGCATCGCTATGTTTTCTAAGTCTAATCGGCAACATTTTTTCGAATAATTTGCTAATATTACTAATCAGACTGACAGGTCTGATATTCTTCATCAAGGAAGCATCCTTGCCCAATTTTGGTACAGGCGAAGTTACAGATAGTCTCCACAACACAGGATAATAACACAGCCGAAGACAAGAATTAAATACCATTGCTAGAGCGACTACGCCTTTGTGAGGTAAATTTTTGATTATTTTGACACTAATTTTATCATGACCAGTAGAGTGTGTGTTTCTGAGGGTTCTGATGCACATCTTGACTTCCTTAGGTGACGTTAAGTCATCATGTTTCAATGTCACTGTGATATTTGCTAACGAAGTGTTTATTGTTTGCTTTACTTTGCGCTCGTGGTAGTGGGTGGACATTGTGTCACTCTGAGCATGTGTATTTTCAAAGTGATCAGCTATCATATCTGCTTTCGCTTCCGTAGAATATACTACGTTATATTCGCTTCCAGGCATAGAAATAGGTGGCAAGTGTGTTTGGCCCCTGAAAAAATATTTATTTATTTTCCAAAGTTGGTTATTGGTTTGTAGATGTGTGTGTGTGTATAATGGAAATACATAGCAGAAACAAATTTTAATAAACCACCCTTCCACTCTGAGTGAAAATCAATACGGATTTAAGGGTTAGAGAAATTAGAGAAGTGATAAAAGAAAATAGAATTAAATCAATCATTTTATACTGCTTTTATAGATATAGAAAAATCATTAAATGTGATTGGAATCTGCTTAATGAAATACTGGAAACAATAAATAGAGATGATGAGAGAATGATGATAAGAGCAATATACTAGAATCAAAAAAAAAAAAACAATAATAAAAATAGGAGAGTTAGAAACTGAAACAACAAGGAAAGGAGTCAGTCAAGGATACAGCTTATAACCTCTATACCGTTCAACATACGTATGAACAAGCGGTTAAAGAGTGGAAAAAAGTGTGATAACAGAATCTCAATAGGTGGCATCAAAATTCTTTGTTTGCGGGTGACATTGCAATAATGACAAGAAGTGAAAAAGAATTAATATCTTCTCCAAATCACTTGGAGCGGATATTTCGGAAGTATAATATGAAAATAAATAAAAGGGAAACAACTGGAATGTTTTGTAAAAAAACGAAAGATAGAAAAAAAATAAACATAATAATAGATAGAGAACAAATAAAACAAGTAAAATAACAGAAATATTTTTGGTACCATTGTTACAGAACATGGCAGTGGTAAAAAAGAGATAATGAAAATAATTTGACAAAATTAGCGTTTAATAAAAAACGAAGCTTATTAGCATAAAAAAATGAAAATATTTATTAAAGTATTCATACGAAGTATACTGATGTATGGGCCAGAAACGTGGAAATTTGACATAAAAAATGACCAAGCAACTGCAAGCATTCGATATTTAGTGCTGAAGAAGAATGGAAAAGATCTGATGGACGGAAATGATAAAGAAAACATATTAGATTAAATGAAAAAAAAAAAGTCTAACAACAACACTAAAAACAAGGATCTAAATGGATTGGACATATATAAAATTAACGATAAAATTATTCATCTAACTGATATATTCAAATACTTAGGCTCTAACATTTATAGCGCGTGCGATCGAGATTATGAAATAAAGACCAGAATTGAGCAAGCAAGGACCGTATTCTTAAAAATTGGAAATGTATTTACAAATAATACGCTTAAACGCACGATAAAATGGAGGCTGGTTAGTCGTGACGTATGGTCTTCCGTACATATATGGAGAAGAAGCTTGCACAGCTAAAAAATCGATCATAAATAAACTGAATGCCTTCGCTTAACCGAAGGATATAGCGGTTATCGTGGACGAATAAGGTTTCGAATATGAAGATTTTGCGTCGATTAAATAAAAAAAAACTAGAACTGCTGATTGGCCTATCTCGGCCGTGTTCTGAGAAATGGAAGATACGACCTACTGTGGATGATCATTGATGAAGGAAACGTCACAGGATAATGGGGAAAACCCGGTTTCGAAACATGGAGGAATGTACAGGTCTCTGCGAACACTATCTGACAGATCAGAAGCCAAATGGATAGTCGCCAACATCTATTAAAGATGATTTCTATTAAGATTAACTTTTCATCTTTATAATTCGAATTTATAATTTTGTATAAATTTTATTCTGCGGCGACTATGGCTAAATTAGGACTTGGCGCAATTATTCGATTTTTGCTTAAACGATAAATATATCGTATAATAATTTGGCCGACTGAAATATCGATATTTGGTCTGAACATGTTAGCATATATATAAATATCTCCAAATAAATTCGTCCTTCGATATATGAACCTAAATAACTTATATTAGAGATTATCCAACACGGTGGGATTTAATTCGAAATACAAAATTTATTAATGGTACAAAATTGATTTATTTTATTATAATATATATACATATATATATATATATATATATATATATGTGTGTTTATTTCTAAAGAAATTACTACTTACATAGCATTATCATCAACACGAATCCAAAACAGTATTTGAACAAATGCATTGTATATATTATATGAACTTTGACAAAGAAGTGTTATATTAAACGAAGCGATTCGTCGTATATATATGCTTACAAATTCATTTATGGCGTGAAAAATGTTAATTTTTTATATTTTCAATAGCATTTCTACTCGAAATAATTAATCGCTGGCTTTATTGTTTACTAATGAAACGAATGTCCACACATACACACACACACAAATATATATATATAAAAAATAAAGAATGGCATGTGTTATATAGAATTTAATAATTTAAACTATTTTGTAATTTTCGGAAACACCTGCACATTCTGTTTATTGATAGCGAAAAGAAAAGATGGTTAATATCGATAATCATTTGTCGATTGAATCTAAAATAAACCAGCTGTTGCCTGTCTCTTAATTAAAAACGAAATGAATAAAAACATATATTTTGTATTGCTCGAACTTCTACGAATAAAATTATAATTCGCTGCATTCTTCGATTTAATGTAATTACTTAATAATTATTATGTGTCGAAGTAGAAAATTTTTCACGCCATAAATGAATTATCGTACCGAGACCTATTGGTAGCGGTTCTATTTAATGCTGTGCTGGAAGAAATATTAGAGATTTGAAATGGGAGCAAAATGGTATAAATATTAATGGAACTTATATATTAAACTTAGGATTCGCGGATGATATAACTTTAATCTCAGCTTCTGCAAAACAATTAAAAACCAAGTTAACGAAACTAAAAGAAAATTCAAAATTAAAGGGTCTAAAAATAGATTTTGAAAAACCAGCTTGCTAATAAATGGGGAAAAAGAAAAAAAAAAGAAAAAACGTTTTAGACGACGTCTAGGTTAAATAATCACTTTTACAGATGGAACAATCCTTCGCTTTCTCTTATCGGTCGGGTTTTCGTTGCGTTCCTGTTTCATATTTGTAAATTATAATATTCGATGTATCAGCTATTGTATGAACCGTTCTCCACCGCGTGCGCGCAAGAGGATTATATATGCCAGCGGTGATATTGTCACCGTCGATAATAATCCTCTGTAGCATACGTGAATGCCACTGCAGCCACGAAGGGGAAAGAGGACTACGCTTACTGGTTGGTCTACAAAAGATGATTACGATGCACTGTTAAAACTATTCAAGCAACGCAATCAGAAATATTACACTCACCTTCCCTGCAATTTACGAATAGTATTAAAAGGGTTGCCCATTGGGATATCAATAGAAGAAATAAAACAAGTAATATCTATTGTAGCTACCGTTAATTCGATATCGCAGTTTAAATCTAGAAGTAACACGCCAGTATCACACTCACTATACTTAATTACGTTCCCTTTCGGAACTAACATAAGAAAAGTAGTTTCAATTAAAAAAGTATCGTATTGTCTCGTTTCATGGGAAAGATACAAACATATAAAAATAATTTCATTCAATGTTACTATTGCCAATTGTTTAAAACCACGTGTCATCCATAATCTACCGGCAAAGTGTATGAAATGCGGACAACTGCACTCAATTAGAGAATGCATCATAGATGCCTTTATGGTGAAGTGTGCAAATTGTGGTCAGGCGCAAACATTCAATTCTCCATAATGTGAAATTCGTAAGAAATTCGCGATGTGTAGATTAAAAACTCTCAACTCAATGGCGAGCAAACATGTATTAATTACTACTAGCACTACCAGGAGCACTACTGCTGATATCGCTGCTGGTAGTAATAGCGGTAGTAGAATAAATAGTAATAATAGTAGTAACAATAATACCAGGGGTAGCGGTATTAGTAATAGTAATAATAATAATGGAATTGGGAGTAGTAATAATAGCACTAATTATAATAGAAGAACGTATGCGGAGAGAGCTCGGGGCATGAATGGTATAACGCTGCTAATGCTGGAAATTCTAACGATTCTACTATCTAGGAATTTACTAAAATATTGAAAGAACTAAATTTAAAAGAAATATTTTCCGTAATTAAAACAATAAGCATCAAATTAAAAAAATTTAAAAAGTGACGATTCTCTTACATAATTTATGGTCGTTATTGAATCATTCTTAACATACTTCTGCGAGTAGAATCTTCATGCCCATTCATTTTTTATTACAAGCCTCACAAACACTAGGATTTAATGTACTGTCACCATGCGATCCAACTTATTACCCTATACAGCGCAACAGAAAGCCAAGCGTGTTAGACATTATATTAACCAAGGGATTTAACAAAATTACTCCTCCGATATTAGCGTGTTTCGCTATCGTCTGATTATAACCCAATTGCTTTTTCGTTTTCCAATAAACAGTATTTCTAAATACATTAGTATTCCTGATATAGATTTCCGATCTTCATTATCTCCCCATGAAGTATCAACATAAATTTCAATTGGATCATTACTACTATTCTGTTTATAGTTGAGTTTCAGATGTTTAGTTCTTTTAAGGTACTTTAGTACTCTCTGTAATTACTGGTACTTCTCAGATGTGACACTTTGTTGACATTTACTTAACACGTTTATAGCATAGCTAATGTCTGGTCTGCTGTTTTGCATTATGTGTGACAATGCTCCTAATAATCTTTGGTACTCTTTCTGTTTCGTTGCATCAGTATTCTGACTGTCATCATCAGTTAATTTTAAATCTTTCTCTATTGGAGTGTTTTACTTTTGCATCTACTAGATTAAACTCTTTTATATACTTATCAATTAATTCTTCTTGATCCATCACTAATTTACCATTTTCTTGTTTAATGTTAATTCCCAAGAATTTATTTACGGAACCAAGATCTTTAACTGTAAGATCATTCTTTATTTTAGTTATCAGTTCTTCAATATCTGTGTTATTTTCTCCGATTAATAGATCATCTACATAAACTAATATAAATAATTTTTTATTCTTGTGTTTATATAAACATACTTCATACTTTGACCTAGTCAAGATTTATTAAACTTTGATTTAGCTTATTATACCAATTTTTGGGAGCCTGTTTTAATCCATACAATGCTTTATTTAATTTTAATACATTATTCCCAAGATCAATTCCACATGGTGGTTTTAAATAAACTTCTTTTAATTTACTGTTTAAGAATGCCGTTTCAATATCAATATGTCTCATGTGGTAATTAAAATGATTAGCAACAGATAATAAAGTTCGTACGGAAACTTGGTGCATATGTATCATCATTATTTCTTATTTGATATCCACATGCAACCAACCTTGCTTTTGGTAATTTTCCTTCAGCAGTTGTTTTGTAATTGAATATCCATTTTGAATCGATCAATTTTTGATTCTCCTGTTTTATAACTTCCCAAACATTATACTTCTTCATATGATTGAGTTCCTTATCAATAGCTAATTTCCATGACTTCTTGTTCACTTAATTTTTTTATATCACTATAACTTTTTGGTATTGTATCTACATGCAGTATATAGTCTTTCAAATATTCTGTTTTTTTTTCTGTCTATCAGATTTTCTCAAAGTATCTGTATTTGTGTTTTCGTTGTTTACTTCCTCCCCTTCATCAGACTCATCATTTATATCTTCAACTTCATCAACCTCATTTGTTGGTAAGTAAGGTTGTATATCACTACTATCTGGTAATATATAATTTTGAACTTTACAATTTTTTAGTGGAAATATATATTCATTAAAAACAACATCCTTTGATTCTAATATATTATTTGTTTCAAGTGATAAAAATTTATATCCATCTTTCCATTACTTTCCGGACTGTAGGGTAAAATATATTCAATTTCAATGTTCATCGTATAATTTATTTATTTCATGATTTACATAATCTTTACCACATCTTAACCGTTTTATATTCTTATCAAACTTATTTTGTAACCATAGCTATATATATTTCCAAAAATAACATTCAACTTTACTTTTTGTGTTTAACAGATAAACAATTGTAAAATGTGTAAAATCGTCTATGAATGTT
This sequence comes from Coronaproctus castanopsis, assembly GCA_032883995.1. NCBI lineage: Eukaryota > Metazoa > Arthropoda > Insecta > Hemiptera > Monophlebidae > Coronaproctus > Coronaproctus castanopsis. The sequence continues at coordinate 17,040,790 of CM065053.1, forward strand.
AACATATATTTAAATGTTATTATATCTGAGTTAAATTTACTTTTTACTTGACACAAATCAGTATGAACAAGTTGTAAAGGTGATTTACTGTGACCAGTATGAATTTTGTGTTTTACTTTACACATTTTAGATGACACACATATTTCACATAATTCACACTTTCCATTTACGATGGTAAAATTTATATACCCCCAATTTTTTTAACAATTCTAAATTTGTATCACTTGTATGACCTAATTTTTTATGCCACAATTTTGAGTCGTTCATTTTAACAATTTACTAGTACTACTTGTTTCATCAAGTTCAATGAAGTACTGCCCATTGTTTTCGTACCCAGTTAATATTTCCTTATTACGATTATATATTTCTATCGTTCCATTATTTAGGGTAACATTTTTGTTATTTTGGTCTATTTTTGATAATGACAATATATTACACCTGACATCTGTACAGTATAATACGTTATTTAATGTAAATACTTCTGAACCCTTTCAATGTTATGTTTCTTTGTCTATTATACATTATATTATCGGTTACATTAGCTGTTTGTAATTCTGTAGTGTACTCAGTAAATTCAGTAAACAGATTTCTATCATTCACTGTATGTTGTGTAGCGCCTGAATCTGCGATAAATTTTATTATTTTTAAATCCCGGTTTTTAGCTTGATCCTCAATAGTGTTTTTAACTAAAAAAGAATATGGTTTATGTTCATTCCGTACCTTATTATTAAAAACTTTCTCGTTGTTTTTAAATTTTTTAAATTTACAGTCTTTCATAACATGTCCCAATTTACTGCAATTATAACATTTAATATTTGCTTTGTATTCATTACTATTATGATTGCGCATGCCATACTTTTTACACTGTTTGACTGCCAAAAATACATGATCTCGGTTCATATCGGCATTATTATGAATGGAAAATTTAGCATCTTCTAACAACAATTTTTGTTTAATTTTATCGTAATCACTACATGTTTGAATGAGTACTTGCGAAACAATGTTCAATCGTTTAGGTACCCCATTTATTAACATTGCAGTTTTCTCATTCGGTTCCATTTGTGCACCGTAGTTTAATAAATTGTTCACATTTCTTTCAAAACGACTTAGGTAATCTTCGAATTTCTCATTGTCTTTACAGTTATCCCCTATAATTATGCTACGTACATGTAATTGTAATGCCAAATCCTGTTTTTTGTCGAATTTAGCACAAAGTAGATCATACATTTTCGTAGGCTTCGTCCATAACACATTTGAATAAATCATCGCTAATATGCATCATTATAATGTTCTTACCTGCCTCTGTTACTTTACTTTTTGTAATATCATAATACTTCTGGATCACTCTGTAACAAACTCCAAATTTTCATTTTCCAAATTTTGAAATTATCGCCATCAGCTCCACGTTTCTGAATACCGAAACCCATTTTTGTAATTTTTCACGGCGAATTTACTTGTACGCGTGCTTCACAAAAAGTAATTTTAAAATACACAATGAAAACTGTCTAAGCCCTGTGAATATTTGTTATATAAATACATTTACACTATTTAACATTAGTTCATTTATTAATACTAAACATAATCATGATATTATCTACTTCGAAAAGAACACCTTAAAATAACAAAAACAACACACCAACGCATCGCACAGATCAAAAATATTTGACATGACACAGACCCCATTATATCATATCATAAAGTATATATGTTGACAGTACATTTATAAATATTAATAATATGCTTTATTTATACTCTAAATATTAAATAACATTATAATAATGATTTCCCTACACACTCTAATTAACATAAATCACATTAAAAAAATGGAAAAATAAATTTTAATGAAATACAATATATATAGCATATATCTAAACACAACAAAAATTAGAAATATAAATCACACACGGCGTCCTTACCTAAATAAGCGCTCCCTCGAGACACGCACATAAACGCAAACTGAATAATTCACAAATTGAAAAAACAGGACAGAATACGAATTATTACTTAAACAAGTTGATAGTTCTAGAGCATATATTTTTAGTCTTTTTAATCACATTAACCGGGATTAGAGATTTGCCCCGCATAAAGTCCCCCGCTTAGCTGATAGAAAACAGACTTGGCTACCCTATACTGACCTGATTATATCTATATTTCTCCTCAAATATTCAACCATTCTATGTAAGTGTGGTTTTTTAATATTAACACAATGTTTTTCTTCGCTACCTCAAACTGGAAGTCATTTTTATGGCCAGATCACATGTTAGTTTTTACAGATTTTTTTTTTTTTTTTTAAAATTTAAATTCTTCAAATCTAGAACTGACTAATATAGTCATTTACTAGATAGTAGTGATTTTTTTTTTTTTTTTTTTTTTTTTTTTTTTTTTTAACGCTTAAAGATGCGTGCAATCTGTTCGGTTGAACAATAGGCAGCACTGATCTGTTTAAAAAGCTATAACGGGACACTTCCCAACGGTCGTATCCCTTAATTTATCTTAGTATTATTATACAATATAATATAATATATGATATATAATATATATAAACTAGTTTATCGCTACGGTCGATTTCCCAATTCGATCTGACTGCGTCTCTTCAGTCGTTGGAATTGCACGCCGTTACGTAGAACATTGACTGCTAGTGGATTGATGTGGGTTTGAAGTCGATGCAAGTATCTTTCAGCGCAGCTTTTGACTACCTCTTTAACAGACGGTATACGAAGATCCTTGTGTATGTCGTCATTGCGGACATACCATGGCGCTGACACGATATTCCGCAATACTTGAGATTGAAATTTTTGTACTATGTTTAAATTAGAGTTGCTCGTTGTACCCCAAATCTGGATACCATATGACCAGATTGGCTTCAAGACTGTTTTATATAGTAATACTTTATTTTCATACGACAGTGTTGAATATTTGCCCATCAGCCAATAAATATTTCGGTATGTAATGCTGAGCTGTTTACGTTTAGCAATAACATGATTTTTCCAGGTAAGCCGTTTATCAAGGTGTAATCCAAGATATTTTACGTTACACGATTCGGAAATTGTTTGCCCATTTAACTTAATCGGTAAATTTTTGCTTTTATTTAAAGTAAATAAAACTTGCTTGCATTTGGATTCGTTAATATTGAATTTCCACAGTCTAAACCACTTTTCTACGTGTAGTAGATGGTTTTGAAGTTGTTCGGCCGCTAAATTATTATCACGATGAGTCGAGAGAATAGCGGTGTCATCGGCAAACATAGCTGTGTCTGTATTTTCATTAACTGGAAAGTCGTATGTATAGAGCTGGTACAGTGTTGGTCCGAGTACACTGCCTTGAGGTACTCCCGATTGTATCGAATGAATTCGTGAGTAATTCCCGTTAACATTAACATGGAAATATCTTTCTGTTAGGTATGACTTCATTAGCTGGTAGTACTCGTGAGGTAATTTAAGTTTTAATTTGTAGTGATGACAGGATCATGATTATCAAGATCAGCCCATCAGCACGATATCGATTTTATTAATTGAATCATTCACACCAGATCAACAACGTTTCTCCTTTTTAATCTCTTGCGTCCTACTGGTTGATGTAAAAGGTTTAGTGCAAGAACGTTTTCATGTCCTTCCAGTCTCAACAAATGATTGGCGACAGATAATTTTATTTCTTCTGTAACGTACTTGATTTGTAAATAACGTATAATTAGATACATACCAAGGTGCTCCCACCAGCGACCTCAGCGTCTTGTTTTGGTAGCGTTGAATTCTACTAATATTACTTTTGGACGCACATCCCCATAGTTCGGCTGCGTACAACCATATTGGTTTTAGCACCATGCGATGGTTAAAAAAATACGCCATCTCAAGTTACTGGAGTAGCATTTTATATTCCTCATATAAATTACAGCAAACTATTTAGATTCCCGAAATTTTGTTGTTTTCACCATTCTCAAAGCTACTCAGTATATCCGATCTAATGGGAACAAAGGGAAAATATTAATCCCAAATGACTCTCTTAATGTTCTTCAAGCCCTGAAGAAACCTAGGCTATCCTACCATAGGGACTATATTATGTTAACCGTTGTAGAAATTTATTTTATTTATATGATAACCATGTCCATGTATCATTCGTTTGGGTTGCAGTCTATGAGGGTATGTAGGGAAATTACGGGCTGCAAAACTGTGGCCATAGGAAGTCATGTGCATGCGGGAACTATATCCGACGCTAATCATCTGATTTTTGTTTGATAGCAGAAGTTGACTTTATTAATAAAATTTTACATTTAAATATTTACCTCCTTCTCGGTGGCTTACTTATTGGCTCTGAATAACAACAATATCCTCTCAACTCTGACCAACTATGTATATATGTATAATAGTTTTTTTTTCCTTTATTCCTCTGTTCGTTTGTTATCTTATGTATGATATATTTATATGAAAATAGTGTTGACAAAAGTTATTTAATAATACGGGCGTTAAGTCACAAGAAGTAGGAGAGGATAAATACAATGTAACGAGTAAAAATAAATTATGAACGTTTATCGTGAATGAATTACTTGATTTCGTCCAAATTTATGATTAAAATATCACCGTTATTCATAGTATGAATAAAATTACATGTTTGAAGTTTCTAGCACTGTCCGCTGAGTTACAAAGTTACAAAGAACATTTCGTTCCATAAAATCATTAGTAGAGAAACTCGGTAATATTTTGAATAATATGAATAGTTATATTTCATTTTGTAAGGTTATCTGGTTTTATTAAAATTTTTTGAGAATTTTGTTCATGGGGATGCATAACTAATTTACTATCATTATTACGAGTACTTTATTAGTAAACTAAAATTTATGTAGATTCACTCTGTAACATCTGTTCGGGAAATTACAAATAAGATAAATAAATAACTGTGAATTAACTACATGCATCATATGCGAGCGCATCATGTACACCCCCTGTTGCTTTTCACTTAATCACAAGTATGGAATTATATTGTAATTTTGGTATGGTTGTAACCTTCGGCACCTTGCCAAATATTTTTTTTTTTTTTTAAAATAAAGATACGATCTTAACTCATTGAAGTTAAATAAGTATCAAATTTAGTAAAGTGTAGCTTACTAACAAGATCATCCTGTTAGCCAGCTTATGGGTTGAAGTCAGTAGTCCATTGACCATGACTACGAAAATTAGTTTGTATTAATCTATTTATGTAATAGAATTTAAAGACTTCATAATAAGTCTGACGGGTGGCGCCTTTTAAGACGCCTGATGTCTTAACTATTATCTAATAAAATGGTAGCTTCCACATTGACATGTTGGTGTAGCCTCTTCTTGTGTGCTGTAGCGAATTTTCTAATCTCTTCGTTTACAAGCGAGATGTGCAAGTCTCGATGAATATCATCATTTCTCGAATAACGGCATGCATCGACAATTGCTCTTAGTATTATGATTTGTCTAGCTTGGATCTTTGCTCTAGAAGACCTGCTGGTACAGCCCCATAACTGCAGATCGTAAGTCCATATTGGCTTTATGATCTGCCGATACAATAGGCATTTAGAGGCGATTTGCGTCCAATAAGCAAATATAACTGCTGAGTTTTTTTCTTTATTTGTTTACATTTCATTCTGGCATGTATTTCCCAGGTTAGCCGCCTATCCAGGTGCATACCAAGGTACTTGACTGAGTCAACCTGTGGAACAGGTTTACTTCCTAAGTACACTTGGTGATGCACATCTGTTCGTCGGTATGTGAAAGTTATATGCGTTGATTTTTCTTCATTGATTTTAACTTTCCAGTTTGATGCCATTCGTGCACTCTGTTCAAAGAGTTTTGCAATTTATTTATAGCTTCAGAATGACTACTACTAACGGCTAATATAGCTGTATCGTCGGCGAACGTAGCTGTCGTCGTTTGCGCATCCGTTGGTAAGTCTTCTGTGTATAGAAGATACAAGATGGGACCGAGAACGCTTCCCTGCGGAACTCCAGCTTCTATGTTGTAGGATGCGGAAGTAGCATTTTCTTGCTGTACTTTAAATTGTCTTTCTGATAAATAAGACATGAGCAAACGGCAGATGTTACCTGGTAGAATTCGGCTTAATTTATAGGTCAGCCCGTCGTGCCATACCTTATCGAAAGCTTGCGCTACGTCTAAGAAGACGGTCGGGCAATATTTTTTTTCCTCAAATGCTCTATTGATTACCATTGTGATCCTGTGCACTTGATCAATTGTGGAGTGCTTCCGTCGAAACCAAAACTGATGTTGGTATATACTCTTCAACCATAGGCAACAGTCGTTTGAGTAATAATTTCTCGAATAACTTTGATATAGTTGGCAATAATGAAATTGGTCTGTATGACCCTACATCAGCGTCTGGTTTGTTATGTTTTATAACCATAATGATTTGCGCTATTTTGAAACAGCGTGGCATGTATTCTAAACGTAGACAAGCATTAAACAAATATGTCAACATAATTATACCTTTTTTTATTAGTTCTTTTAGCACTCTTAGGGATATGCCATCAATACCTGGAGCTTTCCGAGGATTCATATTATTATCTATTTCAGTCGCTATCTCATATGGTGTAAATATTATCACTTTTTCGTCCGTTTTATAATTAATGCTGATATTAATAGTTGAAGGCATATTATGCGGTTTGAATACCCGAGATAAATGGCGAGCAAAGCATTCGGCTTTATCGGTATCTGACCTTACCCAGTTTCCACTCTCATCTTTAATGGATGGAGCGTGTGTAATTGTATGCTTAATTTTTTGGGTAGCTTCCCAAAGAGAATACTCTTTATCCTCGAAAGGACTAAGATCTTTGATGTATGCGGTGAATGTTTCTTTGCAAATCTTTTTTATTAACGCGTTAAGTTGGCGACTGGTTCGATTAAATCGATTTTTATCAGATGGACTCTGAGTATTTTCCCATATGTGCCGGGCTCGTCTTCGTTCAGCGATCTTGAGTCGTACTTGTAATGGGTACGTGATTTTTTTTTTATTTATATCTTTCTGGTTCAGGTGTAGCTGTGTTGGCTGCTTCAATAATTGCTTCAATAAAACTTTTTGAGTGTTCTTCCAAATCTTGTTTTGTTTTTAATCGTATTCTAAGGTTTATTTTCTGATCTAGTTCTTCCCGAAATTTATCCCAATTTGTTAGATTATTAGTGAGGTGTTGTTTCTTATTTTTTCGTATGACTGTTGCACTCTGCGTCAAGAGAACGGGGGGTATGATCTGATGAAAGATCAATTACACCCTCGACGTCTATGTAATTACTTGCAACTCCTTTTATAATGAAGAAATCTACGAGATCAGGTTTTTTCCACCTGTCGGAAGGCCAGTATGTTGGTTTTCCTGAACTTGCAAAGCTACACTGAAGTGTTTGTAAGGCTTTCAGCAGTTCTTTTCCTTTTATATGGGCAGGACTTTGATTATGTATTGTAACTCGCCGTGATCCCCATGCTTCATTTTTAGCATTGATGTCTCCACCGATAATAAAGCGGTTACCGTAATGTTTTAAAAACCGTACATAATGATCGTATTTAATATTATGTTTTGGTGGGAAATATACCGCTACAATGTACGTAATTACCCATCGTTATTGCCACCGATGCAGCCTGAGCATAATCGTCATAGAAATTTGGCTGCTGGTAATGCCTAATATTTTGTCTTATAATGACGGCTGCACCGCCATGTGCTCCATCATCAGGATGCGGTGTGTGATAAATTGCAAATCCTGAAATTTTTGGGTAATTTCTGTCCGTAAAATGGGTCTCAGAGATTAATGCTATATCAATCTTGTTAATGTTGAGAAATATCTCTAGCTCTCTTAATCTTTCAAGATTAAGCCCATTTGCGTTCCATGTAATAATACGAAGAGAAGAGTCAGCCATTATTTTTATTGTGCCTCTTTCGGCGTTGTTTTGTAATGGATGATTGTCCCCCCAGATTTCTGGTTATGTTCATCTTCTAATTTGCCTAATCTGGTAGATAGATTCCGAACTTCTTTTATAAGGTTTTCTAATATCGTGTATCTCGTCGTGTATAGCATATGCTTGTTACTCGCGTTCATTGTTATCTTACGATATATACGGTATTATTCTCGCTATCGTCGTATTGATTACCTACTATCAACGTGCTGTGGTGAGATAATTCCAATTTATTAACAATTGTATATATATCTCAATTATCGGCTGATCAGAACAAAGAATCTATGTTCGTTCTTCCTGGTCAATCGATATTTCACAACTTATACATACATACATTGTAACTACACTAACACATAGCGTGTATAAACATAACACATACTCACAGACGGTAGCGGTATAACCGTCCGTCTAGATTATTTACGTATACTAATTCGCATCATAACTCATCTTTAAAGTTGCGTATATATGTATATTCCACAGTACTGGGAAATTAGTATTACTAGAAATAAGAACCTTCTCGTTTCGATCGCTGTGCCAGTGCAGCCACATATGGTTCACAAAATATTGTGTGGATTATATTTGTATTTTATATCTACAAACCAATTAATAATGAGTGTGCAACACTCACCCCGTACATCGCGCTCGACATCACCGATTGTGTGTACTACAGAATCATGCTCGGACGATAATGAAACTAACACTTTTATTTGTGAAGTGCCGACAATAAAACTAAAGAAAACTGCCAACTCGTACTCAATAAAAAGGCAATTATCTGGGAATAATTACCAAAATGAAGTGAGAGCTAATAAAAAGGTTAATCTAAAACAAAGTAATTATGAAAACCTACTACCAGATGAATTGAAACAGTTATGTCACGATCATAACGTGACTATAAATAATCTGATGTTAAAAATAGACTCCTTGGTTGACAGAATACACCAGCTAGAAATTAAACAGTCTGGCCAACTTTCGCCAGAGGAAAACCGTACGTTCTCGCAAGTGCAGCAACAGCAAACGCCGATGCAAACAGAAAAAATACAACCTGGAAAAGTTAAATTGCCTCCTAAAATCACCGTGAGTGGCATAAAGGACTTCAATATATTCTATACTGACATAAATACAACATCTGGGGAAAACGTAACCTTTAAGGTTTTAAATAATAAGTACATTATAGTTGCCCCAAAAAACGAAGATACATTCCGCTTACTGGTCCACACACTAAGATCAAATAACATTGCTTACCATACATATAAATTAAAATCAGAAAGACCATATAGAGTAGTAGTCAGGGGACTCCATCCTACTACAGATGTAAAAGTTATACAAAATGAATTAATAAATATGGGCCACGAACCACTTGATATTGTCAATATTAATAAAACTATCAAAATCCGCGACAATGATAACAAAATAATTGATAGACAAAGAAAGTCTTATCCTTTGTTCTACATTGACTTAAAGCCTAAAGACAACAATAAAGATATATACAATTTGACGCATATCGCTTATTGCAGAATTAAAATAGAAGCTCCGCATAGGACTAGTACAATACCACAATGTAAACGCTGCCAACAGTGGAATCACACTGAAAAGAGCTGTGGTAGATTAACAAAATGCTTCAAATGTGCTGGTGATCATGACTCAAAGTCTTGCAGGGAAAAGGACCCTAGAAAGTTTAAATGTGTGAACTGCAAAAAAGATCACACAGCTAATTATAAGGGCTGTGAAGTATATCGCGAGATAGAAAAGAAATTCAGATCTCCGAAGTTAACAGCAGTTCAGCGCTTACAGAAAACACCAGTAACAGCCAAGCAAGTTGAAAGTGGCTCTACTTATGCAAAAGTGGTAATGTCAAATGAAAAACAAATAACTATACAACCTTCGGATAAACGTTCAATAATTAACCAACAGGCACAGATAGAACCTTCTACTGATGTACTCAATAATATTATTGCCAAATATAAGAGATGAATACTATTGGATGTGACGTTATGAAATCGTATATACAGTAATTTATCATTTCCGGACAGTTTTTGTACCTTGCACTGTATCTTCTACTTTTCACCCTACGAGGATGAAATTGTCTTTGTTGTACCTCAATATATATATATATATATATATATATATATATATATATATATATATATATATATATATATATATATATATATATGTATGGCATAATGAACTGATCAATACATAATTCGCTGTCCTAACTAGTTTTACCAAAATTGTTTTGATTTCAGGATTTGAATATTTAAAGTTCTAGCCATCTACAAAATTGTTCTATTACCTCGTTTATTCCCGTCATATTTAGCGGATCATAAATAAATTAGGGGTAAACTTATCTATGGAAGTGATTGAAGTACACAGGATATTACTTCCTTACATGCGGAAACATTGAACCCTCTTGTCATATTAGGCTATTTTTGTACATCTCTACATTATTAAATTTTTTTATCATTATCACACAATAATTCCTGAATGCTGTGACCCTGTTTTCGGCTGCACATATTTTAGACTTCTGAATTATAAAACGAAAGCGAAGTTTTCAACCAGATATCGTTTCTTGTGGTGATTCATTAAACAGTTCAACAAACATCAGTTCACCTGGTTGTTTAAATTTTTTTCTTGATGTAAATAATGTGCCTTACCATACATACATGGCTAATTATTTTTCAAGCTTATTTTTAATTCGACGTTTATCCTAGTGTTCTCATATTTCGTGATAAAATTGTAAGTATATTCGACAACATTAATCTGTTTACATTTTTTGATAATATCGACTTCATGTCTACTTTATTTAGAGCACTAAATTTTTCACGAATTCCACTCAGTGCACCGAGAGTAAGCAAGTAGACTTAAATTTTCTATCATGTGTCGCTAGTGGTGAAAGACGGTTTTTGATTTTTTGAAATTTTTACAATTTATTGACGACAAAACTTCGATAACGCTGCTGCATACTGCAGTTAACCGTGCTTCTTCTAATGCTTCAATAATGTACGAATTATCGAATTTTCTGAAAAAAAAACTAAACCGATTAAATTGATTTGTAATGTGCTTCGCAGCGCTATTATCCAGCCATTAATCCTCTGAATTGGGTTCTGCTGCGTCTACATAATAATCAGTAAAAATGATAGTAATGATGTCTATGTTATTACTTTGCACATTATTGCTGTTTACTTTTCGAGCATATACGATACTATCTAACCCAACGACCTTTTTTTTTATCAGAGTAATTACGTATATCATATTTTCTTCCTCCTTTAAGAACAAAATTATTATTGTTACGTTTTTATATACTTTTTATACTTAGCCGTTAAACTCACCTGATTAGCAGATTCCTGGGTTTTAAGTAAAGTTAATTCACCCAATCTTCTAGTTTCTTATTTTGAACGAAGTGCATGCAGCTCGATTTAAACTTTTTAAATACACTAGGTATGCTAAATCCGGCAATTGATTCATATTGTACCACGTTCGACATATGGGCTTGGAGGAAAATGGAACGAATAAACCGGATCCGGAATTAAAAAGGAACAAGTACCAGCAGATTGAAGAGAAAAGGTCGTTATTAAATCGGATAAGGAAAACACGATTAGCACTTGGTCATATACTTCGGCATTTCGGCATGCGTGATTACTTTGAAATATTATTGAAGGTAAAATCTGATGAAAAAGAATCCGATTTATAACGACTCTACTAGAAGACCACAGTATACGCTGAATTAAAAAGAGCTGCGAGAAGCTTACTCTTATGGCTGGATCAGTCTTTGTATTAAACGAGGACGTTAAAATAATTTATCGAGAAAAAAATATACATTTATTAGCTACGTATTCACTGTAATAATTATAAAAAAAGTAACTCCCCTCGACATTACGCCATGTTAATTTTTGATAAATTACGCTGAAAAATTTTATTAATCCGGTATCAATCCTCTTCACCCGTATAATAAACGGACGATGTCGACGAAGAATTCGATTCTTCCATAATGGACATTTTAGGTTCGCTACCGTTAATGTCATCGACACGTTTGTCATTATCCGCGCTGTGATATCGTTCCAACCAGTGTAATACTTTCATTATGGAACGTTCGATCTGCACATTTGTTACGCTGATCGTATTGTACGTGTTTTTATTCGGAAATGCTTCTTCGTTATTTTTTATCTGCAAATTATTTTTAAAACGTTTTTTACAACCAATATATTAGGGTGACTCGGACGGATATTGTTTTTTTTTTTTAATAGCGCAGTAACTCCGCTACAACACAAACCGCGTGCTCCAAGTTTAGTATTTATACGAGAGATTCGTTTTTCAGTTAATAACCTATAACGCACGTTTTGCGTGAACTTTATTTTCGGCGTGAATCGATCACGGCAGTGCGAAGAGAGTTTCGAAAAGAATTGAAAGTTACGCATTTTTTTTTTATGGGGGATACCTTAAGAGCCGGATTTATGAAACACGTTCGCACGAGTTTTAAAATTTTACCGAAAATGTTGTAACGACTGAACGAATGTATTTTTGCAAATGGCGAGTCATCTGAACGATATTATGTTCCACAAATCAGAAATTCAGCTGCAACGGTATTCGAGTTATACTCAAAAACCTACGTCTTCTCTGGGTCACCCTATGTATTCTCAATTTCGACTTTACGTTTTTCGTTAATGGTAGAACGGTAAGCGGTTCGAATGTTGCTACAAATATAGAGAACTGAAGTTTGAGATTATATGTCCCGGTGAGATTGATTTTCTTAAAAATAAGTATACTTAATTAGATGTAAGGTTTTCTGTCTTGTAGAAGTAAAAAGTAGATTTATTGCGACCCACTTCGGATGATTACATAAAGAACTTATTTAATTACACTCTTTTTTTACAGACTGTATTTTTTAAGAGTCTCGACGTAATGTTCTGTGACTTTACATAGTGTACCGATCGATATTGTCGATATCTTGTTTCGGAAGCGTCGTGTCGATGTGAAATTTTTACATCCTCATAAACGTTGATACTTCTACGCAGGTTTACAAACAACCTCATCGCATAATTAAACCGGTATATCTGCTTGATTTTCATCTTTAGCCCCTTGTATTCGAGTGTAACACCGAATATTTGATGTTTTTTTTTTTAACGCTCCATTATTGATTATAAATTTTATTTGGACTAAAAAGGAGTCGGTTCATTCGGATCTAGTCAGCTACACAGTTTTTAAATAATTTTTTCTAGTAAATCGCATAACCCGACGGAAAAAACGCGAGAAAATGCCAACGTATAGAGTCTGGTTATAATAATAACTCGTTAGCAAATCATCTAATGGCGTAGAACTCTTCTTAATATCGTTCACTCTGCTCAGCTGTAAGGATCATCGGGAGTGCACTAAGAGCATTAGTAATATTATCAGTTGAAACAATTTTCGTAATTCTATTTCTCTAAGAAGATTAATCGCAAAGGAATTATCATTTGTTACTGGATCGTCTTTTCCCCCTATACAAAATTAGAGAAACTTCCCTCTGTTCCGTCCATTCTGAACAAACAGCCTGTAATGCCGTTTATGTTTTTTCCCGAACGCTATTGGCATACGTTCTGAGCTGCGCCTTATCTTGTCACGTTCTCCGTGTATTGCACCTCCATATAATGTGTCGTCCTTTCTCCCTCTGGATTATTTACAATTATTTTATTCTTCCATGTAGCAACATTTCTACAGAAGTCAGCATCTTTGGTTAAAATACAAATAGTTCCCACAGTATCACGTTGGGTAAGCCGTAATTTGTAAAAGAAAAATAATAATAAAATCAAGTCATATCGAATCATTATTATTTCCTCTCGAACAATAATAATAATAATAGTTTTTTTGTTGTTTTTTTTAATTACTAAAAATATCGGCTATGCGCGTATAACTGCGCGGGTGCCAATTTACTTATAAGATAAAAATTACCAGTATTGAAAAATTTTGGTAGATTCGTAGAATACTTGTACACTCCCGATTTTCGTTTTTTTTTTTTTAAATATCAAAAATTACTATTTTTAACGAGTTACGAAGTTAAAATCCGCGGAAAAGTGTCGTTTTTTCTTTTAATTCTACTGCTAACTAGCCGAAATAAACCTGACCGATTCTAACCTAACTGAATCTAACCTAACCTAGGTATTTTGTTATTCTGGTTTAAATGTGTCATTCTCGTTTTTTCTTTTAATTCTACTTCTAACTAGCCGAAATAAACCTGACCGATTCTAACCTAACTGATTCTAACCTAACTGAATCTAACCTAACCTAGGTGTGTTTATAAACATACTTATAAGTAAAATTTAAAAGGTTGTACAATTAACAATTTTTTCCGCGTTTTTTTTTATTTTTTATCCCGATTAGGGAAGCAAAACACACCAATTTATCCGAGCCCCAATCGATTCTGAGTTGTACAAGTATTCTACGAATGAGCCAAAATTTTTTTGCGGAAACTGCAACTTTTCGAGACCATCAAAATTTTGCAAAACTAAACCTTATTGTATAAATTTTGATTTATCAGTCATCCGGGTAATGTGCCATTCTGTTTTTTTTTTCTTTAATTCTACTTCTAACTACCCAAAATGAACCTGACCGATTCTAACCTAGCCGAATCTAACCTAACCGAATCTAAAACCTAGCCGTTTATCGTTTCTTCCTCCAATTCTACCTCTATCTAACCGAAATAAACCTCCGATTCTAACATAACCGAATGTAATCTTAGATGGGTATTTTGCTATTCTCGTTTTTTCCTTCAATCGTACGTTTAAACAAACCTAATCGAATGTAACTTCACCTAATCAACCGCTACATTGGCGAAATTTCGCCCTATTTCACGTTTTTAAACATAATTATGAGTGAAATTTCAAAAGGCGTTATTTATTTTAAAACCGTTATTTGCGAATTTGTATTAATGTTTTAATAATTTTCATAAAATAAAGCGCATCGTATAAATTGAGATCCAGCCTACGAACGAATATGAATAAATACGGATTAATATAAATAAATGCGAATAAATAAACCGCATAAAAGAATTAAACGTACCGTATCGTACGGATATTTTTCTTTTGTATTGAAAAAATTATATCGCGGTTCGGTGCGCCATACGGCTATTACGTCATTACTAATAGGAATATTTCTCCTTTTGATGTTCGAGTATTTAACGTTTAGATGAACTTCTACGTTGCTAGTCATTTTAAGTTAAATATCGATCGAAATTGTTCAATAATTTCGAATACTAGTTGAAAACGAAAGTAAAAAAAAAATAAAATTATACTTTAAACTGGCGAAATTATAGTAACGACTTAATTCTCTTTTCGCAAGTTTTTACACGCGTCTAGAAATAAAAGACCGAAATATTCGTTAGCCGGTAAATTATTTTCGTCGAAAAAAGGTTTTTATCTCGATTAAGAAAATTTAAAACAATTTTTATAAAATAAAAATATCGTTTAAAGGGGAAAATTAATTTTAAGCGACTTCGTTATTTTCTCTGCAACAATCATCTTCCATTGAATTTTTAGCAACGATTTGTACTCATAAACCGTTAACTAGCCGCACAATATAAAATTACATAATACAGCTGCATAGAAGACATTTCCAGACTTTTTAATTATTTATTTATGTTAATGAAATAAAGGTTTATTTAAAAAAATGTATTACGATGTAAAATCTGTTAATCTTTTAATCTTCCGTGTAGCGTACAAAGGCTAAAAGCACACGGAGTTTATTATTCCGTTATTAAAGATGTGAAGATAATTTAATGCGAACGAGGAAAGTTATAAGTGTATTTTCATTTTTAGGTATAAAAGTATTTCAGTTAGGAAATCGTAATGAAGTTATATAGCAGAGTAACATATGAGTTGTAGTGATTTGAACATTATACAGGTTGAATAAGTAGTTGGATCGGTTTTGGATAGGATATAATATTGACACAAACGTGCAGACGCGGAACATCGCTTCATCCGGTCTTGCGCGATGAACACATTGAATCGGTCAGAGGTAAACCGGAAAATCTGACTGTTGCTTGTTTAATTTATGAAACATGTAGTGATATTGGAACACGCTGCTGGAAGTAATTCTGCAGGAGACATGAAGGCGGCTTCTCTCGCAGCTCGATCTGCTTCTTCATTCCTTCTATATACCCTGTGTCCAGGAATCCGAAATACATAATTATGTAGACATTGATTCTAATTGGCAAATGAATTTTCTCAGCCGACGGATGCGTGCGCCTGAAACTTTTTTTTTTGATCCAATACAGCGGGTTTGTGACAGTGATAATTTCCTGCTCACTTTTAGGAGATGAAATTAATGTAGGCTGCAGAATTGCAAATAGTACACACGATAGAACACTATAGTACGACGGAAGTGGGTAATATGTCATCATTATACACGACAGCACAGCCACAGCGATCCTCATTTTTCGATCCATCTGTCTACTGTTGCATTGTCTATACTATATTTTCCGAGTATCTGAAATAATTTCTCATGTTGATCGGCTGAACAGATCGGATTGAAATTTGCTGACGATCTACACGGGAATTTGCAAACAAATCTTCAGCGCTGGTACCACATACTTCGATCAACAGTCGTATATTAGGGTAGCTACAAAGAGTTAAAAATACCCTAAAAATGAATGTTTTTACTTATCACCCCGTATTAAATTGGAAGTTGATCGGATCGTTCGAAACTAAAATTCCTCATATATACGACATCTCGGGGAACATTTTTCCCGATAATAATTATCCCCGTATCTCTTACCCTTGCGCGGAAAAACTACACTTTTAAAAGGGTTTGTGGTAGCATTTTTATCGCCCAAATGCAAATTTAATTGAAGATTTTTAATTAACGAGGAATCGGGGCTGAAATTTGCTAAAGGTGTACACTGGAATTTGCCACAACTTTCAGCGTGGGTACATCATCCCTGGACCAACCATTCCTATTGTAAATTCACCCCAAATAGGGGTATTTCACCCCTTTGTATTATAACTTTTTTTTTTGGAAATTGTAGGTTTGGGTTGAAGAAAACAACGATTAAAATTTCTAACATTACTATTTAAAATTATTTTTAACCCTGTTTAAACGGTTCAAATATTATATTAAAGCCGTCAAAACAATTTGTGCGTTGGTAGCTTTATACTGTATAGTTCTTCTTCTTATCGTGTCGGTCATTTATATTCCTTTTTTCCCCAATATTTCACTATTTGAACTGCTCGTCCGAGATTCCGTCTATTCTTGTCATATCTTCCATCCCGCATCACACCGGCAGCAATGAGCAAGTTAATAGGTGCTCCGAATCTTGTACCATGCCACAATCACATTTGTCATTATCTGTAATTTTCCACTGTTTCATGTTCTTTGCTGTTCTATCTGTCATAGTTCTTATTCTATTTAGAGTTTTCCATGTTGACCACGGCAATTTATTACCGGGAGGTAGATGTTCGTTCGGTGGTTCCCATAATTTTAATCGGGTTTCTTTCAGCCTTCCTTTCCATAGCGCCAACCTAGTGATTTCCGGCGTTTGTGTCAGAGCATTTGCTGTTTTAAGAAAACTCTTTCTTGACTTGACGCGACTTATTGCTGCTTCTTTTGCATTCAGTGGATGTCTTATATCTTGTTCTTGTTTTGTTTTTTCCTTTCCAGCCAACACGTCCCGTATTATACCTGGTGGTGCTATGCCGGATAATATTTCTACTTTATCGATCGGTATCGGCTTCAAACATCCTGTAACTATACGATCGGTTTCATGTAGTGCTACATCAATTCTTTTTACGTGTACTGAATTCCGCCATACTGCACTAGCATACTCACCTGCGGAATAACACAGAGCTAAAGCTGATGTTCTTAATACATTTGGATCTGCACCCCAGGTGGAGCCAATCAATTTTCGGAGTAAACCGTTCCTTGTACCAATTTTTCTTTTGGTAACTTCGCAGTGTTCTTTAAATGTTAAGGCTCGATCCAACTTAACGCCTAAGTACTTTGGGTTGTCACAATGATATCCCTTGCCATTTAACATTTAATTTACGCTTTGCATCCTTATTTCTCAAATGAAACGCCGATACTTGGGTTTTATTAGGATTCGGTTTAAGGTAATTGCTAGCATAGTATTTTTCCATAGTCTCCAGTATTCCATTCAAATTATTTTCTACCTCGCAAAACGTTTTCTCTTGAGTTATAATAGCTAAATCATCAGCATATATGAAGTGTTTTGTTGAACTTCCAATTGGTTGATCATTAGTATATATGTTAAACAACATTGGTGCAAGCACTCTTCCTTGTGGTAAACCGTTGTTCTGTTTCCTCCATCTGCTCTTTTTGTTTTGTAGCGTTACATGGAATCGCCGATTCCTCAATAATGTGCTAATGATTTTGGTTAATTTGTAGTCGGCAGTAAGCTCGTAAATTTTTTTTGTTAATATTCTATGATTTACTGTGTCGTATGCTGCGCTTAAATCTATGAACGCCGCCCCTGTTACCATTTTGTTTCCATAGCCATTTTCTATTTCCTGTACCAGGTTTAAGATTTGCCCTGTGCATGACCTACCAGCTCTAAGTCCGGCCTGCTGTTTAATAAGTTTTGAGTCTATTTTTTCACTTATTCTATTTAATATTATTCGTTCAAATATTTTATAACCCGGGCAAAGTAAAGAGACAGGCCTAAAATTTTCAGCATCTATAGCGGTTTTTCCCGGTTTAAGTAATGCAACCACGTGCGATTTTAACCATTCTTTAGGAATTCGGTCCATGATAATGCAATTATTAAACATATCCAGAAGCCATTTTTTAGCTTTAGGTCCTATATGTTTAATTTGTTCCGTCATTATGTTATCGACTCCGGGTGCTTTCCGATCTTTCATTGTCTTAATTGCCCTGTCTAGTTCATCCATTCTGAGCGGTTCATCAAGTTGGCTCATATTATCAGTTGTTTTCAATATCAGTTTTGGTTTATCTGCTCTACCTTTAATTTTTCCATTCAATAATAATTTATTTGCTATTTGGTCTGGTGTAATATTTATATATTCCTTTGGTTGTAGTTTTTCATTATTCATGTTTTTTATCAGTTTCCAAGCTTTGTAACTATTTTTCGACATATCCAGATTTTCTATAGTTGAAATCCACTCTTTTTTCCTTTCTCCTGCTATTATTCCCATGAGATTTTCTCCCATTTCAATGGTAGCTTCGTCAAAAGGATCTGTTTCATATCTTTTATAGTATTCTTCTAGATTGTCAATAGCTTCTTGACATAATCCTTTTATATAATTAGTGCGACATCCTCTTGGTATATGCCTTTTAGATACTATTTTTAAGACCTCCACAAAATAATGATAGTTGACTGGTGTTGGTTCTATTGTTTCTACCTTTTTATCCAAATAATTTGCAAATTCCATCCATTTTACTTTTTTAAAATTAAATCTTCTTCTAAATGGTACTTTTCGCGGCACTATTGCTGCATTTACTTCACATAGAATTGGCCGATGCTGTGATTTCGGTATGGGATCCAATACTGCTTTAGTGATCATGTCCCTTATGTTATCACACACAAAAATGTTATCCGGCTTATATCCTCTCCGCCATCTACCACTATTAAACGATGAAGGTAATTTAGGATCGTGAACTAAACTCAAGCAGTTCATTTCTGCCCAGTTTTCAACAACTTCTCCGTCATCATTATTCTTTGAGTATCCCTACATCGTGCTGTGGCTATTGAAATCCCCAATTATAATATTTGTACTTGTACTTCCATAGTTCACAGGTTTCTCGAACTTGAAAGGTATGTTTGGAGGTTTATAAACCGATGTTACACTACATTTCCCTATGTCTACTGTGATTATTTCTATGTCATTCTCTTCTGTACGTCCAGTTGATGTAATTTCCAAGTCTGGCCTAGTAAATATAGCACTTCCATATTATTTGTGTGATCTTTCCATCCCCAGTTTCATCCCGGATACATTTGGTTTCCTATATTTTGTTTCCCAATGTGTTTCTTGTATGCAGAGCACATCGCATTTAGTTTTCTGGCATAGTTCGGACAGAATATTCTCCTTTCCTGATGTCAGCCCTTCAATGTTTATTGACATTACTGTTAAACTTGGTTTTGGTCCTGAAAAGGACCTTTTCTTTTGACCGTGGTTGGTAGGATTAGCCAGCGAATTCTGCATTGTTTTACACATAATTATCTCGCTGTTTCCAGGGGCACCGCGTGGAAGTTCCTACCACGCCACCATACTGTATAGTGTATATAAAGAATAAGCTACGCTATCAAATGTAGCTGTAGCGTGTGGGTATGGAGTTGTGAAGTGTCAATGGAAAGTAGCGGTTTTTCTACTATATTATGGTAGTCGATGGTTGGATATTTTTTCCCTTTTATATTTAAGGTAATTGGATGGTCTGGATTCGGTTAGAAGACACTACATTTTTTTTTTTTAAATCGCGTTTAAAAATACAAAATTTATATAATCGTCTCGAAAATCAGGATTTGCATACTAGAAAAAGTTTAAATTAATATGCCAAACTAATCTTACCCCAAAATTTAAATTGATGTTTTTAGAGCGAGTTGAATATTTTCAAAACTCCGAAAATTGAATTTTTCCATAATTTCTAAATTCGAGTTTAATCCCAATGCTCTGAGCTATTAAATGACGTTAGTCTGCTCATCTGACAGATACTCCTCGAGTAATAACGTCGGAAAGTTAGCTGTTTCCTAATTTCGAATTAAGAATGTCGGGGCTGCATCTACTTATACGACGTTTGAACTTTATACACGCCTGCTACTATATAAAATGTATCGTATCAATTCAAAAAATCCATGTGATACCTCTTTCTTATACATCTTGCAGTTTTCAATACATTGTGTTTTTATCATTAGAGCGGGAAATTTGTAATTAGAACAAAACACAATGCAAATTTTATATGAAAAACTTTGTAGTAGACAATAATTTAAATTGTAAATTTTACAACAGCCAGTAATTTAAACGGAAAATTTTATGTGTAAAATCTTAATATTTATATAGAATACAATAGCCAATAATTTAAATAAAAAATATTATAAATATGAAACAGAAATAAAATTATACTGTGGCCAACATAAAGTGAATTAATTTTAAAAACTGGCTATTTCCACGGTAGTCAAAATGATTGGCTATTCCAAGGATGTCAAAATAACTAGCTATTTCCATGGAGGTCAAAAATATATTATTATAGTTATATAGCTGTTTGTTTAAAATAGATGATAATTCTCGAATATAATTTTATCACGGTTTTAAAAAGAAAAGGCTTGGATTCAATTGCGCCTCTAAATACAAAGGATGTGCAAATACATGAAAAACTTAATTTTTTAGTATAGAATCGTCCCACTGGCGGAGTCTAAAAAAGGGCATCTTCCTTTTGGGGGTAGCAGGCTTGGGTAGAACTCCTAGTTTTATGTATATATATATATATATATACATATATATATATATATATATATATATATATATATACTTGTTTACAAAAAACAATTAAAATCACTAAACTTTATTAATTTAGCAAAACAAAATAAAATCGAAGTTAATCACTAAAAAATTGTTTTTATTACACAAACACGAACGAAGCTTTTCGACTATTAAGTCATTATCAAGCTATTGTTAAAAATGTTATATATAGCTTGATAATGACTTAATAGTCGAAAAGTTTCGTTCGTGTTTGTGTAATAAAAAAAATTTTTTAGTGATTAACTTCGATTTTATTTTGTTTTGCTAAATTCATAAAATCACTACTCTCCAATACATCAACATTTATTTATTAAGCAACGCTTTTCGGCAACTACGGCATTATCAAGCTATATTTAAATAAAATTAAATATATAAAAACATAAAATATTAATTTAAATCTAAGTTCACAATTTTTACATAATAAATGAATTATAAATACTTAAAACTATCTGACAGTGACTGTGGTAAACAACACAAATATCAGTAATATAAAATTTACAGAACAGTAGCTAGAAAATAATTGAATATGATCGACAACGCAAAAATATCATAATTAGAAAATAAAAATAATCCCAATCCTAATATTCTCGCGTGGAATAGGAAACCATCACGCACAACACCATATGCGCGCTAGTAACAATATAGTACACTACTAAAATACGCTGTGCTGCATTGTGTCCTGACAACAAAGCGATTTGAGTCAGTTCTCCAGGATGTGTGTATGCGTGTTTAACTATCGCCATATTACAATTGCTTTGTACGTTACTTACCCTATACAACAAAATATGTGTAGGTAAGTGATCGTATAAACTCTCCACCAACCTAGCCGGTGAGGATAAATGACGATGATATATTTCATTCGTATATATAAAATATAATATTAATGCCGATGTATCGGAGAGATTTTAAGAATTAACAAAACAAAATAAATCTTCATCGCTATAAAATTTATTTTATTTATGCGAAGCTTTTCGACTTTAACGTCATGTTCGATCGATACAAAAACGTTTAGGTAACGTCATTTGTACCGATTGAAAATGCCGTTAAAGTCGAAAAGCTTCGCATAAATAAAATAAATTTTATAGCGATTACTACCTTGCGAAACTCCTGTTCCAATTAATCGCTTATGTCACCACAAATTGTTGCTACATTTTGCCTGTTGTTTAGGAAATTTTTAAACCATTCTGAATAATTTTTCTTTACTGCTATCATTCTTAAATCTTCGACTAATATGTCTGTACTGAAAACGCAGAAAACATGATTTACACGCGTATAAAATGTCACGAGCATATTTGAGCTAGTAAACATACGTAATTAAAATGAAAAACCCACCCACCCCCAAAAAAAATACTAGATCGTAATTAGTCATGCAACGAATACACACGCATATAAAAATATACGCATATACACATACATTAAACATATATATACACGTATTTATTTATTTATTTATTTATTTAATGAAGCCACACAACAGCTAACAGCCAATTATAGGCTTATAAATAACATAATACAATGAATAATTTTTTCTGAATTATAAAATTAAAAGTAAACAAAAAATAGAATACAAAAAAAAAATTGAACACATTCACCAGCCTCACACCCATTAAACACACCAGAAAAACTACGCGCATTCACAAGTCTCACACTCATTAAAACATACATTATTCACACAATCTTATTCGAAATAAACGGACGAATCGTACACACACATATAGCCAATATATGCAAAAATCGTTAAGAATCAATTATGTATGGCGAATTATAAAATGAAATTATGAATTATTACAATATAAACGCACAACGATCGATCGCAGGTATATTCCAGAAAAGCGATTAATAATAATATGAATCATAATAATAATCATATGTTTTAACGTTGCAAAAAATAAGTGACGTAAATGGCTCCAACAACGAATGTAGCGATAATAGGAATAATAGTAACGTAATAAGTGTTGATAGTGATGGTATTGACCGATAATCGTACTACTAATGTATACCGTGCCAGATTCCCGCTATGGACGAGTGTGCGGAGAATACCACATTCATCGTCTGGTTGATTCCAGTTTGAATTTTTTGTCCGAACAGGTTTAAGTGACCGGTTAGCGTTAGTCGATATTTTTCTCTTGGCCAGTGGTATTTCTAATTTTTGTACGCGCGAGGTGTCTCGTATCAACGCACCGGTTATTTAATTTTTTATTTATTTATTAATTTTATTATCATAATTATTTTTTTCGTTAAATTTTGATACGAAACGAAAAAGTTTTTTGAAGCTGCGGTTATCGAATAGAGCAAAAAGTAAGTATCGAGAATGAATTTTTGAAGCTTTACATATATTCGGCGTGTTCAGGGGGGGGGGACGAAATCAGGCAATTCCCGTCGACATCATTGCAACGTTTGACTACATACAAAATTACTCGATGCATTTTAATTATATAAATTTTAATTAGATAACATTTATTCTTATATTCCGAGAATTTTATTAGTTAATCGATTGATTTTTTTTTCGTAATAATATATTTATTTAATAATTACAAATTTTTCCGACGAAAATTAAAAGTGGCAATACCGATTAAGTTTATCGCCAGTTTTTAAACTCTCCACTTACGATCTTTTACTTACACGTTCTCGAATGTTTACAATTTTAATTTTTTAACGATAATCATCATCGAGTGTCGTCTCCGTGTTGGCGGTCGTCGACTTGGCGTACAAGGCAACGGCTTTAAGCGTAGATATAGACACACACAAACCCAGGGAGGACTGATTGTAATCGCTTTGTTGTCACGACACAATGCAGCCCCCATGTTTTTTTGCAGTGTACTATATTATTACAAGCACGTACATGGTGTTGTACGTGGTGGTTTGCCATCGCCTGCTATATGATAATTTTATATTTTTATTTCACAATGATAATTGTTGCTCCACCGATCGTATCCGTATAGAAGTCCGTGCTTTTAGGCTAACCCGACAACGTTTTAACGATTAATAAAATTAACCTTTAATATAATAAACTATAATTTTTCCCTAAAACGAGAAACGAAAATCAATTAAAAATGCGTCTAAAACGAAAACTTTTAAAGATGAATATGAATCGAAACAACCGGAAGAAAATGTATAAACAAACGAGTACGAAATCTTCGCCTTCTTTACGCAAATCTGAGGTGGATGACGTCAGAGCCATCAGGCCTTCTTTCTCTGGTGGGTAACGAAATTACTGGACGAAAATTTCAGCGAAATAATTTTTTCCAATTATAGATATATATGTAAACAAGGAGCTGTTTTTTTTCTTTTTATTCATTTAAAGCGGAAGGGGGAAAATCTTCGAAAGATACTGATGTAGTTTTTATTAACGCAGTGCGTACAAGCATAGTCGAAATTAGGGTGTTAGATTTTTTAAAAAACCACTTTCTCTATAAAACGAGAGGTAGTTTTAATATAACGAGATGGTGGTTCCGGCACAAATACATACACCTCCACGCTTACACTAACTTATTGCGACGGAAGAAGGGATTTACATAGTCGTTTCTTGCATCGATTAGAAATAATTAAAGAATTTACACAAAACTCGAATGAATAACTTAAACTTTAATTACAAAAATCAGTTAAAATCACTAAAACTTTATTTTCTTGAAATTCACAAAGCTTTTCGGTAATTACGCCATTATCGAGCGATATTTTAGATAAAAATAAAGATTTAAAAATTAAAACACAAAATATACATTTTTAAATTAAAGATCACAATTTTATAAATATAAAATGAAGAATAGATACTTGAAACAATCGTGACAGTGGCTGTGGTAAACAACACAATCAAATATCAGTAATATAAAATTTACAAAACAGTAGGAATAACAAACTTCGATACAATTGAACAGGATAAAAGAAAACTTGAAATTAAATAAAGACGGTTCACTCCAGGGTTAAGTATGAAATTATTTATACCGACTTATTAGAATAGTTAGTTTTCGTTAGCGAACGCGGATTATTTAAGAATTATTTATTTATGTATAAAATAGTGAATTATGCGATAATTTAATCGATAATATTGAACGTGTAGATACACTGTTAGGATGGACATATAGCGACACTGATTTTACGGATACTACCCTGAATTAGTGGCATTGTGAAAATTTAGAAATATATTTTTACGTCTATGATGATTAAATTTATCGCGTAAGATTTCGTTATTGACCTGTTCATATTCAGCCTGTAGAGACTGGAGTGGAATTTTGTTGGTGTTTTCAATATCCCAGACATCTTCTTAGTACTCCAGTGTCCACTATCATGTTCCATGCTACCTACCTCAACTGCCTGAAACCCGGATTATGATTTTTCATATTTCTGTTAAAAATGACCTAGTTAATTGAAAAAATTTATTTTTGATATTAGCTTTTCTTTTTCTGTACTTATATGTGTGATAACACGCGGGTTATGGGTGTTGTAATCTGGTAATTCGTGACCCGCGTGTTTTCAAATTGATCACATATGACGTATCCGTTCGTTGTTTTAATTTCGTAGTAAGTTGCAAAGAGAAAATTAAAATTGTTTACAACGGCGCTCATAATGAGCTTCTTCGAATGTAGTTTGATATCATTCCTTATTTCATTTCATTCAAGTTATAAATTCTTCGTTTTGTAGCAAATATTAATATTTGTTCCCAGATTAATTAATAAAAGTGTGAATTTGCACGCATATCAGACGATTAAATTTTGCACACCTTTAGCTACCGACGAAAATTATAAAACTAATCGATTAGTCTAATTAGAATTATATAGTGTAAAGTTTCCTCATATTAATTTTATTTTTATTTTTTTAAAGTTATGTAACGTTAAAATAAATAGTTTAATAATAGATGAATCAATTAAAAATGTATTAATTATTACAACGAATTTATATAAATTAGTAAACCATGTATAATAAGAAATTTTCTTCCCACTAAGAAAAGTTAAGATCATTGCTGGGAGGAATATAAATTTATAATATTACATTTTATGAAGGATTATTAATAATTAAAAAAACTTTATATTATTTGTACGTACGAATTTATGTAATAAAATTACAGGAAATAAAATAAGTAGTCGGAAATGATTTTTTTTTAATAATCAGTGCTGCCAGCGCTAAAAAACCCCAATGATAATTTAAAAACCCGGAGATTAGGAGAAAGCAGGAGGAATTCATATATTCGCGCATACGATAACGGTTTGTCTTATGTGGCGGGTGTTTAACATGTGTGTTCGTTCGTTGATGTATATATCCGGTATATAAGTGTTTATGTTGTATTTATTAATCTGTTGAAGAATATGCGTGCGTTTATTTGGATTATATGAATGGGATGTAAATATCAAATATATAAATAAATGAATAAATATATAAATATATACATAAATAAATAAATACATAAATAAATACCTAAATATATAAATATATAAATATTATATAAAAATATATAAATATAGGGTGACCCAGAGAAGACGGTATTTTTTTTTTTTTTTTTTTATAGCGCAGTTGGTAACACTGCTACAAAAAACAAACCGCGTGCTACGCATTTAGTGCACACACGAGAGATTGGTATTTGTTCAGTTTCTGTTATAAATGTCATACTACAACGCGTATTTTGTGTGGAACGTTATTTTCGGTGTTAATCGATCACGAAAGTGCCAAGATAGTTTCGAAAATAATTAAAGTTACGTAGTTCTTTTTAAAATCCGAGTTTACGAAGTACGTCTACGAGATTTGGAAGACCCGAAAATAAGGATTTTTGAAGACATTTCAAAAATTATTCAGCGACGTATGCTCGAAAAAGTCTTGGAAAATTTTGCAAAGACTGAATGAAAACGGCGTGAATCTGAACGATATTATGCTGCACAAATGACTGTAAGTTAAATCTCTCGTTTTCAAATTTTACATAAAATTTCGAAAATTTCGGTCGAGTAGTATTTTGATTTATTCAAAAAACAACAAAAACGTCCGTCTTGTATGGATCACCCTATAATATCTTAATACGAAATATGAGATATATAAATATAATTTTGTATAATTATCTAATTAGATAAATATATAAACGCATAAATATATGAATATATGAATATATGAATATATAAATATATAAATATATAAATATCTAAATGTTAAATATATAAACGTATAAACACATAAATATTATGACGATCTCGTCGTATGTTCATGTCCTGATAATTTAATTGATTAATTTGGGAAATGAGGACTAATATTAATTTAATCGATATAATTAAAAAATATATAATTATTTATTTAGTTGAAATAAAATATTCAATTCGACGCTTGCCAGCTGTACTAATCACGAATGCACGTACGTGTAGTTATAATATTTATTATCATAGTAATAAACCGTATTCGTGATGAGCGAGGTATTGTCATAGAATAGTAGTAGTTAAGTTGAAACGCCCCTACGATCACGAGGTAAGTGAAAAAGAAAATTGCGCATGCTCAAGCTACTCGGGCAGCCTACAACCGATCGAGTGAGGAGATGACGAGGAGAGAGGGGACGGAAGATGTTGGAGAAGTGGATAATTAAAAGTTTTCAAAAAGAGGTCAGGAGAAGTTGGTGAAGAAAGAGAGTCAGTAGTTAGTTAGTCGAGAAGAGTCAGTTGGTCAAGACTTAAGAAAAAGTTAGTGATGAGTTAGCCTTTAGTTATGCCAGTATTCAGAGTCAGAGCCAACGAAAAGAAAAACATAATCGATGAGTCACATCACGAATCTTGTTAGTTTCATATATATATATATATTATATATATATATATATATATATATATATATATATATATATATATATATATATATATATTACTAAAATAAAATGTTATTTTTTATTTTATTTAACCAATTCGCCGATAAAGAACAGAAATATATATTAATTTTATTGCATGATAAAATTGTTAAAGTAAAAAGGTTATTCGCTCATATAACGCGCGTGTAATTTATAATATTTCGAACTATGTTTCATATAATAAACCACTGCTTCATAAACACCGCGTCATAGTTCATTTTTGTAATAGAAAACAGAAAAGTATTAAATGACGAGTGAGAGAAAGTAAAGTGTGGTATAGTAATAATAAGAGGATCCTAAGCGTGGAGCGATGAAGTCCGTACAAGTCCGTTAGGCGAGCGGTCCTCGCAATATATAAATGTAAAATATATAAATATATAAATATATTAGTATATAAATGTATAAGTATATAAATATATAAATAAATATGCACGTATTAATATGTAATAAATAAATAAATTTTATAAATTTTATAAATTTTTTGTGTAATATATATATATAACGATATACTTGGCATTTACTTATATTCGCACGTTGCAATTTCGTCGAAAAATAATTCGAATTTCATTTAAGCGTGTCTTTCTCGTCACGACCTCTGTACTTAAATTATTGCGTCGTATAGTTTTAATGGTTATTATTTCACTATTCGACGCAGGCGGTACATCATTTGTGCCATTTGTATAATAATGACAGGAAATATATCGTCTTATCGGTAATAATTATGCACGTTTGTTAATTCTCTAATTAGTCAATTCAATAGAGATTTTTTTAATGTTTCATTTTCCACCATTCTCTTGTACGACGTATGACGACTTAAAAACAAAACGCAACAGGTGGGGACGAAATATTATAATTTTACATATTTCGTGTATTTGTATGTATATATAAGAATTGAAACTTTGGCGGTTATTATCCCATAGTCGAATTTCTTCGACGAATATCACGTCATAATTTGTTACTAGGAATGAATGAAATGAAAAAATCTTTATTATATTTTTAAACATAAACCGAAAACAATTTTCTTTCATAACTTAAAGCTAAGTACCTATACATAAACCTTAGCAATTCTAAATATGTATAATTACAAAACTTATAGTACACTTTGAAATTACTTTAGAAATAGTGCAGGAAAAAATGAAAAAAACCTACAAAAAAGACACACCCTGAAGGTAACAAAAATTAAAAAGTCAATAAATCAACAAAACGAAAAGCAGTGTTTTTAGACATAATTTAGCTTAAAATATCTGTACTTAACAATAGGTTAATAATTACAAAAATCTATGTTTTAATCTACGATGCTTATACTTAGTATAACGTATGCGTAGATGTTCCATATTGTAATTTCCTATTACACGTATTAGTTTTATTTTGATGAGTTTTACAGTTTTCGTAAAATTTTTTTGAGATTTTACTAATAAACGAATGTATGTAAGGGATATTTAAATATGATCATGTAGATTAGAAATTTTAGTAAATCGCGTTGCATTCAACGAAATTCTGCAGCAATGATTTTGAACTACTTGCAGTTTCCTGTATGTACTATCAGACACTGATGACCATACAGGGCAAGCATAGGTTAATCTAGGGCGTATAACAGCCGTATAGATTAATTTTTTGTTTACGTAACTAAGACCCGATTTTCTGTTAAATAATGGAAAAAGTGTATGCATAGATTTATGCGCTTTATCTATAGCGAAAGTAATATGGTTATTGAAAGTTAATCTGCTATCCAAGATAACTCCTAGATACCGAACCTGTTTGACCCAAGAAATTCTTTTAGAATTTATTGTAATTTCAGTTAGCGGTAGTGGTCGTCTCCGAGTAAATAGAATTGCTTCTGATTTTTCTTCATTTAATTTTAGGTTCCATCTGTTGTAATATTTAAATATTTTAATTGCAGCCTTTTGCAATCGGTTATATATTGTATCTGTCCTATAAGAGGATGTATATAAAGCAAGATCATCAGCATACAACACGGCACTAACGAAAGGCAGTTCTGGAAGATCATTCATTAACATTAGGAATAAGTAAGGCCCGAGTATACTTCCCTGAGGAACCCCGGCATTTAGTGTTTTAATTGGCGATTTTTCGAAATAATTCGTAACGTAATATTATGTTCTCTGACTTAAGTATGATTTAATCAATTTAATAAGTAATATTGGAAATTTAAATTTAATCATTTTATATAATATTCCGTCGTGCCAAGCTGTGTCAAAAGCTTTTTTAACATCGATTAACAGCATTCCCGTGTGTTTCTTGAGATTAAAGTTATCAGTAATAGTGTCCGCTATTCGAGCTAGCTGGTGAACCGTAGAATGCTTAGGTTTAAAACCAAACTGCTCATCTCTTAGAATATTATTTGAATCAGAATAAACTCGTAGCCTGCGCAAAATCACTTTTTCCGCTATTTTGCTTAAGTTTGTTAACAAACTAATTGGCCGTACGTTATTGATATTACTGTTATCTTTACCTGGTTTTGGCAACACTATAATTTTAGCAATTTTCCATTTTGTTGGAAAATGAGATAACCTGAACATACTATTAATAATATTAGTAAAATAAATAATGGCTTTGTTCGGTAGATTTTTAATCATTGCCACAGAAATTCCGTCGTCATCACATGAATCCTTATTTTTTAACTGTTTAATGTAATTTTGAATCTCAACAGGCGTAGTGAAGGTGTTTGCATGTAGATGTACATTTGCTGAATTTATTATCGTATTTTTAACTGTTTTGGTCACATTATAATAGTGCGTTCGTGGAACTTTAGTTCCGCAACTATCCGAAATATTATAAATGTGCGAAGCAAGTAGCTCCAATTTTTCTTCAATTTTGTATACGGACATTTGCCTGATCGAATCATATAGTGGTGGCAGTGATAATACCTGTCGATTTAGGTGCTTAGTTATTTTCCAAAGGTTGTTAGTACCAGGTGGAATGGTTGCAAGTAGATTGTTCCAGTTTTTGTTTTTCCAGTTGTCTAACAAAAATTTTGTAAGTCTGACAAGCATGACATATATAGTTCTTAATATTTTGTAGGAGGCCGTAAATTTGCTTTTATTTGAGTGACGCCTATAATAATTTTTTAGAGAGATCATTTTATTAATATAATTAGGCACGTTAATCTTTTTATTACAAAAAATATGTGATGCTCTCTTAGGAATACTTATGTCAGCAGCTGCCAAGATTGCGTTAGTAAATTTAGTGATTCCTTCATCTAATACGGTATCATTCTCGAAAGTATCGCGGAGATTTAATTCCTGCTCAATATTTCGTCTGTATTCAGACCAGTTTGCATGTTTATATAAAAATGTTTTTCTTATGGGTTGCTGTAATGTGGCTGCATTTGCAACAGGCATTATGTAAGAAAGAATCGGGTTATGATTCGACGATAAACACGACAATGAAACAGGAATAGTAATTTTATTAAAACGTCTTGTTAATATTAAGTCTATTACACTAGGTTTACCATTTTGCCAGTCTGGGAAAAAAGTGGGTTCTTCGGGGGATAAAATATTAAAATTAAGTTTTAATGAGGCATTCACTAATAATTTTCCCGCGAAATTATTGTTATGATTATTAAGCACACTATGTTTCGCGTTTAGGTCTCCTATAATTATTACATTATTGAATTTATTAAATAGATAATTTAAGTCATGTATAAAATATCTTATGTTTTTTGGCGATCTGTAAACGCTTAGCAAAGTAACTGAACCATACTCTGTTTCTAATTCAATACCTACAACCTGTAACGTTCTTAAAGAAATTCTAGGTACAGCGTTATGACGAATGGTATCCCTCAATAGTATTGCAACACCTCCACCACGCCTACATTGATCGGCTCTATAAATAAGATAACCCGGACATTTTATTGGTATACTCTGGTCGAGTTTTGTTTCAGAAACAGCTACGATATCTATTTTGTTATTATACACGAAGTGGATCAATTCATTTAGTTTTGGTTTTATGGAATTTGCATTCCATCCTATTATGCTAATTTTGTGGCTTCTTATTAAGATTTAACTCTTTATTCAGAAAAATGCATTAATACAATTTCAAAAATTGTCATTATTTTAGTTATCGTATCAGAATCTTTAAGTTTACTTAATTGATTACTTATTTTATTAATCAATAACATGATTTTACTTACATTAAATTCTTTAATGAAATTAAATATTTCGGTAAATGCTGATACGTTACCCTGTTCATTCAGCTTATGATTTTTTGTTATTCCCCTAGCCATCTCCGCATACGTTCTTTTTCCTGCACTACTATTATCACTTTTATTAATACTTATACTACTTCGTTTATCAATACTATTGTCATTATTATTTATATTATTATTATTACTATTATTATTAGTTATTAATATTGATTTGAAGGTGGAATTCCTTCCTACTGATCTTCGCGCTAGCACTTTCTTTCGTACTTCACACTCGTTTGAGTTTGAAATATGTGCTTCCCCACAGTTTGCACATTTAATCGCCGCTGTGTCGGCTATACATTGGTTACTTGGATGTGCTTGTCCACATTTCATGCACTTTGAAATCAGGTTACAGTTACTTGACACATGACCATATAACTGACAGTTAAAACACTGAATAATTCCGTTTTTGGGCCTATATCTTTCCCAGGACACAATGCAGTACAGTACTGTTTTTATTTGGAGAACAGTTTTGACATTTGTACCGTGTGGAAGAGTTACTAGATAAATTGGCTGTTGATTTGGTGAATTATTCCTTAATTTAAACTCAACTACTGTCTGTACGGCAGTAACAGCGTTTACTGACTGTTTTATATCTTCCACAGCAATTCCATGTGGTAAACCTTTAAGAACCATCTTCAAAGGCTTCCTATTTGACGGGAGATGCGTGTAGAATTGTTCATTATGAATTTTTAAATAATTTAATAATGCATCATAATCGTCCGTTGTATTCGTGTAAAATAGTTTCCTATTTCCTCGAATTCGTATTTTAAATTCTGATTTTAAAACGGATTTTAATTTAACAATTACATCGTCGTGTTTAACGTTTCTATTATTCATTAAAACAATCGGTGGTATCCTTACCTTATCATAGGTGGGAAATAAAGCGTCGTAGATCGCCGACTCGTCCACTTGTAACTTATCGAAACGATTATCCGTGTTGATAGAAAACCCGTCGGTCGAAGCTTTACGTTTTCGTGATCCACTCTTTCCCTTTCTTGATTTTTGTTCATTAAAAGGTTGAACTATTTCTGTATCATCATCATCATCAACAGTACACTTGTCGAATTCAGCATTATCTTTTTCGTTATTTAAGTAACGTGAACATGTTGCTTCACCCGCGTCCCCCTTACACGAGCTAACTTTGTTATTTGTGTTGGTTGGCGGTTTATTACCACCTTTTCTCACGGGCAGAGGGGAATGTACGATGTTACGCATCGTACGCGCGTACACTGCGACAGAAATACGCGCTGCGTAACTCGAAAAACGATCAAACGATCGTAATAATATAAAGCCGACTTCTAAAGATAAAAACGCAGCGAACACGCGTGTAACACTCTTAACATACGATATTTTGAAAATGGAAATTGTGACTATCTTCGATACGTCATCACCAGTGATAAATTCTAACGTGGTTTTTTGCCGAAAAAAAAAATTCCAGGAGTATTTGTACGTATAACAAAATGTCTCAACTATGGTTGTCTGTTTTACATCGTAAATATTTTTTGCGTGCGTACGTGTGTAAGTTTTGTTTTGTGTGTTTTGTATCCATGAAATGCAACCTGTCGACACTACGGATAGTGACTATTGCAAACGAATCATATTAATACTCGAAGGACATTCCGAAATAAATTGCGCGTATAGACTGTTATTTATCATTTAATGGTTATATATATATATATATATATATATATATATATATATATATATATATATATATATATATATATATATATATATATGAGTAGATTAAAAAAATATATGGAAAGATACATCCGTCATAAACGCAGTGAAAATTAAACTTGCACAATGCTTCATATTTTCAATATTTATGCATGCGTCGGAAACTTGGACGTTAAAAGCGACAGATAAAAAACGCATAGACAGCTTTGAAATGTGGGTTTTGGCGACGGATGCTGAGAATACCCTGGACAGCCAAACAAACGAATATGTCAATATTAAACAGGCTCAAAATTACAAAAATATTAACGATCGATTAATTACAGAGGGAAAGACGTCCGGAAACCGACCTTGAAAATTGGTATACATCAGATGGACGGATACCATAAGGAAAGCAACAGGGAAATTGTTCGTGGAATGCGCGCGAGAGGCTGAAAACCGTAATAGATGGCGTATATTAGTACAGGAAGCAATAACAGAATAGCGGTCACGACATCCCTTCGGATGATTACGACCAATGATGATGATGATATATATATGTATAAATATATAATATATATATAAATATATAATATATATATATATTTATATGTCAAAATCTCGTGTCACGACGCTAAGCTTCGAAACCTTCTTCATCTTCTTCCAGTGTATATCCGTTAACGGATGTTCATGATCGAGTTAGCTGTTATAGTTTTGTCGATTGCTGCACTGAAGAGTTCTGTGGATGTTGTTACAAACTGTGTTCTTAAATTCTTGAACCAACATATTCTTCTTCGTTTCATTATTCTGTTCTTGAAGAATTCTCTGCAATAATTCATATCTTCTTTTATTTCTCATTACGTTGCCTAAGTATTATAATTTCCTGAATTTTACTGTGTTCAGGATTTCCAGCTGTTCATCTTTAATAAAATATATTTGTCGATACGTTTCTACGCTTAATGAATTTTCAGAATCCGACGATACAACCACATCTCAAAAGCATCAGCTTTTTCGGACATGCTTTCCGTAAAAGTCCACGATTCCAGTCCATATAAGAGTGTTGAAAAAAGGTAGAAGCGTAATTTTTGTTTGTAAATTTAGGTCCTTACATATGAGTACTACTTTCACTTGATTGAATGCGTGTAAGCCGATTTAAATACAAATTTTTGTACATACGTATTGTTCGATTCAACTTAAAAGATAAAATAATTTTTATCTCGACTATTGACAGTCAGTTCTTTTTATTGCCAATGTAATGTGTCTTTTTTTTTAAAAATATAGAGGTAGGGTTGAATTCACTTAAAAGTTTTATACGCTTTCAATAGATGGGGCTGTGTTTTAACTTGAAATATTTTTATTCCACGCGCTTCGAAATTCACATAAATGCGATGCAACGTGTGTGCTCAGTTTTTGCGTGTTACTTTTTTCTCATTGTGCTCTTCGTTATTTCGTGTTTTTTTGTTTTTTAAATACAAAATCATCGCGTAATTCTGGGTATAATTTTTATTAATAATTGTGCACTTCTAAGTGGCTACACGTACGTGTGTATACATTCAATCATGGGTATAATTTTAAAATTAGAATCATCGAAAAATTTCACAGTCAAATTATCATCGATTTTCGATAAAACACTTTGCTTAGTGTATTCGGTTAAATGGTAAAAGCGTGGTTGGCCTCATGCTCAATTTGACTGAAAAATTAATTTACGCCGAACTTCCATATCTATTAATTAATCGAGAATTATTCCATACATGTTACCAGTCCATCAGATCTAAAATCAAACAGATTAAGACTAGAACGCGTCAACTGTATTGGCTTATCGGTCGGAATTCTACGTTGGACGTATCGTGTAAGCGTTTACTGTACCAACAAATAATAAAACCGATTCGGACGTACGGCCTTCAACTATGTGGACGCGCTAAGGCTGTAAATCGTGACAAGATCCAGACGAGACGAAATGTCATCCTGCGTATAATAGTCGACGCATATTGATTTTCACGTAACGACGATATACACCGCGATCTTCAGATCATGTTCGTCAACGATGTCATCAAGGATTTCGTCAAGCAGCACACTTTCCCATCATGTCAACGTAGAAGCGGTGAAACTCTTAATATCATAACTCGTTAAAAATATCTATTTTTTTACATTTATTATAACGAAATTAACGAAAATTAAGGTTATTTTAATATTCTAAGAATCTCCCCAAATTTTTAATTAACGAAAATAACTGAAAGAAGTGAAAATATGAAATTTTGCGTGTAATAATTTTTTTTTTTTAGTCGAATAGAGATAATTTGTAAGGTGGTTTATATACATATTTTCAGAATTGAAATATTCAATGTCAACTAAATGCCTCTTATTATTAAAACTAACGATTTTTTTAGTATTAAATATTTATGTACCGTTGAAAGGGCACTGCGACTGAAATGGTTAATTTTGTTACTATTACGGTGCTATACTTGATAATCTTTTATAATTTGCTGCATGATTTTCGTTAGAAAGTACACACGTGGATTCTCATTCTTATTGCGCCTATATGTTCATACATATAAATAAGGTGGAACCCTTGATACGGGTCCATATCGTCCATAACGGACAACGATAAGTATTCAGAAATCGGAGGCGAATTGTCTGTCCTCACGCCATTGGTATATAGAGACATCATCACTGCATCCGCGAATGACGATAAAGTTAGGTTATAACAATTATATATATATATATATATATATTAGTAGATTTACTTGTATATATATTCAAATAATTCTATACGTCTCAGAAATTAGACACATATAAAATAAAGAATAATATTTAATCTTAACGTCGATATAATAACGGACATATTTATTTATTTAGGATCGAAGTTTAATTCGACACTAAAACGTTATATACGCTGCTATAATTATTACGATTATTATTGTCGAAACCTGGTTTGAGATGAAGTAGCTATTGTCTAATAATAATAATAGTTTAAACTGAAACGCCCCTATGACTTTACAAGGTTAGTAAAATTTAAAATTGGGCATGCCCAGCCGCCCGGTCAAGCGAGCAGAAAAGCAATAAAATGATGTGGAGGAAATACGTTTAGTGGAAGCCAAAGTAAGTGTAAATGATAAATTATAGTTTTCAATTTTCGGAGTTCAAGAAAAAGATGGTCCGTGAGTTCAATTTTGATAGCTAAATAGAAAGGAAAGTGGTCAGCAGTTCGTCAATGGGAAGATTGCTAAAACCATCATCGAACCACACATCTCAAACCAGGTTAGTCTCAATCTATTAACTTAAGGCGATATAAGCGCAAAATTATATCGTTTCAATTATTTGGAAAAAATTAAATTAGGCCGCATTTTGCATGCAATCATTATCGGCATGATTATCCGAAAATTAAATTGATTTTTGCATATAATTATTTTCGCTATAAAATAAAAATAAATTAAAAGCAAGTTAAATTAAATTGTTTTGTTTTTAGCATAATCAATATTATTTCCGCGAATAGTAAGTTTAAAGAATATATAAAAAAAGAACGCAGAATATATTTAATATAGGGGATTCTAAGGTATAAGAACGAAACCCACATATCAGTTAAGTGAGCACCGGGGTCTTCGCAATATATATATATATATATATATATGTGTGTGTTCGGAAATGACTGTCAAATACAAGGAAAGGGTCAAGATCGCAGTCGGAAGTTTAAAATCATTAAATTTGTAGTAATGGCTTTATAACCTAAATTCAATTTGTGTGACAATAGAGAATGATAATAATAGAAACGAAAGTAAGCTATTGATTATTTTATTAAGTTATTTCGCACCATTTGTGTTGTATTCCTCGTTGTAATGGTCTTACATGGACGGAAATAGATTTCGAGGATTCAAACTGCTAAACGGTGAATCAGAGGACAATTTAACATACTTCTAAATAATTTTTATGAGGGATGGAAGTTATCGAGTTGGTAATGATTTCGGTTTGGTTTAGGCGAGAACATATTTTTGTATTAGATAAAATTGATACAATTTTTCACTTGTGTAAATTATTGCGCAGCTGAGGAAGAAAAATTTTTACATTTTTAGAAAGATCTTCCAGCATTAGTGGATGAATGAAAACACGGTCAAGTTGAAATTTTTCTAAGCTATGTGTTAAGCTAATGTAGGGCAAAATTTAAATTGCGCGCGTTTAAATTTTCCGGCGAAAAGGGATAGGTTTTTCTGAATTAACATTAAATGCAGCGTTACAGTGCCGGTTTAATGACTGATGAACAAGACCGTTCCATAAATACTTTTGCTTTGAAAAATGATCATATGGATTATATGAGCGATTAAGTTGGGCATGACTGCTAATGCTTTGGATGGACTTGATTTTTCTAAGTAGTGGGATTATGCTAGGTAATTAGGTAATAATTCTGAAGATATGTCGGCGCAATGACGGCCAGGAAATTAAGTACAGGAAACACTTAAAGGAGAAATAGGCAATTAGTATATAATTTAAGATAGAGGTGATTTATTTCGTAGTGTAATATAAAACTTAGGTAGAAATAAACAAGTGGAGTATTATGAATCGGGACGCGATAACGCTGTCTGATGTTTAAGTAAACGGATTTGGATGATTCTAAGTATGGTATACGTGTTGAAAATGGTTGACGCGTTAACTGTTTGTGATAATTGAACTGCTTCGAATAATTAAATATACTTATATCGTTCACGACTCCTAATCTGCGTTTACGAAGTTATTTATATCGCATGTAAGAAATAATATGTAAAAATAAAACGTACGAAATTTACAATATTTGAACAGCGAGCTTTTAAGTATGTTAGAACGATGTCATTGTTTTTCATTTCAACGAGGAGTTTGTCTTGTTTTACATTCAGCACGTTTCGTGACGATAATAATAAATTAATTTTTTCTTTTAATTTACGCAATTAATTGTAAAAAGTTAATTGATTAAAGTAAAGTTAGCGGAATGGGAAAGTTTATGTTTTTCAACGTGTTTTTTTCACTTGGACTATATTCCTAATATTATAAATATTAACTCAAACGGCCATAAATATAGTATAGGTATTTTTATATAATGTTTTCTGCGTATAGTAAGCTCGAAAACTTTTTTTTTTTTTTTTTTAATAAAAAACTTAAATTTTAATGAGGCTTTTTCTGAAAAATCATCTCAAAAATTAAAAAATCAGCTCAAAAACTTGATTTTGTTATAAAAAAAAATTAAATTTTTATGTTTTTTTTTCCTCTACAAAATAAAGGTAATATTAAAACATTATCTCTTAATTTTTATAAATAAAAAAAAAAGATATGATAAAAAATAAAAAAAAAATAATCGCGAGTAAATAAATTAATTACCAATAAAACTCAAATTAACTAATAGAATAGTTAATTTTTAATAAACTAATTATTTAAATGAACTAATAAATAGTTAATTATTAATAAACCCAACTAAAAAATAGTTAATTATTAACAAACCTAAGTTCATTAATAAATAGTAGTACTACTTTAAAAGTGATATGTGCGAATTATTTTTTTCTTTTTTTTTACAATAAAATTATCGATAAAAAATCGTTCTTTTTCGTAGTTAAATATTTCACAACAATTTGATAATATTTCGTTATAAAAATTATTTTCAGATTATATGGTAAAGAACTATGCGCGATATTATAGCGACTGAACACTTAGCGGTAACTATTATCGTAGTACTATTAATCGCTGAAGAATTTTCCACGCAGCAATGTAATCTGGGAGTTGTCGACGAAAAAATATATTGCGAGAAGTGAGTTACGATAATATCGTTATTAAATTATATTAACTTACACGGACGACTAGTTCCATAGCGTCTACTTATTCGCGTCAAATTGTACTCGCACGGATATCAGGCCACAATGATATTGGAGCCAATAACGAGACTTATATCGAGTAAGGATATCTTGATCCGTAAGCAATCGAACGATTCACTATTCTCCCTGATTATTACCATCACAAACCTGGTAATGTTGACGTCTTGTACTAATTTTCTGTGTTCGATCTGAACATCACGTTTTACACATTAAGAAAAACGTCCGGTCTGTTCTGCCGTATAATACTCCCTTCCACATCCGAAGTTCCCGATAAACTTATATACTTCCCAGGCTTTTCCAATAATCTTCTTAGTATACACCTCCGAAGTAAAGTTCCTCTTCTTCCAGAATAATACAAATCTCATTTCTTTAATCTAATATAATACCTTTTCGCGCCTCTGCTCAAAGAAGAAAAGTACGGCACCGTCTCAAATCGAAGGAGAAAAAGAACTTTATCGTTTTACGGATTCTTACGCAACGGGGCAATTTGATCCTTCGTCTACGTATACGTTTTTGCTGAGTGCGTGTAAATGTGTGCTTAAAACTATGCCCGTTAATTCCTTACCTTATTCCGAACACGCCTAACCGGTCGTATTCTTCTAGCTTGACTTCTGTTCCTCTTTTGATGCATATCTATTAAGGAAGATACGTTCGTACTAGTTATCATATTTTTGTCTACTGCTGCTCCGGAGAGTGATCCAGTTACTGCAACAAACCGTGATTCGAGACATTTTTCTTTGTTCCATTATCTTGCTTCGATGCCTTCTGCACACTAAATGCGACACTGCAGCGATATATTTTTAGTTCGACAATTTTTAGAAATAAGTGTTTTTACTACTACGCACTAGTATTTATTTTATAGTAATTTATTTCTATGTTGCATAAGTAAACTCGAACTCGTACAATGCCTCAATGATCTTTATGATCCTAAATTACACCCAATGGCTAATGATTATGTAATATCCGTTTAATTATCGCACGGTTCTCATGGCATACTAAAATATAAGAAAATGACCTAACTGTAGTCAGAGATGTAATATTGCTTCAACCATTCTCGCTCCTGCCTATACAGATGAAATACCAGCAGACTTAAATCCTCAGTACGTGATGTTTATTTTATGTAAAATTTTATAATTTTCGTTAATGTTATCGCTTTTGTATTTTAATTCTTTACAATGCACGGTGACTGAGGCTGTTAATTATATATTATCAAATTGTAGTTGTCAAATGTGTTTTAAATTATCTTCCCTTTTATTATTTCATTCTTATTTGCAGTTCCAATTAGGACTGATGCGCTATGTTTTTTCCTAGAAGTTTTCTTTTTTTATGATGGTTTCTGTATGTAAAATTTTATAATTTTCGTTAATGTTATCGGTTTTGTGTTTTAATTCTTTACAATGTTCTTCATTTTTTATCATTGCTCATATATATATATATATATATATATATATATATATATATATATATATATATATATATATATATATATATATATATGAATTTAAAAACTCAATTGAAAATTAGTTAAATCACTAATATTTATTTTCTTATGGAAAACACAAAGCTTTTCGGCATTTACGCCATTATCAAGTGAATAAAATTTTTTTAAAAAATCATAATTTTAAAAGTATAAATTAAAAATAATTACTTAAAAATATTTGATGGTTATGGTGAAAATATATTCCATGAAATGTTGTTCTGCTTCTGTTCTGTTTATTTTTTGAATTGTAATTTAACATCGATATATTTGTTTAATGATTTTGTTTTTTTATATATTTTTTTCTTCAATATTATTTTCCGGATTCTGAAAAAGTTGTATACTGGTGGAATTTTAAATTTTCATTTACTGTTGCGATGTATTATGTCCAAAAGTAAATTATAAAATATAAAAATATACAAACACAAATTTAAAAAAAAACAAAACACAATTTTACAAGTAAAATGAAAATAAGTATTTGAAAAATTTATAACGAAAAGCTTTGTGTTTTCCATAAGAAAATAAATATTAGTGATTTAACTAA
The DNA here is from genome assembly GCA_032883995.1 of Coronaproctus castanopsis. Taxonomy (NCBI): domain Eukaryota; kingdom Metazoa; phylum Arthropoda; class Insecta; order Hemiptera; family Monophlebidae; genus Coronaproctus; species Coronaproctus castanopsis. The sequence continues at coordinate 17,082,678 of CM065053.1, forward strand.
TTTTCAATTGATTTTTTTTAAAAAATCACTACATTCCACATTATAAAAAATTAAATCTAAAAACTACTAGGAAAAACGTAAATAATAAAAGAGATAAAACTAATTGATTAAATTTGATGGTAAATTTCAACGAAGAATTAGTTTCAAGAAACTTTATAAATTGAATCGATTTTTATATTTGAAAGTTTTTATGGTTCCCATTATTCACTGTAATATTGTTTACAGTGTGGTAGCCTGACTTGGTTGAAGAGAAACTAAATAATAGAACTTTAAGTATATAACCAAAAGTCAAGTAGGTTAAAAGCACTAAGCAATCCAACTCACCAGAGTTATTTTTATACTTATTAGACGTCGAATATGTAATTCTATTAGAAGCAATAGACGATAGAAATGTTTAACGTCACTGGAACACACTAATAGTATGTTATTGAGGACAGAGATGGTTACAATAAATTCCGCGAAAAAATAAACGATAAATAATGATTTTATATTTTTTGAAGGAATAGTATAATACTTAACTAAATTTAAAATTTAAAATCGATTCTTCGCGTTTTTCTACAAAATTCTTCTAGTAAAAACAACGAAATTTAAATAAAATAAATGAAAATAAAAACAAAAACAAATTAGGTTTAACGACGAGTATATATTCTCTTATTATCAGATTGAATCCAAGGGGGGAGGTTCAGACCTCAAAACTACACCCTGTCTACGCCACTGATTGTTTATGTATATTGCCGATTACGTTTTTTATAAATAACTTTTTTTTTTCACTTTGCTTTTTTTTTGCAATGTTGTACATCTAAACTACGTATTTTCTTTTCTTTTTTTTTTTATAAATAGTGTATATTTTTGTATTTAATTTTTTTACATCCACTTGATAATGGCTTAATTACCGAATAGTTTTGTGTGTTTTTTATATATAATATATATATATATATGTATACAAATTACTGCTTTTACTACTGTTTTATTGTTTATTTTTACAAAATTTATACTTTCAACACTGTTCAAAATATCAAAAAAATAGTTCAGTTTTCACACTTTTGCCGCATTCAAACACACTCGACCGGTTTTATCTTACGAAAACAGTTACTTGACTTGACTTCATAAATCGAATATCGTTCTATTCCAAATGATTAGATATTTCTAGTTTCTTAATGATCGTGTCTCGAAGACGATAATCGATTAACTGTTATTATTATGATTTTTTTTTAAATTTTCCCTTTCACAGGCCATCCGAACTTATGACCGGTTTTAAATGCGTCGATCAGAAGTGCCGGAAAACTGTCGTCTCCTGTAGTAATTACGACGACGATGGCGATTGCTTAACTTCCTTAGACGTCTGTAAACTACGTTGCGGTCCGACGTCCATATGGCCGATGCCTAACGGGCGTATGTCCATTTCCGAGGAATTAACGTCGATATCGTTTAAAAACGAACGTAGCCTGACATTTCATTCGACTCTTCATTCGTTCGAAAATCTTTCTCGTACGTTGTAATTTAGTAAACGAGCATAATTTAATTATTATTCCTAATAAGACTATTCCAGTCACGATGTTCACTATATGGTACGTGAAATTTAAAGGCGAACAAATTTTTTTATTTTCCGATCGACGTAAAATGTTTCTCAATTTTAATAATACTTATTGAAAATGGACTAAAATTTAAGAAGCGGTATTGTGTAATAAACATCCGTATAAATTTATAATTGTACGTCAAACTTTTGTAATATTCGACTGAAAGAGATACGTCTCTTGGGTTAGTATAAGATACGTTCTATCAATATCATAACTCCATTACGGTGTACGGCAAAATACCGAATCCGTAAAAGTTCTTCAGCGATATCGAGAGTTTGATTTTGTCCAAAATTAAATGTCGCTTAAATTTCTTCAATTGTATAGATCACGGATAGTTATTTACCCGTCGAATAAGGCTAGTAAATTTAAAATTTCATTCGACAGCGGTAGGACAAGATCAAGCTGTTCGGGTAGATTCCGTGTGTGAATGAATCATCCGAATAAGAAGAAGGCTAGCTTTGTAGGCTTACCGGATCAAATATACCCGGCTATATTTAGAGGAATTTCTGAATTGTAAATGACGTCGTAGGGAAATGTTAATAACATTAATTCAGCCTTCACGATTGTGTCTTTACTACATTGGAATCAGTGTGTGGGATTTCTACCCACTAAAACCTCCTTCATTCTGTAATAAACAAAAGGAACTTATAAAATTAAATTGGCACCCTTACACACAAATGCAGAGGTCCACAAACTTAAAATTAACTTATTGCGATGGAAGCAGGGCTGAAAGCTACATAGTCCCCTCTTCCATCAAATAAAATAGTAGCGAGTTTATGTATTTACTAATCTAAGAGAAAAAAGGAGGAAGAAATAAAAAAAAAAACAGCATTTGTTATCAGCCGAAGAATTTTATTCTGGGCTGTCCGTAATTTAAAATAGATAGCGTATTGGTGGTATTATAAGCACTCCGGTATCAGCACTAATGGCAGAGTGCAAGGTTCCACCCTTACAACGTAGACGCAGTTATTTAGCTCTAAAATTGCTGATACGTAGGATGAATAATGATCGCTTCCCTTTGTTTAACACGTTCAGTCATATCCATTCCAACTGGCATTTTTCAGATAGAAAAATGCCCCTGCTCTCTTCCATTATGACAAAGTTGGAGGAGTTTCGTGTACGTCTCACGTGCATGCAAGCTCCTTTTCAATTTATGGTACCATATTTTTACTTCTTCAACAAACAAAATTCATCCTTTTTTCCTGAAACCTGCAGTCTGTATCCTTCTACACTAATCTTTGCCACTTTCAATAGTATTATCTCCGAAATATTTCCACTACACACACTTGTTTACACGGATGGATCCACGTCAACTCGAGGAACGGGAGAAACAGTGTTTATTCGAGCTGTCAATATTAGTTACATGAATTATGCCAAGAATGTTCAAAATTTATTGCAGAATGTGTAGTAGTACTACAAGCCTTGTTAATTCTACCGGATTTAAATATTCGCGGAAATTACCTTATTATTATTCAAAAAGCGTGGTGACGGCTGTTGGATGTATCCGGTGCACAATTAACTGCTTGTTGACAAGGTAAGTTGTGTGTAACTTTTCTAATAAAATATTTTTTCATTGTTCATTGATAATATTTCGTTATTTTTATAGAAGATAAAACTGATAAATTAAAACGATTAATCGGCGGATTAGAAAGTAAAATAATTCGACATTTTACGAAAAACAAACCAATATTAGTACCAGATAGTTACGAAACGAAGCTGTCAATTACGTTTTCTTTGAAGGAGCCATCGATTAGTTTTACTGAAAAAACTGACGAGAGTTATCAGCTCACCGTAACAAATGAAGGTCACCAAGTAAGTTATAAGTATACATTATTATTCTTATTTCTTCGAATTGGCCAGCTATGGATAAAATATCTTCATGATGGCTGTTTGTTCCTTTTCCTTTCATTTCGGTATTTCTTCATTAACTCCGTTGTGTTTTCATCTATGAACACCAGTTTTCTTCTTCACGTTTTCTTCAAAGCTTTGGAAAGTACTAACTTTGCTTCCGAATATGATCCGATTCATAATGTCTACTTCCGCAACGTTAATTTCTTCGAGATCTTTCTATTAAGCAATTTGCGTTCTAGTCGTGTTCCGTCCCCCATTATTTTTAAATGAGACCGTAATAGTTCAAACCTCTTTTTCGAAGTGAACTTCCGTTAACCCTTAAAACGAGCGTGCGAGTCAAACACATAGGCACATAAGTAGGCCTATTCTCACAGTCTAGTCCTCCTCTCTTCATCGCATGCTGTACTTATATACGTGTATATTCAGTTTAAACACGTACAGAAATTATGACAGACATGCATCTCCATATATATAAATACGCGTAAAAATTTTAGATGTTGGTATTCTTTCTCTTGCGCATGCGCGCACTGCTATCCGTTATTTTGTTCAAATCTTCATCGCACACAGGATGTATGTGCCACGTAGATTTGAGAACGAAAACATTTGAGTTATCGCCACGTCGAGTTAAGCATAACTGTTATTTGTGAAATTTGCGCGAAAACGTGAGTTTATTAAATAATTTTCTTTCTCTTATTTATTACTGCAAGCTGACCAACGAGATCATTAGCAGTATTCGGGAGAAGAGCATTACAGGAAGAGTATCCATTGGTACACACCCGGTAACTACAGGGGTAAACAACGTTTCTCTGTCCAACGAATCATATGCTTTTTTAAAATCGACAAATGTTACGAAATAATTCTTAGTTCTCATTTCCCTATATTTAATTAGATTCTACATTTGTTCAATACAAGATATTTTTTTTCTAGATCTCGCTTGATATTCGCCTAGTTTTTCATCTATCTGGATTTTTAGTCTACAGTTGTTACAAACAGTCGTATTCGGTACTTCTTCCGATTCCAATATCTCTCGAACTAAATTTTGAAACTTGAAAATTGAATCATCCGTTGCATTCTTCTGTATTTAGACGGTTTTATTCTTCAAATTTTAAATTATTTCTCGAAAGGTGGTTCAGATTGTTTTAAAGTTCTGCCTCGAACTGACCAAATCATTCTGGTGGCTTAGTTGAGTTGTTTGACATAGCCGAGATGTTAGACGTTTAAAGCGGATTCATTTTGCGGATTTAATCTTATAAATATGTAGAATATAACCGATATATTATATAGCATATGAATAGTATTAGTCGTTAGATTATAGCACACGATTAAGCTGAATAAAATAAGGTTTGATTCGGATTAAGCCGCATTTTATTAAAGAAGATATTATTTTTATTATATAAAAAAAAAAAAATACGTAAAAATTAATATAAAAATAGATTATGTTTAATATATAATTAATTAAATAAATAACTTTATTTAGTTATTAAAATTATACACCGGAAAATACACAAATGATGTGAAGAGCACATAGGTAGCGCGAAATTCGGATTTAAAAATCGAATGCCTACTCGAGAGGTTCTAGCCGTCTGTATACTTATGGACATATACGCATACGTTATTGACTATGCGTTTGATTGCGTAATCCACGGATAACTTATAGAAATACTGAAGAGGATTCCTATTGACAGAAATTATTTACGCATTATAAGTGAACTGTACTGGGGACAAACAGAAATAACGGTCGAGGCAGCTGAACCTGAAAGAACTGATACTAAAAGAGGGGTCTATTTTCACCGTTATATTTAATTTGTACGCAGAGACAACTTTTAAAGAAGTCTTTGACAGAGATTGCGGGTTTAGTAAAAGTCAATAACTACACAGTTAACAACATAAGGTACGCAGTACGCAGATGATAGTTTCATCGTACTAGTCAGAGCGTGTTATAGAAAATGATGTATAAACTCGTACAGCGAAGCTTTCGGACTTTCAATCGATAGACTGTAAACAAAAGTGATCGTATTTTCCAAGGAACAAAGAAAATGATCGATATGGTTGAACTATATGGTGTCAATTATTAAATACTTAGATATCAAACTTGACGAGCGCTGTAAAACTAAGCCACGATCGAGAATAGAAAAGAAAAGACTAATGGTCATCAAAATTAAGAACGTACTGCTTAGAAAAGAACTAAACCTGGATCTACGGTTAAAACTTTCTAGATGCTATACGTCTTTTCAGTTCTGCTATACGGCTGCGTAAGTTGGACGCTAGATGGTTGCCTTGAAAAAACATATCGAATTTTTCGAGATGTACTTATATAGAAGAATATTAAAAATTCCAAGTCAGTAATAAAGAAATTCTTAATAAAGTAAGCAAAAAGAAAAACCGTTCGGAGCTATTGAATATTATTAAGGAAAGGAAGCTGCGATATTTACAATACATCCGAGAGGAACTAAGTATCGGTTATTACAAAGTATTACGGAAGGTAAAATTGCCTGCAAGAGATCAGAGGGCCCTACTTAAAACTCGTAGATGGGTTGGTTTAGGTATTCGACCATTCGATTACTCCGTACCGCCATGTCAAAGTAGACTGCGGCCGAGTTGATCGCCAACTTACGTTATAGAGACGATGGGTAGAGAAGAATAGGTTAGAAGTTACAGTTTTATATTAATATATATATACGATTTCGTGGTTACTCGTACGGGCCTTTATTCGCATTCTGTAAAATTTATATTTGTTTCTTACATTTATATTACAAAAAGTTGCAATTATTGCTTTTTCGAGTTATTAATTAATCGATAAAACTAAAGATATAAATAATTTTCTAGATAATCGTAATAGGACTAGGAAAATGTAGTTTTGTTTATATACGCGTGTTTGGAAAAGTGTCTTTAAAGTAATCAAATTTTATTTTTAATCATTCCGAAATACGTCGATTCAAAGCGACTATAATAAATGTTTTTTTTCCTCCGGATTCGCGATCATAAATAAGTACAAGTTATATTAAATTCTTATATATCTTAAGGCCCTCGTAGACGATCAAATTTGAAACATGTTTGACAAACAAGTACGCAGACGTAATGTATTTGTCAAAACTACTATCATTTTTGATCGTGTTTATTACGTGTACAATCTTCAAACAACCCTCGGCTGGTCACTGTTAATATTGAAACAAGTAAAAATGACTAAAAATAGAGACAAAGCTTTTCTCGCACTAACCTTAGCATTCTTGAACAGAAGGAATCATGTAGCCTTCCTTGAATTTGCAAAGAAAGCCATGCGTTTCAAATTTACAAATACAAATTAATCAAGGACAATTAGCTAAATTTAAAAGTGAATCCAATAACCCCTTCGATCCTGGTGGTATGGTCCCCTTACTTATAATTAATTTCTAATTTACCTGACTATATTATTAATCAAATATGTAATGATGTTCATAATTGCTTTAAATTTAAAATATTTTAATCTTGACCTTAATGAGGTACATTTTTCTTTGAATTATGTATTTATATTCGATAGACTTATCCTTCAGAGAAGTAATTTTCTTTTTTTTATTATTACTATTATTTTACCAAAGATTTTTTTCTTATAAAGATGTATTTTTCTTAAGTTTAATTTTTTTTTAATATTCTTCTAAGATTTTTATTTTTGAAATTGTGTATTTCGTTATCGGCAAGATATATTTTGCTCTTCCTGAAGTTGTAATTTTTTCTTCTATATTACGTATTTATTTTTATTATTTATTACTACTATGCACTTGGCTCCTTTATTTATGCACACAGGTAGTCGATGGGACTATGTTTTTCATCCCATCACTGCCCTTAGAACAAACAGGAGACTATTACACGCATGCTTTTACTTACTTTTCAGCTACACACTACTTATATGCACTTCTATAATTATTTAGCTTTAAGTACACTAGTCCCCTGTCCTTTATAATAACACCTAAATTTTAAGCAATAAACTAGCCCCACCGGGTAAATCCGGTTTGGGGAACAAACTGGAAAAAAAAACAAAAAAAAACAAAAAACCTAGCATTGTATATTAAGAAAAAGAAAATAAAACGCTGCTGGTTATTTATGAAATTGCTGTTTTTTAAAATTATAATTTATTATACTTTTTTGACAAAATCAGTACTGAAAATACTGCATTAATTTGTGAGAAGTTACGTTTATTGGTTCTTTTTCTCTTCTTCTTTGAAGGCTTACCCAGGGTCGGTTCGAATTTTAACTTCCATTCATTTCTTTCCACTGCCATCCAAATCGTGGTATTGCATGCAGCCATTTCGATCATCTGTCCTATAAATTGGTCGACCTTTTCTTTTCTTGCCATTAAATTTCCTTCAATTATATTTGTTATAAACGAATTCTTTCTTATTAGATGACCAAAACATTTTCCTCCAAATTCACATTTCCATCGTCTCCAGTTTCTTTTTATCTAGTCCCGTCATCACCCATGTTTCGCAGCCATATAATAATACACTCTACACGTAAGTGTGTGACAAAGTTTGCTCTTAAGTTTCAGATTTTAAATAAGTTTCTTTTTCGGAAAAATGCTATTTTCGCCATATTAATTCTGTGTTTAATTACTGTCGAGCCTCTATCGTCATTGCTTAGTGTGCACCCAATATATATTGTACAAGTGACATGTATAAATAAATATTTTTAAATTTTGTACTAGTTTTAAGGAAGAAATGTTTATGTGTAAAAAAGTACCATTAATTATAGATTATACCTGATTTCGAATTGAACTGATCTCAACTTCTTCATCAATTTGATCTGCCGAAAAATGTAATTCTTGAAATACCACAGCGTATATAAATCTACCTTCCAATATGTGGTGCAAAGTATATTATTATTTTTTTTTTAACATCCATTTCTGTTATTCTAGGACGAGAAAGTTTTAACATTTCAATCATTTTTTGTATCCCTCGTTGTCTCTTATTCTTATACATATAGTCTTTAGATTTTTCATAATTGTGGAAATTCTTTGTATATGAATTCTAATGAAAATTTGTCAAACAAACGCGCAGACCTACAAATTTGTTTATCAAACAAATCGTCAATAAAAATTCAAACGCGTTTTTTATTTGACAAACACGTCAAACAAGGTCGTATACCGTCAATTAATTTGACAAAAATGTGACATTTGACAAATTGTTCGATGGTTTACCGCGTGCTTTAGAGGAAATATATTTCAAATAACGCAATCTTTCGGAAAGCCGCATAACTAAACAGTTTGTACAATATAGTAAAGATGACGCTGCATTTATCGTGGTTAGACATTTTTTCGCGTTAACGAATTATGCGCGATTTTTTTTTTATTTTTCCAGACAAATGTTAAACTTATCGGCACTACCTTCTTCGGAGTGCGGCACGCTTCCGAGACATTATTGCAATTGCTCGTGTACGATACGAAATCAGGTTCTTTTCTTATACCTAGCAATGTATCCATTAACGACGAGCCCGTCTTCGGATATAGGGGTTTGCTTTTAGACACGGCTCGAAGCTATATTCCAGTAGAATCGATTAAGAGGACACTAGACGGTATGGCTTTGAATAAGATGAACACATTCCACTGGCACCTAACAGATACGCAAAGCTTTCCTTACGTGTCTAGTAAACATCCCGAAATGGCTAAAATAGGAGCCTACTCGGAAAATCAGGTATCGTTTACTATATTATAATATATTTCGAATTTAGTTAAATTGGATGATCGATGTGTTATTTTTATTTAATATATGCGAGTTAAACGATGGATGTTGTATCTCGCGTGAAGCCAATTTAAAAAAAAAATTAAATTTAAAGAAATTTTAATGTTTTGAATTATATAGAAATCGAGAGAAATTTCAATGTTTTAATATATATTGATATATCCTTAGTCGTGATCGCGAATTTATTGTTTTTAATTAAAATAATTTTCCCCTGTTTACAAGGAACAATTTATTTATTTTTATTTATTATTAAGCTTACCGGGCTGGATCGTGATCGCCACCTAGTAAAGGGAATGATCTTAGACTAGTTAGAGCGTAAAACAGTCAGCCTATAAAATTGCTATATACATATTTGATTAAAGTTTAAAATTAGTTGGCCGCGCTTTCATCGACATAAATTTACATATAAAAAAAAACACCATATAATAAAAAATTTAGAGTAGGGAACACGTATAATATTCAAATAAGATACAACACTTTGATCTTAGCCAACAGGCCGAGAAGTCTTATTAAACCTGTTTAACAAAATTTAAATTTGCTGGCCATGCTCCTAACTTCGCTGCTACATAGCTCGGAAAACGAAAAAAAAATCAAATAAAATTATTCAAAAAATATATACATAAAATGAATAAAATTCGTACGACCCGTCGGTATACTGCAAGAAGGAAGCCTCACCGAATACGTGTTTCTTATCCATTCGATGACGGTACTAATTTGATCTTATTACGCGATTATTAGCATAATGACAGTCTCTATGTGTAATTTATCTTGTTTTATTATTTTTACATAAACTCGAATAGAGTTTTGACTAAGTAATTATTTTGCTAAGTATTTTCAAAATTTATTTTTGTGACTGGAAAATACTATTACATACTTTATTTTTATTTATTTTATTTTAAACACTTTACCTAACGTGTAAAGATCGAAAACACGAGTTATCTCTCTCTCTCTCTCTCTCTCTCTCTATATATATATATATATATATATATATATATATATATATATATATATATATATATAAAAATTAATTACCAGATGTTTTAAATACCATAAATCGAGAACGGCTCAACCGACTTTGCTGATTTTTTGTTGTTGTCTTTGTCAGTGCATATATATATATATATATAACAAAATTTATTTGAAAAAAATTTTGGAGTTGGTTAACCTTTTTGAAAAAATTTTTATAGAACCGATTTAATAGATATTGAAACGGAAGTTGTAAATAAAAACCCGTTTTTAATTACGATCGATAGGACTCGAGTTAGAAATTTTTAAAAATTGCTGACTTGCCACCTTTGGCAGGGGATAGCGCGCGACGTATTATTTTTAAACGATTCTGACTCATTAAATAGCAGTTTCTATATAAGATCTATCGTATAAAGTGAAAAACCGTAAAAAAAATCAAACCTAATCGGAAAATTTCAAAATGCGTTTCCTCGCGATTTTTTTCAAATTTCACTTTTTTCGCAATAAATCGGAAACTATTTAAAATCGGGGAAAATAGTTTAAACGAAAGTTACGCGGAATTGAAATACGCGTCTAACGATAGTATAGTTGTAGTGAGATTTATCATTTACGTAATAACGTAAATTTGACCAAAATTAACCGGTAACGAGAAATCGCGAGTTTAAAATTCGAGTTTTGATTTTGAAAAATTTCTCGAGCTTTTAGCGTGAAATAGTTTTTCATTTTGCTAATTTTTGTAATATTGTACATCTAAATTAAGCGTTTTCTTACATTTTATTTTTATTTATTTATTTTTTTTTATAACTTTTATAAATTTTGTATACTTTTCTATTTTATTTTTTTTTATATCCGCTTAAACGTTGTAGTCTTTTTATGTATAAAAATTTAATGATTTTAATTAAATTTGTGTCGTTTATTTTTGTTTTTTTTTTATACTTTATACGTTTTATTTTTAATTAAGCCGAAATTATAAATCTAAAACGAGTAAGAAAATGTTTAATTTTTTATCGACGATAGGAATAAATAGTTTAAGAAAAAGGAAGTAGTAGAAAAAAAAATCAAATAGACGAATATTGATCGATGGGTAAATTTCGGCGCAGGTTTACACAGCGGACGATATAAAAGAAATAGTGGAGTATGCTCGAAATTGCGGCATTCGCGTACTGCCAGAATTCGATGCACCGTCGCACGTGGGCCAAGGTTGGCAACATTTCGCTGATCAGAAAACCGGTACCGGTTATTTAAATTGTTTCGAATTCACTCCATGGTCGCAATATTGCGTGGAGCCACCGTGCGGTCAATTAAATCCAACGGTTAACGGCGTATACGACGTCTTAGCGGATCTATATCGAGAATACTTCGAAGTGTTCGATTCGGATCTGTTTCATATGGGTGGCGACGAAGTTAGTCTGATATGTTGGAATAACACTCAAATAATGAACTGGATAGATCATAGGTTGGTAAGGAAAAAAAAAAGAGTTATAAATATCGTATTTCTACAAAAACCTGCGCACATATATAAACACATTATACATATGTTAACGCTCGGACACACAGAACGCGATCTGGACACACTGTTGAACAACACAATGCAAGGTACCATAATCTGAAATGATCCAGATAGTGGAAGTTAAACCGCGCGGATCTGTTTATTATTTCGTGTGTGTAGTTTATTGATATAATAGTACTGAATTATATAATTCCCTGGTTATATATATATATATATATATATATATATATATATATATATATATATATATATATATATATATATATATATATATATATATATATGTATATACATATATGTATATATATATATATATATATGTATATGCATATATATATATATATATATATATATATATATATATATATAATTATGTAGTTCCTGCTAATAAGAAACTTCATTCATGAAATCCTTTAAGACTAGAATTCAGTTCCACATTTGTTGATGGTTTCCTTGTATTTTTTATTTTAGGTAAATGAGTAACTAGGAATATTTTAAATTTAGTTTAAGTAGTAAGAACTGTGTTCGGAATGCATTATTATGTAAATATACATTTATTAATAAGAAAAACACACATACACAAGAACACACTAAATGTTTTCATAAGATGGATATTCAGTGTTAATGTAGTAAATTGTAAAAGTATTACATATGCGTAAACATATATTGGACCGAAAAAGTTTCAAACCATAGTATTTTTGACAGAGTACAAGAACGACGTTCGGAATGCTAACAGATGCAATGGAAGGAAAAATAGCTGGGAAAATACCGAAAGGCAGACCAAGGTTAACGCTAATGGACTCAATAAAACAGAAGCAGGAGTACAAACGTATGTACTACTCAAGAAGAGGGCGGCAGATCGTATGCTGTGGAAGAAAGACATAGTGATGGCGGACTAGTCCAAGAACTGAAACAAACCCGAAAGAAGGAAGATATATATATCATCCATCCAATCATGTTCTCGATTTCGACGTCGTGGCCTAATTTATGACTTTGAAAAAAATGTTCTCCGTATAATGTTTGTTCCCTGTCTAGCGTATAATTTCTAAGACAGTACGGATATCATCGATAATGTGCACTTGACGTCGGCCTATCTGTCGCTTACCTTGTACTTTTTATTGAATGACTGTGATTTCAATGCTGTTAGCTCGAATAATGTCCGAAATAGGCTTATTTATTTTTTAAAAATAAATTTTGCACATAATCTGTCCAACTGAAGACAATAAGTGGCAGTGTTAATGATTCAATTTACATACACCAATGGTCGCCATTCCTTGTTTTTGATACAATATTCGTTAATCTATTATATTCTATTGTTTCCGTCGCCTGAACCGGGTACCGTTCTTGATAATCCCGTGCGCCAACTGGTTACAGTGATTTTGTAGTCTTTCTGTATATCGTGCTCTGACTGCTTCGATTTCTTCTTTAATCGTCGATACTTTCAAATCTTGATGTATTTCGTCATTGCGCACGTACCATGGTGCTTCTACTGTCGATCGTAGTATTTTTGATTGGATTCTTTGGATGATTGCTATATGAGATTTTCTTGCGATTCCCCAGAGTGAGATTCCATATATGGGCTTTAACATTTATTAAATAGCACCTTGTTTTCCAAGGATAGTGGTGAATATTTACCCAGTAACCAATACATTTTTCGACATTTAATACTAATACGTCTTCGTTTATCTTCTACATGCTTTCTCCAAGTTAGTCTTTCATCAAGGTGTATCAAAACTTTTTGATTTATTACATCAACTGCTCTATGTATTTATTTCACGGTGCTATGTTGCTCCCTAAATCCATGATAATCCGGTATGATTTTATTTTCGGTTAGCAGAGGTTTTATTCTTTTCAATAATAATTTTTCAAATATCTTCGAGAAAACTGGAAGCAAACTTGTCTGTATGACGCGATATCTTCAGAAGGCTTTCCTGTTTTTTGAATTGGTATTATAATGGCGAATTTCCATTGAATCGGAAAGTAACCGATTCTGATAATTGTGTTATATATATAAACGATAATAATACTAAAGCTTTTTTTGGTAGTTTTTTAATTATTTTTGATGTAATTAAATCATATCCGGGACATTTTTTTGGCTTTATTTCTGTATATATTTGTGAGGCATTTAATGTTGGAAAACTAGTTTTTGATAAAGGGTTATTTTAAGTAAGTTTCGTGCAGACACACAGTAAGTGAAAAGGTAATAGGAGTTTATATATTCTGTTTCAATTAGAACATCAGGAACCGGAATTTCCTGTTGTTTTACCTTGCATTTGCGACATGTGTAATCTTCTAGTTGCAAGAAGATATGATGGTCACATTCATTATACTTTATTAAGAAATATTGCACTAGAGCAATCAATTTGTTCTATTTAGAGTTGAAGACAACTGATTATAATATCGAACACTTTATTGGATGGATTGACTCGTAAGATGGAGATTGACGATATTAATTTTAGTAATAATATGGATTGGAGATATCGGATTAATTTATTGTTACGGAAGTGACTTATACATTAGATAGTATTAATTTATTAGTTGAGTGCTTGATTCGTAGCGCTACAATTGTTTCGTCTAATATTAGTGTTTAGAAAGATGACAATTGTTGTGATCATTGGAATTAGTCACTGAGGAACTATTTATCCTCTCCTTTTACAAATAATTTTTTGCACATTTATCGGGTCTTTTCTTAATTCCTTCGGTGCATAACAAAGTGTCACCTTCGTAGAATTTAATTTTTCTTTCAGAATTACTCCTCTTTCCATAATTTGCTCCCCGCTATTTTCCATCCCGAGTTATTCATTCAATCTTTCTTCTATTCATTGTAACACTCTCCTTGCCCGTGGTCTGATCGTAATTATTGCACTTTATGATCGAATAATTTTGATTTTTGCATATTAATTTAAAATACATTACCTGATTACATTGAATATCGGTACGTTTTACCAACGGTTAATGAAATATTTATCTATGTGATGCGCTTCGGCACTTTCTTCATCAATATTTCTGACAAGTATTAAAACAAGAGTGGAAAGCATGATAGGAAGAACTATATATTAAAGGTTAGATTTTTAATATATGAATGAGGGAAGGATTCGGCCTCGGATGGAGTTTGTAGAATATTATCAATGAGAAACAGATAGTTTTGGAGAGGCCTAAGAATGCGTTTTTAGAGAATCAGAGCGGAAAATAAAATGCGGGTAATCGAAGAAACATTGCATGTGATTTAATCATTTTGAATTTTTCGTCGTTATACGTAAATAAATTACAGCTTGAGCGGTATGGTACAAGACCACTTCGTTTGTTTCGCTAGAATTCATTCTGTCATTTTTTACCGTCTCAAAGGAAGTAAAGTGTAATCACGCAACAAGGTAATATATCTTTCTATTCTGTAAAAAATGTCCTTCATTTAAATAAATAAATAAATATCAGATGTCCGCAAAATTTATACACAAAAATACACACACACATATATATATACATATTTGTGCATAATTATTATAATTACAGTAGAATGTTATTCGAATTTACTGTGTTCAATAATTCACAGTTCGTTCAAAGATAAAGGTCGAAAGGACTTGCACGAGTTATGGTTTTACTTTCAACGGAAAGCCACCGAAAAATTGGAAACGATTAATAACGGCCATCAACGTATAATCTTGTGGACTAGTGGGTTGACCAAGCACGAAGAATTCAAGGCCCGCATTCCGCCCGGTAAGCACATCGTGCAAATTTGGGAGGATAAATCTAGCCATCATATAAGCAGTCTTCTTCAAATGGGCTACGACATCATACTATCCGTGTACGACGAGCTTTATTTGGACTGCGGGTACGTACTTTTAACAGTTCGTTCGAATCGTACTGAAATACGAGTCAACGTCTGAGCTGGTTGAAAAAATTCTCAAAATTTTAAAAGTTTGTTTCGGTTGTTGGGTAGCATTTTCACGGCGATTAACCCATTTAGCGAGTATCCTACAGATTTTTATTACTCTTCGTAAACTACGAATAAAAATTATCGCTTATTGATCTAACTGTTGATTTATATTCGTTCATTAGATGCTGATTTTTCACCGGTTTTTTGGAAATTATTTAGTTAAATTTTGTTTTACATTTATCAAACTGAAAAGACTTTCATTTATAGACGAGGGTTAAAAGAAATTATTAGGATAAAAACTTTTCAAATTTATTTCTACTTTTGATTTTATATAAGAGTCGTTGTTTTCCATTTCGTACAAAAGCTGTTCTCCGTTCTTTCAAAAATAATTATTACACGTAGAACATCATCGTCCCATTGTCCACTAGAGATCTTTAATGCAAATAATAATAATTCAATTTCAATTCATTTTTTTTTCATTTATTTTATTTTACATCTCCATATTTTAATAATAATAACTTCAATTTCAGTTTATTTCAATTTTACACTTCTATGTTACAAAATGTACATAATAAACAAAACAGTTAATGTAATACTCAATTGTGCGCATACCTGCATAAGCGTCGATATAATAAAAAATAAAACGAACAAAAGTTTTAAATAACCTTAAGTTAATTAAGATTAATAATATAATTATATATTATAGTGAATTAAGTATGGTACGGACAAATTTATTAAGAATTTAATAATGACTTATTTATTAATTTGTTATATATATTCCACCGACGACGTCTGTTTAACAAAATGCCAACATGGTCGCCAATTTACAATGAATTAAGGAAATATGGGTTGAATTTTATTATGAATTTAGTCACATTTATTAACAATTTATTTGAGATTAACTAATGAGTTATTTATTTATTGAATATTCACTTCATTACGAATACAAATTGGTTTGTCATATATGAATGAAAATGAATTATTTTGTAAGTTTTTCGGTAGCTGATAGACCAACTCTTTCAGTGCAAGATTCCGTGTCATTGGTTTAATTCACAAAATTATAAGCTATTTTTTACCGAGCTTTTGCAGACTACTCATGTCATACTTAACTGATCGACAGTTCCATACATTTTGGATCAGCTACCACGAACTACATTAGCATTCGCGCTGATGTTCCACAAGGCTCTGTACTTGGTCCTATCCTCTTCCTACTTTAAACTATGGACATTCCTCAAACTCCTGAGACAAAAACAAGTCTTTTTTCCGACGACACTGCAATAATTTCAAATACTCGCAGTTATGATACAGCTGCGTGTATCCTTCAAACAGCTGTACGCAATATTTCAACTTGGGCTTATACCTGGGAAATTAAACTAAATGACAGCAAGTCAGTACGAGTAGACTTTTCTCTCCACCATCATGGTTACATTACAACTTATTTAGAAGGTAAACCGGCTTCAGTTTCTAACTCTACACGCTACTTAGGTCTGCTTCTTGTCTGTAAGCTCAATTGGCATGAA
Source organism: Coronaproctus castanopsis (assembly GCA_032883995.1). Taxonomy (NCBI): domain Eukaryota; kingdom Metazoa; phylum Arthropoda; class Insecta; order Hemiptera; family Monophlebidae; genus Coronaproctus; species Coronaproctus castanopsis. The sequence goes on from CM065053.1 coordinate 17,099,687, forward strand.
CATATTAGAGGACAACGCAAAATGTTGGACCTTCTGCTCTCCAACTTTCGATGGTACCTTCAGCCTCATTCTGATCTCAGTCTCGAAAGCAAGATGCTCATCTATACTACAAATTTCCGACCAGCATGCAGCTATGGCGCAGACGTATGGGGAACCGCACCTGAATCCAGTTTGAAATTCTTGAAAAATTTCAAAACAAGTTTATGCGTACGATTTCAAGAGCACCTTGGTTTGTCTCGAACTCCTAATTTCGCACCGATCTTTAAATTGATCCGGTTCCTGTTATCATTCACCAGAAGGCAAACAGCTACATAAATCGTCTTCACCTCCATCCGAACGTTGAAGCAGTTTTACTATTAGATGATTCTAATGACACCCGACGGCTGAAAAGAAAACATCAGCTGGATCTTATTAATATTTAATTTTATTATTTTTTATAAAATAATTTAACTACCAGTAAAATCCTCCTATAATTAGTTATGGTAAATGTAATTAATTTTACAGTCCCAATAAAATCTTTATTTTAAAAAAAAATGTATGCCAAATTTATTAAAATTATTAATCATATAAATTATTTGTTTCAACCAATATATACATTATATATTTACTATTACTTCACCGACAGTTTTTGTTTATGTTAAGCCCGTCATGATTCTCGCCAGTCTACCAATAGACAGACAAGAGTATGTGAATATCCGATACTATATTCGTCTTAGTAAAATTTGTCAAATATAATTAACTTTACACTGTAAAATCGAAGAAGTTTTGCATAGCCGTTATTTTTTAATATATATTATTATTTGTGTAGTACAATTTTATACTTAATGTATAAATTAGTACCAGTGATACACAAATTGACGCAGCAAAACGAATGAGATGTACATTTACTAAACTTTCAGCGATTTATATAAGGAATACATAGAAATATTTGTCTAACTGATATGGTTAAGGCGTGTGATGTCGTTTTCACTGATTAACCCAGTCTACTTGACACTAGTCTAGATGTTCGCAGATTAAAACGTAGACGACCGTTTGATCTAGCCTAATTTCTCAGTGGGGTCCATCATTGGATGCTAACCTCTAACATGTTATTTCGCGTTTCAGTCCAATTGCTGGATGGCTGCATGGCCAGTTGTAATTAAAATATATATATTAAAAAAAAAAAAAAAAAAACTGATTTTGTGCCTTCTCATTTGGGTGAAGAAGGAGTCGTTTGTGGTGTGTGTTAGCGAAGTGCCATATTGTTTCATCGATAGATTTGTTTCCAGATCCGAATGGATGTCTTCATTACGGTGGTACCATTATGCACCAGTTATAGAACGAAGACATTTGTTTTGTATCCGTTGGATAATTCGGCTATGTGATTTTTCCACACATCCCCACAAATGGGGACTCCATACGTCCAAATCGGCCTAATTATTTGCATATACAGAAGTATTTTGTTACGTAGACTGATCTTCAAATTTCGACCAATTAACCGATAGATTTCCCGCCATTTATGATTAATTTGTCCTTTCTTCATCTTTACACGCGTTTTCCAGTACAGATATTTTGCACTATCAGTTTGAAGAATAGCCAGTCGTTCGAGATACACTGGATGGTAGTTATAACGTCGTCCTGTATAAATAACATGAACAGATTTTTTTTGCATTAAACATGATTACCCAATCACGTATCCATTTGCTAATTAAACATACTAATAATAATTTACGAAATGGCGCGACGAATATGCGATTTTTTGAAAATTTAATTTGATCGATTTATAGATATTTGTCATTATTAATATACGTATCGACTTGTAAGTCGATAGGTATATCTGGGACAGAAAATTACTACGGATAAGAACAATAAAATGCAGGTGGAAACTAAAAGAAGAATATCGCTCGCCTGGATGACATTTGGGAAATTAGGAAACGTTTTAGGAGAAATAGGGAAATACCGAATAGCCTTAGAAGTAAGCTGTATAATAAAAGTGTGATGCTAGTCTTGACATATGGAACTGAAACGTGGAGTCTTACTAAAGGGAAAACTAAAATAATTAGGAAAATCCAAACGGCTCATGTGAAAATTATCCTTGGAATCAGGCTCCAAGATGGCAAGACGGTTACATGGATTAGAGAACAGACCAAATTAGTATACGCAGTGGAGCAGATCGCTAGACTAAAACGGAAGTGGGTAGGACATTTTACAAGACAAGAGGATGAAAGATAAACTGAAGAGGTATTACAATGGTGACCAATTGGCAGCTGGCGTCCACGAGGAGGTTCCATGGCTAATGTAGTTGGAGCCGAGTCGCACAAGATAGGAGTCGTTGGAAAAGTTTGGGGAATGCCTACATCTAGCAGTAGATTGATATAGGTATATCGTGATATTGTGATAGTTATTTATATAGCACGCATATTTTCTGAACGAGCCGACTATTAATCGTAAATCGACTGACAAACGACTACACGTATACAATAACTTCTGTCCGAAGGGACTGTGTAGTAGCGAGTATCGGGAGCGAGTCTGCAGTATCGAGTAAAGACGAGCTGTGGTATTTGAACATATCTTGTCTATCTGGTTATATATATATATATATATATATATAACACAGATGAAACTGAAAATTATTCTCGATTTCTACTCAACTCAATTACTGACGGACACGTAAAATATGAGTCTTATTTGCTACGCTTTCACTTAAGAGAGGATGATAAGTGTGAATGTGGCGCAGTAGAAACAGCTGACCATATACTCTTTGTATTTCCTATCCTAGATCATGTAGAGTGTGTAATAAAAATATTTTTAACTTAGGAGATGAATGCAATGCTATAAATTTTTCAATGATTTATTTTCGGTGTACTATATGAGAAATAACATGGTTGGTCAGGTTTTCTAGTCGAACCTCGTGGAGCAGTATATTCATATGAATTTAATTATAAAATAAACAAAAAAATGAAGTTAAAATCGTTAAAAAATTTTCCTTACGAAAAATTACAAAGCTTTTCGGCTGTTAGGCCATTATCGAGTGAATATTTAAAAAGGTTTAAAAATATAAAATGATTAATATAAATTTAAGATTACGCTTTACAAAAAAATCAGCAAACTGAAGAACAATATTAATCAAATAATCCGACAGTGAATACTGTTCTTCAGTTTGCTGATTTTTTGTGAATAATAATTTTAAATTTATATTAATCATTTTATATTTTTAAGTGGCCTAACAGCCGAAATCATTGTGATTTTCGATAAAGAAAAATCTTTTAGTAATTTTAACTTCTTTTTTCTTGTTTATTTAATAAAAATCACTGCATTCCACATTCCACAAATTAATTATAAAAAATAATGAAAGAATTCAATAAAATTTCAATGAACTAGGCGGCGACGAACAAATAAAGAATTTTCGATAAATTTTCGAGGAATTACAACAGAAAACCGAATAAAATGAAATATATACATAATAATAATATGAAATAAATTGCTCGCGATGATTCAATAATATATAATAAATTGGCTTCCATAATGTATAATGAATTGGCGTGAATCGCACGACGTGATTTAGTTAAATAGATGTCGTCGGATGAGTAATAATAAATTCAGACGTACTAGTTAAAATAAAATAGTTCATACATATCGTAATATATGTATATATTAAAAATATATATATATATATATATATATATATATTATATATTATACGTATTAAAATCAATCGATAAGACGTGTTTATTTGTAATTCTTTCAATGTTATTTCCGCATTTGAGTATATTTTCGATATTGGTAATTTCGTTAGATTCGGTAATTGGATTACCGACGGTAATAATTGGTGTTCGCCGTACGCGCCGTGGCAGAAAATATATGGTAGCGACCCGTACGTTATGATCGAAAAATTGGGTTTAACGGTGAACGATCGGATTAAGAAACAAATTCTAGGATCCGAAGCTGCGCTTTGGTCGGAACAGGCCGACGATCGGAATATCGATAATCGTATCTGGCCAAGAGTAGCCGCGTTAGCAGAGAGATTATGGTCGAATCCCAAGACTGGATGGAAACAAGCTAAGTCGCGTATACTTTATCACAGAGAACGATTAGTGTCATTAGGGATTGCCGCCGATGCGTTAGAACCGACCTGGTGTTTACATAATGACGGCCAATGCGTGTAAAAGTTATCATATATATAAATATATTCTTTCTTATTCTAATAACATTGTGCACTATATCTTTCTCTTGCTGTCTTAAATAATCCACCGCTATCGTTAACTCGGTTCCTCGATGTTTTTCATCCGTGAATTTCTTCTTCTATCACTAACTGGGTTTTTATCCGGGAATTCTTCCTCGTAGCATTAAAATGTCATACTCTTCTCCTCTCAGAACATGACCTAGATAGGCCATTTTTCGTTTTTAACGATTTTTTTACGAGCTTTCTTACGTCAACTTTATTCGAGACATTATTATTCGATTCCACCGGTCGATTACGTTATTGTGTACGGTCGTAAATTGCTTTCGATTATTTCGAATTTTAAAATAGCGTAACCGACATTTATAATTAAAATTTTATACGCCTATTTTTATCTTCTGTTCAATAAATTAATTAGTTTTTTATCGGGTTCGTCAGTTGTATTTATATTTTATATATTGCATATAAAATGGACAGATAAGGTAACCAACGAGGAAGTTTTGAGAAGAATTAATGAAAAACCGACGTTGGTAAAAATAATAGTAAAAAGAAGAACCCGAATGATAGGCACTGCGACACGAAGGGCTAATAATTCGTCTAATAGAAGGGATGCATCCGGGAAAGAATGTGATTGGAAGGCCGCGAATAGATTACGTTTCACATGAAGATTGAAGAACTGAAACGGATTGCACAGAGAATCGACAGATATGGAAATCAATGACAAACCAATCTTAGGATTGAGCACAATATTACGATGATATTACATCTTATTTATTTGCGCGTTAAACTTCGTTGAAGCGTCTAAGATTTGTTTCCATTTTATCGCGATTGAGGAACGTGGTGTTGTGGTAGGTTACTAAAGTTCGAAAATCGTATACCCCTATCTAATCTTCCGGTTATGTATATTTACGAAATAACGTTTTACGGGACCTTGACAGGTTCAGACACTTCCAATATTTTTGTTATCGGTGAGTGATTTATATCTTATCAGTAGTACCGGTAAATTAATAGACGGAATCATTAACCACCGCATATATTGAATGAAAAAGGGGGGTGTATGAATATGTTGTACCGTAATTAATCACAATGAAAAACAAATATTGTCCTCGGAAAATCAAAATATGATTGAGGGTAAACAACAGAAAGAGAAACGAAATGTTCCCCTGAAATTAATGATGAAATTAACAAAACGAAAAACGAAATTATCGAAATATTCAGAATTACTCAACGAACAAATGAAGAGAAGGGAAACAAGAAATTAATATTAATAGTAGATCGTTAAAAGAAAATGAAACGCAACAATTATTTAAACTGATAACTGAATTAAGTTCTAAATCGGAAAAAATAGTAGAATTAATAAATTACAATACAACAAGTTCAGAACAGAAAAAACCTTGGAAATTGCGAACATTGTAATAACTGAAATACAAAAGTCAAAAGAAATTACACCCGCAACTAATTATGAACCTGTAATAACTGAAGATTGTCAAAGAGGTTATTAGCTTGCACGTTATTATCCGGTGGTGAGAGGATTGGCCGGATATATGTATCCGTTTCCAGAAGGCGCCTGATTGCTTAAAATTTTCTCTTCGAATCCTTACGTAATCTTCGCGGAGGCTCCTCTCGTGACTAGTTTAAAAAAATGAAACATTGAAAAAGGCGATAAATGCAAAGAGAAATCCAGACTTGCGAACACCAACTGCAGTACCCGGTAACAGATCAGCAGTGCAGCCTTCAAGACTTAGCCGCATGCAACGAAAAATCTATATATGCGGCTACTTATTGGATGCATAATAATTATCCGGACACGGAAAGTAAGTAAAGTCAAAGAGGTATAAAATAAACAGAGCAAACATCATTAGGAGTGAAAATGATGCGAATGATGCGATTAACATAAATTAAAACAAAAATAAAACCATGGAAAGTAGGAGTATATATAATTTCATTTTATCAATCGAAAACTAATTTGGACATTTTAATGGTCAATAATAAAAAAATGAAGAAAAGATAATAATGGAAAAAATAAATCATTTAAACATTGACTCAGTTAAAACTGGTATTTCAAACAAACTATTCCCATCTATAATTCTATTTAACGTACACGGTGTCAATAATGAAGATATAGAAACAGTGATACGTAATATTACGGGGAATATCCCTGCGTTTGTCTCCCTAAATACAAAGAATAGAACTGCTATCTCATTCGCTTAAAAAAAGAAGATTATTATAAATTAATATCTGTCTCTCCACATTAACTTATGCGCGAATACAATAGTTTCCGATATGAAAAGTACATACCTGTAAGAACCTGTAGAAGATGTGGATTATAGGGACATCCTGAGGAAAGATGCAAAGCGGATGAAGAAATGTCACTAGTAATAGGGCAAAAGAAAACAAGAAATGCCTGTCGTGTACATTAAAAAATTAATAGAAAAAAATATATAAAAGTAATGAAGAATCTATTATATCAGCAATAAATAATAGTAACCGTAAAAATGTTCAATTATTCGTGCAAAAAGTACAGTGAAATATTTTAAAAAAATTGGAAAGAAGATACTACAATATCGGAACAAAAACTAATAGACGCAGGAAGAGCAAACATCAATAAAGAGACCAATAAAACTGATCTAATAACAGAACCAGACTATAAATAGCCGTGAAAGAGGTAGTAATAAGTATGAAAAAAAAAAGGTTTATAAAATAGACATCATTAATACTACAAATCGAATAATAATCTTGAAATTCAATTCGATAAGTACAGTTGCAGTGTAGAGATTGAAAGTAAAATATCATCCAAGAATTTCTTAACAGAAATAGTAACGAGACAAAATTCTACTCTTAGGTGATGTTAACACCGGATAAGTTCTTTATGAAAACCTAAAAAATATAAAAAAAAAAACCGAAAGAACTGACTTATTTGAAGAATTCTTAATCGGTAATAATTTAACGATTAAAAAAAATCCGTACGATATTAAAACATTCGAAAACAAAAATAGATTTAATTATTGGAAACAAAGCATAGATCACTGTAGAAGCAATTTGAAAGTAACCAACAGTAAAATCTCTTAATAACATAAAACTATTCAGTTTAAAATTATAAAAACAAACTAATAAAATAACGATTTAATGGAAAATTTGTAGAATACAAACCTAGATAATAATATCGAATTCACGGAGCATCAAACATGGACAGGTTAACTGACGAGAAGTAAATGAAATATTACGAAAATTAACGGCATCAGAGAAAAAAGCATAAATACCAAAGAATTAAAGAATGGCGCCATATGCTGGAACAGCAAACTTGAAATATATGGAAGCATCTTTTAAGGAGAGTGACAATTTTTGCTACTTTACATTTTGAAGAGTAATGCCAATATTTCAAATATGGCGTTTAATAAAATTTAACTACTGTTTTCAATGGAAGATTTTTATGACGATAGTGTGGTTATTTTGTCATTACTAACAGAATTTTTAGATTTGACGGACTTTATAGCGGTGGAACTTCCTCAGGACTGACATAATCGACAATACATATATTTTTACTTTCAGATATTTTTTAACGGCTATTTTAACTTTATTTACCTAATAACTAGAAGAAATATCGCTATTACGTGTATGAGCTTTGCAGTATTCAGAAGCAATTTCCTTACATTACTATATAACTATTTAAGTGTAAGATACGATAATTAGTTGTTGTAGACATTTGATACGAAATATTATACCGGCTGCATTATTACTAAAACAATTCCACAGCTTATTTCTAGCATTGAAATCGCCGATCAGAATTACATGGCTGTTAACTTTCATCAGGGGATGGATATCATTCGCAAAATTCTTTTTGTACTTTTGGGAGGTTTGTATACTGCAAAAATAGCAATCAGTACTACCAAGAACATTACAACCGCTACTCTGATAATTAACACTACATACATATATATATATATATTTCTTGTGCACATTTTAATTTAGGAACCGACGTTAATTCGAGCTTTAACCTCTTGTTAATAAGTAATGCAACTTCGCCACCACCACGACACGTGTCGTTCCTATAAATACATCCTGGAAAATGCAGCTTACATGTACTGCGCCTAACATGGTTCCCGATAAAGTAATAATGTCTAGTTATGCAGAGAAATTGAAACAACTTGTTAAAATAAGGAATTACAATTCCAGGCAATTAATCGAATAGCACAAAAAAGAAACCATTCGTTTTAGATTAGTTACGCTATTGTTTCTAGAATTACTTTTATCATTGTGCGAACACACATCCTTATTTTTAACACAGATTTTAACCTATTTATAACAGTTTTTACAATATTAAAGATATATTTTTAATTTAATGCTAAAAATTTCACGATAGAAAAATTCTTATCCGTAACACCTATATTCGGGGTTCCACTATATTTCTTGCAATGATCGACGCATACAATGATTTATTACTATATTGTACGCTTGTTATTTTATTTAGTTGCGTTTTACGACTATTATTATTACCATAATTATTACCATTATCAGGATTATAACGTTTATTTATGTTTAATCTATTTTGCACTACTTTTAAATAAGTTTTCGAATTAGCGTGCCGTTCACCATTACAGAAAGTGTTTTAAAGCTCTACATATATACACGCGTGCATACATATGTAGATATATATTCCTTTGTAACGACTCGATTTACATAAAAAGGAAATTACTTAAAAATCTCAAAAGTTAAATTTAAAATTTTCTATATTTCACTTATCTATTTACACACATATATAAATATATTCAGTGAAGTAAAACTGTTTATAGTTTTATTTTTTTTTTTTATACTACCTTTATTTTCGTGATATGTATCTTTTTCATTCGAACGTTGAGATTTTAAATGGGTTTTCATATTATATTTTCGATTAAACGTCTTATTATTGAACGACAAAATAATTTGTCACGGTGAACCCGCCTACGCGCAGTTAAATAACTACGAGACGCGAGAAACTGATCCCGCAAACATTGCATTTAACATTCGAATGTTGATTCGTGCGATCATATTTAAAAACACGTTTAGAAGAGTACATTTTTTTGCCAATATCGCGAGCAGTTTCATTATTCGATCTTGCGAATATAATCATATCCTCGCCTGATTTATTCAGTTTATTTTTAATATTGTCTGCATTCGCTTCACAGATCCTGCTAATAAAACTGATGCAATTGATTATTTCGCCGTTTATTTTACATTCGTACGCGATCTATATTGACGTTCTTCATTATTTCTTCTACGTAGGAGATAACGTACCTTTCATTATTTTGCAACGTTTTGCGGAACATTTGCAGTCTATTTTTACATTTTGGTTCCCAATATAACGTCTTCAGTAGTCGTACATCTCTGTTTCTCTGTTTTCTATACTACATTTTCCGAGCATCTGAAATAGTTTCTCATGATTAACTCTGTCGAACGACTTCTCATAATCAATAGAGCAGGCTATCTCTTTTATCATTTAGGGCTCTCTCGCTTATGAATTCAAACTGAGTTTCGCTCAATTGTGTGCCCAGTCTTTTTTTTATTTTCTTGTTATTATGGCAAGAAGTAACTTAAGAGCGTAGCTCGTCAGCGTAATAGTGCGATGTTCTTCGCACGTTCCGGATGCAGTATTTATAAAAATTAAACGAAAGTAAAAAACTATCTATTGCTCGTTGCGAATTTCGATCGCGGAGAATATAATTAGCCGAAGGTGTAAATTCGCGAGAATATTAATATAACATGAATAAAGAGCATCTAAAATTATTAATCCGTATTTAAGAAAGGAAGCTGCGATATTTAGGACACATTCTGAGAGCACCTAAGCACGAAATATTGCGGATTATTATAAAATCACTTCAAGAGATCAGTGAGCCGTACACAAAAAATTCACGGATGGGAGACCGACGACTCTGGTTTGGCTGTTCGTCTATCCAATTACTCTAGACTGCTGCATCGAAAGGGATGGTAGCTAAGTGTTAATCGCAAACCTTCGTTATGAAGATGACGGAGGAAGAAGAACGCACGAACGGTGGTACATAGTTGGCTGTATTCGAAATTTAAAAATCCGGTCTTCGCCTTTTTCTACGAAATTTCTTTAGTACTCCTATTTCGAGGCAATTTAAATAATTAAAATTTATTCAGAAAATTTCGGACGAAATTTGTGCCGTTCGACGATGTTCGTCTTTACTACACAGTATTGTTAAAATTGATTTATTAATTTGTTCAAATTTCGGACCAGTTAATTGTAGTTACATTCTTAATCCCACGTACGTAATTGTATACATATATACATTGTTTAGAGTCGTCACCCTAGGTAGTATCGTGATTAACGTTTAATAATAGAGCGGTTATATTGTAATTTTCCGTAATTTTTCGCGATCTTCCGATTTATTTATTTTATTTATTTATTTAATGAAGCCACACAACAGCTAAAAGCCAATTATAGGCAGTAAATACGAATAATTTTTTCTGAATTTATAGAATTAAAAGTAAAAAAAAATAAAATACAAAAAAAAAAAAATACATCGAACACGTTCACCAGCCTCACACCTATTAAACACACCAGAAAAAAAACTACACGCATTCGCAAGTCTCACACTCATTAAAACATACATCACTCACGTTCACACAATCTCACTCGAAATAAACGGACGAATAATCTTTAATAAATTAATAAATACAACATAAACCTTAACGTATATACTACGTGTACATTAGTAAAGGAACACCACTACATAATAACAATCTAAAAACCATTGGAATAGACAACAGCGAAACTCCTGATCGCAAAATATGTTCGGGAAGCAACTTATTAAAGAAATATCTGTTATCATATATCCATACAAGGAAATATGTTCAAAAGAGAATTATATAAGCGGAAAGCTGACGGCAACGCAGAACTTAAACCGAGGTTTGTTCGTGCACGCGGTTCACTAAAAAAAACGATTCGATCGCATATTTGGTCTTGGTACAACGTAGGAGACGGTTGATGTTAAATACTCACTATTAACTCTACCGTTGCATACATCATGAAGAAACCTTAATTTGGCTATTTAACTTCTGTAGTGTAAAGACCTCGTATCCATTACATTTCTTAATATATCGTAACTCATATATTTACGGTAAATACCTGATATATTGTAATATAGATATTTTAAAAATTTACACTGAACTTTGTCAATTAACCTAATGTATTTATTATAATACGGATCTCAAACAATTGAACAGTCGTACGCGCTCTGAAAATAGCAACCCTGTTGTATACAGCACCATACCTGTCTATCTTTTAGATATACTTCCCCTCCCCTCCGCACTATTCGATGGTCTTTTATCATTAAAGCCGTGACCATTGTGCGTTTTGTTCCTTCCAGTCCTCTTGCGGCAATCGTTGACAACATTGACGTGTCACCGATCTATTGGTAATTTTGTACGTTTAGCTGTCTACGGAATTCTTAAATAATCGCCTCCAAATCCGTATTTCACTAATGACGATCCTTTTACTGTGTATACTTTTTATTCTCCACGTCTTCGCTGTATATAGTGCGGTAGAGAATACAAGCGTTCGTACAAGCTTAGTGTAACCATTTTTTAATATAGGGTGACCCATAGAAGACCGTCGGTTTTATTTTTTTGAATAGTGCAATTGGTAACTTTGCTACAACGCAAGCCACGTACTCCACATTTAGTATACACACGAGACACTCATTTTTGTTATAACGAAAAGAAGCGCGCGTTTTGCGTGGAATGTTATTTTCGGTGTGAATCGATCGCGACAGTGGGAAGATAGCTTCGAAAAGACAGTACAGAAGAGAGTTTCGAAAGGAATTGAAAGTTACACAATTTTTTTTGTGGGATACATAAAGAGCAGCATTTACGAAACACATCCAGGAGATCTGGAAGACCTGAACCCCCGGATTTTTGAAGAAATTTCAAAAATTCAGCGACCTATTCTCGAAAAAGTAAATGACGAGGGTCATCTTAACGATATTGTGTTCCACGACACTCGTTTTTCTATTTTCAAATAAAAGATCATTCAAAAATTTTGGTCCGGTCGTTTTTGACTTATTCAAAAAACAACGAAACCGTTCGTCTTCTCTGGGTCACTCTATACACACACACATTGTAAATAACATATATGTAACAGTATGTATTTGTGCACGAGAATATATATATATATATATATATATATATATATATATATATATATATATATATATATAGATACACAATTGTTTCCTTCCTTTGTAAACGTTTACGGAAAAATTAACCTGTTAGGAAATACGTAAATTATCATATTTGATTGTGAACGATGATAGACGTAGTTAGTTTTGGACGTGTATGTGTGTGTTGTATTGCATAGAAAATGTTTATGTATGTATATATATATATTCTTTTTAAATTACGCGCGCATTTAAATAAACGCGAATGCGCAATTTTGAAATTAGCTTGTCAAATTCTTAGTTAACGGCGAGTGATATACGAGCATGTAACGTGTAAAAGCAACTGTTGTTTAGGGAAGGTGGCGTTACGCGAGGGATTTACAGCTCTGAATTGAAACGAACGCAGAGAAAATGGAGTATAGTCGGGGAATCTGAAACCCATTTCACAGAATGGAGTTGCGCTGCTTTTACAATCGGAAGTTTTTCTTTAGTTCGGCATTTTCATTTATTTGTCAGATGCATGCGTCAGTGTCTCAGGAAAAAGACGTCCGATATCATTATATGTATTAGTCTTGCCACTGTTATTCTTGTTTTTATTATTGTTGCCGTTTAAACGTTATTACTATTATTATAATACATATTTTTTTTAGTACCTATTTTAAAACGTTAAAGTCGCGTCCCATACTTTCCTAAATAAGGGAGTCAGGAGAAACAATATCGAATATATTTAAAATTGAGATATACTTCTTCGAACAAGTAAGTCGACGTAATTTTATCGAGGATAGAAATTGTTTTATAAATTTTATCATGCGAAATATATATATATATATATTATGTCTACATAATTTAAGTATATAAATTTTTAATAAGTGATTGAAATTATTATTGTAACTTACTATATATATATATATACACGAGTCAATACATAGACTATTTACTCATTTGTGTCAATTATAATAGACGGTTTGTAATTTTTAATCGCGTGATGTAGGAATTTAAAATAAAAAGTGCAAAATAATTGCTAAGATGAAACTGGTGCACGTGTTAAATTACAGATTTTTAACGTTAAAATTGAGCATACCTGAATGGGTTATATATATATATATGTATGATTATTGATATTATCGCTATTATTATTATTATTAATATTATTATGATTATTGAAGCCAAAATGTCGTTCCTAATTTTGGAATAGTTAATAAACAACGCCATTCAGAGCCAATCTCTTCCAATTTTTTTTTTTACAATTATATTTATGACGAGCCATTGTATGTGGGGTTCTTCTGTTTCCCCACAAATTTCTTAAAATCATCGCCCCAATGTGTATTATTCCATTAGCTTTTTCGTATAAGGACACGTACTCTCCATTTCCTTGATGTTACGACCATCTCTCTCTACCTCTCTTCCCCCCTTAATTTATATATAAAAATCTGTGTGATTTTTCACAAAGGAAAAATTTTAGCGATTTTAACTCTTTCTTGTTGATTATTATTATTATTTTTAAATGTTTACATTCCGAACTTTTCAAGTTTTACATATATATATATATTTATGTATATATGCATGTAATATATTTATATATTTCTTATTTAGCTGCGATACATTATAGTTTAGTCACAGTATTATTTAACTTATATTTAACTTATACGTCTATGAATATTGACATAACGATTAAAAACGACTTAACATTAGTAATATTTAAACCTGCCGAGTTATTTATAACTGATCATTCACAAGCGAGCCACAAAAACTGCTAATTCTACGAACATATTCGGTAACATTCAAATAAAAAATGTTCAACCGAATCGATAATCGCAAAATAAATAAATATCCGACGATCTTATATTAAAATGTTTAAAATACGAAATTGCCGTGTCCAGACAGCACTTGGCTGGAGTAGAAATTTATCTCTAACTGGTCTATGACGTTAAATCTATTTTCTATGCTATTAAAGAAGTTAAAAGTTGTTCTATCAAGCAAACTATTGCTCCATCTTTTCTGCCATAAATCAAATATAATATTACGTTAATTAATGGAAGAATTACCGCTATTAAATAGATTATAATTTAATACTAAATTACGATATAAAAGATTCTAATACGTTAGTTTTAACTAAGTTAAGTTTATCGTTATATATTTTAAACATTTTAAACTGGGAAATTAAAGCTAATTTAATAAGGTCAGTACGCAGGATCCCAGTAATAACTGGAACTGCCATAGTGGACACAGTTCTATATAACCAACTAAAGCAAAAGTTTCCTTTACTTAGCCAGAATTTTATTAAACATGTTTGAATTTAGTTACATATATGCTTGAGCGATAATTAAACATCGATTCTATTACTATTTTGTAAATATTCATTTATACAGACTGAATTTTAAGGAGCATGTAAAATCTTTTATTTGGTTTATCCGGAAGGAATTTTACATGTTTATCTTAAATTTTAATTTATCAACTAGAATAATTCCTAGATATTTAAAGGATTTAACCACGGGTAATGGTTTATTATAAATTAAATTGATTTTCTTGAGTTAATTTTTAAATTTAGACACCTGCCTCTTACTAATTACCATAATTTCCGATTTATCGATAGAAAATTCGATGATGATGATCAAAAGTAATTTGTAGCTTCTTACAAATATTTCTGATATTATAAATTTCTAAAGAATTAATTACGGCGCATAGGTCGTCCGCAAAACTAATAAATTCGGCATTATATCCATTTTCGACAGTCAAGATTTCTAAATTATTATGTACATACGAATATACAGCATTCGACAGAGTCGACCCTAAAATAGAACCTTCAGGTAGTCCGCAGGAAATGTTTTGGTATACAGTAAGTTTATCAGACGATATTCTAACTTTCCTATTGGTTAAATAATTAATAATAGTATTTATTAAGTAAGGATTTACAGAGTTATGTTTCAGAATTCCGATAATTTTTGAGTGCTTACAATTGTCAAACGCACCCTTGACATTGAAAGTTATTACTACGCTTATAAAGGTCTTTTCCAAAAGCAATAAAGTCGTAAAGTTTTCTAATTGCCATCTGAGTAGAATAGTTTGGGTCTAAACCCAAACTGATTTCTATGCAAAATATTTTTACATTCGATTTCATTTAATAATTTTACGCTAATGATCTTTTCATATAATTTACCGACTGAATCAAACAACGTTATTGGTCTCGGAGAGTTACATTTCGTGTAATCTTTATTAGGTTTATTGATAAGCTTAAAAACATCAACCTTCCAGATATCAGAAAATATCTAGAATTTTAAAAGACATTCGAATATATATGCAAAAATATTTCTAACAATGTGTTAGTAATTTTATCAGACGCTGGGGATTTATTAACATTTAAATTACTAATAATATCGATTAATTCGTTACGTGAAATATACGAAGAATTCTTTTATCGACACTTCTGTTATCTCTCATTATAACAGTTTTTCTCTTTTAAAGGGTTCCCCCGTCATTGTGGTAGTGAAAGTATATAGTTAGTTAAACGTGAGTAAAAATAAGCAGACGACTAAAGAGATTCAAAATGTACGTGTGTAAATGCGGCATAGATGAAACAGATTAAAATATATATATTTTTTTTCGTGCGGTAGTCCACTGCAAGTGTATTTAATCCAAGAGTGGTAATTAGAATGAGAATGTAGTCCAGGCGGCCATTAATTTGTGTGTAATACAATCCACAAATTGGGAATAGTGACGAGTGAAATTTAATTATTTCTAACCTATGATATTTTTATTTATTTTTAATTTTTTATTTTTTCGATAAACTGTTCAAACCTAATTCATACAAAAAACCTTTTTTCGCATTGAAAAGAGCCCCGTACAAAAACAAATTACTTTTGAGGTATGAAGAATGTTACGCATTGAATGCAGAATGTTACTTTCGAGGAATTAGTCCTTTATTTGAAACTTCGTCCACTAATATCCGGTGGTAAACTTTTTAAAATGCCTTAGCATTTAAGTTCAACGCTAAATTGTTCCGTAACTGATAGGTAGTAAAGGATCTATTAGGTTTGGAAGGCAGGTCAGTGACCTTTGTACTATAATATAATAAATTAATACAGTACTCTAAACGTTATTAAATTAGACATTACCATCTGGTATAATACTATATATGTAATTTCTTTGGAAGGGAGTTCCAGTTATACGTCTATTAAGTCATGCGTCACAGGCATGGTCCCGAGGGTGATGAATAAAATTACTCCTGCTGTAACACACACACACACATATATATATATATATATATATATATATATATATATATATATAAATATATGGGACTTGTACCGAGAGACACAAATTCTCTAGAGCATTTTTTAATAATCACTAGGAAAGTGAATAATGGGAAATGAGAGAAAAGGAAGAGATTGGTTTGACTAGTTAAAGTCGTCGATTGGATTAAAAATAATTAGAAATTGGAAGAAAGGAAGATATAGAACGCGTTAGGTTGACTAGTTAAAGTCGTCGAGTAGATAAAATTTGTGTGTGCTCAACAAAGGCCAATATGGAAGAGTGTAACATACTCGGCTGTTTCTTAACGGATAAAGGATTGGACTACTGATATCGTAGGCTCAATTTGCCGGGAATATTTTTACTTTGGTTTAGGACAACTAATTGATATTTTATCACGTTACTGTTGACGTATGGAATTTCGAGTTATTTATACGCGCGTAAATTCGTTTGTCATCACCGGAACTGGGTCGTACAAATTTATCATGTCTTCTCCATTTGTCATCAATATTTCTCCCACAGATCCTTATTGAACTTTCCGACTTTCCTTCCACTATTCCTCGCTGAAAACACTTCCCGTCGTAATTCTTTTACTACGTATAATAGTCATCTACGACCTAGTCTAACATCTTTCTTCTCTTGTGCCGTTAGTAGCTGCACACGGCGCGTAAATAATAAATTCGTTTATGTAAAAAGAAATTTCGCGTCGGCGTTATTATAAGTTTAGAAAATGAAAAGATTCCTTCGTTATAATTTTCGAATAAAACTATTCGCAAAAAAAAAAAATAACGAATAATTTTTTAATTTTCGACAAATTTTCTATTAAAAACGAGAAAGATAAACAACTTTTCCCAGTTGAATTTTTTCATTTTCCGAAAGAAAAAAGAAATTTAATTTTCATTCCTAAACCGTCTAGATAACGTCTTTCTCCATTAATTACCACCACCACTAGTGGCGCGTGTACCGAACTTACCGAACTTAAGCTCTCTATCGTTATTTTAACGGGAAAAACGCCAAAACCAAACTGTCCCGAGCGAGCGAACTTAATTATAACGAAAGTCAACATTTCTCGTCGCTTTAATCGAAACAGACCGAAGATGAACCCGACGGTCGGGTTCCTTTTATATTACGATAATGAAACTTTTCTTCGTTTACGTCGTCAATCTAAAAAAACTTTTCTCCTTTGTTCGGGGTACTGTTGCATCGGGCATTATTTTGTCGTAGCAATGTTTACCCGTTTTAGCAAAAAAAAAAAACTTTTTTGTTTAACTTTTGCGCAATCTACGAGAATCCTACAAGAATCTACAAGAATCTACAAGAATCCATGTTTAACTTATACAAACGAAAGACTACAAGCTGCTACACCCGTTTAACAAACATTATTCCCACTTTCCGGTTGTCGTTAACCGCTAGTGTAATTACGCTATGAAATATTCAATTTACATCGATCAGCCTATAACGACTAAATCTCGATCTATATGTTTTTTTTTTTTTTTTTGTTTTTTTTTTATGTACGAAGAACAATAAACCTTGATTTATTAATCACGCATAAAACTGCATATCCATAGCTACTTGTAGCCTTCTGTAAGTACTGTCACCTAAACGGCACACGTAACCTCGGTCGAATTATAGTGGTGTAAATAAATGTTTTGTCGACGTTTATGGCCCTCGATGAAAATAGTGTTCGGATGTTTTTATCTGAACTATCTACAGTTTCGGTTTATGTGGTTGGCGAAGGTTAGTCCAGAGTCCGAAGTAACCACCTCAAGTTTTTTTTAATTTTTCGAAATCGATAATACCCGCGCCAGTTAAGAACATACGTACTGATTTTGGAAAACTCCTTATAATGCAAAGATCGCAGATTCCAGCGTTTGTAATAATTAGTAAAAAGTAGCAACAACCTTCTATAAACGAGATTACCCGTAGTTTTAAGACCTAGCAGAATAGTGCTAAGTCATCAGCGAATAAAGCTGTTTGAACAAAAGGTATGCGGGGTAACTCATTTTAACAAGATCACAAACTCCCGATCTTTCTTTATTTTTAATATAATATCGTTAAAACGTTTTGACGTATTACTACGTGAAGTAATTTAAAAACGTCAAAATCGAATTAAGTCATCCGCCAGAGACGACTTTGCCAATTTTTATTTTTTATTTTTAAAACTAAAACAAACATTAAGTAGCAGAAATATATAGAATTAGATCTGAAAATGAGATTAATTTCTACGTATCCTCGGTATTATTATGCGGGTGCGAAATCTGGGTAATTACATAAGTAATGGAGTGAAAACTGGACACCTTCGAAATGTGGTTGTATCGTAGAATTCTCAGCATAAAGTGCACAGATAAAGTACTGTAATTCGGAAGTACTAAAATGTATAAATAAATACAAGAAATTAATATACTTCGGTCGTAATACGACATCTTAGTGCGGGGAAAAATTACAGGAAAAAGACCACGGGTAAGAAAAAAGATACCCCGGTTAGACAATCTGTCGGATTGGTACAATTTACCCGTAATAAGTTTGTTCCGAGCAGTTTTAGATAGACGTAGGAGACTGTTAGCCAACGTCCGATCACGCTCATAATGAAGATGATTTTTTTTTTAGTTTATAGAATATCTTTAATTTTAAAGAAGAAATTACCTCGTATAATTTATAGCGAATTACCGATAAGGAATTTAATTTGTCCGATGTTAAAGTTCGTTTTTATGCGAGATGTGAAGGTTTTGTATAATTCGCATACTTACGACGACGTCCGAATATTCGATGCAATTGTGAAATTTTAACGAGACGTTCGAATAGTAACGGTAATAGTAAAAATTAAAAATAAAATTTATTTCAAGAAAAAGTTGATGCGCAATATCGGGGGAAAAGAGCAAAATATATTCCGTTATTAGAATCTCACACTTGCAAACTCTACACGTAATTCAATACCTTCCTAAATATGCGTGTATAGTAATATAATAAATGAACATATATGTTTACGATGAACGTATAAATGAAATAAAACCAGTGCATTATAGGAATTAGTGTTATTATATAATAATTCTGTAGATTCGAAAGTAAAAGCAAATGCAACGACATACGGTACAAAAAATATAGATATAACGAATATTACGGTATAATAAATAAATTATAGTCGGAATTTATGCTGGTGAAGTATACAATAAGGCAGATTATATAGAAAGAGAAAGGAATAAGCGCAGGTCGCAGAGTTAAACAGGTGGACAGAATTTCCCTTATGCAGTAAAATAAGACGCAATCGTGTGTATAAATCTTATTAACAATTTCGTGCGACGTCGTTAATAATTCATCAAATCGATTTTTAAATTCCCCCTACACAGGGAATTATATTCCCTCGGCCCAGGTCTGTCCTTTTATTCGTGATTTATCTAAAGATGGAATTTCCCGCCCTTACCGCCTGATCGTGTTCTACCGTTATGTACGAAATATTAAATTTACTAGCGTCGTTCAATACGTGAGTAACTCTGTAACTTACACGACTGAAAAACGGTAAATTTGATTTCGGGCAAAGATTCTCAATATCACACGTACATTGGTCCCAATGAAGTATTTTACATGTACCATTCTTTTGTCAATTGGATTGATTTGTAATGGCGGGTCCACAACAGGATCTATGTCTAGGTCGCATATTTACATCGAAAAAGGATCCAACGAAAGCTATAAGGACAATTGCGGCTAATATGTTTGACTGTTTGTCGTAGATATCTACAATCGCAACTCGTTGCAACGTTCATTTTCTGTCTCTATACAATTTAGCTGTGTATCCACTTTGTTCTAGGAAGAGCTCAAATCCTCCAACTGTGAAATCCGAGTTTGCGTTTTCGAGATGATCTTCGCTGTAGTTCACAATTTTCTACACTTCCGTATATCGGAGAATTCTTGAACTGTGTGAATTCTACGCTTCAATAAAAACTGGCTGCTCCCATTGTTTCGATGCACGTTTCATAATGGTTTATCGGGAGATATTTTTGCGTGTTAATCATTTGTTCGGTAGCCTTTTTTTCTGTATCAAAAAGCGCGATGATATACTGGAAACCGAGCGAGTGCCATTGAAAGCACTGTTTCGATAATTAATCACGTGGTAATATTTAGCCCTACATAGATTTGTTTGACGTGACACCTGTTTAACCGAACAGACGCTGCATATCCCACTTTACACAGTAAACCGAGGCTGTGTAAAACAGATAGTTATTTACGCTCAAATTATAATCAAAGATATTCAATCTGGTTAACTCTATCTGAAATACAATTCAAAATAATGTCAGTTTATTAAGTCTTGACTTGAAAAGACCGCGTAGTACAGTTTATCGCTGTTAACGACTAAATGATTCTTCTACATCCGAACCGAAAATATGATTTACAACTTCTTAAGCTAGTGTTGGAAATAGCATTAGGTAACGAAAATCAACTACCAGTATCATCTTCATATTTAAATAGTTGACAGGTGAATTATATTGATAATTTACCTAAATTAAACAAAGCCCGTTACCTCCAAGCACTCCTATAGTTTGCACTACACTATTACTGTAAATGTTATTTCCACTTGATAATGGCTTAATAAAGCTTTTTGGTCTTTTTATATATAAATAAATGTAGTAATTTTAACATGAAGTTCATCTGAGGTGTGATTATTGCTAGTTGAAAACTTTTACACACACACATATATATATATATATATATATATATACGCATGTATGTATACTGTATTTTAATTTTTTTTTACATTATATTTTGCTTTTTTGATGTTTTTTCTATATTTTATTTTCAAAGTACATTTCTCTATTTTAATGAATTTTGTCCATTTCGATAATTACAACATTACCTACCTTTTTGGATACTTCATTACCCTAACAATTAGAATAGGAATTACTTTTGAGGAATATTTTGTATTATGTATACATGTCAGTGTAGCCTCCTGTCGAGTTGAATAATTACCCGAGTTACCAAAAGAAAAAATAAATTAAATTCTAAATAGACGCCCTTGTACGATATTCCGAGATGGTTAATTATATTTCATTTTCACTTTTTTTTTGTTTCATTTTTTAATTTTTATTTTGCCCTTCCAAAACGAACCGTTAACGAGAGTTGAAAAGAAACCGAATTATCCGATTCGTAATCCGGACACGTATGCTTTAGCCGGTAATTAAAATTCCTTCTCTTTTTTTATTTCGTTTTAATTTCTTTTTTTTAGTGAGAATATTTTTATTTTCGTTTATTTACTTTTTCGCCGAGACTGTATACCAGCTATGGCGAAATGTCGCTATCGAAATAATATCTCTCTCCCCTCCTCACTCTCTCTAACTATATATATATATATATATATATATATATATATATATATATATATATATACAGGAAAACCTCTTTTAACCATCACACTTTTGTCCGTCACACTCTGTTTACCATCACTGTAGCAGCAGCAGCACGTCGGTATCTGAACGTTTACTGTCATCTGACGGCACAGAAACAGTTAAAGATTTTTGGAAAAATTACAACATTAAGGATGCGATTTTTAATGTTGCCAGTGCATTGGTCGATCTTAAAATGTTGAATCTACAGAATGAGTGGAATAAACTATGGTCTAAATCTGCACTGCCCACCAGCGAAACAACGGGAACGGTTAGTGTTGACGAAATCTTGAAGTTTTTTTGAAATAATGATCAGGCATAACAATGACACACTAACAAGTGAAGAAGAAACAAATTGGTTTATGATGAATAAGATGGAGGTTTTGAAATTTTGACTGATGAAGATATTGTATCTAATGCTCAGCAGTCTAATAATGGTGAAATTGACGACGGTGAAGAATCAAAAATCTAATCGAAACTCAGCAATCAGCCGTTCGAAAATTGAAATAATGTTAACAGGGTCCATCGATTGGTTTGAAAGATAAGAGGAGGCAAACGTTACACGAACTCTATTTATATAAAAAAGAAAGTACATTTAAGAAAGCTCAAGCTGCGAGGAACTGAAGAAAGTTGACGTTCTTTTAAAGATGTAAATAATTTTACATAGAAGAAATTTTTCTATGTAATTTTACTATATTGCACTATGTTATACTAAATTTCTAAATAAAAATATAGTACTCTAAATGTTAACCAATCGATTTTTTAAATTTCTTTCCTAAATGATTTACAATGTGGTATAGTGCTATATATGTCATTTGTTTGTAATGGAATTTCCGTTATCCATCTATTCAGTTATCCGTCACAGACCCGGTCCCGAATATGAAGGATAAATGGAGTTCTACTCTATATGTAAGATTAGTCAAAATTCCGCAGACCGAACTATAGAAAAGTTTTGGACTAAGAAACTTCTAGTTGCGAATGTTATCGAAGAAAGAACGAGAAGATACAAATTACGTCAACAGAAGCTGTTCACGCGTAATTGACAAAATACGTTACTGTCAATGTCGAATTTAGTAAACGGAAAAAGGTGTCAGGCTGCACCACCCTTTCGTCGCTAATGTTCGACATACGCTCAGAAATGAATGTCAGAGAAGCCCTACAAACATGCGAAGAAGTATTCAAGATCGACGGTCGAATGTTCAAAATCATCAAATTTACAGATAATCAGGCGGTGATGACTACGAGGCCTGGATGTTTGGAAACGAGGCTACAACGTACTACAAAGAAATACGAAATGAACGTTTAATACAAGAAAGACTTACATCGTGTGCATGAGTAAAGAACCAACGAAGATTAACGTAAGGCTGGAAGGAAAAGCTTTAGAACAGGTGAAAGTATACAAATATGCGGAACAATGGATTACAGAGGATGCATCATGTCACGAGCAAATAGTAGCCAGAATTGAAATTAACTCGTGAGAAAAAAAGATCTTCGATAACACAGCAAAACACGTCCCTAAACGTACGGAAACGAATTAATAACTTACGTATGACAAATAGCTTCGTCATGGTATTAGTACGGAATTAAAATTGCGCCTAACACGGACGCTCACGGCAGTCACGTCGATGAAGATTGAAGCATTTGAAATGTGCATTTATCGACGGCTTTTAAAGATCAGCTGGACGGAGAAACTAATGCGGAGGTGCTGCGGCGTTTACGAAAGCCCCAGAAACTGTTAACAGATCGGGTTATATATGTTCCACATATAGCGTTATTATTAAACGTTATCAACGAATTTGTGTGTAAGAATACACGTTATTATAAAATAGATAATACAATAGATTAGTAGGTCAGTTATTAAAATAATCCGGTTAAACCCATCCCGATTAAATGGAACAAACTCATCGAATGTAATTACGCGAACAGACTGATTATTGTAACAATTGAAAAAACAGTCAGTGGCATTTGTTTTTGGACAAATATTTCCAGTAACGTACGTTGAAGAACTTTTACGGATCAATATGGCATATAGCCATACCACCTTAATGGAGTTACGACAATAGACGTCTTATGCGAACAGAAGACAGAAACTGCCTGAAATACTTGAACGGATAATTCGACTTTCTTTAATCGTTAGATAGAGCGCATGTTCCGAGTTATAATTTAGTTAATTGAACACAATTCTGGTTGACCGAATTTCGATTCGAACAGACCACATACTTTATTTCACTACTGCTAACGATCAAATGATTTTTCTACATGCAATCGTAAAATAAGATTTACATCTTGTTGGGCTAGCGTCTGACTCGGATAACGAGAATCAACTACCAGCGCAGTATCATCTGCATTAAATATAGGTCGACGGTTAATAAACTAGATAAATCTTTATAAGTAAACTAAAAGTAAAAATGGTCCAATACCTGCGGACACTCCGGTAGTTTTGTAACATACTATCGCTGTTAATGTTATTTATTTTTACTATACACTTCCCATCGGTGGCGCACCCAGGGTTTGTATCTGGGTGGGCTCAAACATTCTTAATAAAATATACACAGCCGAATGTGTAACAAAATTCGACGGGTAAAACAAACTATATAACAGCAAAAAGAAAAACGCACTGATCAGGACCCAGGCCAGATTCGAATGCCGACAAGGCTCAACCGACGGCATTTTTTTTCCTTTGTGTTGCACAGTCAGCTGGATTTTCACAATAACATTAGCAGACAGAATGTAACGAATATTTTCTAAGAGTACTTTTACCAAACCAAGCCTATTTTGCACGCTCTTTAAGATTAGTTTTTATTAGTAGCTATTTCAAATATTCTCTTCTGTTTCGTCTATTCTTCATTTCCTCTGGGGGGGCTTAATCCCGGTAGCCCCTCCGTGACGCACCACTGTTTCCTATCATAAATCCGCAGTTATATGATTTTTTTTTTAGTAGAATGGTATTATCGTATCGAATGCTTTACGATTGTCAAATTATATTGAAATCACCGATCTCCGGATCTTTAATTATACACGCTACACGTGTTAATCATACTGTTTCCTTCGAGAAAACCATTCCGATTTTTACTTTAATTTTGGCGAATATTTTTTAAGGTAAAAATTTTCAGACATTTCGCGAAAACCTTAGAAACGGTCGATAGTATACGAAATAATATTTATAATAATAATGGTTGGAAAATAATTTTCTGAGAAATACTTTCGAACGGCGAACAAATGCTGACGAAAGCAAAAAACCCGTAATAATGGGACGGAAAAAAAAAGAAATGTAAAATTGGTGGAAAATTTTTTTCTTAAAGCTCTTTTGTTAGTAAATTTATGAGCCGAGTTTTCTTGGTCGGAACGTTCTATACGATTTTCCGTTTACGTTGTTGGCGAGCGAAGAGATAAAAATAAAATTTCGTCTGCCAAAGTACCACCGTTCGTAAAGAGTCCTTCTCTACACCCATAAATTATTTATTCTGTTAAATAGTTTTTTTTCTTTTATCAAGAAATTTTTTCATCTTTTCTTTAAATAAACAATTATTAACCTCCTTTGCGAATTTATTTTTTACTCTTTTCTTTTCTGCTTTTTAAAGTATTATCGCGTATAAAGACATCACGGACGATGGTTGTTTAGTTGGTTTAGTTTTTTTAGTTAATCCGATTTAAAGAAAAGAGGTATGTTCGTTAAAGCCGTTTGCTAGATGGCCGTATATACGGTAAAACCCCCTGCATAGCGGACACCTACGTGACCAAAGAAAATATCCGTTATAGGGCGGTGGGGTTAAAAAAATTCGCATACAGTTATGTCGTAAATTGGTGTATAATGGAGATGTAAATAATTATAAGGATAATTTTACTTCGAAATCTGCTAAAAATTAATCATATACACGATGCGCTTAATTTAAAACTTGTATGTATTTATGTATTATAGAGTAATGTAAGAAATCCATATAATTTAAAAGAAAAAACGAGTAATTTTTATTTATTTTTTTTAAATTTGGATTTTTCCATTTCCAAATCGTGATTTATGATCAGCTCAATGTCGTGAAAACCATCGTTCGTCGCCTGTTCGTGAATAAAACTCACGAAGTCGAGTAAGTTCCCAACTTGATGAATGTTCTTCTTCAACATTGATGTGGTTTGTCGTCGTCTGTGGAAGTTGTGTTTTTTTCTGCTTGAATCGTGTTTAAAATCTACGTCTTCTGATGTACACTCAGTTTCTTGAATTTAAATGAAGTCATCGATTAAAGGCGACCCCGATGGAACGAGTGGCACGAGTTCAATCAACTGATTTGAAACAGTCAATTCATTTTCTTCTCCCTATGATGTACTCACTGGAAAGCCTTCACAGACTAGTTCTTAATTGTAGGGGAGATTTGTTCTCATGATGTTTTCATCGGCATAACAGCTTTTGTACGGACACATATCGAGTATGACGCGCTTCTAAATTTTCAATAAAATGTTTGAATGTAAACTTACGATAAATTACCTTAAAAGTTTAATCACACCTCGATCCATCGGTTGTGATGTAGAAGTAATGTTGGTGGGAAAGAAAGCAAGCTTAACGAAATCGATGTGTTGATGGATTCTGCCTTCGGTTTTCATTTTGATCGTCCAATTGATGTAACCACTCCGTCGTGATGGACATTGTCTTCCGTGCCTTTTTATTCGCTTCATAATAGACTACCAATAGTTCGATCTTGATTCCTTCGGTTAGTTTCAAGACTTTTACTATCACCGAAGGTTTCATCTTTTCATCCGCCATATCATTCATTCATACACACACTTACTATCATTAATGCTGCTGAGCTTTAATAAATTTATGATAATTTTTCGTCACGAACAAGTTGGAAAAATCTATTCATTAAGAGGAGTGTCCTTTATAGAGGGGTGTCCGTTAAGACGGGTTTCACTATATATATATATATATATATATATATATATATATATATATATATATATATATATATAATAATTTTCTCCTTTCGTTGCCCTTAACCGGTCTTCATTCTTCCATTAATCTTTCCCTACAAGATTGATTTCTACACGGCCTTTTGCACGTATTGTATGTTCGAAAAATCCTAGCATGCGTCTTGTAACACCCACTGCGTAGGTTTCATTGCAAGCTCAGTTAAAACGGAATCATTTGTTCTACGAACCGTTAGTCGGATCATTACAATTTTTCACAATCCCTTTATTTCGAAAGCTTCGATCTTATTTACTGTCGATTTGTTAATCATCTAGGTTTCAGAACCATCGTTATAGGAAAAACTAACGTTTTGAGGAGTAGCAGTTTTGTTATTTTACTTCCAATACCGGCTGTTTCCCGTTATTTCTTTTTATGATCCACGGTTTTTGTATATGTATGTTCTCAAATAAATTAATTTAGCGTTAATTTCTATATTTCATAATATAGCCGTGGGTTTGTATTCTGTTTTCTTTTTCAATGATCAACATTGTAGATTTATATTTGTTCAATGTTAAACCAGCTTCATTTCCCTCCATTCTTTAGATATTCGTGCTTGCTAACCATCCAATGCTTTTCTTATTATCCAATCTACGTAGATGTTTTAGTGACATACATCAGCCTTTTCGTACGCCTTTTCTTGTTGAAAACTATTCCGATTTTTTTTATTCTCTAGTTTAATATGGCCTTTATAACTTAAGTATAATTTTTCAACAGATAGATTAGATATTTCTTTGTGACTATTTCTAGCAAAATTGTTTACATTAAATAAATATTATATTCATTACACTTTTCAATAATTTGTCTTATATTTAATAAATAAATAACTGTTCACCCGGTACAAACCCAGCTTGTTCCTGCAATATTTTTTCTAGGAGGTGGTGTTCAAGCCGCTCTTGTAATCTGATCAACGCTATTGTGCGTTAGTTTCCACGTTCCTCGGTATTCCCTTTTTGTTTATTGGTACATATACTGATTTTGTCCACTCATCAGACCAGTTGCCGGTCCCATATTTTCAGACAGATCTTGCGCAATATATTTATTCGGGCTTCTTCCATTGCTTTCAATGTTTCTGCGACTATACCGTCTACGCATACTGATTTTCGGTATTTTCTATTTTCATAATCGGAGGTTCAAAATCGAAGTCCTGTAATTGTTCTTTGAGGTTTCGATAATACTGGCGCCATCTTTCCACTGTTCGTGACTTTATCGTTACTTTCGTTGCATTTTTGTCTTTTATTGGTATCATTCTTAGTGTGATAGTATTACTCAGTAGCCGTTTAATTCACGGGGTTTATTTTTTTGCGAGTGCTGTTTCATCACAAATTCATATTATATACTTATTTCTATCCCTTCGCATTTATTTATTAATTAGTTAAGATTCTCGTATGTTCTTGAGTCTATTGCACTATTAACTTACCTTTTCTTCATTCGGTTCTTTTTTTCAAATTAATTCAAATATTCCCTCGGATATCTAAGGTTTGCTTTTGTGCATTTTTATTCTTCGCCACTTCACGGATTGCTGATCTGAATTCTATCCATAGTTCTTCCGCCATTGTATTCTTAATGCGCTGAACTTTATTTAGTTTAGCTTTTATTTGCGTTTTAAACTTTTATTTACATCCTCCGCGTTTGTTTTTTTTTTTTTTTCGTCGAAGTCCGAGACATACTTCACATTCTAATGCCTTGTAGTCTCTGCCAAGGTTCCTCGATATGTCTTTACATCTTTCATCGAAGATCTACCCACCTTGTTTGCATAAGTATGTAATTTAATCTGCGATATCCGCGGTTAAGTCGACGCTTGTGATGTTTCAAGTTCGAATTCGCCACTAAAAGAGATTTTTTTCCGAATAAAAATCTACATCTTTCACCCATTTTGTTTCTCTCTCTCTCCTAAGCCATACTTCCCTACGGTAGATCTCATTATCGTCTTCGGTATTTCCAATTTTCGCGTTAAAATCCTCCTATTATTATCAGTAATTCTTTGTTCTTTTTTTATTATTATCGCAGTACACAGCTTGTTATAAAATTCTTCCACTTCTTCGTACGATCCTGAAAATATTATCGAGAGATATAATTAAAGTCGACTAGATGTTGTAACGGATTCAGAACGTCATTAAGGATCTCGGAACATAATTTTATTTATGTCTCGTTCCGAGGAAATACGCTTCGATTATTCCACCGGCGTAATAAAATCGTAGTCTATTCAATTTGTTAAGAAAATTTTCCTAAAATCGAATTATCGTACTCGCAAATTTACGAACGGAGTTTTGGTAAAAATTATTACTTTTTTTCTTGAAACTCTTTTCAAAGAAAATATGAGATAAAATTCGTTCGAAAATTTCGTCCGAAGTTAATTAATTACGAAAAGAAATAAATTACACTCGCAATAACGATAACGGCAATAACAGTAAATAATAATATTCAAATCAAATCAAATTTATTTTAATTTCAATACAATACGCCAGTACATTTCAAATTGAAGAAGTATAACATAAAAATTAATAATAAAATAAAAAACGGATAAACAAATAAAATAAAATAAAAAACGGATAAATAAACATTGAGAAATTAATGAAAGTACTACAAATGAGTGAGACGTATAAATGACTTTTAAAATGAGTGGAATACTGTATTCAGTAAGTAAACTGTTAAGTTGTACGTGTATGTATATGTATAGACATATAATATATGTGTACTTACAAGAACATTGGTGTATAAATATTAATTAGTTAGTTTGATACTTGTCGACAAGCGAAAGCTTGACGGGATGAGGTAAAATATAATTATACACATGTAATTTCTAATCTGAATATATGTAGATGATTTTATAGTGTGTGTGTGTCAGTTTATATATGTTGTGTGTGTGTGTGGAAATAGTGTTGCATACATTTTATTTATTTACATGTATGTGCACTAATATGACTGTGTAATTGTAAAAAAAAAATTATTCAAATATACGAATTTAAAAAAAAAAAGGTAATGGTATTATACAATTCATTTGATTGTTTATATGAAACTAATAATAATAATAATAATAATATTATTATTAATAATGATAGTGTTAATAATAATTTCATTTCCAATTTATTTGATATCATATTATAAATTAAATTCAAGAATAGAAAAAAATAATAATATAATAGTGCATAAATAATTTTCAGTAATAACCGATTATGTGCAAGCTGCACGAGCGTCTGTTTAAACGAACGAAAATTGAATAAAATAAAAATTCATTAATAGCTTCGTTGAAAGTAATCATTGCACGTATAAACTAATCGAGTGGTGGAAAAAAATTAGAACAAGATATGCGCTCACGCAGAAATAAACATTTTAGACTGGCTAGAAATATAAACGACACAGAGATTACTCGTCACTGTCCTGATACGACTATTCGACAGCTCCAGAATACTATTTATCTAACGGTTGATTGGTATAAGTGGAAAATAATTATCAACGAGTCGCAGCCATATAATATTCGCAAATTGGAAAATTGATCGCGGAAAATATCAAATTAAAATAAACGGTAAAATAATACGTGTGAAATATTTAGGAATTCATCTAGAACAAACCCTAACGCGGTTGCGACAGATTATAAGAAAACTGAACTTAATATCAGAATCAGTTACACTGGCTACTGGGACCGATGTCTTAGTAATTAATTGACAATAAACTGTTGAACCGATATTGCTTTACGGTTGCGAGCTGCGGAGATGCGCTGCAAAAAGACAAAAAATCCAGCGGTGCCAAAATAAAATTTTGCGTATGATAGATGATGCTCCATGGTACGTGTCGAACGACAACATGAGGACTTCCAGTTAGGATATGTAGAAGATGAAATTCTCCGGGCTATCCGAAAGTACTTATCGAGGCTCGATTTTCATGAGGACCCGCTAGCAAACGATGTTGCTAAATCGAGAAGTTAAATAAAATATTACGAACATAACGTGATTTTAAGTAGAGTCGATGCCGCTAATTAATATGATCTAAGTGTCCGCCCAGTGGGTCGACTCTCCTAAAATAAATTTCGATCACCACATCTGGTTGATGACGAGAGTCCGGTCAGTTCTAGATTTATATATGGGAAAAAAAGGTTAGTCTTAAGTCTTAATCGGTAGTGTACCTTTACGTTACTTTATAATATATAATAGTATAAGAACCAACTTGCAAAATTTTGTTTGGAGTGTGCACCAGTTTCACTCAGCACTTACGTACTGCACACGACTACGGGATAATATTAATACTGCAATTTAGATGTACCATACGTAATGAATTATCTATATAAGTTGAACGAACAATTAAACACACTTAAGCGTTATCGTAGAAAAAAGTTCACATAAACACACACACACTCATACATGCATAAATATATGCAGGCACGCGCGCGGAAATATATCCGTAATTTTATTTGATGATGCTAAAAAGTTTTATATCTGTTTCGCCAAGAAAAAACTTTAGTAAATCTGGTATTTCTGTATAATGCGTCAAAGCAAATTAATAATAATAATAATAATAATGATTATGATAATAATGTAATTACAATAATCGCAGTCGTCGTCATCGTAAGTAAAAATAATCACCAACGAGTGGTATACTGTATTTCAAAGTAATAAACTAAGTAACCCCTTAAACTCGTTGAATTAGGGTTGATTACTGTTCGAACCACACATAAAGGAAATAAATACAGTACATTTTTGTATATATATATGTGTGTGTGTACGTGTTGTATAACGGAAGTTTTATTTAGTAGCAGTCTCATTAGCGGTATCTTTTAATTAACGAAGAAGTGCTCTTATCGGCCGAAGTGATGCGAAAATGATAAGATTTTGTATTCCTTTTCGAATTATGTATTCCATAATTCAAATGGAACAGATGCTATGTACATACATATATATATATATATATATTTTAAAAATTGTGCCAAAGTTTCACTTTCAAAGCATCCTCTCGTACATTCATCTTAGTAAAAAGCCAGTTTTTAATACGACTTTCTTCGTCTTCTTCATTAATAGGTGAGCGGACGTCGGTGTAGGCTACATTTTATCGTTACTGCACGAACTGGGTATTAACGAATATATATATATATATATATACATATATATATATATATATATATATATATATATATATATATATATATATACATAATACCATGTACATAATTTTATTCGCAAGTTACACTAGGACGGGGTGAAATGCGTTACAGCGATTCGAAAGAAGATATCCACGTGACTTAAATAAGAAATTCCATCTGAACGGGAAATTTACATTTCACAGGTTGTAAATTAAGGCGAGCTTCACATTACTACTCTTTGGCCTGATCCAATTTCTGCACCCCTCCGACTAAGTAATCGAGCAACCTGCATCTGTAGCGTTTCCTCGTTAGGTCGTTTTACTTTTTTCTTTATCTATAAATATCATTTTTCGACTTTTCGATTTTCCGCTTCTTACTCGATATTCGCATCTCCGTTTGTTAAAAAGCTGTTCTTATTCATTTTTTTTTGTACTTTCCGACTCGATTGTTTTGCCATATCATGTTATGTATATATATAAATAAACAATTTAAATTTTCCGAATATATACGGGGATTTTGTCCTATCTCTTTAAATTATCTAGATTTTTTTTTCTTATTTTTTTTTTTACATCAGAAAATATGATAACCTTAAAGCTACCGTTTAAACGAGTCATATTTGTTGATGTATAGTTTTTACTCCGTCTTGTAGAAGCCAAGTCCGACGACTATGTACATCGTTTATAATCTTTCTTCGAATTGGCCAGCTATGCACCGAGAAAAATATCTTCGCACTAGCTGTTTGCCTTTGACTCCGGGATTTCTTCATTGACTATTCTGTGTTTTTACTTCGTTTCGTCTGTTAACATCGGTTTTCTTCTTTCTTCAAAGCTCTGTTTCTGAATCGGCTACTTGCAATTCATAAAGTATTCTTCCGTGACCTTAATTTGCTCGTGATTATTCTTAAATTCTCGGAAATTTGGGATCTAGCGTATAACTATTATTAACTAAACGTAAAATGTATAGCCGGTAAATGTGGACATTGTTTACAAAAGATAAATCCGGTGAGCAGCTCCAGTCCGGACATGGAATATAATTCCGGATGTGAAGGATATTTCGATAATTTAGCGCTTTAATTAGTCATACGCTATATTTACTCCTGCGTATGGTTCAGTTCGAATAGTCCACCGAGGAATGACTACTACTACGGAGGAAATTAATTATTCCCCCGCGCAAAAGTAGATGACAGAAAAGAAGAATCGATATTTAATAAATGAATAAAACTGACCACTCCACGAATTCCAATATGAAAAACTAACATTTCAACCTCCAAAATCGGATCACGTAGTAAAAAAAAGTATGTAAGTATACATATCGAAAAGATAGAATTAAAAACAAAACTTAGATAATAAAAACGACAATAATGACGAAATATGCAAATGAGGGAAAATATTGAGTACGTAAGAAAATACGCGTATGTGTAAGGCAAGAAATTACGATGGATAAGGAAATGTTTACACGCAATTGTGAGAGTAAAAGTGGAACATCTTTTGGCTGGATTGCATTCGGAAAATTAAGCGGAGTTTTTCAAAATAAAGAAATACCGAATGGCTTAAAAAGTCGCGTATACAACAACCAGTATACGATGCTAGTTCTAACGTACGGAGCTGAAACGCAGATTCATACGAAACGAGTAATTAGACGAATTAGAAAAATTCAAAAAACTCACGCTTAGTCTCCGGAGACTATGAGATCACGAGAAGATTTCGTGGATTTGGCAACGAACAAAATTATTAGATGCAGTAGAACGCGTAACTAAACTAAAACATAGGTTAGGTTAGGCCTGTATTCCTGCGCTGGTCGATTAATCGTCGTCAACGAGGACCCCACGATTTGATGGACAGACCCGATTGTGAAATGTGAAAGTAGCCGGAATCAAAGATAGGCAACTTTGAAAATGATTGTGCTAGCAGTGGGTCGGGATAGGCACAGCATAGTAACGTAATATATACATATATAGGGTATATAATGTCACTCGATGGTCAGGGTTCAAAACCAACACGCGACATAGAAAATTTTCATCATTATTTAATTCGTAATCATCACAGAGAAGGCAGTAGCACCCCACTCCGTATAACAATATATTCACGCGCATATGCGTTGCATATAAATAGTGCCTTGAATGATAGTCCATTTTGTATGTAAAAATAAGACAACGAACAATACGAAGATGATGATGATATATGACGTAAACATCATTATTTATACGATATATTTTTCGAAATAACGTATATTTATTTCGACATAGTTTTAACTTGAAATATTTATATATTACACAAATATTCCAATTCATTTAGGTACTAAAATAACGCAATTTGTATTTTGTCTCGTGCAATTTTGTACTTGAAATTTCAGATTTAATATGAGAACCAATGTGCACCGTACACGCACAAGGGCTATACATATATGCGGTTTATTGTGTGTGTGTGTGTCCTATATAAAGTGGCTTAGCCGCGTAAAATGACTAGTCAAGGACATAATTTTATTCGAAGCCATTAGCAAAGGAGAAGTTACCTTTGGGGTGAATTTGTTCCGGTATGCTGTAACGCCATACACACACACTATATATATATATATATATATCTATATATCTATATATATATATCTATCTATCTATATATATATATATATATATATATATATATATATATATATATATATATATATATATATATATATAGATAGATAGATAAATAGATAGATAATGTAGCATCGTTACGAGTATAAACTCCCCGAAACAACATTTCCGTTCCAGATCGTATAATTCGAAAAATACGGATTTTCTATTCTTGTTCTGTTTCTATTTATTTCGTTTTGTCCGCACGGTTTTTCCTGGTTATACACGTGTTTACTTTCGAAATGGGTACCATTTCCATCGTCCGGGTAAAACCAATTCCGCCTTCGACATTTTCAAACGTTCTTCATTTATTTTATTTTTATTTTATTCTTTTCTCTACATCCCAAAAAAAGAAATACTAATTAGTTATCACGATTTGTTTGGGTTCGCAAAATAAAATTAAAGAGTAAAACGGATATTTTCTCTTAGTAGATGGATACATGCATAGACATGCCGAACGATATCAGCTGTTTCATCTTGTAAAATAGAGTGAAATACCTAGTAGGAGAAAGCTTTTTTTTTTTAGGAAGCAGATATGAGAAGATGTAATGAAATATCAGCAACACTGCTTTAGGGTGATAAGGGTTTAGTAACTACGATGATCACCGACCTTCAACTGGAGATGGCGTAACAAGAGGAAAAATATAGGTCATCATTTCTACTGGTTTTGCGACAGATCGAACGATCGTTCTTCCTTTTAGTCTGCAATGTAGGTTGTCAATTACATCGATAACCTATTTTCAGGAATTACCGGCGATTTTCTAAATTATTCGTGAACGAACTATTTACGAAAATCAGTGTTAGCGTTGATTTTTGTACCGTACCAAAATTTGTTCTTAGGTCAGCGCTATAATAGTAGATTCGCACTGATTATAGCACATCTCTACAGGGTAATAATTAATTGTGAATGCCAGGTCCAAATGTTTTACTAATTATCGATATGTATTTCTGTACATCAATTTAATAAGTTATTTTTTCGACCACAAAGGAACAGCGTTAAAAACATTTAGGGATGTAGAATAGATGAAGATGTAAATGCGCCATCAGAACAATTAAGATGCAGGAAGTCACTATATTACTCATCGCAATTTACACTAATTACGAGAATTATATATATATATTATTTAAAAATCTATTCATAGCAATGACCCTATATTTACAATTCGTATTTAAATATTCCAAATTAACGAATGCTGGATCAAGTAAAGTGGTTTAGTCCGCGCATTAGGCGTGACTAATAAATTTTATATGTCAAATCACTGTATAAAGTCCGATGACATGCCACACAGTGAACAGCGCGATTGACATTCCGCGTGAAGAAATTGAGGGTTGGATTATCTCTCGCAGAGGTGACGAAAATTGGTTATCGAAATCATGCGATTTTCCGGCGCTAAATTTTTGTTTTCATGCGGCTTTTACTAAATTCGCTCGCAATCGACCGATACTGAGGAGGGAGATTAAATTATCGGATAATGTGATCCGATGAAGGGGAGAGGTAAGTGAACTTGTGTTAGACGATCCGACATGGAGTACTATTCTCAGGTTAAATAATTATTGTACAATAAACAGCATCGCGTGATTTAGTTATTTGATTTAAATTTACGCGTGCTAGGATTATAAATATTGTACAGCAGTACGGATAGTAACTTCTATGTTAAGACTATTTTCCTCCATTACATAAAAAGCTAGAGCTACTTGTATTTCCTAAATATATATATCCGACATATTATAATCTGTGACTGCGGAAAACTCCCGTTATACGCTTGTGCGGCCTTCAAAAAATAATAATAAGGCTCGAAATACCGTTGCGCATTTGACCGTTAGTACCGAACCTTCATCTTATATCGCTGTTTCGTAAATGAACGTTATTCCGCGTAGACTATAGCGTTCCGAATTAAAGCGTGAGTTCGATCACCCGGAAGAGGAGGCGGTCGAACTTATGGACTTGAAGTGGTGTCGAGATAAAATCAAATGATTTCTATAAACTACTGTACGACGGCAACGATAAAGATTATGGATAGAGTTTAATTGAATTTGTTCTCCTCCGTATATCAGTCAATGGGCTAGTTTTTAGACTATGTTCGTTTATACGCAGGTGATGTTTGATATAGATCGAAGGTATCCGGTATGTTGGCGGATATCTTGTAAGAAAAGCGAAAAGACGGAAGAAATAGCACGATTAAATGAGACTAATGTTGAACTAGCTAGAAATACATTAATGAAACTAAAAAAACACCATTCGCAACAAGAAGTTAAGCTTACAAATCAGAAAGAAGTTAGTGAAATACTACATCTATAAGGAAGCGGAAAATATGAAGAAGCGGATATCATCATATAAAATGTGGTGCTACGGAAGAATGCGGGAAATACCTTCGACTAAAAAGATCAGAAATCAAGAAGTTCGACATTTAATGGGAACTGACATTAATGGCAATAGTGAAAATTCGACATTTTATGACAGGCGAAAACTACAAGCTACTGTAAACGATAGCAATAGGTACGATTGAAGGAAAATTTATATCGTGGTTCGATAACATAAAGAAATAGACCACTGGAATCGATAAAATAGCGAGAAATAAGAACCGGCTACGGCAGATTGTCCGTTCGATGCACGATGTTGGTTAAACAGTATCCGAATCGGGTTGCACCATTGGAAGAAGACGCAGAAAAATGGCATATTGCAAGATCGCAGCGAACTAGTACATGGACGGATACAGTAATGAAGAAATTCGATATTTCTTTCGGAATTTTTGATACCTCCTTAGTTAGATAATTCTTCTCTTTTTGATTATTGTCTATTTTTTTTATTTTTCGTTTTTTTTTTTGTTTTTTTTGTTTAAAATATATGGTTCCCCATTCCGAAGTTAATTGATCGTGCAAGTATATTGATAAAATTGAGTTTATAAAGGTGCAGTTATTATAAATTAATCTTTGCAAGTGAATATGTCATGTCGTGCGATTCAAACACTCATATACGCGCGTTTCGTGGATTACGAGAAAGCGTTGAACACACGATGCAACATAGAAAACTCACTGAGATATTAAAGCAAATAGGACTAGAGACGTTAGAATTATAACTATTTTACATTAGAACCAAAGCGTATACGTATAGATGGTCACATACGAAGTCTTATTAAATTGACGAGTAAAGTAAATTACCGGGAAATCCCTACTTCTTAATGTGAATATCGCTTAGCGGCCGATACAACGGTGGTTGTAACGAGTTCATGCTGCAAGAATGAGCATGTTTAAAGAAAACAGTTAAAGGTAAAACGGAAATGGATGACTGTTTTGTTGCACAGAATACGGTTATTAGTTAAAATTGAGAACCTATTTCTAGTTAATACATTGGGGTCTCTGGTACTGTTTCTTGATAAGTAATATTATATGAAGTCATTATTTCATTAATCCGAATTGGTTTTTTCTTTTCGAGGCAGGAGGTAGCTTTATGATGATCTGGATAAAATGTGCATATTTAGAATTTGGTTAGGACAAGATATTTCTGCGTGCTTGGAATTTTCACGTTTAACGCGTCGTTTATTTCCCTTATATTACGTTAAAATGTGCCCATATCTCGGACATTGATAACATTGTCGGACTCGGCGTGTTCACGAAGAAATCTCGCATTCCGTAAGAATATCTATTCCGCAAGTGATTGTCGTTGAAATGTTATAAGCACGGATGGACTGGGAATATGACTGTACTTCGCCATTTATAACGGGTTCTTCCGTTTAATCTCTTAATGTTTCTAATAATGACTGTTATTCTATCATTTCTCTTATCTAGTCTTCTGTATAATCTAGATCTACTCCCTCGATAACGCCATTTCGGGATGTAAGAAAATTTATAATATACGCCTTATATCCGCATAGGGAAAACATCGTCACATATACTGTTAGTATATATGGCAAGGACAGATGATTACAACCTTTTTAGTTTCTACGATATGTGTTTACATAGGGGATTTTTTCGCAAAATCTCTGCTCTACTTTTAACGCGCTAATGTTAGATGGATTCTGTATTTTAGAATTATGTGTAGACTTTGACTCTGTTATCATTTTCATAATTATAGATAGTTGAATATAAGTTTATAATTTGCTTTACGGTACTATTTCTTTTTCGTTATCTAGATGTTATCCGACATTTAATCTATTGTTATTATTCTTATTACTATTATAATTTTCATTATTATTATTATTATTATTACTATTACTACCATTATTATTGTCACTATTATTACTATTTTTGCTTATCTTATCTTGGATCACATAAACGGCAAAGCTACTGCGCATGCAAAGCAATAGAAAATTACCGTGTATTTTTATTTGTAGTACATAAATTATGGTTGAAAACAAAAATATTATAAGTATCCGGCAGACTTTCAATAGTCATAGAGACTGCTAAGAATATCCGCGGTTAGGCATTAACATTTACACGTGGAATACACAATGTAAATTCAGAACGCTGTCCAGGAAATGAAGAGAATGTGAAGATAAATATTATGGGAATGAGTGAGATAAGGTGGCCTAACAATGGAAAATGTACAGTAAAAAATCGTTTTGTATATTACTGCGATGGCGAGGATAATAAACATCAAAGAGGAGTTGGCGTCATCGTTAATGAAGACATATCTAGATATGTATCAAATTTTATCGCAGTATCGGAACGTATAATAAATCAGTATGCCTAAATGTTATTCAGATCTATGCACCAACGGTATACAGGAATGAGGAGGAGATTAAAGGTTTTTACGAACAATTCCCCCAAATATTATAAAAAAGTTCCGAAGAAACATCTTACAGTTATCATGGGCGACTTCAACGCAAAGGTTGGGAAAAGTAGAGTATTTCGGTCCATACGGTTTGGGTGAAAGAAATGAACGTGGAGACTATGTAACTTCAATATAGAAAATCATTTCATCACCAATACTTTCTTAAAATTACATCCTAGAAGACTATATATGTGGAAGGCACCAGGGGATACCCCCCTCCGATAAAGGAACCAGATAGAGAATAAAAAACAGAAGAAGGTGGTTGAAAACTAGGACATTGAGTTAAAGGAATTAATAACTATAACTGAAAGTATTAGTCGGAAACATCTAAAACATGACGGTATTATTAAAATGAAAGAATGAATAACAGAAGAGAAACGTACCAATAAATATGTTTTATTTAAGGCGAACGAAGAATTGGAACACGTTAAAATCCAGGAAATTAGAACATTCGGCCCACATAATGAGAAATGAAAGAAGATAAGAAATACTGCAGACAATTCTTCAAAGCAAGATAATGGGAAGAAGAAGTCAGACGCGAAGAAGAATATCTCGACTCAAGAATATAAGAACATGGTTTGGAGTAACATCCGCAGAACTCTTCAGAACAGCAATAAACCATAATAGCTAATATGATCGCAAACATCTGTTAACTGATATGCACTGGAAGAAGATGTGTTAGTGTATTTACGAATATCATGTGTGTATAAATTTCGTTGTAAGAAGTTTGATCGATTATTTAATACAAACGAACTTTGATGAATCTTAATCAACCGAAAATTGAGACAATACAAAAATTTAATAGCGCACGTGTAATTCAACCTTATCATTGTCGACTATCGCGTAAACTGTAATCTAGACAACATGTTGTTCACATTTTGTGATAAACTGGATACCAGCTAAATTCAACTCGGCTACCAGTCATTGCCCCAAGAGGAAAAAAAGCACGAGTTAAAATAGAAACTACCGCTAGTTTAGTAAACAACTCCAGTCTGTCCAAGAACAAATAATGATGACAAAAACATCCAATAAAAGGGTGTGCACACAATGGGGCACTTATTTATCACCACAATATGAAATGTCTAGATTGCATTTTTCTAAGCGTGAGTATAAATATACCGACATATTCATAACCGCTTTCAGTTTGTAAATGAAAACTGTATTTTTGAAACGTGGTGTAATAATATATATATATATATAGTTTACACCGAAATGAACATATAGAAGTGTTTTTAAAAAACAGTTATCTATAGAATAATCTGAAAGCGAATGTTTTGTTGCGTATTTTTTAAAAATTACTACATTCTACACCGCTTAAATTTTTACACATCGCTTGTTTTTTTTTTTTTATTTTTATGCTTTACAAGACATTAGGACCACCTCGATGATGTCTGTTAGTAAAAAAGAACCAATTTAGTGAATAAAATTTGTTTCATTTGTTTAAAAAAAATTTACTTATTTTCAAATTAATCGTTCCGAATGTTTAACAAAGTGTAAGAATTTAATTGACGAAACGAGTCTGATAAACTGTTACTACAGTTTCGTTTTGTGTTTTTCTCTAATCCGTCTAGAGTAAACTATAATGTAAAATCTACGTCATTAGTAGCTGAATGATCGGTTGAACAAAGTTGATTAATGTCGTTCAATTCGGCTCAGATTCCGGGTGTAATATAATATACGAGTGTACCGTAAGTTCGAAAATATTATTACTTCCGGTTACATTATCTGCCAGCTGTAATATGAATAAACTACACTTCAATTACAATTTCAATAATAATAATATTACAAACGGGGCCATTCATGTTCATGAACTTGGAATATAATAGTCCCTTGAATTTCTCAGTACATAATACACGTGTATAATGTAAGCCTATAAATATTATCGTTCTTGATAATAATTTTTATATATATATAATATATATATAATCTTTGTAAGGGTAGGAATAATGGGCTTTCCATTAATTTTAGTAAATGCGTTTTATCTTTCAGCCGTAATATGAATAATTACATTTCAACTTCAATCTCAATAATAATATTGCAAACGGGGTCATTTATGTTAGTGACCTTGGAATATAATAGTCCCTTGAATTTCGCAGTATATAATACATGTATATAATGTAAGCCTATAAATATGATTGTTACTGATAATAATTATATAACCTTTGCAAGAGTAGGAATAATGGGCTCTCCATTAATTTTAGTAAATACGTTTTATCTTTCAGCTGTAAAATGAATAAACTTACATTTCAATTTCAATCTCGATAATTATATTGCAAACAGGGTCATTCAGTTAGTGACCTTGGAATATAATAGTCCCTTGAATTTCTCACTATATAACACATGTGTATAATGTAAGCCTATAAATATTATCCTTTCTGATAATAATTTATATATATATATAACCTTTGCAAGGACTAGGCATAATGGGCTTTTTAATTTTAGTAAATGCGTATTATCTTTTAGCTGTAATATGAATAAACTTACATTTTAACTACAATCTCGATAATAATATTGCAAACAGGGTCGTTCATGTTCATGAAATATACATCTCCACAATCTACCTGTTGACTACTAAGAACTTATCTGTTTTAAATTTTAATAAGATGGTTAATAAACAATAAGGAGATAACATAATACTATAGGACGAAGAAGAATTCTAGTAAACAAAAAAAAAAGTAAAATAAAGTATAAAAATGTAGAAAATTGCTGAATGAGGAGAAATGAAAAAGAAATGAAACGAGAACACAGATAGACAATTGAAGACTTTTATTTTTGGTATTATTTTTTAAATAGAAAATTACAAGATGCGAGAACAGGAGGTTAGGTATTGGATTAAAGAGATGCATAGTAAAGGGGACAGAACAGGAAAGAAAGGAAGAGAAATGAGAAGAAACAGGAAAACATGATAGTAATTAAAACAGTATAAACTATAGAGAAATATTATTAGCTGTATTATTAAGTATATTACTTTATTTTTATTTATTAAAGTTGTTAACTTTTATTTCAAATTTATGTTGGATAATTATATATTCGGCATATTGATATGTATATTAAATTTATACGAAATATGTAATAAGGGATTATTGTAAAATTTCAAATATTGCAATAAACGGAAACAGTTGGTCTACCCGTTCGCAGCAATGGAATAAGGTACATAAACACATTTCACACGTTAAGAGCACAAATCATGAATACAAGGAGAGGTCACATAACATATCTACATCGTTATAACACCCGCAGTCGTATAAACATAACAATATACTTATAGCATATAAACGAATAGAGTAGTTAAGTAATAATGAATAACATAACATCGTGGTAGTACACACAGACACGAAGAGGCCAACATAATTAATAAATACGGCGAAGAGTTGTCTGCCGACGGGTAAAACTGACGGAAACCCATATTAGGAAAAGGATTGTTTTCAAAATGAAAAAGAAAACACGGTAATTAGGTGTAAAGGGCGAGTATCTAGAAATGGACAAAGTAGCCAGGTAAATATTTCGATCACGTTTTTCGTAAGATTACGCCCGAAAAACAAACGAACGGGGTAAACAACATTAGACGCGATTATTTATAAGGAAAAGTTGTTTTTGACGTTGGCTTAAACACAGTCGTCCTGGGGAAATCGAAAAGTTTCAAAATAGAATAGCGATTGATGACGGTAAAATTTTTAAAACTTAACTTTTTACCTCGAACCTATTTCCTGTAAATAATTTACATCGTTAACTTTTTGCATTCTCCCCCCCAGATGTCAAGGGGAAAGTAAATTACGCGGAAGAAGTAAAGCTCGTAACGGATATTAGTAAAAATACGCATTTAAATTTTCGATATACACGTATGTAATAAACTTTAAAGTTTTCAACCTCTAACGAGTTAGAGAGATACTTTTAAACTTCACAGGTGAAGCGCGTGCACACGACTTTGTAACTGAACGAAATATACAAAATTAGATTCTTGTCGTTTTATAATATTCGATATGAAGAAGACGTAGACGGATCTCGCGAGTGAGAAAGTACACAGAGTGAAAAGTTAAACGGTTAATGAAGTTCGAACTTTTGTTCTACCGCGTGCGAGAATCAGCTCACTCTACAGGTTTTTTTTTGTTTTTTTTTTTTACCAATTCATCGTTCTGTTTTTCGTTTGTACTATGACACGTCTAGCAGATAAAAGGTATATCCCACTTACATTTTAACAAGCAGAAGCTAACGGGTTTAAAAAAGGCACAAAATTCAGTCCTCTCTTCTATATGCATCTTTTAACGACGATTCAGTTTGTCCTCTATAGGGTACAAGCAAAATAAATATTTTCTTTTCTTCGAGCTCTATTTGATGCATATGTATATACACACACATATATATATACATATATATCGAAGCGCACTAAAAGCAATAAATTGTCAAACACAACGTCATGAAAACGTTCTTAGCACCAACTTTCATTTATTGTATTTGTAAATAAATGAGAAAATGATAGAAAAGAAGCTTATTCAGAAAGAGAATACTTGAAAAACACCACATTTCAAATTGAGTTAATACAAACACACTCACACATGCATCATACATATCTATCTATCTATCTATCTATCTATCCATCTATCTATCCATCTATATATATATATATATA
The DNA here is from genome assembly GCA_032883995.1 of Coronaproctus castanopsis. NCBI lineage: Eukaryota > Metazoa > Arthropoda > Insecta > Hemiptera > Monophlebidae > Coronaproctus > Coronaproctus castanopsis. Next base: position 17,143,662 of record CM065053.1, read on the forward strand.
TATATATATATATATATATATATATATATATATATATATATATATGTTATTTTTAATGTTTTCTTTTTGTGTAGTGAGCGGGGCAGGATAATTTAATTAAAGGGCAAAAGAATATATCTTTTCCTGCTTGATGTTGGAAGCAGAAATCATCAATACGGTCTTAAAAAAAAAAATTGAAATTCAACAATGACTTCCATGTAAAGGACGTTATAGAAATTACATAACAAAACTTTTCATACTGTTCCGCTTAATTTTTGTTATCTGCTAAGCAACAGGTTGAAAGCAGCTACTATGTAAAGATATATTCTTATATTAGAAATTAAAGGAAAATAAATTGTGAAACGAAATTCAAGCCGTCACACACACACACATACACACACACATATACATGTATATAATATAGTTGCTATATTGTTCATTGTCGAAGACTGGGCTAAAATTCAAGGTATTAATTATAAGCAACTTAGCTGCGTGCAAATATGACGTTATACGGATTGAGATGACCCGCTATCTTCTAAATAATGGCGTTTAGAACATAGTGGTAATGTTTAGCGCTTTGATCTGGGAAATTCTACCGAACTTACTTCACAAAAAAATCTGGCGCTCAGCTAGGACATATAGGATGATGGTCAGCGTGACGAACAGTAGTATGATAGCCTGTGTTAGAACGGCATCAAAAATGACGATAAAAACCTTAAATATCACTGCAGAAAGCTTCAGATATAATCGCCCGTTGCTTCCTGTAGACTACTACTCTTGGAGAGAATGGCAGCAGTAAATGTTGTTGCAATTATCCTATCATCGGTAGGCAAGTCGCTTATATACAAAAGATACAGGATAGGTCCAAGGACACTACCTTGCGGTACTCCAGGTTATATCAATTGACACGATGATTTAGCATCTTCGTGTGCTACGAAAAACTGTCGTTCTGACGAGTACGATGTCAGAAATCGACACAGATTACGCGGCAAAAAGTTAGACATTTTGATGATGAGATCTTCATGCTAGACTTGATCAAAAGCTTGTACTACGTCGAGAAAAAAGGGCGATCAATAATGTTCGTCCTTAAATTTTTCTTTATGAACGATGTTACCGATGTAACTGTTCGACTGTAGAATGCTGGTTGCTAAATCCAAACTGGTGATCAGGAACCTTTACAAAGTATCGCATTCGTTTTAATAATAGTTTTTTAAATATAATTTTAATATTGAAGACATGAGCGAAATGGAACGGTAGGATGTGATGTCTTCCGCTGGTATGTCAAGCAGGCACGTACTCGTAAGACTTGCATTGAAAAAATAAATAGGTAGTACAATAGATTTACGTGATAACTCATTCTATATAAACGTGGTCTTATTAGATCAATGTCTGGAGTCCTTCGGATTTATGTTTTCAACGATTTCCTGAGAGTTTAGTTGGGGCAAATCATTTCATAGGTTGATCCACTTAATTACTTGTAAATGGTATAACATCTGGAACAACATCATGCGGCTGGACATTTCTTTTGTAATATGTGGTGGGGATTTTAATTCCTACACTTATCACTTTCGTCGGTGACCACTTTTCTGTCATTATTTTGATTTAGTTTCATTCTTGTCCATCCCCATATAACAACAACATATATTCCTATCCCTGGATACTGCTCAATCATAATATTAGTAATTTTTCCTAAATTCCTAGATTCTCTGTGTATCATTCCTTTAAGTCTTAAATTTTATACATAACTTCGTATAATAAATTGATGCATCATTTTAGTATTGCATCGCAGCATTCAACAAAAGCGATCGTCTAATTTAAAATTTTACCATTTCCTGGTGGAACGATTCTGGTTAAAACATGCAAAATCTTTTAAGGAATAAATTTAAACAATTTTGGAGTAGTCGCTCAATGAGATAGGTCCTTCTATTTAAAAAACAAGAAGCGATTACATGTCGTTTTTTTCTTACTAAAAAAAAAGTGGAATAAAACCTCCATCTAAACGTCACCTCACACTGTTTTGCTCACAATGACGATTATGTGTAAGCAGAGTTTCTGTTTTCGTACAATCCTCCATTCGCGTCTCTAACTTTTCACTTACTGCTATAACCTACAATTAAATTTCATCTCCTGGTTGTGATGGTATTGATTATGGAATATTAAACAGCCTCTGCTTCATACATCACTTTACTCCTAAATCGTTTTAATCGTTTCCTTAATAATAGTTCTCATCCTTAAACCTGGTCACAGTTTCTTGTGATTCCTGTTAAAAAATTAAATACGTCGCAATATTATGTCATATCGACCTTTCTTGTATTCGGAAAATATATGAAAGGATATTAAAAACAGGATTCTTTTTGGTTAAAAAATAATAATTTGTTTTTCTCCGGAATATATGTTTTCCGGAATAATATTAGTTCATTAAATTGTTTTTCATGCAGAGTTGCGGGCATTAAGTAGATAATATTAAATAAATATTTAATTTCTCGTTTCTTAAATATTAAAAATCCATATGATTTTGTTCCTATTCCTTTGCTTTATTATATTCTCAACTCATTTGGAATTTCATCTTCCTTTTTCTATGCAGCTTTTAAATTACTCACAAATCGAATTCTTAGTTTTAAATTTTCGTCTTTCACTAATCCCCTTATCAGAATGGCACATTTATGTGTCCCATAATGATTTGTTTCAGGCCAGTTTTTTAATTCAATATTTACATACTTAAACAATTCTAAGCCTGTCCTTGAGGCAGCATCAAAATTTTATCTTATCCTGACGACATTGTACTTTAGTTTGACCTTTAATCTGTTATTCGGATACTAAATAATTCTTTAGCTTTGACATGTAATTTGTTGAATAATATGAGTTTTACTCTTTCTTCTTATAAGTGTGCTTCTACAGTATTTTTTTACAAACTTCAACCATTATGTTAACCGTTTATTCGTTAACAGTTATCGCTTTCTTTTCTTTATCTCACAGAGATTTGAGTTTTATCTTAGATTACAGACTCAATTGGCATTGAACCTGTATACTCCAAACCTTAGAAACCAATAAATCTTCTAAAGTCGATTTTACACATTCATCCGTAGTGTCATGAGTTATGGGGTAGCTTTCTGTTCGTCAGTGCACCATTTTTCCATCATGGCCATTAAGCAATTATCTATGATAAAGTAACCAAACATGAGCGAAGACGCCTAGGGCAACACTCCTGATAATCCCAACCTATGCAAGATCTAGTGGTTTCCGACGCTTTAATCTTCATAGTTCATCGAAAGTGTCCAAGAGATTCCTAGCAAGTGCGTCTGAGTGGCTCTCAAGCTTGCTATATGTGTTCTAGCATATTCTTGAATTACATCAGCTACGTACTCTATCTGCAAATCTTAATGTAATGTTTGGTTTGTTATATATCAAGGGCTTTGATTATCAGACCGAGTATTTTATTCTGCGATGTCTATATCATTTTTTAGATTTGACGACTTCGCACAACACCAAAGCAGCACTCCGTATGTCCAAATTGGTCTTAAAATAGGTGTGTATATTAAAGTTTCTTGTCCGTTGATAGCACACTGTTTCCCCCCATGATCCGATATATTTTTTTAAACAGACGCATCAAATTTTTTTTTTTTTAATATGCATGCGGTGCTCCATGTTAGGCGGCTGTCTAAATACTGGCCTAAGTGCATGACAGTTGTTCGTACAGGCAGTTCTATGCTATTAATCTTAACAGGTAAGTGGGTGCTACTTTTCTGTTTGTAAAATTGATTCTAATATTCCATTTGTTAAACCATAATTCTGATTTGTCAAGAGATTTCTGTAAATTTTTTGTTGCTATTTTTGGATCTACATGTGATAATAGAAATGCCGTGTCGTCAGCGAATGTAGCTACCTGTACACAATTAGTGGAGGGAAAGTCGGCTGTATACAAAACGTATAACGTAAAACCTAAACCTTGAGTCACACCTGGTAAAATAGGATTTATTTCCAAATTTTCATGTTCATATCGTACTTGGAAGTGTCTGTTTTTTATGTATGACTTTAACAGCAAATAAATGAAAGCTGGGAGTAGGTATTTTAATTTGTATAGTAAGCTATCATGTCATACTTTATCAAAAGCTTGTAGCACATCGAGAAATGCTGCAGCATATACCTTTTTGTCTCTAAACTATTTTCGATTAACTACCCTATGCAGCTGTTCGACAGTAGAATGGTGATGTAAGAAACCGATCTGATGTAAAGATATTATACTATTAGATTGTATATGCGGCTGTAATCTTTTTAATATTAATTCCTCCACTACCTTCGATAAAACAGGCAACAAGGAGATCGGAGGGTAAGATGGTACACAATGTGGATCCTTACCAGGTTTCGGAATCATGATGATCTGTGCAAAATTCCATTGTGTTGGAAAATAGCGAAGCGGAATATTGCGTTACATGTAAAAGTCAAGAGCATTATTCCTCCTTATGGGGGGTGGTTTTAAAATGGATCCATGTGAGTGTTGACTTTATCTTTCCTTCTTTAGATATTATTAAAAAATTTACACTTTTACAAATTCATTCTATTTTTACTGCAGAGTCTCAATCTCTTCTTTGTATACCGTTAAATTTATTATCACAAAAAGTCGAATTTTCTCCTATTCTAAAACCTATTACACTTTTACAAATTTATTCTATTTTTACTACAGAGTCTTAATCTCTTCTTTGTATACCGTTAAATTTATTATCACAAAAAGTCGAATTTTCTCCTATTCTAAAACCTAAAACATACCTTCTCCTGAAAAAATACTCCCATCTTTCCTTAAGTCATGCAACCTGTATAATCTAATCTAAAAGCTCCATTGTACGTTTGGCCCTTGTTGCAGTACACAACGCAGCATTGTACAAATATATATATATATATATATATATATATATATAATTTATCTATGAGTAAATAGCGGAAGTTAGCATATTTAAAACATACGTTCGATAGGTAAACCACCGCGGAAGCTCAATCAAAGTTTAAAAAAAAAAAGTGAATAAGAAATTCGGACTTACACGTTATCGGCATTATATGGTGATTATAATCTATATAGCACATCACAGTTAATATATACGCACTTGTAAATAACCAGCATTATATTAAATTGTCTTTCTATAGATAAGTTTCAACGATGTTTTATAGCAGCGTGCGTTAAACATATTATGTAACGTATCTAAATTCATTAATTGGTACTTACTTGGATTTCCCTAATCTGCCTGATGTTTAGATTGCTCTTTACACGGGCGACACAGCTCTTCTCTGTACTTCTTATATATACCTAAAATAATTACTCTTAAGTTACAGACAGAAATAAATCGAATTATAAAAAATGGCAAATTGATATAAATTGCGATAAAACTGAAGCTATATTTTTCACCCGCAGTCGTTCCACATTACCTGTTGAAATTACAGTTAATTCCACCGTAGTGAGCTTGCAAAAAAAATGTTCGTTACGTTGGGGTAATTTTGGATAACAGGATACAATGTGAATTTTGCTACCGTGAAAGCTAACAAAAGCACATATCTGCCTTTTTTCTATAAATTATGTTAAAATATACGTTGTTGTTTTATCTAAATTTATTCCTAACCGGTTCGTTTATGCTTGGAGCCGAAACGCGATTGAAAGTAAAACTTATCAATTAACAATGCAAACTGATATGGAATGTAGTAATTTAAATATATATATATATATATATATATATATATATATAAATGATAAGACAAATAGTTAAAGTCACTATAAAATTGTTAAAAGAACATAAGATTATTGTGTTTATATTTGTCCACTTGAAAATAGCTTAATAGCCGAAAAGCTTTGTGATTATTCAACGTATTAAATTTAGTGATTTTAACTACATTTATATTGTTGACGCGTAAACTTTAAATAATAATAATAATTATTATTATATTAATAATAATAGAAATGGCGGCACATATAGTGAAATTAAAAATAGATTTATTTTGTTTCAGATAAGCATCGATCATGAACTTTTCGATGTACGCCAAGCTATTGATGTACATCTATTTGGCCGCGTGTTTGATAGAACTGTGCGTTGGCCATAATAAACGATTTATTTGTCCAGACGAATGCGTTTGTATATCTCAAACTCAGGTATATAAATTTAAAGAATTCTGTAAAAGTCATTATCATTGTCGTTTGCCGAGCATGGTGACTAGCCTATTGCACTATATTTAATAGTTGCATAAAAATTGCAAATACCCACAGTTCTAGTAATGTGATGATATTAATTAAAAACGATATAAGTTAACAAATACGAAATGACGTTGAGATTGCGCGAAAGTGAAACAGCATTCAGGGAGCTAATGACAAGCGTACCGTAACGTCAGATTCATCGTCTGGAGCAGCGGTGGAAAACCACATGTACAAGTTTTATACGCAAACGGGGTGCCTTACAAAATATACTGTCAGAAAATTGACCGTAACATAGAAATTCTCGTGAGAGAAATGCTGGATACCAAGATATTAAGCTTGTAGATGTAGTACAACACGTAGCAAAATCAAAATGGAACTGGGCTGGTCATGTAGCTAGAAGGACAATCGATGGGTTGACTAATAGAATAATACAACGAAGACCGAAAGAAGGACATACAATTAAGGAAGGGGAACGCTTACGTCCAGCAGTGGGTAGAAGTAGGCGAATCGCGATAGTGTGATACGTAAATAATTGCATATGTTGTTTTGTGAATAAGTGTGAAATTGAATAATTTTGTTAAATTTTGACGTATGTGATATACACGTAAAAATAATACTATATTAATAAGAATCCGCAAAAGTAAAATTGTATTACGGTAAAAATCTGAGGAGAAAACGTGAATTAACAAATAAGAAATCGTAAGTTATATATATATATATATATGTATAAATTTTGAATTAAACGAAGATGTTGTAACATGATCGCTAAACAAACGAGTAAGATAAAACTAAGATTAAATATACATGAAAAATGAATTTTGAAAAAAAATAATGTTCTAGACCGCGACGCTTATATTTAGTGTACGAAATGCTCAGAGCGAAATCTGGAAAGCTTCAAAGACGAGTACGAAATCCCTAATTCGACTTTTAAGTATACTTCGATCAGTGTTTAAAACACGTCCGTTATTTGTTATTTCGGTAGGTTGATTTAATGAAATACGTGTCGAAAATTTTCCGGACGAATCTTATAGTACAGAAAAATCGGATACCGCGTATCCGAACCTGGCGCTTGTAACTAAGTAAATTGTGCATCCTGTTGAAAGTAAGATACGAACATAATTAGAGTAAAGCTTATTTGGATGAACTTTTAAACTTTTAATGGGAAGCATGCTGAGCACATGCTATTAATAGTTTATCGACGTGTCCGGAGCTATTTCGTTAATTACAAATTTAAGTTATATATAACTTAAACACGGGGATTTCGTATTATAGCCGGCAACTCTTTCGCATTCTGCTCGTCTAGATTGGGTTCGATTCCAACAATTAGCGACTAGAGTTTCTCGCGTTAAAAAGATCTCTTGGCATCCAATTTTTGTGAATACACAGTAGATTGCCGGGAAGTAAAAAAAAACAACAAACTTTATTGGCTTATCCAGGAAGCGTAGCTTAGCCGGTTGGCTTTCAATCTTGCTATTGAGAGGATCGTTCAGGTTACGTTTTCTTATCAGCTTTCATTGGTTATGCTTGACGGCACCTTAAAAAAAAAACGGAAAATTTATTTTTTCTTTTAATTTGTTAATGTTTAATTACAGTATCATCTTGTAATAATAATAATAATATTAATATTATTATTATTATTCAAATCAAATGAAATCAAATTTATTGTTGTATATATATATATATATATATAATATTAGGATCACTATTACGATTATATTCTTATTTTATTTTTAGGACGCTGATTCACTAATTCTGTAATTACAACTGCCTATAAATGCGTAATAATGCGTGAACAACAGGCTAAATAACAAAATGTAGATATACATATATATATATATATATATATATATAAATATACACACACATTCATACATATGCAGATACGCGTACACATGTACATATACACATGCTATACATATGAAACGTTTGGAGACCGGAAATGAATAATTCTAGTTATGAATTCAAAAGAACTTAATAATTACTTTACATCCAAGTACTCTTCGAGACATGAACAACACACGCGCACACATACAAAACACATGTATACATGTCATTCGTATAAATAATACATTTCACACTTATACGTATAAGCTCTTGAAAACTAGAAATAATTACATTTTGCACATGTACAAATCAAAAACCCTTACTGATTAATGCTGATAATATTGAACTTGTTGATGTAATTTAAGATAACTTCCTTCAAATACTTTTCAAAATTTTTTTAGAACGTTTTATAAACAGAGGTTATGATACCAAATTTAAGTATATCTGGAAACTTACCAACAATAACGGATTCGTTAAATAGATATGTCGAAGGTGTCAAACAGAAATTCATCTTTTATTATCGTTATTGAGATCTTATCATGATCAAAGGACGATTCACTGGATAATGAGAGTGTAGTTTTCCTGTCGTCTTCAGTTGAAAAGTCCAGGAAAGCAAATAAACTAGCAATCGAAGATCTCACTATTTTTTACTACGCAATTAACTCGCACTGCTCTACTATTCCATTTACACTATCTCGGAAATATTCATTAAAGCATTTAGAAACAAATATTTCATTTCCATCAGTGCTTATTATATGAATTTCATTACTTGTAATTTGTTTGATCCTCAAATTATCTTTTCCAGTAACATGCTTTATAAGCGACCAGTATTTTTGTTTTGTTTATTTTTACATCTATTTAATAATTCTGTATAATACTCGAATTTTGCTTTATAGCATTTTGTGCTATTTCGGAGCATTCTTTTATACGCATTACGTATCTGAGCGTCTAATGGGAATATTTTTAAGTTTAAACAAACAATTTTTCTGATTAATCACGCCTGGAATTGATCCATGCAGACATTTTCCGAGGAGGCTTTTTTATTCTTTTCATCGACGAGCATTTATTTACGAGCTCAGTTATAGCCGAAACGGACCACTTAAACTTTATAGTTGCAAAACTACACTACGTGTAATTTAGATTAACCTCACCTAACTTACTACAAGAAAATGCTCTATTAAAAAACTGTTTATGGTAATTAAAATTTCGATTTAACCTTTGATAAAAACACAAAAAGAAGCACTCAGTCCTCCGTATTTTGTAAAACCAACTCTAAAAATATCGTAACTGATATTTAAATTGATCGAAGTGTTATTATTATTAACAATAATAATAACGATGATTAAATCGAATTTATGACTTGAATATAAATCAGAATTCATATAAAAATGAAACATCAAATTAATATTGGAAATATCAGTTAAATAAAAAATGGAAAAATGTGTGTCGTCACACTTAAGAAAAAATCATCATTAATATATTAATGATGAATTTATTCTTTATTAATAATGATTTTTTCTTAAGTGTCACGACACATTTTTGAATTTCATTAAGCGAGGTAAAGCGAAAATATACAAGTTGGTGGCTTAACATTGAGTAACTGGGTTTATACATAACGAGTAACTTTATAGTAATGAGAACGTGGTGATAAGCTTTCAGTTAACTTAGCAATTTTACATAAATGTGAGACGATAAGTTGGAACTTGTCAAATAATGTACATATCGGCTCATTGGTTTGATCAGGTCAGTGGTGGATGAGATAGTTGCTTAGTTACATATATTTATTCGTTTCCCATAGACTATTTTTTGTAGGTGTTGTAAGAAATTAGCGGGATTATGATTTTTCCAGTTGTCTAATAAATAGGTAGCAAGTATGAGTAAATACATTTTACATAGTCATGATGAATTTGTATTTAGTTCATTTACGTCTATAAAAATTTCTGACAGGAAGGATTTTGATTATCTAACACGGAAGATGATTTTTGTTTGAGCAGGCCATTATGTGTTTTTTTTTTTTTTAGAATTAACTAAACGTGGGAGACAGCAGCATCTATGCCTGCTGTTGGATTAATAGGCTCAAATAAATTAATATTATCATTAATACATGTTTTTAAAAAAGTTCATTTAGCTTTCTTATAATACAATTCATTTTGAACAATACTATTACTGGATATTAGATATGTATAGGATTGTGATCTGAAGACAAAAATGTGAGACAGGTGTACTAATAATGCCTTTGACTAATAATAAATCAATTACACGTGGTTCATATTTGTACCGTAGAGGAGTATATATATGTGGGATCAACCAGTGGAATAATGTGTAGAATCCATATTTAACACCGAGACATTGGACAGTGCCTTGCCAGCAGTATCATTGCTTTAACAATTCCAAGGAAATTGTTCAATTTTTATTTCTTTCATACGTACACACAAATACGTTTGACGTTTTCTCTACTATATACACTAATGCACACATACATGTTCGTGTGTAGGATTATGTAGTACTTCCAGTGCAGTGAGTGTGTTACATGCGTGGACACTTGTACTTTTTTTGTTGCTCACGTATGTATATTCAAATGTGTATTGTGACTGTGTTTATATATATATATATATATATATATATATATATATATATATATATATATATATATATATATGTAACATTGGTTATGTACTGATAACCGTTCAACCGATTATTTCGTCCGCTTATCTCTCGTATACTCGTTATCGTTTATTGTACGTAAGTTAATAATAGAGATACTCGCTGTTATATTACATATACGCGTGGTTTATTATTGTAAACAGTTAAAACGCTAAATGTTGTTGATCATCGCGTAATATTACGTATACGGATAAATGTACATCTTTTCGAGTTTTCTATAGGTATGTATTAAACTCTTTCCATTCGTTTAATGTATTAATTATAATTTTATAAAGTTTATATTAAATAAAGTTAATTTTCTATAGTTGAAACCTCGAAACATCATTTATTCAAAAATCAAACTTACAACTCGAAAAGAACTTTTATCAGTCATCATTGATATCATGACGGATGGAAATACAACCCAGGTGTTGGAGAATGTTCGTGTCAAGATCCGATTGGAAAAGTGCATGACGAAGACATCGAAAAATATGGTAACTGTAGTACGCGCGATAAAAAAATTCGGTGATGTAAATTTTTATGTTTTTCCACATGATATGTGTCTCGATTCTATGCATACAACTCTTTTTAATCATCCCATTGTTGCAAAAACGAACAAGTCTCTGACCAAAGTCGGTCAAACTCGATGTTTTACAATTACTATGCCTCCTGAGCTAAGTAATTTATATTTTGATGATGAATTAAACCCTGTATTTAAAGACCATTATCTAGAAGAAGAAATTATACCTCAAACTTCCTTCCCTGACCCCATCACCTTGGAAAGTTTAGTCAAGATTTTCACTGAAATCAAAGAAAAATCACCTCAGGGTACTAGAGAAAAAGAAGAATCTGTTCATCATGTAAAAAAAAATTTTGTACTAGAAAATTTTAAAGGAAAAAATCAAAACGCACCGGAATGGTGGCGGAAATTTGAACAGGAATGTAAGGAAAACCAAGTCGAAAATATTAAACGAAAAATCCAAATATTAAAATTGAGTGTCGAAGATACGGCGTTAGAATGGTTTAATACCACAATATTAAAACTTTCGGATGAAGATAATTTTGAGATATGGAAACAAGAGTTTTTATCTACATTCTCAGACAAAAGTTGGCAATCTGATCGTCAAGCTTTTTCATTTAGGTATCTCGGAGGTTCTTTAATTGAGTATGCATTAAAAAAGGAACGTATGCTTCTGGAACTGCAGCCTAAAATGAATGAGGAAACAAGAATTAGTCTTATCGTTATTGGCCTACCAATACCCATTCAGGATAAAATCGAAAAGAATGAAACTAAATCTATTCAAGATCTTTTAAGCAGCATACGAGTACACGAATCTTACACCAAAAAGAAAGAGTTTCAAAGTGTAGAAAAAACTCAAAAGCAAGAACAACTAAAAACTAATGTAGGAAAAAACTATAAGCCATGTACAATTTGTGAAAAGATAGGTAAACCAGGAAGATTTCATCCAGAAGCTTTATGCAAAACAAAAAAAAGAATCGAAATAAATTTAATCAAATCAAATGAAAAAGAGACACCTACTGATTCAAAAAACGAATAAACTCACCACTAATTTTGCTAAAGATTAAAATCGACAATAAAAAAGTAATCGGAGTATATGATACAGGTGCGAATGCGACCTTAATCAGTAATAAAGTATTAAAAAATATTAAATACGAATTGTCAAGAAATAAAAAAATTTTGAGAACAATTAGTGGTGACGTTGTAACCGATAAAACCATACAAATAAACCTAACTATAGGAAGAAAAACACACAGATGCGAGGCGATAGTGGTGAATGAAAAAAATTTACAAAAAGACTTACTACTAGGACTCGACACAATAAAAAAATTTAAATTATCGCAAGATGAAAACTGTAACATTTGGCAAAAATCAAAAACCCAAATAACCCAAGTCGAGGCAAACACCACAAACCTTGATCAACCTTTTAATGAAATATCATACACAACTATTTCGGAACTCGATCATTTAAAACCAAATAATAAAGAGAAAATGATTGATTTAATAAAAAAATATGACTGTATATTCGCAAAAGATAAATTCGATGTAACATTAATAAAAAATTACGAAGCGGTGATTAAGCTTAGCGAATATAAGAACATAGCCAAAAAACCATACCGTTGTTCACCTAAAGAGAATGAAGAAATAGATTCACAAGTAAAAACCCTCTTACAAAAAGAATTAATAGAAGAATCCCAATCACCTTTCGCAGCGCCGGTTACATTAGTGTTAAAAAAAGATGAAAAAAAAAAGACAAGGCTGTGTATAGACTATAGAGAATTGAACAAATTAATTGTACCTGAAGCACAACCGTTTCCTAGAATAGAAGATATTCTAATAAAAAGCCGGAACAGTAAAATATACTCAGTAATAGATTTAAATTCCGCCTTTTGGTCAATCCCGATCCGTAGGAAAGATAGATATAAAACAGCTTTCACAACTCAGAAGGGTCACTACCAATGGGCGTGTTTGCCTTTTGGAATGAAAAATAGCCCTGCTATTTTCCAAAGAATTTTGTCAAGCATACTGCGAAAGTATAACCTGGACAGTTCCTGTATCAATTATATCGATGACATCCTTATTATCTCAGAAAACTTTGACAATCATATACAATGTTTGGAAAAATTATTTGAAGCGATAAAACAAGAAGGATTTAAAATAAAACTGGAGAAATGTAATTTTGCCACACCAAAGGTTAAATACTTAGGTCATATCATTAATAAAGGTACTGTATCGCCATTATGTGATAATCTTGAAGCAATAAAACATTTTCCCACGCCAAAATCACAAAAACACGTAAGACAATTCTTGGGGAAAATTAATTTTTATCACAAATACATTCCAGATAGTGTTACACTTTTGGAACCATTACATGCTTTACTTCGTAAACACCAAAAATTTTTATGGTCACAAGAATGCGAGTGTACATTTCAGAAAGTTAAAGATTTGTTATGCTCGGCTCCTATTTTGGCAATCTTTTCTCCGGATAAAGAAACATATTTATTTACAGATGCCTCAGGAATAGGAATAGGTGCTGTCCTGAAACAGAAGCAAGAGAATAATGAACTTCTGCCTGTAGCCTATTTCTCAAAAAAGTTGACATCAGCACAAAAAAAAAAGAAAGCTGTGTACTTAGAATGCTTAGCCATTTATGAGGCGATAAAATATTGGCATTACTGGTTGATAGATCAAAAATTTGTTGTAATCACAGATCATAAACCACTTGAGAATCTTAATATCAAGCAACGTATCGATGAGGAATTGGGTAACATAACTATGAATTTGTCACAATATAACTTTATTGTAAAATATAGTGCAGGAAAATTAAACTTAGAAGCAGACGCTTTATCCAGAAACCCAGTTATGGAAAGTTCATGTGAAATTAATAATGAAATAGAAATTGTGAATTTTATAACAGCACAAGATATTATTAAAGATCAAGAAGACAACAAAATTCAAATAAAAGATATAATCAAAAATAAAGATGAACAAAATATAATCTATAGAACCGCCGATAAAAAACAAATAATAATATCTCAAGAGTTAGGAAGGCGAATTGTGCAGGAAACTCATATTAGGTTGGGTCATATAAATACCTACAAAACATTAAGAGAAATAAAACAAAAATTTTATTTCAAAGACATGTATACATTAACAAAAAAAATATGCTCAGCATGTATAATATGCAAAAAAAATAAAACAAGAATTGGGAGAAAGATAGGATTATTATCACATCTAGGTCCAGCACAGAATCCATTTGAAATCATGTCTATTGATACAATTGGAGGATTTCATGAGCAATCATCAAAACACAGATATTTGCACATATTAATCGATCATTTTTCACGTTATGTGTTCGGGTTAACATCCAAAACACAATCAGCACACGACTACATCAAACTGGTGAAGCCAGTGCTAAGTATTGGTCAGGTCAAAATCATTATGTTGGATCAATATGCGGCTCTTACATCACGAAAATTGCAAGATGTGTTAAAAGAAAATAATATTACAACTATATTTTCAGCAGTCGATTCTCCAAGTTCTAATGGATTAAATGAACGGGTAGGACAGACTCTTGTCAATAGAATACGTTGCAAATACAACGAATGCAAAGAAAAAAAAATGAATACCAATTGGACAACAATCGCTAAGCTCTGTATAGACGACTATAATAACACAATACATGACGCAACAAAATTCCGTCCAAATTATCTTCTGTTAGGAGATAGCTCATCTCCAATAACAAACCTAAATCGGCAAATAAACAATTTAGTAGAAGATAGAAAACAAGCATTCCAAAACTCTGAGTATTCTCACATGAAGAACAAGAGATATTATGATAAAAATAGAAAGGACGTCGTCTTTAATGTAGGAGATGAGGTATATGTCGAAAAAGGAAACAGACTTAACAGACAAAAATTAGACGAAATAAGAGAAGGTCCTTATATTATAAAAAATAAATATTCAAACACAATTTACGAAATCCAAACTAATAAAAGAAGAGATAAAGGGCTCTATCACATATCCAAATTATTTCCGAAAACTGAAGTTCTCCAGTTTTCGGTTTGGTAGGGAAGATGTAACATTGGTTATGTACTGATAACCGTTCAACCGATTATTTCGTCCGCTTATCTCTCGTATACTCGTTATCGTTTATTGTACGTAAGTTAATAATAGAGATACTCGCTGTTATATTACATATACGCGTGGTTTATTATTGTAAACAGTTAAAACGCTAAATGTTGTTGATCATCGCGTAATATTACGTATACGGATAAATGTACATCTTTTCGAGTTTTCTATAGGTATGTATTAAACTCTTTCCATTCGTTTAATGTATTAATTATAATTTTATAAAGTTTATATTAAATAAAGTTAATTTTCTATAGTTGAAACCTCGAAACATCATTTATTCAAAAATCAAACTTACATATATATATATATATATATATATATATATATAAACACAGTCACAATACATATTTAAATGTACATACGTGAGCAAAAAAAAAGTACAAGTGTCCACACATGTAACACACTCACTGAACTGAGTATAAAAATTTTACACATAGAATATAAATTTAAAAAAAGAAAATTATTAGAAAAACTACAAATTATAAAACATAGAAGTAGTAATAATTTATTAAATAATATGATTAATTTTGATGAAGAATTAATTTTAAAATCGGTTTTATAATTACATGTTATTGTAAAAAAAAAAATTTTTATATCTGGCTCTTCAATGTATCGATATTTATAAGTTTTTTAGTAATATCTTTGGTTTATTTGTAACATTTTTAACAATAGCGTTTGCATTATGTAGATGGTATATAAATGAACGAAATTAATTTTAGTTTAAACTGGATTATTATAGATTAAGGAAGAAGGAACGAATTTTAATTAAGCGAAATTCCTCGCGAATTCAATCGAGGTTGGCGGATGTCGAAAATAGTTTATAAACGACGAACCGTTTTGAAACATAAATCGAAAATTTCGAAAATTTTCTTCGGTTCGCGATGGAAATAAATGTTTCTCCGCAAATGGTATTTTTCGAGGGTGGAATTTGAACATTTTCCGGGCCGAGTAATCGTTACAAAAATGTATTATCTGGCTAAAATGTACCGACCTAACAGCAGTCGAAGCAAAGAAAGGAGAGACAACTTACGAATAAAATAGGCGCCATTACAGACGTATGTGTAGTTACGTAATTTTTTTTGGCTATGCATTGTTCACTGATTTTGAAATATTTAAAAATTTTTTTGAAACGGATCTGAATTTATTCTAAAATTAATGCAGCGCGTAAGAATTTGACTAAAATGTAAGTATAGATAAGTAAAGTTGAAGAAGCGATAGTTGAACTTATAAATCCGCGCTGTAAGACATCTCATTAATTCGCTAAAAAAAAAAGAAAATATATTGAAAATATGGAAATTCAATGACGTAGACCAATTTCGCAGATTCAAAGGTGGATCAGTTATATATCTGAAAGAACTGAAATCAAGAAAAGATTACGTAAGAAAATGAATGATGGTAATTAAAGTAGAGAAGATTCCGTTAAAAAGGAATTTATTACCGCAGATTTGACGAATAAGAATTCATTAAAAATAAAATAAAAAGTCAACAATTGAAGACGTTAAAAACTTCAGTAGTTTTAATTTGTTTTCTTCGACAAAAATCGAGTACATAATTTTAACCGTTAAAAGGAATCCCCAATTATAATATAATTACTAGTCGACTGTCGAAAGAATTTCCAAGAGAAACAATTGCGAACTTAACATCAGTTTCTAGTGAGATTACTTCGCGTCGACCGATTTGTTCTCATCCAATTCTTTCTGAAGTAATGTAACACACGTGTTGAAACGGTTGCAAAATATGATCGTCGAAGAATAAAATAATGCCGTCACTTCACGGTAGAACAGGGTAACAGTGAAACGTCGATAAAACCTTTGTTCTGTTTAATATTCAGAGATATTTTCTAAAGATTATTATAATATTACAGGGTGACTAAGCCGGAAGGTTTTGGTTTTTTTCAATAGCGCAGTTGGTAACACTGCTTAAATGCAAACCGCGAGCTCCAAACGTACACACGTGAGATTCATTTTCGACTAGTTTCAGTTATAATGGTATCCTATATAACTAGAAGGAGCTCGCGTTTTGCGCGGAACGTTATTTTCGGCGTGAATCGATGACGAGAGTACAGAGAGAGTTTCGAAAAAAATTCAAAGTTACGCGGTGTAAAATACCACCTGGAAATTTAATTTTAAGGTAGGTTGAAAATTTCGTGAGGCAGCTTCTGTAAAAACGCCCTGGACAAAAAGAAAAACCGGTTGGTGTATCCACAAACCTCGACTGAGTTCGGGCAGTGATCATCCGGAATTCCGGATTCTGGGCTCGTTGTTATGCTGCTTATTTTCAACTGTCGAGAGAATTTTTTTGCCGTGTATTGCTAAAAGACTTGAAATATCATAAGCTGGTAATAACTTAGTAATTAAAAAGTACCGACCATGCACAATGAAAACTTTTTTGCTGAAACGATGCTGAAGAAAATCGAAGACGAAAAGATCGATTTAAACAACCGTTTGATGAGCGATGAAGCTCGTTTTCAGCTATCCAGATTCGTAAACAAACCGAACTGCCGCTACTGGTCCAAATCTAATCCGAATTCAATCGAACACAAACCGTCAGACAGCGAACGAAACCGTCTGGGATGGTGGGGCGAAGTGGGGAATTATTTTTTCATTGGTACTGTCGATGTAACACGCAACAATAGAATGAAGATACAAAAGAAATGTGTATACATCATTATGTTGACTTAAAAGGTACGGAAACCATTCGTAAGGGTATAATCGAACCGATATAATATAAATACGAACATGTATATATATATACCCATAATACGTTATATATACAGTTACAAGCATGTATATAGATATAAATGTGTTAATTCAATACCTTTTAGAACTATATACTGTTTTGACAATATAAATTGACGAGCTGAGAAACACGGTAAAGCATTATTTGCCAATGGATGCTCAAAATATGTCTCAATCGTTTCTTGTACTCGTAGAAGTCGTCTGGTTAATAAGAGGGTTATATTCACTCCTATTGGGAATTTTGAATATTTGTAGATTTTATATATATATATATGTATATATACATATATATATATATATATATATATATGTATATATATACATCCATATACATATATTTATACGGTAAGACAAAGTCGGAAGTTTCAATTGGAAGAAGAATAATGTGTCGGATTGATATCTATATATATGTTGCTTTAATTTCATTTAAGCGATTGACGTAACATTCTGTCAGGATTAATTTCGTTACGATAAGATATAAAAGGGACCACGCAAGTGTCAATAGACTCCCTTTTGGGAGGGAATATTCTTTATCGTTATCAAGTTTACTAGCAGACAGTCTACGAGACTGAGAAATATCTTCGGCCTACCTGTCAAATTGATTACTTTCCAAGAGATCATCGCAAATGAGTGAAGCGTCCCCTACCTTTATGTACATGCATTATTTTATATATATACACGTATGTACATGCATATGTATTATTATATATGTATATAGTCACATATATATATATACACACAGATATACATATATACAATGTCAGTGTTCAAAATTTCGAATATAATTACTTGAAAATTCGTACTAATGACAGATAATTTCAAAAACAACGCAAATATATATATATATATATATATATATATATATATATATATATATATATATATATATATATATTACGGGTTATAGTTATTGTAATTTAGAAAAAAAAAATGAAAGTTTTTATGAATAAGCAGGAATTAAAGTGGTCATTAAATTTCTATTAATGCGTTTAAAATATGGGTAGTCGAAATAAGAAATTACGGTCGATTTAAAAAGGCTACAGTATTTAGAATCCCAGTAATAACCGGAGCTGCCAGTAACGAACCAACACTAAGCAAAAGTGTGCTTAGCCAGGATTTTATTAAACATATTTGAATTTAGTTTATGCACAAATATGCTTAAGCAATAATTAAACATCGGTTCTAGTACTCTTTTGTAAATAATAACTCTTACTTTATATTTAATTACGTCTATATTAGGCAGAATTTTAACGAGCGTGTAAAATCTTTTTTTTAGGTTTATCCGGGAGGAATTTTACGTGTTTATCTCAAATTTTAATTTATCGCCTGAAATAATTGTTTGATATTTAAAGAATTTAACCGCGGGTAATGATTTATTATAAATTAAATTGATTTTATCGAGTTCATTTTTAAATTTAAAAATCTGCGTCGTTATTAATTTCCATAATTTCCGAAAGTTAATCGAAAATTATTTGAAGCTTTTTACAAATATTTCTGATATTATGAATTTCTAAAAAGGACTTTTTAACATGAATTACAGCGCACAGGTAGTCCGAAAAACTAATAAATTCGTCATTATATCCATTTTCAACGGTACATCTAAATTATTATACGTACGAATATAAAATTATCCACCGAGTCGGCTGTAAAATAAAACCGCGAGGTACTCCGCAGGAAATGTTTCTGTATACGGCAAATTTATCCAGCGATATTCTAACTTTCCATAATATTTATCAAGTAAGGATTAATAGAGTTACGTTTCGGAATAATAACGATATAAAACGAATCAAATTGACGACGATAATGATCTGGATGTTGATGAGTGGATGATAATAATGATAAATCAAAAACCGGGTTCATTATTTCGTTTTAATGTACAAAAACACAAAAACCTCGGCAGAAGTAACGAGAGGTAAGAAAAACTCGTTCCTTTTTATTTTCGATTTTTTTCAAAAAGTAAAAAAAAAAAGAACACATCCAGACTGTTAGAATTGAGTGTTTTACGTCCGCCAATTAGGCGCAGTCCGCATCGGCGGACCAAATAATAAACTATAATGGAAGCGATAATAATAATAAAAAAACTTAAACCGAGATTGCGAATATAGGAGGGAGAAAACTTCTGGAAAAAGAAGGACTTTAGAATGAGCGCAGTTAACGAGCAATAAATAAAAATTGTGAAACTTTTAACGAGAATGTAACGAAAATTATAAGATTTCGAATAGAGTACCTAAATCGCGATCATTATTATTATTATTATTATTAATAAATATTTAATTTTATAACTTTTAGTTTTTTCTGCTAAGGCAGAATTGAACGGGCAAAAATTTTTAAACCAAGAGGTTATACCCTAATAATTAGTCCACTCTGCGGTTTATAGAGTTCTTAAAAATTGTCGTATTGTCTGAAGGAGACTCCCTAAACGATGAGTCGTAGCAATTTGTAAATAAATTTTTGAAATAGTGAACGTTACACGCGTGCATTAACTTATCAATTTGTTAATAATACGTAAACGAGGTGTTGAAAATAAGTAATAAATTGATTAAAAAAGAAATAATAATAATAAATTCCTTACCAAATTTACAACAAATGACTAATTTATTTCTTTCTTCTATTTGTACGTATTTTCCTCTTTTCACACACACACATATATATATATATATATATATATATATATATATAATCATCATCATCATATTCGTTAGCTCGGTCCGAGCATCGTGAAATTACAAATTCTAAGTCCTTTCAAATACGTCCCTATTTTTCGCCAGTCTTACACCTTCCTGGAGCGATATGGCCGCAGTTAATTGTTTTATTCAATCGGTATGTGTGATTTCTGTCCTTCCGCGCATCCTTTTGCCTTCTACCATCCCTTCGGGAATTAATTTTTCCATTCCGTTCTGACGTATCATGTAATACCTCATTATGCGCTGCATTACTGTATCTCGCAGGCGTAAATTCGATCCTATATCCTTCAACACAGAGAGGTTGGTTCGTTTTTCTGTCCACGAGATTCGCAATATTCGTCGCCAGCAGAACATCTCATGCTTCGGATATCAGCTGCTTTTATTGTCCAACATTCCGCAGCATATAGAAAAACGGAGAAGACTGGGGCATTCATTAGGCGTACTTTCGTACTCGTTGAAATGTCACGACTTTTCCATATCTTTTGTAATTGGCGCCAATTAGCTGTTGATATTTGATTTTTAATTTCATCCGTAGATCCACCGTGTTTAGAAATCCTAAATATATAAATTTATCAAATATATATATATAAATTTTGCAACAGTTTACCCATAATATTAATTTTCGTTTTCGAATTATAAATTGCATGTGTATATTTAAGTATAAATTAAAAGTGGTATACGCTAATTAGGGATATAGAGCTCGGCCAAAATGAAATTAATTTTCTAATTAAATCTGTATATAAGGAATCGAGTTTCATATTTTGACTTCGATGTATTATTACTGAACGGGAATTTAGCCGAATTAACCGGGCTGAAACGATACTGAAAAAAAAAAACGAAAACCAAGAGATCGATTTAAACAATCTTTTGATGAGCGGAGAAGCTCACTTTCAGCTATTCGTAATCAATCAAAACCTCCGCTGCTGGTCCGATTCTAATCCAAAATCAATCGAACAGAAGCCGTCATGCAGCGAGCGAGTAAACTGTCGTGATTTTTTCACTGCTACTGTCAACAGCACGCGCTTTATCGAAATGATAAACTCTTTTTTGCTTCCTTCATTTCTTCTTCGTCGTTGTCTCTTGGCCGTATATTGAAAGAAACTTTTGGTAATCGCATATTGTCGCTCGCCAGATTTGATCGCTCCAGATTTTTTTGCGAGGATGCCTTAAGAGCATTACGAAACACGTTCTGGAGATCTGGAAGTCCTGAAAACTCGGATTTTGAAGAAATTTCAAAAATTCAGCGACCTATGCTCGAAAATGTTGTAAAAACATCGAAGGAATGTATTGTTGCAAATAGCGGTCATCTGAACAACATTGTGTTCGACAAATGATTGTAAGCTAATCTATCGTTTTTCCTATTTTTAAATAAGTTTATCCAGTAGTTTTCGAGTTATTAGAAAACAATATAAAAAACCTCCGTCTTCCGAAGGTTATCCTGTATTTTCAAGTACGGGAAATTATAATTTGAATATTTCCGGAAATACGATTAACCCGTTCAGTAACATATTATCATATTTTTTTACAGAACATTTCGATGAGTAATATTTTGTTTATAATACCGCTTTTTACATAACTCGATAGTTTCTAATGTGTTATATAAACATTTTTATAATTGAAACATTCTACATCAAGTTCCCTTATCGTAAAAGCGGTTAATTTTTTTTTACCATTAAAAGTTTACGTACCATATAATAGAGTTAGTGTAATTACGAAAATTAGTTAAAATAACTAAACGTTTATTTTCTTGACAAAACTTTTCGGCAATTACGCCATTATCGAGTGATATGTAAAAAAGTAAAAACACAAAAATATAAATTTAAAAGCGCAAATTTACAAATATAAAATGAAGAATGATTGTCGAAAAGATTTGTGGGTTTTTTTTTTTCGAGAAAATAGACGTTTATTGATTTTAACTAATTTTTGTAATTAAATGAATGAAAAATCACTACAATCTAAAAATTATGAAAGAGTTAAGTTTCTCTTACAATATTTCTCGATAACGACGCGAATGAGTATTACGATTATAATAATAGTAATTTGAGTAACGATATTTTGCATTGCAGATAATGTGCAATAGCGGCGGTCTGAACGAGATACCGACGTATCAATTACCGAGAACGGTCGAAGAATTATCGTTATCGCGGAATAATTTAGGAACGATTAAAAGCGAAAGTTTCTCCCTATACGGTAATCTGATACGATTGAAATTGGACGGCAATAACGCGAGCCGTATCGAGAAGTTCGCTTTTCGCGGTTTGGACAATTTGAAAGAATTATCGATTCAACGTAGTTGTTTGACGTCGTTGGATAAATTCAGTTTTTCCGGTCTGCGTAACGTTACCGGCGTCTATCTGATGCACAACCGTCTGACGTACATAGCGGAATATACGTTCGCCGGAATGGCCGACGTGAAACTGATCGATTTAAATTACAATCCGATAGTCGAATTACGTACGAACGCTTTTTCCGGACTGCGAATAGTCGAACGAATAGCCTTACCGAACGGTATACGTTACGTAGAGTCGGACGCGTTTAACGGATTGGATAGGATTAACGTGTTGAAGTTAACGTTCATGGATTTAGACGCGTTACGATCGTACACGTTTCGCGGTTTGACGCGCGTACTGTTACTATCGATACAGGAATCCGATTTAGGAACGATTAATGCTAACGCTTTCGCCGATATGCGTAAAGTAGGCAGCCTGAATATTATCAATAATAAAATCGACTACATGCAAGAATTCGTCGTCGATGCCGGACAAAATGTCAAAGTAGTCCGGTTCGTCGGTAATCATCTGCTGAAAATACCGACGACGGTAAACGTACGGCCGATCGATAATTTTACCGTAGTCGGTAATCATTTCTATTGCGATTGTCGTCTACGTCAATTATTAACCGGTCCGTTAGCCGTCGGTACTAGTTGGAATTTTACCGCTAAGAATTATTGTATTTCGCCGCACGACGGTAACGGTAAACCGATTGCCGACGTATTGAAATCGGACGTCGTAAACGATTGCCCGGACGTTTCTTACGACGAACAGAAATTAAAGAGTTCCGCCTATACGATAAACGATTTCCAATCGATACTTCCTATCGTAACGTACAATTTAATCCGTTATTTACGATAAGAATTTCAATACGTACAAATCGGTATCTCCCTTTTTCTCGCTCATACTCCAAGCGTCCATTACATATGTATAAAATTATACACAAACATATATATATATATATATATATATATATATATATATATATATATATATATATATACATATATATTCTTTCTTCTAGTGATATCTCCTTGACAAGAGTTAACCAACATCGGGTGACCTAATATTTTCTATTTCTAGCGTCCTTTATTATATCTGCCGAGCACAAAGATAACCATTTTCCCCTGAACTTATGCACCATATATTTCCGTTCCTTAGCAAAGATGGCTTTAATTTAATTATTATCGATGTTTCGAGGTCACCACAATCGTCTAGATTTATCAGTTCTTTTTCCGGACCATGATATACGTCATACACTTCTCAGAATGGCGCTATTCCTTGAATTTCAACTTGTAAAGCCAGCGGAAATATTTTCCTTACATACGCCACATATTTCCGTTCCCTAACAAAAAAAAAGATGTCCCGAATTTAATTATTATCGGTGTTTCGAGGCCACCATAATCGTCTAGATTAGTTCTTTTTCCGGTCCATGATATATGTCATACCCTCTTTTGGGATTAAGGCTTCTAGCCGTTTTACGAATAGCCATGACATAGTACTGCACTAGCCGAAGTTTTAATTTGCTTAATTTTTCAAAATGAACGCGAGATTTTTGAACTTTCGTTCGGCCACAACGATTCTGGTTTTAATTTCCATTGTACCTTCCGTCATTAGTTATTAGCGTTCGAAAATAACGAAACCGAAGCACGTTTCAACTTTGTCTTCAATTTTCAAACTTCAGTTTTATTTATTTATTCATTTACGGAATATTACAGCGGCAAAACCCCAATTACAGTGTATCCGCTTACAGAATATAAAACTAGACTACACTAGCACAACACGCTAATTTTAAAATAAATCGTTTTTAAAAAATATAAAAATAAATTACTAATATAACGACAAAAAAAAGTAATAATAACGTTTCTATTGAAATACAGTATGTACACGGCACATATCCGAACAGAACGACAAATACCAATCATACACAGGTATTCCCATTTATAAAAGCTCTCCCTCGAGACGCGCACATTATACAATATGGTTTAAATATAAAATATGTCGCACAAACTAAATACTCGGAGTTATTAAAAGACGACAATTTAAAATGTTATAATCATTTCAACTATATTACAAATAAAATTAGCAAAATTTATAAGATTCGATAAACTATATAATAACGATATAAATTATAAGAATAAATTCTATATAGAAGCGTAATTTTGTCTAACATAATATACGGCAGTGAGATATATATCGATATGCTTCATGATTTGAGAAGAAATTAAAGATTTTTCAGAGAATCGCTGCAGTTAGGTTAATTAAATCATATAGAACGATTATATGTCAAGTATTGTGATGGCGTGAAACAATTGATATTTGAGAAGTGCATAAATATATTTTTAATAAAGAATAACCTAAGGATACATCTTGAATTTAATAATACACAGCACCAATATTATTCATACGATGAAAAAATATTAACGCCGAAACAATTTAAAACTGTATTAATCACTATAGTGCAAAATATCAAATGCTGTACTAAGAATACATTTAACAAAACAATATTTCCTTAGTATAGTCGATCGATTAAATAACTTTTAGTGTTTATAGCAAATTATTTGAACGTAAAGTTTACTACCGGACGTCATGTTTAAGAAATATACAAGTATAAAATAGCGCATCCGAATAAATGTCAAATATGCTACCTATCTGATGATAATTCCGAGCATATACTTTTAGGATGTAACTATAGTAGTTTAGTGATACGTGTGATTAGTCAATTAGTCGATAAAGAATTTTTATAAACTATGATGCTTTTACAGTAGCTGAAATAAACTTACAATTATACTTAAAATAAATTACTCTTATTGTAAAATAAACTGATTAGAGTGCCATCAACTTAAATGGATGGGTTCTTTTCAGTTTATTACATATAATTTACCCTTGTATTCAATTTTAATTTACCCCATCATCGTGTATTACGAACTGGGGCCAAAAAAATATAACATAATAATTCACAAATACAAAAGTATACGGGATTAAATACAAATCACTCGCGCATGTTCCCGCGCAAGTCACGCATAATGACACTATACGAATTCACACGATGGCGATAAACAGGTGACTTTGCGATTATTTTCTAAAAAATTTATTCCCTCTAAATCATTCATTTCAAAAAGTTCTAAACTGGTTCTACAAGCTGTCTTTCATTTCTAAAGTTCTTATAACCCACATTCCTCTCCTAGAATACTAAAAATTTGTAATCTATTTATTACCGAATGCAAGAATTTATGTTAATCTGTCATGGATTTTTAACATTACGCTACAGTTACTTATACACCCTTTGTACGAATCTGCTAACTGTTATCAAATCTGCGCATAAAGAATTCGGGAAAACATTTTCTGAAATAGTTCGCATAAATGTTACTACGCGTTATAAACTAATCCAAGCGGATCTTACAGTTTATCTCGATTATATAATATGCAAATTTGTGGTAGTCTACTCGGGTCATTTTATCGTACAATCCTTCCCCTTTTACATTGTTTCAAAAGCATCTCATCGCACCTCCTTTCGACTCAGCAGCAGATTCTAACCACGTTTACCTTTCCTATCATCTATCTTCTCGTGATACATTATACAATCAACTCGTCTCTTGAAACATTCTTTTATCGATATATCCTATGTACCTCCCGCTCGAAATACATTTATATTTGTCCACACACGTTTATTTATGATCGTAGCGTACTTGGAAAATTATATTTAAGTTTGCTCGATATTTCGAATACTATTGTAAAAGTATAAAATTTAATTTTAATTAAAATTGTAAAATGGGGCGAACGCGAAAATGGGGCCAGGCGCCACCAAGTCCATAATTCCGCTGAATCAATATTCAGCACGAGCTAGGTCACCGCCGTTTTTCAGATAATCATAATAAACATCTTACAATAATAATAATAAACATATATTAGAAATATAATTTAAAAAAATAAAAACCTTGGAGAGAAAAATAATTGTTTTACTCTGAAAAAAATAATATTTTTCTCAGGTTATGTATATATATATATATATATATATATATATATATATAACAATACGTTCCTTTTAGATTTTATTCTATATTTTACTTATATATATATATATATAATAGTATGTATGGTTATGTTTCCTTATCCTATTTTATGCTCTCGTTCTCTCTCTCTCTACATATATATATATATATGTGTGTGTGCGCGTATGTACATGGGTCTGTACGTACTTGTCAGATGTGTGAATGTACGTATACATGATTTTCATATGTTTTAAACATTACGATAGTATACAAATTTCAATTATTGTTTTATTCGAATAGTGTGTGAAGAACAATTTATCTTTTTATTTATAATTGATTTCACATAAAAATATTTTTAAGAATCTAATAAAGAAACACATGATCATCCTTCTTTCAGACGTCTATATATATAATGCAAATTTTGCGTAAATTTTTTTTGGTTTCTATTTTTACTTATATTTCTATCAGTATAACATAAAATGTTTAAAATCGTGAATAATTTTTATTTTGCTTGTATCAGATATTTAAATTATTACCTTAATAACCCGGTGATAGATACAAACATATTAAATAAAGTTGCGTGTTATACATTTATCACATCTTAATGCATATAAATGAGGTTTCTTGTATTTACATATTTAAATATATATATATATATATATATATATATATATATATATATATATATATATATATATCAGACTTTTTTTTAAAAATGGGTTGCCTTTACAGCTTACGCAACGTGATACTGTGGGGACTACCTACATCTTAATCAAGCATGCTGACTTCTCTAAAAACGTTGATATATATAGGAAAAATATATATATATATCAGACATCTCAGTAATAATAAATTCGTATAAAATTTTTTACATGCACGTAATGTATTTTTAAAATAACCTATATGGAAATAACGTTTTGGAAATTTGGGCCTCACTTTGAACAGACCGATTGTGATTCGGACGAATATTGCAAGCTTACAAATTTGCTGTTTACTGCAAATACGCTGGTAACTGTAATTAAAATATTAAATCTCGAGCACCGTTTCAATTTACGGTATCGAATGTTCCAGAAATATTTTATAATCTATTAAAAAATGATCATCAGGAAAAAATTCAATAAAAAAATTCCCATATTCATTTTTAAGTACATAATTTTTTCTAATAATTACTATTTGTATCCAGCGTACAAAATTAAATGAAAAAATAAATTAAAAGTGACACAATGCATTATTTTGGTAATAACTAATAAACGAATGGTAATATGGCTATTTTTTTCTATGCGCTGCGTACGTCTTTAAAGAAGTAAATGAAGTAATTCTACTATGACTTTAAATTTAATTAAATCGTTAATAAAAGTAATATACTTATTTTAATATATATATCTCATTATATATATGTAAAACATTTCGTCGGTATTATAAAGAAAAAAAATAATCATTCACACAAATATATATAGAGATTCATGAAACTGTGAAGATAATTCACAGTGAAGTACAAACAAAAAAGTAGCCGTGGATCTCCGAGGCGACATTTAAACTAATTAATGAGAGGAATCAAATAAAAAACGGAAAAACTAATAACATAACAGATTCAAATGATTATGACGATCTTAATAAACTAATAAATAAATAAATACAAAGTGATAGGAACAATTACATAATAGGAATTTGTGAAGAAATAGAACAACACTCAAAAAAAAGGAACCTTATGATCTATATAAGAAAATTAAATGGTTAAGTAATACTTTCAAAACAAGATCATTGACAATAAAAGATCAAAATGGAACGAAATTAACTGTAAAGTCAGAAATAGCAGAAAGATGGCGCCAGTATTGTCAAAACCTTATGTAGAACAATAAAATATCAGTGTTAATGCAGGACTTTGAGCTTGAACCGTCAATTATGAAAGCTAAAATAGAAGTCGCATTAAAGAAACTAAAAGATTGAAAGGCGGTAGGAGTAGATGGTAGAGCTGAAGAAATGCTGAAAGCAACGGAAGAATCAGGAATAAAATTATTGCATATGATTTGTCAAAAAATATGAGAAACTGGCAGCTGTCCAGAAGAGTGGACAAGAAGAAGAAGAAGAAGCACTGTATTTCTTATTATTAAGTTACATGCACATAAGCATATTAAATTTTAAAAATGAAGAATTTACCCGTACCGAAATATAAAACAAAAATTCTTCCCAGGCAAACAAAAATAGAAAAGCTTATATGATAGGCTTATAAATATCAAATGTATAAATTACAGGAAAAATTTGTATAAAAACCTGTTGCAATATATTAGAATAAAATTATAACTTACTCTATCACAATATAATATCTTAAAAATATCTTAGTCTATATGCTGATACTAGGACTAGAATTTAATAGCCGGCTTACTATAAACAGATATGTTTTATACGTCTGTGCTTGTACCTGTTATATCTGTGTCTCAGAGACTGGTAGTCGTAATCTCCTATCGAATGTATTACTACATTATCAGATGAGCTGCAGTTGGCGAAAAATTTTTTCGCTGTATTTTTAATTATTTCCTGTATGTAAGGAAACGTTAAAATATCATGCATAGATTTAATTTTAGTAAATCTTGGTTTATTCAAGATAATTCTTAAACAATGATTTTGTAGTCTTTGCATCTGATTTATACTGCTGTTGCTAGCATAGCTCCAGACCGGGCTCGCATACAATAATTTTGGTAGAATAACATTTTTGTAAATGAGGAATTTGTTTTGCGCCGATAATGCAGACTTTTTGTTAAATATTGGAAATAAACAACCCAATTTGCGCATCGTTCTATTTACACAATCATTAATATGCCTTGTAAATGTAAATCGTCTATCTATAGTTATGCCTAAATATCTTACGTTTTTCTCCCAATCGAGGTAATTGTTTTTGACTCGAACGAAGTGATTAAGTAGAGGCCTACGTCTAGTAAAAATGATTGATTCAGTTTTTTCATCATTGACTTTAATTTTCCATTTGTAGAAAAATTTTGATATTTTATCAATTGCACTTGTTAGTCTGTTACTGATTGTGTCAATTCTATAAGAGGATACCATTAAAGAAGTATCAACAGCATAAAGGTTTATGTCTACTCCCGTAATGGTTGGAAAGTCATTCAAATAGAGTATAAAAAGGAAAGGACCTAGGATGCTCCCTTGAGGTACCCCAGCTTTAATAAATCTCATGTTAGATTTATGGTTTTTTATTTTCACGTAAAACTTCCTGTTCATTAAATAAGATTTAATAGTGAATACTAGATAAGGAGGAAATTCATATTTGATTAATTTATAGATAATTCCATCATGCCAGGTTATGTCAAACGCTTTTTCAATGTCCATCAACACTACTCCTGTATGTTTATTCTGATTAAAATTATCGGTAATTTTATCGTAAATTTTAGCTAATTGAATTGTGGTACTGAGTTTTGGCCGAAACCCAAATTGTGAGTCAGATATGATAGATCGACTCACGCTGAAATCTTTTAATCCCGACCAAGAGTACTTTCTCAAATATTTTACTTAAATTACTAAGTAAGCTCACGGGCCTTACATTTTGAACCAGAGAGGCATCCTTCCCCAGTTTTGGTATGGGTATCGTTACCGACAATCTCCACGACAGAGGATAATAACACAGACGTAAACATGAATTGAATATATTGACTAAGGCAACTATTGCTTTGAATGGTAGATTTTTAATCATTTTTATATTAATTTGGTCATGACCAACTGAGTTGTTTTGTCTAAGAGTAGAGATAATTCTTTTGATCTCTTTAAGTGTTGTAAAATTCCTAGGTAAAACTGTTGCAGAAGTATGAAGTGAATAATTGTTTATTGTCTGCTTAATTTTCCTTTCATGATATCTAGTTGACATGTGATCATTTTGGCCATAAATAGTGCTAAAGTGTTCAACTAAGATTTCTACTTTATCATCAATTGCGTACGCAAACTTATCTGCACTGGTTGGGATTTTTATAGGGGGCATCCCATTTGCTTGTATTACATGACCAAAGAAGCCTAGCATGTGTCTTTCAATTGATCTAATTGCTCAGTTGCTTCGATTTTCAGTTCTTTTAATTCAGAATCACTTGTTCTGTGCGCCATCCATGGGATCCTTAAGATTTTTCTGTATCACTCATTTCAAAAGCTTGCAGCTTCTTCCCCATCGATTTTTTAATCGTCCCGGTTTCTAAGCCGTATGTCACTATGGAGAAAATTAACACTTTAGGAGTAACAGTTTTGTTGTTTTAGAGATCTTATGATTTTTCCATATACAATTGAGTTTACAAATCCCGACATTTGCAAGAGTTAACCGTCTCCTTATTTCTTCTTCTGATCCACCATTTTCAGATATGCACACACCCAAAAAAATTAATTTATCTTTAATTTAAATATCTCACAGCAGAGTCAGTGTTTGTTGTATTCTGTTTTCTTTGTCAATGATAAGCATTGAACATTTATCTTTATTCAGTACTAAGCCTGCCTGTTTACTGAACACATCTATTCTTGATAGTAATTCAAACATTTCTTGCTTTGGCCAGTAATAGAGTGTCGTCTACAAATCTAATATTTGTAATTTTTTTCTCTCCAATAGATATCCCTCCTTGATATCCTTCCATTGTTTTTCTTACAATCCGTTCCCTATAGATGCTGAATAGAATAGGTGAAATACAGCAATCTTGTTGTACTCTCCCTTTCTTGGTTAAAACTCTTGCGATTTTTCGTTCTCCAGTTTACTAAAACCTTTATTATTTAAGTACAATTATTGAATTAAATAAATTAGATGCTTCGGTGTTCCAATTTCTAGTAATATTTGCCACATTTTCGTCCACTTGATGTTGTCAAAAGCTTTCTGGTTATCTAAAAAACAAATCAGTCCCGAAATGTTATATTCGGGGAATTTTTTTATTATTTTTCTTATATTTAATAGCAGTTTACGTCTGCCTCTACCTGGTACAAACTCAGCTTGTTCTTCCGAAATTTGTGGTAGGAGATAGTATTTAAGCCGGTTTTGTAATACATATAGTAGTATTTTACTGGCTTGAATAATCAATGATATTGTGCGGTAGTTTCCATAATCTTCTGTAGAGCCCTTTTAATAATTCTGTCCACTCTTCTGAGCAGCTGCCAGTTTCCCATATTTTTGACAAATCATATGCAATACTTTTATTCCTGATTCTTCCGTTGCTTTCAGCATTTCTTCAGCTCTACCATCTACTCCTACCGCCTTTCAATCTTTTAGTTTCTTTAATGCGACTTCTATTTCAGCTTTCATAATTGACGGTTCAAGCTCAAAGTCCTGCATTAACACTGATATTTCATTGTCGTACATAAGGTTTTGACAATACTGGCGCCATCTTTCTGCTATTTCTGACTTTACAGTTAATTTCGTTCCATTTTGATCTGTTATTGTCAACATTCTTGTTTTGAAAGTATTACTTAACCATTTAATTTTCTTATATAGATCATAAGGTTCATTTTTTTGTGAGTGTTATTCTGTTTCTTCACAAATTCCTATTATATAATTGTTCCTATCACTTTGTATTTATTTATTTATTAATTTATTAAGATCGTCATAATCATTTGAATCTGTTATGTTATTAGTTTTTCCGTTTTTTATTTGATTCCTCTCATTAATTAGTTTGAATGTTGCCTCGGAGATCCACAGCTTCTTTTATGTTTGTACTTCACTGTGGATTTTCTTCACAGTTTCAAGAATCACTGATAATCTCTCCATAATTTATCGGCCGTTATATTAGTATTTTCGTACATGCGAGGAGTTTCGTTTAGTTTAACCTTTATTGCCCGCTGTTTTTTATTTTGTTGAAGCCTGAGACATACCACAATTATTAAAGCCTTGTGGTCACTGTCACAATCTAATCCTGGGTATATCTTCACATCTTTTATCGAAGATTTTCACCTTTTTGCATAAGTACATAATCTATTTGGTTTCTGGTTTGTCCATTTGATGAAATCCATGTGTAAAGTCGTCGCTTGTGATGGTTGAAATTTGAATTCATTACAAATAGGTTGTTTTTTGAACAAAAATCAATTAGCATTTCCCCTTTTTGTTCCTATCTCCTAAGCCATATTTTCCAGCAGTAGATCTTAGGTGATTATCGTTTTTGGTGATGCGTTAATCACCTTTTACTAGTAATATTTCTCTGTTATGAACTTTTTTAACCACCGTGCGTAGTTCATCATAAAACTCTTCCATTTCTTCATCTGACCCTTGGGTTGTTGGTGTGTATATTTGAATAATTACTGCCTTCCCTTTTATATTCACTGATATAATACGATCACTTATTGTTTCATATCCTAGTAATCCCGATGATATCGCTGAATTTATTATTATCGCTACTCCGTTTACTGAATTCGTTTTCATTGTTTGACCATACCTACAAAATGTCCACTCTGTTTCCAGTGCGTCTCGGCTACGCCAACTATCGCTATTTCTTTAGTAATATTCTCTACTATACCAAATTTGCCTTGATGGTTAAGTACTCTTATATTTCATGTTGCTATTTTTGTTATTATGATTTTAGATTTATGCTTCAATTTTCATAGAGAACACGGTTCTTAAATTCCCTATGGCCGGCCGCCCATTTCATACATATGGTCCCGGTACCGTAGCGCCGATCGCCAACCGGTTCGCTATCGCAAAACACTTACTACTACAACAAAATCGTATATGATCACTTTGTTTATTATTAGGAGCCATTTTCTCGATCAATAATCGTTATTTATATCGTAAATAGTCGTTTAAAAACGGCCGAAACAAATTGAGTCGTTTAAAATAGTCGTTTCCCGAATAAAATTAAGTCGTTTAAAATAGTCGTTTAAAAACGACCGAAAAATTGATGATTATGCAAAAGTAATTACCGTAATATCGATAAAGCGTTTAATTCTTCTATCGCTCGACCTATATATACTATTCCTTAATGTTACTTGTATCGTATAAATATTTTAAACATAGATGACCGCGCATATAACTTGATCCATATTTTGATTTACTTCGTAATTGTAAAATCCCGCGCAATTACGGCTTCAATACCTTAGTAATTCGTACGATGGCATTACCCCGAAGGCCGTCTCTACGTCTAACGGGTTTTTCGGTAATTTATCTCTTATAAAAGTACCTCTAAAGTGCGAAATATGTTGGGCGTATTTCGTCAATTCTACATTACTGAACAGTTTAATCGGGATCTTTTTTTATATACTCTTTATATAGTCCGTTACCTTCTTTAGGTTTTTTGTTTACGTTTATTCCTTTACCGTCTTTATGTTTTTTATTGACGTATAGTCCTTCACTTTCCATCGCTTTATTATGAAGTATTCGTTCTTCTATTAACTTATCGTTTGCTTTCTTCTTATTATACGCGTTTATATAGCGTTGGTTATTAATGATCCTACAGCAACTACAGCCGGTGCAGCAAAGCCGGTAAGAAACCACCTACTTTTATATGTTCAAGTTGTTTAACCGATAATTTTATAGGTAAATCTTTTTTAATCCTTTTAATTTGATATTCGGTTAACGGTAAAGAATCTTTATTTCTCGTTTTATTTATTTTTAAAGTCACGGGTTTATTAGTTTTCGCAATAAGTTTCCCGTGTTCCGTGCTTATGTTAACCGGATGTTTGATGTAACCAGCACTGACAACTCTTTTGGTTTTCATAGCGTTTGTTACAAGCCACGCATTAGCTTTTTCGGCTAAATTGGAATCTTAGCGAGTACACGTTTCCATGCTTCATTTTCCAGTTGTAAATCCGCTTTATGTCTGTCGTCCAAATTTTTAGACTTGGAATACGCTATATCGTGATACATGACCGCTTCATCTAATTTATTTTTAGGTTTGACTTTATTTTTCTAATTTCAAATCAAGATTAGTACCAGGACCGGCGTATTGATAACCGCCCGGTAAATGAGCCTCGAAAGGTAATTTGTCGATTATATCGTTAATCAGTCCGCTACCTACCTTTTTCTACCGGTAGAATTTGCACGATTTTTTCTAGTCTTTTTTGTTTGTAATCCATCCTCTTCTTTAAATTCTTGTAAAATGTTTATAATTTCATTAATTATTTAAGGGTTATTATTACCGGCTTTTATTTTACCATATAATGTACACAATCTGTCTAACAATTCGTCGACATTGTTCCGGTATACGTATTCTTTATAATCCTGCACCAGTTTTTTCAACGTTTTTTTAAAATATTATGTTTAATTAAAATCGGCTTAATTATGACGTTATATTTATGTCATATACTACTTTTCAATCGCGGATTATTCGGATCATTTTTTGTTTATACGAACTAGTTTTTAACAAAAATTCTTCGTATACTTTCAAGTCTTTTTCGTTGTAATTTTTAGGTTTTTCCAGTGTTAATAACTCCCATAATCCTCGCGAACCTTCGTACCAGTAGTCGGTATTTAGTAACTTTATATTATCGTTCTTTATAATTATCGGTGAATTACCCATGTACATAGTCTCATCCGCGGTACGTATACCAAAACTGGAATCTGTCTTTACATTTTTCGACAAGTAGTTTTTCATGTATTTGGAGGCTTCCGGACATAATGTTTGTACAAATTCCTGCGGTATTTCGATAGAGGGTTCTATAGGTGACGCTGCTGTTGCGCATATTTTTGGTATTTCACGAGGTTCTATACTTTTTTGGAAAGAACCAACAGCTAATGGAGCGATAAATTTATCTCGGGTTATTATGGATGGTAATGTATTGGCTAGTTGAGTATGTATCGCTCTTAGAGGTTTAACAATGTTCTTGCACTCCTCCTCGAGTTTTATTTGTTTCCTGATTTCTCCTGTACGAAGTTGTTCGTACTTCTCTTAACTTTTTTCCAACGGTTACGTAATCGTTCATTTTAATAATTTATGTTTACACGGAGTCAATTTATACCAGTATTAGCTCGTATTCGATAATAGCGGTTATCAAAGTCGTTTTTATTACTCGTTATAAATGTTTACTATAGTTTTTGTATTTTTATTCGAGATTCGATGATACTTTATTTTCGAGTTTTAAAAATCCCTCGTTGGAAAACATGTTATACAGGCTTAAATAGTAGTATTATACTTATGCTCACATCTCTAAAATCGACCAATTTTTCATTTTGATCAACTATCGTAACGGATATGTAATTTATTTCATCCGTATTTACGCGGTAAAATGATAAATAATTAGGTCTTTCGATAATTTTTTCACCAACTTGAACGTTTAGCGGAAATTCGTACAACGTGTTATCGTTTAAATTTACGTCAGTTATATTACGTTTTATTAAATTACATCTAATTTTAATGTTATTTATATAGTAAAGATATTATACGGTCGTTTGAATAATGTGTTTGTCCCGGTATGAGTTTATGTTTACTAAAACCATGTACACGTCCTATCGAGTTCGCAGTTGTGAAATCCATAATCCATTCCGAATGTAATTTTATTTTTAACGTATTCGAATTTAACCTAAGGACTATTTCCGCGTTCCTAAGTTCTTCGTTTTGTTGAATAAATTCTATTATATCGTTCAATTCGTACATACCCGTAGGTATAGTAATGTTACGATGTTCGTTAGTTTTCGGTCCAATTAGTACTAACTCGTTATTCTTACAATTTTCCGAAATATTTGGAATACTATTGTACGTTACAAAACTTTTTAAAGCAATTTCGTACGGACAATCTAATTTGATCCCTTGCTGGTATTCGCGACGTATATTAGATGTCGCGTGATTTAAAGATATTTGAAAAATCATTTTAAATAAAATTAATTAGCCAATCTCTATACGTAATAGCTAGTTTTAGCGCACAATGTACACTCGTCCAAGTCTAAAACATCAATTTTATTTCCCAATAACTCTCTTATATAGTTTACTCTCTCCGTTCCTTTGACGTATACTATGTACGCGTTTGCGACAGTTTCGCGTAATAATTTAACCGCTTCGTTAAATTCCAGGTATCCGTCTTCCCAATTAATTTTGTGATATCATTTGGTCAAAAAATTTATCTGTCCTTCTATACTATGTGTCCGTATACGAGGTGATTTTACCATACAATGAACAATTCGGTCATCTCCAAGAGATGCAGTCGCCAGTTCCTTTATTATAAATGTATTTTTAATACTTACCTTGGAAATCGATAACGTATGAAAAGTCCTTAGAAGGACTATTTCTAAATCTGTCGTTAGCCATCGTATCGTAAACACACGTGTATACTGTACAAAGGTCTATGTGAGACTAAATTTTTTGATAACTACACCTATTTATATACTATTTCTTACATACGATTAATCTAAAATTCGTAATCCGCGAGTGCTATTATTTATATACTTTTTCGAATGAATTACTCTGTTATTCAGAGGATTGTATACGGCATTATCACCCATTATTAACGGGCAATGAATCATTACGTTCGATGGTGTGTTATCTCGCCAATTAAATACTACTTTAATATTAATCAGCGATTCTTTTATAACGTTCCTAAGCAATAACCGGATACTTTGATACATACGTACTATAGTCGACTATAGGATTCATCTCGTATTCGTGTCTGTCGTAATGGGAAGCTTTAAAGTTTTTAAATATTTGATACAGATTAGCGCATTTATTTTCGCTATATTTCAAATTCAATCTTTCTCTCGGATAGTAAACGTTATTTTTCAATAAACTTTGAACGTTTTCTAAATTTAATAAATCGTAAGTCGAAATATTTTTTTCTTTCTGGAAACCTATTAGTATGTACTAGGTTTTCAAAAACGATACCGGAATATCTCAAGTAAATTCAGTCGCAGATGAAATTATTGTACCTTGGTATAGCCAACTTCTGTATAGTATTTCATAGTCCGTATTATTTAAAATTTATTTTCTAACTCGCGTTTCTTGCTCGATTGATAACTTTATTTGAGGCATTCTCCATGTTATGTCTCTTAATGTAATGGAATACTTGTCTTTATCGGTCATTGAAATATTCCCTAGTATGTCTACGTTTATCGTCGGTCTATAGAAAGTCAATTTTTGAGGAATACGATATAGAAAATTCTTGTAATCTTCGAAAAATCCCATTATCGTACTCACGGGTATACATAATGAAAAATGTCCCTTTTTATTTAGAATATTCGTCGAATAATTTGTAATACGCCAACCGGTATTACTATACTTTAGATCATTTTCAAACGATACTAATCCTTTCATCGTGGTAGAAATACCCGGTTTTCTTATACTATCGACCTTGTTATCATCTAAATAATAATCTATACGATCGAACAAATGTAACATTCCGTTATTGATTACGTTCACTTTTTTGTCTACACCCGTTATTTCAATACCTTTTTCCTCTTTTAACGTTATTTTCCCAGTTATTACGATCAAACTTTCAAATAGTTGAGTTACGATCTCTTCGTTGTATATGTTTATAGAAAACTCCGTCCCCAATTCGTTTATGTTTTCCGTTATAGACAGTCTATAATCGAAATATTTGAAACTGTCTATTATATCGCTTATATTATACTACGAGTATGTAACAAATTCTATGATTTACAGCTATAACCTGAAACAGACTTAAGTACTTGATTTTTTAAAAAC
Organism: Coronaproctus castanopsis; assembly: GCA_032883995.1. Classification (NCBI taxonomy): domain Eukaryota; kingdom Metazoa; phylum Arthropoda; class Insecta; order Hemiptera; family Monophlebidae; genus Coronaproctus; species Coronaproctus castanopsis. Next base: position 17,182,206 of record CM065053.1, read on the forward strand.
TATACCTCTATTTATACTTTAAAAAAAAAAAATTGTATTTACTTATATCGTCATTCATTCGTTACCATTTTTGCTACAAAACATAAATACGGGGTATTCGTATTCAACGTTATAACTTACTTCATTACCCGTATATATAAAATAATGTTTGTCTTCGAACCATATTTCTTTTTTCTTATTTACTTCTTTTACTATTTGTGGTGGCATATAGATTCTTACAGGATCAATATACATCGATATAATCTAAATTTGCCTACAAATTTAATAAAATTATTCTTTGAAATTGCTACTATTAAGCTAAAAGCATCTAACTGGGGTTAATATAATAAACTATATATTCATTCTTCTATATATATATATATATATATACTATACACACACACACATATATATATATATATACAAAATGTATAGACATTATATAAAATATATATATATATATACATACAAAATGTATATACACTATATTATATATATATATATATATATATAATCATCATGTAGTCATCAGTCCTAAGACTGGTTTGCTAATTTCTTCCACAACTGACGGTTTTCTGTTTTCCTCTTCGTATCCGTATATCCTGTGCTACCAGTGTCTTCTATTAGTTGCTGTGTATATTGATTTCTTGGTCTTCCCTTTCCGCGTTTCCCATTCATCTGTCCTTCTATAATTATCTTTAATAAGCTTTCATGTATTAAAATGTGACCGATCATACTAGTTCTTCGTTTTATTATTTTTTTCCATAATGTTCTTCCTTCGCCAATTTTTCCTAACACCTCTTCATTTGTTAATTTATCGGTCAATCTTATTTTCAGCATTCTCTTATAGCACCATATTTCGAAGGCTTCTATATTTTTTTTCTCCGCCTTTCCAATCATCCATGTTTCACATCCGTACAACGCTGCATTCCAAACAAATAAGGTTAAACATTTTTTCCTCAATTTGTACTTATAGCCTTGTTAGGTAAAATATTTTTCCAATCGTAAAAAAATTGCTTTGCTTGATTGATCCGTTTTTTAATGTCCTTGCTACACCTACCATCTCTGATTATTTTAATACCCAAGTAATGAAATTCATTCACTTCTTGTATTATTTTCTTTCGACTGTTATTTTTTTCGCATATCATAATTTTTGTTTTATTTTTATTTATTTGCATTCCATATTTCTTGAATACATCTTCCATTACTTTAAATGTTTCCTTCAATTGATTTTGATTTTCCGCTAGAACAGCTATATCATCAGCAAATTGTAATGTGCATATTATTTCACCTTGTATTTTTACACCATTTTTCTTTGTTTTTTCTTTAATTTCTTTCATTATTTCTTCTATATACAGGTTGAATAATATCGGTGATAAAGCACAGCCCTGTCTAACTCCTTTTAATGTTTTAACTTCTTTGTTCACATTGCCAATCTGTATCATTGCTTTCTGTTTTTCGTATAATTTATATATTAATTTAATATCCTTCTTGTTTATTTCCGTTTTTTGTAATATTGTAAACAATGTGTTCCAACTGACATTATCAAATGCTTTTTGTATATCTATGAATGCAATATAAAGTGAATTTCCGATTCTAAATCTTTGTTCGATTAACAGTCTTAGTGCCATAATTGCTTCGCGAGTACCTACACGTCTCCTAAATCCGAACTGAGCATCTACTAATAAAATTTCTACTTTATTTACTATTCTTGTATACAATATTCTTACCAATATCTTTGATGCGTGACTTATTAAGTTTAATGCTCTAAAATCTTCACATTTATCTGAGTTTGTTCTTTTTGCTATTGCAATTACTTTTCCTGTTATAAAATCCATCGGTATTGTCTCATTCTTATATACCTTTCTTATCAGCTCGTATAGAAAATTATTTGCCTGTATTCCTTCTGCTTTTATTAGCTCAGTCGGAAAATTATCAATACCCGTTGACTTATTATTCCTTATTTCTTTTAGAGCTTTATCGTATTCGCTTCTTAGTATTTAATTTTCTCCATCTTGACTCACATTGTTATATTTTAGCTGCACAGGTTCTTCATTTGAATTATATAACTCTTCCAAATATTCTTTCCACCTTCAAGCTTTTTCATGATCCTCTATTAACAACTGACCGTTTATATCTCTAATAGTTTTTGATTTATATCTGGATTTATACATATTTTGTTTTAATAATTTATAACCCATATAAATTCTTCCTTCACTGAATTCTTTTTCTATTTCATAACATTTTCTATTATTTAACCAATCTTCTTTCGCTAGCTTACACAATCGGTTTATTTCATTTCTTATCGCATTATACTTTATTTTATCCCCTTGCGATTTACTACTTTTGTATTTCCGTCTTTCATCAATTTTTTGTATTATTTCTTCAGAAATCCAGGGCTTCCTTGCGATGTTTCTATCTTTTCCAAGTTTCCATTTTAAAAGCAGTCCAGTTGTCTTCAATATCTTCATTTCTTATTGGTATCAACAATTTATTCAATTGTTCTTCAAATTCTTTAGCGATAGTTGGAGTTTTTAACTTAAGCAAATTTAGTTGCGCAGTTCCTGTTTTCCTCAACGTTTTCCATTTCAACTTACACTTCATCATTACCAAATTGTGATCAGAATCCATGTCAGCTCCAGGATAAGCTCTGCAATCTTTAACCGGATTTTTAAATCTTTGTTTAACTATTATATAATCTAATTGATATCTTCCAATATCACCAGGCATTTTCCAAGTGAATCTTCATCTTCTATGGTGTTCAAAGCAAGTATTTGTTAATAACAGCTTATGTTTTTCACAGAATTCTAATAATCTTTCCCCTCTGTTATTTCTATCACCTAGCCCATAATTTCCCATTGCTTTACTGTTAGATGTTTCCTCTCCTACTACCGCGTTCCAATCTCCTAGCAAAATTAGATTTTCATCGCTTTTAATTTTTTCTATATCTGTCGAAGTAGGCATGTATACTTGCACAATAACTGTGTCCTTAGGTTTTGTGTTAATTCTAATTAATATTATTCTTTCATTGTACATCCATATTGTTTTTACTAATTTACCTATATGTTTTTGCATTACAAACCCCACTCCTGCCATTCCGTTGCTTGCTGCAGTGTGAATTATTCTATGTTCGTCAGACCAGAAATCACCGTTAGTGGACCATCTTGTTTCACTAATACCCAGAATATCGATTCCCATTCGTTTTATTTCCATTTTTAAATTTTCCAGCTTTCCACATCTATTTAAGGTTCTCACATTCCATGTTCCAATTTTTAGAAATTCTTTTGTCTTCATTCTTTCAACCACATGTCCTTCTGAGGTACTCCCCACCCGGAGATATGAACGGGGGAGTATTACTCCGGAATTTATTTTTACATCAGAGGAACACATCATATATATTGGAAAAAAAATTAGATCCTGAGAAATTATAATGAGGTGGTTTTCCTTTGCCTTCCTCATCGCAGTTCAGTTGCAGTATTTGACGATCTTCATCTACGCCTCCTGATAATCCAAAATTAAGCCAATCCACGATCATTTCATTTATGCCTTAATTTGGTACTGAAATTGCTGCTGCCCAATTCCAGGTCCTACTGGTGAGGTAGAGTTGTTTAGACTTTTATAGCGGCCTAGACTCGCCAAGGATGACAGAGTTAACAGGTTTATGTAGAGTTTTAATTAGACAGTTCACCAAGCTGTCCCTCTACACCCTCGTGCCTCATTATCCTGCCACTAATATATATATATATATAAATATATACTTAATTATTATATATTTATTCTCTTAAAAGAGATCCTTGCAACCTAGTTATAAAATATCATTAAAAAATATATATATATATATTATATTTAGTTTGTAAGGATCTATCTGCATTAAAAGAATAAATTATGATAAAAAAGAGTATATGTTAAAAACAAATGATATGAGAAAGGGTACATACCTGATATACAGAAATCGACCCAATTAAATTTCATACAATGAAAAAAACCATTCGCCTCTGTAACATTAACTGCGAGAGATCTTTTGAACAGACTGAGAACAACTTTACTTGAGATTGTGCAATAGTTTTAATTATCAGGGAATGAAATGATCGACAGATCTGTGAAGCTAAAGGGAGGAACATCTTTGAACATTGCTGTTGTACACACTGTCATGCATAGTTGCGCCATACTAATTACTAATTGAAAACACTAAAGATCTTTCTATAAAATTGTAACTACTAAAACGATCGAACTATATAATGAAAGGTTCGTTATCTATTTATATAATCAAATATCAGAAAAGCTTTATTAGGATATTTTAATGGAATGCACATGAATTTAAAAAATCACGTTAAATTAACTAAAAACCGATCACTTCACATAAATCAATAAACAACAAAAAATTACAGGTCGCATCAGCAACATTACAGGCAAGATGATTTCCAACAGACTGACTGAATCACTTGAAAATGTTAACTACACAAGCCTAGGATTGTGTAACAATTAATGATTCTATATTATCAGGTGATGAAATGAATGACCAATCAGAAGAGCCACATGATTCGATGATCCTTATCATTCACTCTGGCCACGTCCTTGTGTATTTATGAAATTTCCATCCTGTCAATGACTCAAACGCATTCTATCATATTATAGTTGAACTAGAAGTTTCTAGTTTTCCCAAGAGATGCCTTGTTCAGTCCCCTTTGAAATTTATGAAATTTAGTGAAAAAAAAAACATTATAAAAATGAAAACCGTCACAAAGAAAATATTCATTTTTTTAAATAAACTCTACTTCATCATTCCATGCATTTCACTCGGGCCGTCTCCTGCAAATTTACAAAATTTCTGTCATGCCAGCAACATAAAAAACCGTTATGAAGAAAATAAACAATTATTTCTCGTTTCTCGTTCATTTTTACTAGAAAAAAATATACATATATCATCATAATCATTAATTGCCGACTCTATGTAAGAGGTAACGACTACTTACCCACACATTTTTAAGACCTTGCTTTCCCGAAGATACCAATCCAACTATGAATGCGAATCAAAGCAATGGAATGTCTTATACTCTGGTGACTTTGCGTAACAGTTAAAAACCCATTTTTCATTATTAATTTCAATGCTCGTGATAAATAATCCACATTAGCATACCAATTTTTTAAAACTAGTAAATTGATTCAATAAAATCGTGATTATTAAACTAAAATGATCGATATAATATATGGTTCATTATCGGCTAATATGATAATAATAAATATCTGATGAACATAATATTTTATAATTATGTTAAAATGAAAAAATATTTCCTTAATGTCACGCATATCGAAAGTACTAAAAATTATATTACACAAAAATCGACTAACAATGAAAAACAACCGGTCGCTCTTGTAACATCTGTGAGAAGAGTTCGAACAGGCTGAATAACATCTTAGGGAAGAAATTCCAGAGTTGCATCGGAATATGTAGTTGAATTGTAGAGAAGCATTTGATTAATGAAGTTGGCTGTGAAATAAAAGGCTACAACTGAAATTGTCCAGGATCAATATACATCGATATAATCTAAATTTGCCTACAAATTTAATAAAATTATTCTATGAAATTGCTACTATTAAGCTAAAAGCATCTAACTGGAGTTAATATAATAAACTATATATTTATTCTCTTAAGATAGATCTTTGCAACCTAATTATAAAATATCATAAAAAAGTATATATACCATACACAAACACACACACACATATATATATATGTATGTATAAATACATACTTAATTGTTATATATTTATTCTTTTAAAATAGATCCTTGCAACCTAATTATAAAATATTACTAATTGAAAACACTAAAGATCTTTCTATAAAATTGTAATTACTAAATCGATCGAACTATATAATGAAGGGTTCGTTATGTACTTATATAATTAAATATCAGAAAAGCTTTATTAGGATATTTTAATGAAACGCACAAGAATTTAAAAAATTACATTAAATTAATCAAAAACCGATCACTTCACATAAATTAATAAACAATGAAAAATCACAGGTCGCTTCAGCAACGTTACCTGCAAGATGATTTCCAATAGACTGACTGAACCACTTGAAAATGTTAACTACACACGGCTAGGATTGCGCAATAATTAATGATTCCATATTATCAGGATTTACTTGGGATATTCCGGTATCGTATTCGAACACCAAGTACATACTAATCCAGAAAGAAAAAAATATTTTGACCTACGATTTATTAAATTTAAAAAACGTACAAATTTTATTGAATAATAACGTTTATTATCCGAGAGAAAAAGTTTGAATTTGAAATAAAGCGAAAATAAATGTGCTAATCTGTTTTAAATACGAAAATCCTATGGTCGACTATACTACGTATGTATCAAAGTATCCGGTTATTGCTATAGATTGTTCGTATCAACTGAGCGTGATAAAAGAATCGCTGATTAATATTAAAGTATTACTTAATTGGCAAGATAACGTACCGTCGAATGTGACGATTCATTGCGTGTTAATAATGGACGATAATGCCGCATACAATCCTCTGAATAACAGAGTAATTTATATATATATATATACGTAATTTATTAAGAAAAGAATATTTAACGACTGGGAAGGCGGAATTTCGATAGGTGTAACAGTAATTAATAATCTAAGATACGTGCACGATACTATTATTTTAATCGTTAAATATTCTTCTCTTAATAAATTACGTACATTAAAGGAGAGCGTATATAGCCGTGTCTTACTCTATTTCCACTTTCAATTCATCGGGTACTATTACTTTCGTTCGAATCGTGGCTGAGCTGCCCTTGTATAATTGTTTAATGGGATATATTAGATGTTTAGAAGTTCCTCTAATTTTCAACATGTTCCACAGCTTCATCCATTTGACAGAATCGAAAGCATTGTAGAAGTCAACAAAAGCACAGGTACATCTTTACATCAAATTCTTGTGGTTTTTCAATCAATTGTCATGCATTAATTATCTGCTCCCTAGAATAAATTCTCTCTGCTCTTGTGAAATTTCTTTTAATAAATGTGGTTTTAGTCGTTCATTAATTATTGTCAACATAATTTTGCTTGCGTGCGACGTTAAGGCTATTATATAAACGTTTAACCCTGCTTTATATTAATATAAGAGTATATTTTAAGACATGGGTGATGCCGTGTCTAAAAAATGTGTACTCAAACCTGAAATGGCAAATAAAATCGTGACAAATTGCCTACAATTCTCAATTTGAAATTAATCTTTGTGTAGCTAATTTCATTAATTTTTTCGGTGTAAACATGGTTTACAGACAAAAAAAATCATAGACGTATCCATGAAAGTTTAAAAGTGTATTCATTAATGCACTTTTTTTATCAATAGTGCCCTTATGCAGTATACAAGAAACACAAAACTTATAAAGACCGAGGATTCTTCATCAAATTACCATCATGACATGTTATATGACAGTTTTCCGACCATAGAAATATTCATCGACGGTACATTTAAATATAAGTCAAAATATTTTCACCAATTGTATATTATTCATGACTGTAAAATCATTTATATATGTACGCTCCCATATGGACGTTCCTGTCCTAAATTGAATTGTCGATGAATATAGATTTAAACATTTGAATGCGGGGAATTATTATGTTCAATTCTGAATTCACAAATATGATTCGAGTTTATGTTGTATGTCGTTCGTCCATGTTATAAACAGGGTAGTGTATAGCTGGCGGCAGGTTTTTGTTTTACACAAGCTGATTATTATTAATAATAATATTGTATTGTATTGCGCTCACACTACTTATTTCGTTTTACACAGACATTCGTTCAATCTGACCAATACCGGCTGAGTAATAGAGGTGGGAAGTTTGGAAATTGACAACTTTGACGAGGTGTTGCAGAGGTTGTATGAACTTTTAAACGGTCCGGTCTTCTAATATACGTGTAACTATATAAAACCTATCGTATGAAGTAAGAGAAACAATTCCTAAACCCGACCTAAGGTTTTAATCGTAATATGACTTTAGTAAAATCGGTTTTCCCGCTATAGTTTGGTTAGGCTTAGAGATACGAAAAAATTGTTATTACCTGATTGGATCTTCATAGGAAAAAACCATTAAATAAAGTCGTGGTCGGAATTCAATGTTGGGGCACTTTTGGGCGTGACCTTCTTGAATTTCCAGTTTCAAAAAAGTTTTATAAAACTGATATACGAGATATTAAAATGACGAGTTTGAAATAGAAAACCGTTTTTCACAACGATCGATAGGTCTCGAGCTACGATTTTTTAAAGATTGCCGACGTGCTACCTTTGGCAGGGCATAGAGTGCGACGTATTCATTTTTATACAATTCCGACTCCTGAAATAATCATTTCTATACAAGATCTATCGTATAAAATGTAAAAACCGCGAAAAAAATTTCAAACTGAACCCGAGATTTTCAAAAAGGACAATCGCGATTTTTTTCAAAAGTCGCTTTCTTCGCAATAATTCGCGGACGGTTCAAGATTTGGAAAAATTATTTAAACAAAAGTTACGCGGCATTGAAATACGAGTCTAACTTTGGCATTCCCGTATTATTATAGTAAATACTCATTGAGAAAATTGGGGTTAAATGGTTTTGCGGTTTTGGGGCATTTTTAAAGCTCCAATAGGGGGTGCGGGTTGACGTTAGACGAAAGTAGACGTGGGGATCTATCGTTTTTTATTACGTAAATGTTACCAAAATTAACGGGTAAAGAGAAATCGCATATGTAAAATTTGATTTGGATTTTGAAAAATTTTTCGACCGATTTTTGGTCGGCCGATTCTACAATGCTTTTATATATATACAGCTGTACTACTGTCTTCGTCTAATACACCGCAGGCATACAACCCATTTAAAACGTTCTTACCTTATTAATTGAACACGTGCGCATTATGAACAATACGTTACCGCGCGTGTTGTACACTTTACCATTTCAAACGACAACTAGCGCGGCTCAGTATGTTACCGTCTGCTTAATAATTATATATATATAAGTATGTGTAATTAGAATGCTCGGTAGATAAAATCGCAGCGCCCCATATATATATATATATATATATATATATATATATATATATATATATATATATTGTACGTTAATATAATTTATATAAAAATATGTATTATACGTAAATATCCATAATACATTTGAAAATTAATTTTAAGAAATGCTCTGCTATCACAACATGCGCGTGTGTATATCAATTTTTGAATTTTAAGCTACCACCACAATTGCTTGATATTACACAATATTCTAAAAAAAAAATTGTAGTGTAAGTACCACAAGGGTCTGTGTTAGGGCCTTTTTTGTAGAACATAGTGTTCTCCCAAATTTTAAAAATACCTTTATCTTATAACGTGAAGATATTTACCTTCATTGATGATACAGCCATAATAATCTGAGACAAAAGTGAGGTTATACTAGGAAGAAAATTATGCGATGTATACCACGCAACAAATAACTGATTATGGCCATTCAACTTGAGAATCAATGATTCCAAGTCAACAAAAAGTAAAAAGTTAAATTTATCTCAATATGGTTACATTCGATTTGTAACACAAACTAAATACTTAGGAGTATTAATTAACAAAAAATTAAAAATTTAATAACCACTTTAATTATATTATAACCAAAATCAGTAAATTTACGAGAGTATGACGTGTTTTCTACAACTTCCGCGTAAGTCATACTTTCCTATCTCATGAATCGTCGCGAAAAAATCGATAGTCGAGAAAAAGCAGAAAAGTGCCTTCTTGAAATTTTCGGGTTCAGATCGGGATTTTTTACGCGGTTTTTCACATGTATACGATAGAGTTATGATAGAAAATCAGATCGGCGGAGACTAAATCTTTTAAAAACGTTTACATCATGATCAATAAATTCGACGGTAACATAGTATTCGTAATCGGCACACGTGCAAATATGAGAAGAAATTTTTAAACCGGTTGTATGTCTGATATATATTAGACAAAGACGGTAAATACACCTGTGTATATATATTTATAATAGCTACTGATCAGTGCATATTGAATATATATATATATATATATATATATATATATATATATATATATATATATATAGTGATATATAAATAGCATTGTAGAAACGGCTGACCAAAAATCGTTCACAGAATTTTTAAAAATCGAAAACAGAATTTTAAATATTTATTAAAACCTTCGTTGTTGTTTTCCATTCGTCTAGAATTATATTCCGTGAAAACCACGTCCTGATTATTCAAAAAATTTTCGCTCTATAGACTTCGAGGAAAGGAAGGTAAAGGAGCAAAAATATGGGAAGCGAATTGTCCGAGAAGCTATTGAAATAGAGAAGCATGATAATTTCAACAGAGAAGATGGATTTCGGCTACCTGACGCTTGGAAACCAGTATTATTAAACAATAGAGAAAAATTAAAATATCCTACTGAATTGGCTAACCAAGCATTAATTACAGAAGAACCAACCAATCATAGTACAGGGATATCAGGTGATGAATTAGCTGACGGTAGGACCAATCATAGCCCTGGAAATATAATGACGACTGAAAAATCAACTAATCACAATACAGGAATATAAACTGATAGTAGGACCAATCATAGGCCTGGAAATATAATGACTACAGAAGAATTAACTAATCACCATGCAGTAATATCAGGTGATGTATCAGCTGACGGTAGGACCAATCACAGCCCTGGAAATATAAATATTTTATCTTTTTGTATATATATATATGTATTTATACACACACATATGGGCCCCAGATAAAACGGGGTCCCAAAAATTCGTTTTTAGTCAGAAACCAAAATGTAAATACATTTTTTTTAAAAATATATATTTGAGGTATAATACAAAAGGGTACAAATAACAGTTTATTCATAGCCCATCCATTTAAGTTTATGGAAAACACGTGTTATTAAAAATAATTTGTATTGTCCGAATTACATAAAAATACCAGTATAATTTTGACCGACACATTTTATTATATAATTATTTATATTTTTGGGAAATATGTACTTTCGTCTTTAGGTACATGGAGATATATATATATATATATATATATATATATACACATATCTGTAATATATACATGTAATATATACATGTAATATATACATGTAATACATACATGTAATATATACATGTAATATGGGTGTGTGTGTGTGCAACTGCATGTATAATATACGCATATGCATCTGAACACCGATATTACATGTGTTATATTACATAAATATGTATATATACATGTAATATGGGTGAATGTGCATGAGCATATACGTATATATATATATGCGTGCGCGTGTGTGTATTATATATATATATATATATATATATATATATATATATATATATATATATAATATAAATAAATAATTATTTCCTCTATCTTGTTTTCATTTTTAAGAATTATTTTCTTTATAGATGTTTATTATGATTATCTTAAGATGTTTATTATGATTATCTGAAAAATGACTGTATTAGGAATGCTGACTCGTGGGAATTATTCCTTCGGCGGCGCCTGGCCGCATTTTCGTCGTCAACGGTCTAAAATGTTGCGTTTTATAGTACTTGTATCTGATAAAATATTTATTATCTTTTAAAAAGTCTAATAAAAAAAATATATATACATATATATATTTATATATATATATAAAAGAAATTACAAATTATCGCGAGCTACGATGCGACATAACTAAGTAAAACATTATCAACAGGAAGGAGGAAAAGTAACCCACCCGAATTCAATAAAATTATCTAAGTAAAAGAAATCAACAAAGTGGAGAAGTTTTTTATACTTTTTAGTTTGAAATTCGAGTCGTATTGATTATTTCGTTTCATTTTGTTCGGCTCGGTAGACAAAATTCAAATAGCGAACTTGATAAGGGGAGACATCATTTCCTTTATTAAATGATAAACATCGATGGAAAAACTCGCAACTTATCCTAGCGAGAGTAAATTCAATTTAAGTTACATTATTAACGTAAAGATGAGTATTCGTGCATGGACATATATATTATATAACAACGACAAAAATGTATTTGCATAAGTTATAAACATAAAAGAAAATATAACAGAGGGGGGTTACAAACATTGTGTACCAGGGATTACCACAATAACACAGTAAGGATATATAAAATAAAATAAAACGTTAAATGCTGCACAGGAAAAAAGCAAATGAAAGACTACAAAATGAACAAGTTTTCTAATTACAAGTAATACATGATAATATAGAAACTCAAGTATAAACTGCTAAAAATGTTTTTAGGTTGTGTCTTCTTCAATAAATAATATGTAAAAAAAAAAGAAATAAAAATACAAAAGGGGCGACATGGGTGTCGAAGTTACTAAGTAAAGGGGTTAATACTAATAAATAAATAGATTATAATTGAATACTACATAATATTGTTTTTAAGTCGTCTGTGTTTGTATTTGGAATATATGAAACGGAGTTGCCTAGAATCGTAATTGGCAATCGAGGAGACGAGTTCATTATTTCGGTGTGAACATTTAATAAAAAAAAGTCAGTCGATAGCTTTAGAACAAAATCTCTAATATGGGACAGATCAGTAGGTTCGTGCATGCTGTCGATTCTGGTATAGCGAGGTGGATTGAGAATATACTTAAGGCATCTATTTTTAATGACTTGTAATTTGTTAAAGGAGGTTTTTGATATAGAGCTCCAGGAATAGGACAAGCGTAACAAAGTATTGGACCGATTAGCGCTTTATAGAGGATTATATCGTTGTTAATGTCGAGGAAGGACTTGTTATTAAAGATAGGGTACAAGGAACAGAAAGTATTGTTTGTCTTGATTGCGATATTATTTATGTGTTTAGTGAAAGCAAGTCTATTATCGAGGATTACACTAAGATAACGAACCTTATCACACCACTCTAAAGTATTTCGCTGTACTATCAGATTATCAGGTAGAGCTGGTCTCCTAGGAGTGAAGAAAATAGCTTCGGTTTTGTTCGGATTTGTTCTAATTTGACATATTTATTGTAGTATTTAAGTAGCCGCGATATACCATGCTGAAGTCTATTACGGATCGTGCTAGGTCTATGGGAGCTGCAGAATATCGCAGCGTCGTCAGCGAATAGACTTGCGTGTTGGGTGGGTTCGGAAAATCATAAAGATTAATGGTAAACGAAAGTGGTCCGATTATACCGTATTGCGGAACACCCGCAGAGAAACTTTTGTGAGACCGAGACAGCGTTACCTAGAGATACATAAAAATATCTATTGCGTAAGTAGCTACTAATTAAATGAATTCAGCATGTTGGAAATTTACATTTTATCATTTTATAAAGAATACCCGCGTGCCAAGTTGTATCGAATGCTTTGGCAACGTCAAATAGTACCATTCCGGTATGGTTATTTAAGTTGAAATTATGGGTGATGGAGTCGGTTATTCTGCATATTTGTTGGGTCGTAGAGTGATGAGAGCGAAAGTCGAATTGAAAGTTAGAAATTATGTTATTGTTGTCAACATGGGATAATAATCTAACATAAATTACCTTTTCAGCAGTTTATATGAGCCGTTTGAATAGAATCTGTATGGACTCCGCAGTTAGTAAAACTGTTAAAATTCGAATAGTGAACTCTCTTGTTTTCTCGGTGTTCCTATTTGGCTCGGAGACCTGGTCAGTAAGCAGTGCCGACAGAAAACATATAGATGCACTAGAAATGTGGTGTTGGAGATGAATGCTGCGTGTCTCATGGACCGCTAGGAGATCCGACGCTTCCATTTTGAACGACATTGGTAACCCGAAAAGATTAAAATCGATTAACTAGTTAGAGCCGAAAATATGGAGGCGCTGTTCGTTCAAGATGTAGTGGCTGGTAGATGAGAGCGCGGTCGTGTATACCTCTTCGATGGACAGATGCGATTTGCAGGACAACTGGCCATACTTTCCACAATTGTGTAACTATCGCACGCGACCGTATTTGTCGGCGCAGCCTGATCAGTTGTGTGACAGATCATGGTCACGATACCCCTAGTTGACACGACTCACTGATAATGATGTTATACAAATTTTTAATGATATTTTACTAGGCAACTTTTTTATTTTTTATTTTTTCATTGTACCAACAAAAATTTGATATAAACAACAGTGATCGCGTGGAAGAAGAGAAAAAAACGAAAAAAGAAGAGAAGAAAAGAAAAAACAAAGAAGGATGAAACGAGTATGCTGGATTCTTATATGAAAGAAAAACATCGGATGAGATATTTTCTTCAGGTCGTTAATATCTAGCCTGGAGTTATGTAAACCATCGTTCTTCAAGTGATTGGAAGCACCATCTCCTTCTTTTTAGTCTCCTGTTGGATTTAGTTGGTAAATCCACCATAGACATTTTGTACGCTAATGGATTAAACTCGCATTTTGCCGAAGAAGCTTCTTTACCGCTGAACATGGTAATCCTCCACAAACGGAATCTTCAATTCTGTATGCAGCTTGTAGTTACATACTGCGGATGTTATTGTGCGTAATATCTTTGACTGTTGCCATTGATTACTGCGACACGTTGTTCCATATATTCCATAACGCCAGATTGGAGCAAAGATCGCGAGATATATGTTTCTCTTAACTGTCAGATTAAGGTGCGATGTTCTTGGTAACAACGGCCAAAGCAGTCTGCACGAGTAAATACCGACTTTCTCGCGTGATCCACATGAACACACCATAATCGTCTATCCATGTGCATTCCAAGATAGCGTACAGATTCTACTTGTGGAATATTCGTGTTAGAAATTTTTAACCGGGAACAGGTCGGTAGTTTATTTGTAAACGTAATTGATATTTAGCTGGACTAAACGATATGCGCCAAAGACGTGCCCATTCCTCTAGTCGATTCAGATGATTTTGAACAGACGTATTAGATGCGAGGATTGCAATATCATCGGCATATAAAAAAGTTTGATTGGAAATAGGCAGGTCGACCGTATAGATTGAATATATAGTAATGGTCCCAGTAGGCTGCCTTGCGGTACAGAAGATCTGATTGTCCTTTTGAAAATGAATCGTTTATTTTTACCACAAACGACCGGTTATATAAATATGATTTTAACAATAAATAGACGGCTTCGTTAAAGTACTGCCTTATTTTATACAACAATCCAGGATGCCAAACCTTATGGAAAGTTGGCGGAACACACCTCTTGTTTTTCGAATGTTAATGACATCGCAACCGCTAGTCGATGGCATTGCTGAATAGTAGGATGCTCCTCGCGAAAACCAAACTGAGGGTTCGGCTGTATGTTGCAATTTATTATAACCGAACTCATCCGATTAAGGATAAGTTTTTCCAAAATCTTTGATAATGCGGAGAGCAACCTTATTAGTCTGTAACGAGAAACCACAGACGGCTTTTTTCCTATTTTACGAATCATGATAATAATCGACTTCTTCCACAGTTCGGGATAGTATCCCAATCTTAATATTGCATTAAATATATAGTATAGTGTAATAAATGCTTTCTTCGGAAGATGCGACAGTATTCCTCCAGTGATTTTGTCATATGCAGTGGTGCTTTCCGTACGAATGCAGGGACCTATTTTAGAGAAAAGCTCTTGGTAGTAAGTTCAGTATAGGTTTTCTTAACGCACTTTGTATAATAGTTGAATGCTCCCTGCTATAATCGGATTGTGAAGATTGTTTCAAGATGTTTAGCGAAAGCTTCAGCCTTTTCTCTATCCGTTTTAGCCACTGCATCCTCCACTCTGATGTTATGTTGCTACTCCGACTGTTTCAGTAGTTTTTTAGTAACGGATCATAGTAATTTATCGTTGTTATTCAAAGTTTGCATACGTTGGTTCAACATTGTATTTTTATATTCGTTGATTTTATCTTTTAATTTGTTTCAAGATTTCTTGAAAATATTTTTTAATGATGGGTAAACGTTGCAACTTCTTTCTGGCTGCTCTGGTTTCTTTTATTGATTTTCTTATTTCGATAGGTACATAAATAATTGAACTTTTTCGACTCGTAATTAGTAGAATTTTTACATGCATATTCGATGAGATCGGAAAAAGGTCTACTGTCCTTCAGTTTAACTTTTAAATTTATGTTGTTTTCGTCTATATCTGAAAATAGATTCCAATTTGTAGTTTTATTTGTGAGTTTCCATTGGCGTTGTATAATTTTTGGATTTATATCCAGACTAGCAACCACAGGAGCATGATCGGAAGATAGATACATAAGTGTCCTGCATTGCCGGTTGTACCTACGTAGCCCACCAATGATAAAGAAATCTAATATGTCTGGAGTTCTATTAGAGTGTAGTGGCCAGTATGTCATTGGAGATAAGATAGCCAGTGAATTTGCTTGTATAACTTTATACAATTTCCTACCAGATGAATTCGTGATTCTCGATCCCCATGCAGTGTTTTTACAATTATAGTTTCCACCCCATATGAAATTCTTTCCGAATTTGTTGAAAATTACCTCATATTCTGACTCTGATATGTGGAAACCATCATGACAATAGATTGCAGCTACTGAGAAATCAAAGCGTTCTAGAAACTATTAATGGACTGTAAAAATTTCGCATTATCCGTCCGTTCTGGAATAGTTGCGTTCGTGTAATAAAAAACGAGCGAAGCCGTGAGTAACTTCTAGTATATTATAAATTTATTTCTGCACGAAAAAGTAGAAAATTTACACAATGTACAAAAATTTTTAAAAATACTATAACGACACAATTCGATTAACAGTAATTACGTATTCTTATTTTTTCATAATTTATACAAAACGATTCTAAAAACCATCAATTGCCGTATAAATAATGAAGCTCCAGTAAGGAAAAAATTTCTACTTATATTAAGATAGGTCAGTAACAATATGAACAACGTAAACTGCGGAGAGGCGATGAAACAATTCATACGCGGAAATGTACACGGTTAACACCGATAGAAATTCGAAGAAGAAAAAACTGACGAAATATATAGACTCGTTCGTTAGTAGGCCGGTTGTATGCGCGTGCAACCGCACCCGCGTTTTATGGACAGGGCAACGAGAAAAACCTATTCTGCCGCGTAGAGTGTGTGTGTGTACTTTAAGTATTCCGCTTGCAAAATGATTTCATATAAAGCGTGTGTACCTTAAGGATTCCGGTTGTAAAATGATTTGCAACCGGCAGTCGCTAAACGGCCCTATTTAAACTTTACACCCACAGTAGCATTAGGCACAAAATGTCCATTTAACGCTGTATTTGCCGATGCCTTGTTCAGGTTGCATCGAGTGTGCAACCGCCGACCGTTCTAACTAGGCATTTTAAAGCAGGTTTTAAACGATTTTTAACTTTTTATAATATATTCTACGAAAAATATCTATTATTTATTTTGTTTAATCTCTATAAAATAATTGGTACTTTTAACTATCGATTTTTACGCTGTTCCGTATATTTCTGATGGTTGTACGTACACCCGTGTGCAACCTTTATGTACGAGCCGCCACTCGATTTATGTACTTAACCTATTTCGATTACATAAATTATAAATGGAATTAAATAACGTAATCGGACGATGGGAATAAATTCGTAATATGTTTTCCGTCCTTATTGCGTGTTTAGACGGAATATCCTAATAATGAAAATATTACTAATATCGTATTTCGGTTTTGAATTAAAATTTTTTCCCCTTTAGTCCGACAACTAAAATATCTGTCTATATAGATTAAACATTTTCATAAAAATTTGTTTCGTACGGAAGTTTTATGCTTTTAATTAAAATCCGACTTTTTCATTTTTAAATCGAAATCGAAATGACAGCGTCACCTGTACGCGAAAAGCGTAGACTAACTCGTAAAATAGTTTACCGTCTCCGTGAAAGATGGCGTACTTAAAATGATGTACAAACGACGTAACTAATTTTATGCCGCTCTTTATTTAAAAAAAAAAAAATTTTTTAAATTTTTAAAATTACAACTGGCCAAATTGGACTGGAAAGCGAAATAACTTGTTAGGGGTTAACATCCAGCGATGGATCCCGCTGAAAAATTAGTCTAGATCAAACAGTCGACTACGTTTTAACATACGAACATCTAGACTAGTGTCAAGTAGTTTGATAATACGTTTGTGTGATATTGCTTTACAGCACGTTTGATCTCGTCTTTCACATATGGGAATCTCCTCGATAACAATCAAATATGTGATAATTACAACATCGTTGTCCATTAATTTAGTTGTAAACATCAGAATAAGTTTTTGTATATTCGAGTCTTATCCCGGAGAATTTCTTCCATTTTCATTCTCTTAACATTTCATATATTTGTTATAAATTAAGTATACATATATGCAAGTAATAAATGTACTCAGCTAGTGGGAATATTTTTTTGAACACAGTTGTTTAACGGGAAAAAAAAATGCCAATAATAATGCGAGAAAAATAGAAAAAGAAATAAAAACTGCAAACTATATAACAAAGTTTTAACTTATCAAGCTTGTAAAGTACAAAAATTTTATATGTTTCAATAACTCTCGTTCGACCTAATTATTTTACATAAATTATTTTAATTTTCTATAATTATGACTGGTACATATAGGGTGCGGCATAAAAACCGACCATACTTTAAAAAATTCTAGCGCGCTCCCTATACAACTTAGACAAACCAGCTCGGTGGCATTTAAAAGAGGAAGAACAGGAGATTTTTTTCATATATTTATTTATTTCGATAACTTTTTACTCTTAAAAATAACATCGTTTAAATGACGACCGCGATTTTCAATACATTCGCGGAGACTCAATACAAAATTTTCATACACTTTTCGTAACATTGTAACTGGAATTGCAGCAGAATGTCGTTGAATTTCAGCCTTTAACTCCTCCAAGTCTCGAGGTTGGTTTTCATAAACTTTTGACTTCAAATAACCCCATAGAAAAAAATCATAGACAGAGAGATCAGGCGAGCGCGACGGCCAGACAATTTCAGCATTTCTGGAAATTAATTGGCTACCAAATATTGAATGCAAACATCGCATAGTTTGTCCAGCTGTATGACATGTTGTTCCGTCTTGTTGGAACCACGTACGTGATAGTCGCCTTCTCCGTGCCAGTTCGGGCCGCACAAACTCGTTTAACAACTGCTGATAGCATTCTCCATTGACGGTTCCATCAAAGAAATAAGGTCCGACCACGGCCCAAGCCGCTACTCCCATCCACGGCGTTACCTTCGGTGACTGTAAGGGTTTTTCATGAATAATGCGAGGATTTTCATCACACCAATACCGTAGATTTTGTTTATTTACGTCTCCATTTAAGTAAAAATGAGCCTCGTCTGTAATTAAAAAATTCCGTCTAGAGGAATTTCGTTTGATTCAATTTTCGCTAACATCACTTCTGCAAATACGATTCTGGCGGCATAATCGGCTGGTAAGAGTTGTTGTGTATACAAAATCTTGTAGGGATGAAAATTTAAATCTTCATGAAGTATTCTTCTTACCGTGCGATCCGACAAGTTGAGATTTTTTGCATGCATACGGGCGGAACGACTCGGACTACTCTGAATTGCTGCGCGCACTCTTGCCACCACTGGAGATACTCTAACCAACTTCGGACGACCGGTAGGTTTTTTTTACACACCAAAGTTTGTAACCCACGTCTGTAACGTTTTAACTGCAAAAATCGGTTGCGAACTTTTAATTTTAAATTTTTTCCGAAAGTCGCGAACTGTAAGCGCATAGGAATCGTTATAGCGAAAAAACTGCTCAACAGCATATGCGCGCTGTTCCGGAGACCAGTCATCCATGATGGTTTGTTTAGTACTACAGAAATCTCCTGTCCTTCCTCTCTCTAATGCCGCACAGCTTGTTTCTCTACGTTGACTATAGAGTGCGCTAGAATTTTTTAAAATATGGTCAGTTTTTATGCCGCACCCTGTATAAATTATATTTTTACAATCGAAATTAGGCAAATTCGTGTAATTTATCGAGAATGTTACGTCTGACACAGGTGAGTTTTGGTGTACTCTGTCAATTATACTGCAATCTTTTAAATATTTTGGTATTCATATGTTAATATTAACCGAAAGTTATATAATTTTATTAAACGATATTAACATTATAGCTGTAAAATACTAGCAATATAATACAATTATTAATAGAATTTTAAATTCGGAAGCACGAAACTATATACGAATTGAAGCGAAATAAACCGTACGAATTTATTTAATTACATCAGCCATAAATATATAGTCACCAATAATGTTTCAAACTAAAAACAATTTTAAAACATGTTTTGTATAATTGTTCGAGCCTGCAACTCATTTTTTTGGAATGTTAGACTATACCCGTAAAGTGTTCTATGTGGTTCCAAATTTATTTCGGAATATGAGAAATGTTATTCGTAGTTAATAGATTAAAAATTAAATTACTTTATTCCGTTAATAACAATGGTTTAAACTAAAAATAGTTTTTTTTTTAAAAACATGTCCGTATAATTGTTTGACTCTGCAACTCAATTTTTCATCAATTTGAATATTAGATTACCTGTAAATTTTTATAGTTCCCAATTTCTTTTGGAACACGGGAAACGTTATTTATAGTTAAATTAAAAATTAAAAATACCTCTTTATGTCCGCCTCGTCATCGTGATTATATATTATGTTTAATTCGCATAAATTTTAAATCATGAATACCATATTCATTGGTAAGAAAATCGCGTTATTTGTTAAATTAATTTTATAAATATGTAATAGAAAAATTCGTACACACTATTCATTTTATAGACAATTCGGAATGTAAACATAAAAAAAAAAAAAAAAAAAAGGTGTTAAAATCAATAAAATTTGTCCCCTTTATGAAATATCAAACAGTTTTTCGACTGTTACCTTGCCCGAGTCAGAGACGGGGAAGATTTTTTTCGTCATTATACCTTGCCCGAGTCCTGCTCGGTTTTATGGTTTTAATTTTATGGATTGTTTGTTTTTCATTTTACTCATTCATAAACACTGTGGAATATAATATACAGTAGTTATAACATAATTTATTTGATGTAGCGCTCTCTGTTGACAGTTTGTGAAGTCTAAGATGATGTATGCGAACATTTCTTCAACCATATCGAGTTTGTTTACTTTTATACTTTTCAGACTGATTAGAAACTTGTTTCTTGTGCCGAATTTTCTGTTACATAGTTTTTTGTATAAAAAAAATGTCTCTTAATAATATATTAAATGATAGTGACATTGTGGATATATTGCATGAAATTATTGATGATTCTGGTTCAGAGGGAGAACTGGACTATTTGGAAAATGATTCAGATGAAGATCCAGATTATACTCCTCCTGTTGAAGGTTAGTGAATTTCGTTTTAGTAATAAATAATAAAATGCAGATTAGAAAAAAATTGAGATTATATAGTTTTATGTAATATGTGCGAACAATTACAATTTTCTGCAGAACTCTGTTTTTATTCATTTCAGACTCCAATAATGACTCTACGATACTTGATGTCGAAATGATAGGTAATAAAGCAAAAAAAAATGAAATTACTATCCAGTTTAATTTCAGAATCAAATTGGTGTGGTAATGATACCATTATTGATTTGCCGGTCTTTGAAGAACAACCGTGTGTAACTGCGCCATTAGATAGTACTTCTAGTGCATTAGATTGTTTTCCAGTATTTTTTCCAGATTCTATTTAAAAATTAGTGAAAGATGAAACAAACAGGTATGCTAATTCGATACAAGATAAATTGAAGCGGTCTAACAAGTTAAAATCGAATAGTCAGTGGAGTAAATTGGTTCCTGTAAAGTTGGACGAGATTTACATTTTTTTTTCAATAATAATACATATGTGTGTAGTAAAGAAATCGAAATTATCAGATTATTGGTCAACAAGAAAATTCATTTCTACACCTTATCCATCGTCAGTTATGAACAGAAAGCGTTTTCAGTACATATTTTCTAATTTACATCTAAATGATAATAGAAAATATATAAATAAAAACATTACTGGTCATGATCCGTTACATAAAATCCGGCCATATTTTGATTTTCTAAATAAGACTTGCACAGAGTCTCTTATACCATCAAATAAAATTACAGTGGATGAAGGTATTTGTGCATTCAGGGCCCTAGTTCATTTCCGAGTGTTTATAAAGAACAAGCCAGACAAATATGGAATAAAATTATTTTTAGCATGTGAAGCAGATACCAAAGCAAATTATTGTTAGACCTAAATGTAAGCACACATGCACTCTCACACACACACGCGCACATATATATTTATATGTATGTATAACATTTATAATTATTATAAATAATTGTTTCTCATTAGAACTATAATAAAATTTGTTACATGATTGAAATAACTTATATATATAATGATTTGCAGTATGTTCTATAGAGAAGCCCGAGTTAGAGTCGGGCATGTCATAAATCATCCCCGAGTCTAGTTCGGGGTAGACTTTACATGGGTTTTAATTGGTTCGCCCGAGTACGACCCGGCCCGAGTTCACCGGTATAAAAATAAAATAAATCTATAGTTTTCTGATAAAACAAAAACATCATTTTTTGGCATCTATATTAATTAGTGTTAACTTAAATAAAATAAGGATATTTATATATATTTTCGAAGATAAAAATCCTCCTCTTTCTGGTGGTAGCATTATAATTACATTAAAATAATAATTCATTGAATTACAAGTCCGCAAAAAAAGCTTGAAATGCCGGGTATTTTGAGGAATGATTTTGCAAAAATCCTGGGTATCGAAAGTGTTAAGCCATTATATCGAGCGAATATAAAAAAAAATAAATCAAAAATTTATACAAATTTATAAAATATATAAAATTATATTGCTGATTGTTGTTTGAATTTTCACTAGCAGATTGTTTAAAAACATGTGATAATTTTTTGACTGTTCTCAGGGCGCTTTGTTTTTACGCTTCTGCAAATATAACTCAAAATGTAGTAATTTTCACGGATTATATGTCGTCTAAGGTTCATACGTTCTATTCGCACACAAATTAACCTCTTGGCCATTCCGTACCCATCCTTGCGATGGAGATCAGATCGCTAATGAAAACCACCTATTTTTCAGCTGCAGTTATTACGAAATGTATCAATTAAAATTCCTGTCACGTATTGTAAGTAAAGGAATCCCTTCCCCAACTAATCTCAGATGCTTGCTTAACAGAACAATAGCGTATACATGATCATATTTGATTATATATCAGCTTTTTCATAAGACATATCATCCGTGTATTATAGGCCTGGGAAAAAAAAAAAAAGGAAAAGAAAAAAGCTGTGTATCTAAATTTTTTACATTTTATAAATTTATAGATATTTCTATAATTTTTTAAAATATTCACTCGATAATGGCTTAACATCCGAAAAGCTTTGCGTTTAAAGAAACATTTTTAGTGATTTTAACTCATTTTTTGTCGTTTGTTTTTTAAAAAATCACTACATTCCAAACTTTTCAAATTCAGAACGTATCTCTGAGATATTTGTTTATAATTACTTGGGAATAACAACTAACTGACCGAATCAACGGTTTTGAGCATATATTCGAAATGCCGAACCGATCAAACCTAATATATCCGGTTTGTACCCGTTCAGTTGGTTCTAGGTAAATTAGTATAAAAATCTAAATTCAGTTAAACAAACGTATACATTTGTTTCGCCTAAACAGAGATGTAAGGAGAAATCCGTATAATTGACTATTCTGCGCCATCCTACGTTTGTTACGGTAAAACAACGTGTTCCGGTAGTTTATCAAATCGTCAAAAGAGAGCGCGTACGTTGAGATATGATATCCGTATGATAGAAATTCATTTTAACATTACGAAATACATCGATAAAAGAAGCACTTTAACTCTTGCGTTAATAAATGATCTATATCGTACACAGTCGTTTTTTCCTATAGGTTGCTATGCTTTTTAGGATATCTCGGTGAATGCTAGGTTTTAATAAGTGCCGTTAAGCCTAATTTTTATCGATTCCGCAGTTGTTCTTGCTATCCATCGTCTGATTGAACAACAACAGATCGGTGAGATAATATGTTTTTATTTAGTTTTATTATACGTTGTAAATATATTTTTAACTGAAATAACGCATACGTAATATTGCGATGTTAAAATTTGAATTGGTCATTTCGTTAAATCGAATTTGATTAATCATATCCGCCTTTAAACGTCACAACTCGTTGCAGCATTAGACAAAATTAAAAATAAATTAGACTCTATCGAAAGTCTAGCAAATATTTCGCATAATAAAAAAAAAAAACTAAAGAAGAAATTTCAAAGTTAAACAACAGTTTGAACTCATTAAAAATCCAAATGAAGGCTCGCTAAATGAGCATTCTTCCTTATCAAACGAGATTGTTAACCTAAAACGGGAAAAAGTAATTTTAAAAAATGCATCAACAAGTGCAAATCGTATTGATCATACCTCGAGGAACACTAACGCTGCACCAACAGCAACAAACAAAAATAATACAATTACTGGTTTGATAGTACCACGGTATGTGCAAATATAGTTAGTCACAGGGATATGCGAATGTAGTTACGCATACCACCAATATATGTTCGTAATTTTCCAAATATCAGTGTTTTGATAAAAATTTTCTGTGGCGATACAAGTAATGAGGTGTCAGTTCAAAATATTGTCAACGGAGATGTTCAAATAAACTGTGTGAACCCTGATTCGTACAGAAATACTATTGAAAAGCTGAAAGTGGTAAGTCATGAACTATAGGGGGTGGAATATCATTCTTACCAATGTAAAGACGTAAACCATATAGAGTTATTATTCGAGATCACACCACTGTAGCTGACGATATTAAAACTGCACTGTATAAAGTTGGACACATTGCACAAGATGTATCCAATATAACCATAATACGAAAAGTTTCAAAACAAAATTCATCAGATAGCAATGTAGTCAATTTCGAAATTAAGAAAATCCCATTACCTCTGTTTTACGTGTATTAGGAAACCAAAGTAAATAATAAGGATATCTTCAATTTATCACATTTTCTTCACTCTAAGGTAACAGTTGAAGCATGTCGCAAGAAGAATGATATTCCGTAATGGAAACGCTGCCAGGCTTTTGATCATACAGCTAAATATTGTGCTAGACAGCCCAAGTGTGTTAAATGCAGCGGAAATCATTTAACTGTGAATTGTATGAATGACAAGTCAGATTCTTGCAAATGTGTTAACTGTGAAGGTAATCACACAGCAAGTTGGAAGGGCTGCCCAATATATAAAGAAAAATTATCGTATATAACTAAAAAACCGCAACAGTACAACGTATCCAACAGACGGTAGAAACAGTACCATCATCATTACCTGCTCCAGTAACTGATGATAATCAAGTACCACATCTCTTCCCGATACGGGTTTAATAATCCCCTTTGGTGATAAATCAAAGCGCAAGCGTGGCTGTAATACCCATAACAATAAAAATGATAATTCGGCAGCGGCGTCCACTAGTCAGTTTCAATATATTTCGAAATTACTCCAATCAGTGAATGCAATAATTTCGCGCTTGGAAAGTAGAATTAACTAGCAGAAGCAACATCAGTCTGGGAATCCGCAATTGGAATGCCGATGGACTCGTTAAAATGAACTTAAAGTTTATTTCAATTACAATAATATCGATATTGCACTGATATCGGAAACACAACTTAAATATGGTGACAAAGTTACATAATTATACGTTGTACCACATAGCATATCCCGACGGTGGTGATTGGCGCGGTTCAGGAATTATTATTCGAAATAATATCAAACATTATCAAGGTGCCTCAATTCAACAGAATAATATGCAGGTGACTATTGTAACTGTGTTCCGTAATAGCTGTGAAATTAGCTTGGCTGCTGCCTATTTTTCGCCACGTAAACCCGGTCTAAAAATTGCGACAGAAGATTGTATTAAGTTGTTTCGGCAGCTTGGAAAAAGATTTATCTTAGACGGAAATTATAGCGCGAAACATACATTCTGGGGATCGAGAGAAATTTAACTCTTGGAAGGAACCTGTTGAAGGCAATTAATGGCTACAGGTTGTTTTAGTTTGTCCGGTGCATGTTCCACTTACTGACCGTCTAATCCTGAGTATATTTCTGATTTGCTTGATTTTTAAATTTGCAAAGACATCGCATCAAATTATTTAGAAGTAACTAATCATACTGATTTATCTTCAGATCATATTCCAGTGTGGCTCACTTTGAGCGATGCTGTGATTAAAAACAGGCAAAAGCTGCATTAACGAATAAGCTTACAAATTGGGACTGTTTCCGTAAAAATATTGATACTAATATTAATCTTAAAGTAAAACTTAAAACATTCTTTGGATTTGGAAACTCAATGCCAACAGTTCCTTGACGCTGTTCTAGGAGCAGCTGTGATTGCTACTCCCACAGCTAAAAATTGTATACGCCAAAGAATATGTTATCCTGCTGTAATTAGGCAACTTTTAAAAGATAGACGTATTGCGAGGCGAATTCGAACTCCCATAATCCTGCTGATAGAAATGTATTCAATCGTTTTAGCAATAAGCTAAATAGAATCATCAAAAACATCATGCAAAAATTAATGGAAGATACCTTGAAAATCTCAGTGTAGAAGCCGACAAAGATTATTCTTTGTGATAAGCAACTCGTCCACTCTAGAAACTAGTTAAATGTATTCTTCCTCTTAAGGATAAGTCTGGGAACTAGATAAGAAAAGAAGATGAGAAAGCTGAGGTATTTGCTGGGTACCTCTCAGAAACATTTATGCTACATAATATTCAGAGTAATATTACACCTCAAATATCATTGCTACCTGAGCTACAGGTTAAGTTATGTTCACCTTATTGAAGTATCAATACAAATTGATACAAATCTTCAGGTACTCCATTTACAAGACTTACGTTGTTAGATATTATATTACCAACTTTTACCACAAAATTTTGATGATTCAAAAAGTTGTTAATGAGTACAGTTTCTCGAATTTTCTAGTTGTGTAGTTATCGTATGTTTCCAGATAGTATCGAATGCTTTTTGAATATCGAAAAATATTGACAAAAGATGTTCGCATTTTTCGAAAGCATTTAGAAGTGAGTTCTGCAATTAGAGTAACTGATCATTAGTTGAACGGGTAGGCACAACACCACATGGAATTTTGGAGAATAGTGAATGTAAATGAAGTATCAATTGTAGTCTATTATTAATTATATTCTCTCTAACTTTACACAAGACCGATGTCGAGGAAATTGGTCTATAACTGTCCATTAATAATTGTTTTAGTAAGTGCATAACTACAGCAGTGCGCCAGAAGGATGGAAGGAACCTGTCATCCACATATCATTAAACAGTTTTATGAGTATAACTTATTCAGGAAGTTTTTTTTTAACACGTTAATGTGAAAGCGATCAAGTCCTACGGCTGTTGAGCGTGTTTTACTTATTGCATCTTGCAGTTCATTGATTGTAATTTCCTCATTGTAGGGTTCTTTTATTTTATCTTCAATATTTAGATCGATGTGTTTAACGTGTACATATTTATTAGAAGCTGAGGAGAATTGTTGCGCGAGCAACTCCGATATTTTCGTGATATTAGAGAGTAATGCGTTATTTTTAGTGACGATTGTTGATGGGAGCTGATGTGTTTTATTGGCCTCAAGGGATCTAATTTTATTCCAGACTTTTGTGGGTGAGATATTAGCAGTAATTGTAAATGTAAAGTTACACCAGGATTTCCTTTTAGCTTGTTTAAATGTAAAGGCAGCTTTAGCTCTCATTTTCCTGAAGGTAATAAAATGTTCATTGCTAGGATTTCCCTTTAACATCTCAATGCCAGTGTGCATTCGTGTACTGATTTATGCTGATGATACTTAACTAAGGAATGTGATGTCTGTTATCTTAACTAAGTTTGTTGCAAAATGTTCGATATTGACTTCACTATAATTGCAACTTTCATTAAAGAGTGACTTACAGGATTGATTATATTTGTTCCAATCAGTTTGTTAATAATTGATACCGAAGTATATTCAGAGTATCGCTTAGTAGAAGCTTGTCGAAGAATCTTTGACATTGTTGAATGTGCGCTTATTAAAAAAATGGAATATCAAGATTTTTGTGAAGAGTTTCGAAACATATCAAGGAGCCACGACCATATAAATTTTATATTACTCATTTTGTTTTCTATTGTTTACTATTTCCACTGTCAGATTATTATATACTTGATTACTAAAAATAGTTGAAATCACTAAATGTATTTAATTATGCGAAGCTTTTCGGCATTTACGCCATTGTCAAGCTATATACAATTAAAATTAATTATATAAAATCATAAAATATTAATTTAAAACTAAGTTTACAATTTTACACAAAAATGAATTATAAATACTTAAAACTATCTGACAATGACAGTGGTAAACAACACCATCAATTATCAGTAATATAAAATTTACAGAACAGTAGCTAGAAAATAATTATTTTATAAAAATATGTATTCGAACAATGAAAAATATATATTTATGTAATTAAAAAAATCAATAGTTAGGAATAATATTTTTATAATATACTTTTTAAAATTAATTCTTCGTCAAACTTTACCATTGAATTTAATAAATTATTTTTATTCCTTTCTTTTATTATTTCCATTTTTTCAAGTAGTTTTCTTTTTTTAAAATGTTTTTCTGTATGTAAAATTTTATAATTTTGATTAATATTATTTATTTTGTGTTTTAATTCTATACAATGTTTTCCAAATAATGATTTTTCATCATTATTTGTATATGAGTTTAAATGTTCTTTAAATCTTGTTATGAATTGTCTGCCTGTTTCTCCTATGTATTCTTTTTCACATTGGTTACAATTTAATTTATAGACTCCTGAATTTTTTAATATATTTTTATCTTCTATTTTGTTATTATTTATTGATTTTAATAATGTATTATTATTTCTTATTGCTAAATCGATGTTGTGTTTGTTAAATATTTTAATTATTTTATATGTATGACTGCCTACATAATTTATTGAACCTAAATACTTCTTTTTATCTTTTTCTATATTTATATTGACTTTAGTTTTATTCCATATTTGATCAACTATATTAGGGTTATATTTGTTTCTTATTGCTATTTGTTTTATAATGTTTTTTCCTTATTCAATTTATCCTTGTCTGTTAAAATTGATTTTGCTCTATTGATAAGACTTCTTAAACTAAGATTATTATATAACTGAATGTTTTTTGGTTTTTGTGTGATATATCTATTATTTCGTTACGTTTGAATTTATTTTTGTTCTTTCATTTTTTTTTTTATAAATTTTATACATTTTCATTTTTTTTTTTTTTTTTTTATGTCCGTTTGATAATGGTTTCATAGTCCAAAAGATTTATTGGTCTTTTCGTACACGAAATATTTAGCAATTTTAACTACTTTTTTTTTGTCGTTTATTTTTAGAAACCACTACATTCCACGCTATTCAAAATAGTTGCTACGTCCGAAAAATTTGAATTAGTACAGACCGACAACTGAATATTTCAACGTCGTTCATGAAAAGAGTGAAGCGTACAACAAATATTAACGAAAAGGAACTTGTAAACGCTAAGGATAATCGTCTTATACGCAGGTATGTAGAATAAATTACGATTACCTTTAGAACAGTTTGCTACTGCAATATCCAAAATAAACTTTTCTCTTCCCTTATCTTTTCTCTTTTTTCCTTTTTCTTTTCATTTTTTTACATTTCTTTTTTTTTTGTAAATTTTATTATTTATATATACATTTTTTGTTACTTATAAATAAAATAATACAATGAATAATTTTTCCTTAAAAAAATAAAATACAAAAAAAAATACATCGAACACATTCACCAGCTTCACACCTATTAAACACACTAGAAAAACTACACGCATTTACATGCCTCACACTCATTAAAGCATATATCATTCACGATCACACAATCTTAGTCGAAATAAACGGACGAATAATCTTTAACAAATTAATAAATACAATATAAACCTTAATGTATATACTACATGTACATTTTTTTTTTTTTTACTTTGTTCCCCAATCCGGATTTACCCGGTGGGGCTAGTTTATTGCTTAAAATCTAGGTGTCATTATAAAGGACAGTGGACTAGTGTGCTTAAAGCTAAATAATTATAGAAGTGCATATAAGTAGTATGTAGCTGAAAAGTAAATAAAAGCATGTGTATAATAGTCCCCTGTTTGTGTACTAACTAAGGGCAGTGATGGAATGAAAAACATAGTCCCATCGACTTGTGCATAAATAAGGGAGCCAAGTGCATAGTAGTAATAAATAATAAAAATAAATACGTAATATAGAATAAAAAATTACAACTTCAGGAATAGCAAAGTATATCTTGTCGATAACGAAAGACACAATTTCAAAAATAAAAATCTTAGAATATTAAAAAAAAAAAAATTAAACTTGAGAAAAGTACATCTTTATAAGAAAAAATCTTTGGTAAAATAATAATAATAATAAAAAAATAAAATTATTTCTCTGCGAGATAAGTCTATCGAATATAAATACATCGTTAAAAGAAAAACATACCTCATTATGGTCTAGATTAAAATATTTTAAATTTAAAGCAGTTATGAACATCATTACATATTTGAACATATTAATAATACAGTCAGGTAAATTAGAAATTAATTATAAGTAAGGGGACCATGCCACCAGAAGCTAAGGGAGTATTGGATTCACGTTTGAATTTAGCTAATTATCCTTGATTAATTTGTAATTGTAAATTTGAAACGCATGGCTTTCTCTGCAAATTCAAGGAAGGCTACATGATTCCTTCTGTTCAAGATAGTTGAGTTTTTATATTTGTCAATACTGAAAGTATCACGCAGTGAAGAGAAGGCAGGACAAAGATAAAATGATGAGTATCATCAACAGCATCCTTAGAACACACGATGCACCTGTCAGCAGTGGCCAGCTTAAACCTGAACAAATAGGCTTGAAACCTACCATGCCCAGAGAGCACCTGCGAGTTGTAAAAGTTAATTCGCATATTTTTGATTTTTAATCTTTGAAAGACATACGGCAGTTGTTTTCCTACCAGTAGAATCTGTATCCCACCTTCTCTACCAGATATCAATAATCAAGATATTGACATATTTCTTAAAAATTTTATTAGGAATATGTGTTGTGATGGTGTTGGCAAAATTGTTATCTAACAACCCTAATGACCCCATATGTGTAACTGCACCGACAAGCCTGACTTACCATCGCTCTGCCAATTAAATATAAATCCAATGGCAGAACGCCACTAATGACACAAGCTGCCGATGTAGGTGCTGTTTTTTAAAGAGATGCAATTCTAAGGAGAAATTTCCTTTGTTGTTTGTTAACTCTCTTGAATAATCTGCGACTGACATAGACAGCAGCCGCATAACCATACAAAGCCTGAATGAAACCCTTATACAGTATGAGCCGCTCCTTATAAGCCAATTCCCATGCATTGGGCTGGATTCTAGCAAGTGTAGAGAAGAGATTTTCACACTTTTGTGTTATCATATTGTAATGTGGAATAAATGTCAGGTTTTCATCAATGATAACTCTTAGATACTTAAGAGTAGTTGTGTGTAATATTAATCCCAAACACCCACCACATAATAATAATCTTGAACCATTGGAATAGACGAAACTCCTGTTCTCATCGCAAAATATGTTCGGGAAGCAATTTATTAAAGAAATATCTGTTATCAAAGTATATGTATCCATACCGGGAAATATGTTCAAAAGAGAATTATACAAGCGGAAAGCTTTTGTTCGTGCACGCGGCTCATTAAAACAAAAAAACGATTCGATCGTCTATTTGGTCTATAATGTAGGAGAAGGTTGATGTTAAATACTCACTGTTAACTCTACCGTTACATACATCATAAAGAAACTTTAATTTAACTATTTTCCTTCTGTAGTGTAAAGACCTCACATCCATTATATTTCTTAATATATCGTAACTCATATATTTAGGGAAAATACCTCATAATCGGTAATATAGATATTTTAAAAATTTACACTGAACTTTGTCAATTAACCTAATGTATTTATTAGAATACGGATCCCAAACAATTGAACATTATTCTATAGGGCTACGCACTAGTGCATTATAAAGCGACCGCATCGTCCATTGATCTCTAAACACATATGAATTTCTTATAATAAAACCTAGTATTTTATAAGAGCGATTAACAACATCGCTCACATGTATTGAAAATTTTAAGTTGTTATCAATATTAACTCCGAGATCCCGCACCGCAGATTTTTTAATTATCTGTTTATCATTCATCGTGTAAGTCGAGTACCACAGAAACTCATGTGAACGCATTTATCTTGAAAGGTAAATGATTTTCTTTGCTCCACAGGACCAGCTTAGATCTGTTTGTAAAGAGTCACAGTCAGCTAGTGAAGATATAGGAGCATAAATTTTGAGATCATCAGCAAATAAAAGAAATTTTGAACAAAGGTTCTTTCCAATATCATTGATAAAAATTAGAAATGGAAGGGAACCGAAATTCGAACCTCGTGGAGAAGTAGGTGAATATGTATTAGAATGTGGTAGCCATTATACACAACATAGCTCTTAAAATCAGTGTAAATACTATCAACTTGTAAACCACAATCCATGAATCTAGAAATCCGATCAGTGTATGTAACTAGATTTGTCACAGTGGACGTGTGCTTCATAAATCCGTGTTGTTCAGGCATACTTTTAGTTACTAAATAACTGTTCAACCTAACGTATATTATCTTCTTCTTCTTTTGTCCAATTGTTCTCAGTCGTTGGTAGCAACTATGGCGACATTTTCTTGATATAATTTTCCGTCTCTGTCCTTATGAAACAATTACCTTCATCGACGACCATTTTCGGATATTATCCAGCCAAGCAATCGTTCTTCTGCCTACTCTTCTTTTTCCTGTTACTTTTCCCATGATTATGAGGCAATTTCGGACCTCTTAATATGTGTCTACGCTATTTTCCTTCGTTTGATCGTGTTTAACAATTCTTTATCTTTTTTCAATATGTCCGATACTTCGTTATTCTTCTTCTTTGCTGTCCACGATATGCGACGACGGTAACACCACCATTTCGAAGGCTTCTATAGTTTTGATTATTTTAGCCTTCAGCGTCCATGTTTCGCAGCCGTACAGAAACACTGAGACCATACGTAGCATTTTAAAACTCTGGGTCTTAATTCAAGAGATATTCCAAGCGATATTAGTGTTTTTTTCATTTAATTTAGTTTCTTCATTTGATTCTCCGGCTTTGTTTAGCCACGCACCGAGGTGTTCGTACTTGTTCACTACTTCCAATTCACCATTAATTAGTATTATCTTTGGTTTACTTTGATCTGCTGTCACCGTTACTTTGGTTTTTCTTGGTATTAATTTTAATGCCATATTTATCACTTTCTAATAATTTCAATAAAATTCCCAAAACGTTCGCATTTTCTGCTAATATTACCGTGTCATCTGCTACATTATTAATGATTTCACCTCCAATTTTGACACCTTCAAATATGTTTGTTAACGCTTCTCCGAATATGATGTCCGCGTATACATTAAACAATGTCGGCGATAAAATACAGCCCTGTCTCACGCCGCGCTCAATTTTGATGTTATCGGTCGTTTCGCCGTTATTTAGTATTACTGTTGCCATCTGTTGCAAATATAGGTTCTTTAATTAATATTCTATCAGCAGTATCCAATCCAATTTCTTGTTATATATTAATTAATTCGACATGTCGTACTTTGTCGAAGGCTTTTTCAAAGTCTATAAAACACGTATCAAATTCTTTTAACTTTCGAATTAATATATTCATGCAGAATAGATTCTAATAATTTAGCATACAGAGTATAGATATAGGTCGATAATTGGCGATTAGCTGACGATCACCCGATTTATATACCGGTATTATTTTAGATGTTTTAAGGAGAATTAGGTCAAATGCCCTGTTTTAATATTAGATTAAACGGATACGCCAAAGGATTTTCTAATAGATCCGAATACAATTTAAATGTAAGCGACGAAAAAGTTATCAGGACAAATACAAAAAATTTAGGCTTCAAGTTCTTGACGGCTTCGTCATATTCACAAGAAGAAATAGAGTTGAGTTTAAGAATACTAGCTCCAGTTTCAGTGTAACCAGTATCTAATATGTGTTCATACGACTGAAACGAAATAATCAGCAAAAGATTTACATAGTTCGAACTAAAGGAGTAAATAGTTCGTCCTCTATGACAACACTACTAGAAAATATAAAATTAACTTGACCAGATTGTGAATAAAATCAAATCTGTATATACAAAAAAGAAAAAAGTGTGACACTATAAAATGTAGATTTACTTTTGTAACTAAGCAACCGTGTTCGATTGTACTGTTTCATACCCTTCGATTCGTTTATCACCATCAAACCTTTCCCCGATCAACTAATATCGGTTTGGTTTTATTCTTATTGTAAAAGAGGCGAGAATCGAAATATCGCGAGTAGAATTAAAATTAGAAAAATTTGCGACACATCCATCACGAATGCAGCGAAAAAGAAATTAGCGCAGTGTTTTGTACTGTGTTCTCATAGGCCGAATTTGGACGCAGAAAGTTAAACAAAGTATCGATAGTTTCGAAATGTGGGTTTTTGTAGTCTGGCATGATACCTTGGACAGCGAAGAAAACAAAATTCTATATTATGTAGGCGCGATATTAAAGCAGACCGTTCGAAGGTATTCTATCGAGAATATTACGATTTTTCGACTGTATTATGCGGAGCGTATAGCGTAGCGATTAATAATTTCGGCACAAGTTCAAGGAAATTATCCAGGTGGCAGTGTAACCTGTAAGTGGACGATGAAAAAGTACTAGGACAGTTCTTAGTGAAATGCCAAACGGCAAAATACGGTTCGACTACAATGATGGTAAAAAATACGCGGCTCTTAATCACCGCAAAAAATCGCGTTACTAATTCTTTTTGAAACTTCCTTTCCACTGTCCCTTCCCCGTAAACGTCGATCGATTTGAAAACTCGGATTACTGAAGAAATTTCAAAAATTCAGCCACCTACGCTCGAAAAAGTACTCGAAAATGGTGTAAAAACAACGAGTGAACGTATTGTTGCAAATGGCGGTCAACAAAGCGTTAAGAGTTACGAATTTTCCCGACTTTAATTTTCCTATACGTAACGCATCGATATATACTTTAGTAAAGTTTTGGGGTTGATTTACCTTTAAAAAAAACACAAGAGTACACCAGAGGTTAACAAAATGATAATAAATATAATTCATTCCGGTGTCGTGAAAAATTCGCATCGGTTTGTTTTGAAAATATCTCGAATTTCGCAAAAAATCGATGGTGAGGAAATCGACCATTAGCGTACGTAGCAGACGTTTTTCGCAGGAGTTATTTGCTAACGGGGGACCTCGTTATTTGAAAATCGAATGACGCGTTTTTACCAAATTTTACCTTATATATATAATGTATATTTTATATATAAAATATATATTATATATATAATATAAAGCAGCGAAGATGAAATACTTATTTCGAACAATGTTTGTTTTTTTATATATATATATTTAGACTATCTGTAATTCCGGAAATGCTATTGTATTATTTTCCAGCGATATTCGTCGAGTCTCGGAAGACTAATGAATTCTATCGCTGATATTTCGTTACCCCCCCACCCAAAAATGATAATAAGCGATAGACGAAGATAATATTGCAATCGTCGGAAAATTAGGCGCGTCCTAAGGAACGACTTAAAGTGTATATTTATACGCCAATAAGAGATTATAGCGATAACAATAACTGCGACTTGAATTGGGATGTTTGTTAGTTTCGACGTGTACTGTATACGGTAGTTGTTAGTGTAAATAAAAGTTCTTTATTAATTCCACGGGCGCAGAAAGAATTTTACTTTCCATTTGCAAAACAAGATCTACTGGGAAATGCCTTTTCTTCGGCGAAGGTTCTTTAAGAAGTTTACCCTGTGGTGCGTGGAGTGTATTATATTGACATAACACTTCATACAGCTATCACGCGTTCAACGACGGTAACATTCAAACTCAACGTCGATCTATATGCCCTGATGTAATTCTTCGAACGGCCGTTCCAACACCCTACTATTATATATATATATATATATATATATATATATGTATATATATATATATATATATATATATATATATATATATATATATATATATATATATGTATAATATATGTATATATATATATATATATATGTATAATATTTTTGTAGATTGGATGAAATTCTTTTGCTGCGAGTTTAAAAGTTTTTCTTTACATTTCTAAATTGAGTCCACCACCTTTCAACTCCGGAAAAACTCTCGCTGATCTTCTATTTCGATTTTTGTAAAAACCGAGAAACTATCTCGAAAGAATGACATTCGGTTTCTTTCAGCGCTATTGCCTTTTCGAGAATTTATTCGTCAACGGACGAACATCGTACAGAAGCGCCTGCTATTGTCGTCGGAGATTAAAAAGTCGAAGACCGTCGACGTATACGCGACGAGGGTAAACAACCTTGAATCCTATAAAACGTCCCCGAGCCGATTGGAATTTTCTCCACCGCCACCGGTCGTTTATTTACTTTAGTTTTCCGAATGAGTTCGAAGTACCGTCACCTTCGGGAATAGGGAAAAGAATTTTAAATTATTTACGTACTATAGGGGGAGTTTCATTCCTCCGATACGATGTGGAAGTACAAAGTTTGAAGAATTTCAGCTTGGCCCGAATAAATTATTGAGTAATATCATCAAGGATTCGGAGGTGAAACAATTTAGAGAACTATTGCGTATAGACTCGTACATATACGTATAGAAGTTCGTTTGTTCCGATTGCTCCTTTTTTCGATAGACTTTTCTTACATTTTTTTTTTGGGGGGGATCAAAATCAAATTTCGAACAACGGGTAAAATTTAATGTTACGAAAAGTTATTTATAATTATTAAATTTAGATTGACGTATCGTTATACTAATGGGTAAAAGGACAAGAGGGAGAAATGGTATTGGATTGAGTGTTTTCTTTTCTTTCTCATTCCGCACTAAGTCAGTGGGGGAAATGTATTTGATTATTTTGTGAGTATAACGGTGCAGGGAACTAATGTACTTATACATGTAAGTGTTGTGTGGCTGAAACAAACGCAGTGTACATGTAATAAAAAAAACGAAAATTGATGTGTGTAGTAGTTCCCTGCAGTGTGTAGCTTAATATAAAGTATGGATCAGGGATGAAGAACATAGTCCCGTAGGCTATCAAGAGTGTGTGTGTATTAAATTATTTGTGACATATAATTTTAATATAGTAATAGCAAGAACAAATATATATACATACGTATATATTATATATATATATAACTGTAGTACAATCGGAAACGGGAGTTATCAAATATAATAGAAACGAAACTAAGTAATTAATTCAAGTAGATAAGCAAGGAAACCATTGGAAAGAGCGAATAGCATAACGTGCAAGGCAGCTAGGACCACAATGTTCATGAGGTTTCACGCTTGGACTAATGTTTGAGGGTTATGTGGAATGTAGATTAGTTGCTGGTCTTAAATTTCCTAAGCATTGCCGGTTCTATTAACAACGGAAGACTTTTGGAACTAGTTTTTGTTATTGTAGGTGTGAAGGTGTATGTGGTACGCTTTTGACTGTTTTGATGCTTGGGCAAGTGCCCAGGCAACTATAGTCAGCATTGAGGTACTGGATGATTCTGACACAGAGGAAGTACCTAACAACCAGGCTCCTATAACTGGTTCTAGGGACAGTATGCTAGAAATTACATTGGCAGCAGACGTGGGACAGGTTCTGTATATAGAAAAAATATTTAGGAGGAATCTTCTCTGATGTCGGGTTGCGGCATTTAAAGTTTTATTGCTGATACAGAGGGACCATGCCTGTAGACGGACTGTATGGCTCTTGTACAGGATAACCCTCTCATGATATTTAATTCCAAAGGTGTTGGGTTAAAGTTTCCTGAGTTTGTCATATGTCAAAATTTTTTTTAATGTATTTAGCATGCGGTGTAAATGAAATTTGGTGATCAATGATCGCTTCAAGATAATTCAGTTGTTTGGTATTAGAGATGAACCTGGTTTCAGTAACTTAACTTTGTGTGTTATTCCTTGTTTCACAAAAACAATGAACTGACATTTGGGAACAGAGAACGTGAGCCCAATGTTATTTATGGCGTGTTCAAGGTGCAGACATACTACCTCAAATAAGTTTACTGCTTATGTACATCAAATGAGATACATAGATCATCGGCATAAGAAACTAGTTCGAATTTGTGATTGAAGAAAGACATAAGTTCATCCTTAGAGTGGTGAATTTTGAAGCACAATATATTCCAGAGTGCAGCACAGAGCCTCGGGGAACGCCACACTCTAGTCTCCTGCTAGCAAAGAATTCGTTCATATCAAGGGTTGCGTGTCAATTTTCAAAGGATCGTGTTAACGATAAATGGATTAATTTTGGTAGGTATTGAGCATTTCAATAATGGCAGAGTACCTGCAGTTGTCAAAAACTCCCTTGATGTCAAAGGAGACGACTACAGCGGCATGACCAGCATTTTCTTCAATCTTGATACCAGAGATCAGCTTGAAGAGGGCTCCCTCGGCAGAAAACCCCTCTTAAAGACGAACTGGTTTTGATAAAATATATTTCGTTTATCAGCTTCTTTTATTAGCATTTCGCTAATTGCTGTTTCGTATACATTGCCAATAGGGGGGGGTTGTATGGTAATGGGACGGTAGACTGAAAGAGATGTAGGGTCTTTTCCTTTGGGAAGTAGCTTCATTTTAAACACTTTCCAGCAGTTGGGAAATAGTTGTAAATACAGGCACTTGTTGATCATGTTGTGCGTAGTCAATGTACTTGACAATTTTGTCATTATTTTTTTCTTAGAATGGTGCGTTCTTTATTATTGAGTTTAAGAACCATGTTTCTGATGTTCACTTCATCTGTAGAGAGAGCATTAGCGCACAAAGTTGCGCGGATAGGGAGGCGGCCGTCAGAAACCGTGTGGAAAAAGTTATTTAGGAGTGGACTGCACTTTGTTTCTAGTGAGAATGGTGTTATTGTCGTTTATGTCAGGAATGGTGAATTGTTTGCGTTTGTTGAAGATATGTTTGTAAGGACGTCCCTAAGCTGTGCTGTTTTGGATCAGTTGTTTCCAAGCCAGTAATTTAGATTTAGTAATAAGTATTTTAAATTCTTTATTTAAGTCTGCAAGGGTGACATAACGTATTTTCTCTTAGTTGCTACAGGTTATGGCTCCTCCAGTCGACAGGAGGGACAGAGACCCTGACCAATGACATTTATGCAAAAGTATGGTAGTACTAGTAGTAGTAGTAGTAGTTCCCAGCTCCACTCTGGGAACACCTGATTCTGAAGCCTGTATTAAAATTTTTACATAATATGTTTTTTTCTCACGTCAGTTAGACTCCAAATCCGGAATTTCATAAAAAAAAATCGAAAACATAAGTTCTGTGCCCTGGGGGTTAATCCAGAACAGTAGTTACATGTAAATCACGGTGTATGCAAATATACTCGTAAAAATTTGTTGCGTGTACGTTTCTCTTGCGGATGCGCACAGCTTTGTTTTATTTCGTTCAACTGTTCGCTGCACGACGGATGTACGTGCGACGTAGATTTGTGAACGAAAACATTTTTGAGTCATCGCCACATAAGGTTAAGCGTAGCGGGCAATGGCTTTTCTTTGTGACGAAATCGTTAGTTTATTGAATAAGAAACGTTTCATTGTGCTTACTGTATACGTTCGATTTCATATATTTTTATGTTTTACTTCTTCCTTTCGCCCCGAGGCACAGTTAATTTTTATTTTTTTAAGATATATATATGCAATAAAAACACACACACGCTACATAAAAACAGATAGATCTGCACGCTTAATATAAAACTAGAATACATAATAATTTATTTAAGCCAAATCAATCATTTATTAATCAGTCCGTAGTTTAAATAATAATTCTAGGTAGGCATTAAATATCCGAACAGCAAATTTCGCTTATTTATCGTATTTTCGAATTTGTAAACACGCGTGTGCTGTTCACTGGGCGATGATCCGTGCAGATGTGTACAAAAATCGAATGAAATTACGAGAATGTTCGTAAGCGTCGAAAGTCCGACTAAAAGCTCTCATATCGGATAAAGTCCGTGCAAGTTTTCTAAAGTAAGCTTAAACGTGTTACGTAACGATTACTTTGGATTACCTTTAACAGCTAAGCCGGTTATAAATAGCAAAGCTGTGTATACAAATCCTACTAAGTGAACCACCATTAAAATAAAAGCTCCGAACGACGTGTTGTGAACACATTTCTAAGATTTTCCCCATCTGCGCCGAACTAGTTAGATATCCCCGAGTTCTTTTATTCCACCACATGTTCTTACACTTTCTATGTAATTGGTGCGATTTTTCGTTTATACGAAACGTACTTTAAGGATAGTTAAAGCGTCGAACATAGAAGCGGAATTAATAATCTTCCGGGAAATTAATACGAGGCATGATAGTTTCTAACAAAGTCTAATACACTGGTCGCCATATTAAAGGCTATCGGTTAAATTCGTCGAAGCACACTCTTAGCATGTTTCACTGTCGCGGGACATCGAGTTATTTAAAAATGATTCAGCAATAACATGGCCGGAACATTGATTATGGAGCCGAGCGTTGCACAATTATATGATTGAAATTTTTCTTTCACTTCTTTTTTCGACATATATCAAGAAGTGTCAACGTTTCATACACGAATGTTCGTTTGATTCATCATCGGATCATACGTTCGTCCTAATTTTATTTTTAGTTTTAACTATTTGGCCAGTTCGAAACTAAGTAATATGACATAATATTTTCAATCTATATTACGTAGACTAAAAATAGAAAAATTACTGCCGATTTGTGCGCTATAAAATTGTTAACGGACACGTGACAAGTGTGAATGCGTCGCAGTAGAAACTGCTGCCTAGTTCCTCTTTTCTACGTCCTATCTCAGAACCACGTAAGATTATACAATAAAAACGAAATTTAATTTAAAACACGAATTCACTGTCCGAAAATTTCAATTATTCGCCTTTGATCTAGTACGGAAGAAATTTCAATTTCAGGCTTACTAAAGTTCTTTTACTACCACTTTACGGAGCAGAGATAAAACTTTTCAGCGCGAGAATAAAATTATAGACGTAGGCTGAATATATTTTTCTGCTCGCGTTCACGCATGTATTATATATGTGCGTTTGTGTATACTTTCTGCGCAATAATGCTTACGTGTGTTTCATAATGTATGTATGTACGACGGATTTATGCGTATATATGTATCGTATCTATTTAGTAGTTTTTTCTTTTCAGAAGATGGCGTACATCAACATGTTTTATATTTCTCGTTCCCTGGCTGATTTCATTATTTCGACAACTTTCTTCTTCTTAATAAGTTCGAGTCTTAGCCATCCTCG
This sequence comes from Coronaproctus castanopsis, assembly GCA_032883995.1. Lineage (NCBI taxonomy): Eukaryota > Metazoa > Arthropoda > Insecta > Hemiptera > Monophlebidae > Coronaproctus > Coronaproctus castanopsis. The sequence continues at coordinate 17,223,655 of CM065053.1, forward strand.
CATATTCTTTCCCAGTATTTTCCGTCGAACGCTAAGTATTCCTTCTGCTCTTATTTTATGCGCGAGGTATTTTTTCTTTCTTCTCACGATGTCTTCGACGGCGTTTAGTTTTTTCCACATCGTTCCGTTATAATACCTTTGAATTCGTTACTTTCGCTATCCACAGTATCCGTCATACTCTTTTAAACATCTGCATTTTAAACGCGTTTAATCTTTTTACACTTTATGCATTTGGTAGCCTATTTTAGGACGGATACATGTCGCTGGTTGACTTTCATCTTTATATTCAGTTTCATACGGTCGTTTCTAATCGGTTGTTTCGCTATTCCGATACAATTTCTTTTATATCTCGACCATCACTTGTTAGTAATACGCCTGAATATCCGAAATTCTCGCATATTTTCCACCATAGATCTACGTTTTCAATCATCTTCGTGACTTTCAAGACCTTTATTTTCCTTATGTTCTTTTTTTTAATGTCATATACTCGGAATAGAATAACGTACGCGGAATTTGGAAGAACACGAAAACGGAATGTACGTAGGTATAAGCGGTAATCTAATAAAGGCCGACATCGAAAATTCGAACTTTGAAAGTTCGTTGCTTTCAGCCCGTTCTATTCTACCACAGTTATCATTACTACTAATACTACTAATAATTGCCGCTATTACTACCGCTGACTACGAAAGACCAGGTACTCGAAATAACACAATATCGCGTCTGGCACATCATCTTAAGCTTCGAATTAAGACTCACTAGCACGGTAGCTAGTGTGCGCGAGTGAACGACTAAACAAGTTAATATATGTAGTTTTACGCGTGACAGCTTGTTACGTGTCTAGCGGAAACACAAAAGCGAACAACTGATAGAAAGAGGTTTCCAGCTAATTTTGCGAACCTGCACACCGTCTCGTCATCATCGTCGACTGTGAAATACGACGAATGTCTACGTCTAATATACGTCCGACTCTTAAGAGCAGAAGAGCTTTAGTTACGACTAGTTTTAGGGGAGGGAAAAAATTCGCGCATAAAAGGGTTTAAAAAGAAACTTCACTGTTCCTGCTTTTGTGCGGAATGTCTTTTGTATCGGGTTTCCGCGTGCTTGCATAATAGCGATAATACGCTCTCGTATACGATATTATAATACATTGGAATAATTCTACATATAAAATAATAAGCATATATACAACACACGTTCGTTACCAAGAGGAATTAGGATAACGAACGATATTAGGTGTTTTCTATATATTAGGTACACAAAGTATTAGGATCCAAAGTAATCGATCTGAATAATCGTTTTTAATTTCCCGTCTAGTATTTAATTTTCAACTAGGTGTAAAAATAGCCGTATAAATTCGGAATTACTTTATATTTATTAAAATTTGAAAGTTGTGTCTGCTCGTGGAACTGTATTTACAATTCACGATTAATTTCTTAAATATATAAAGATATTATCGATAAAAGTAATTTGTACACATTGAACTTCGTCAAATCGTTATTACTAGTAAAAATACGCGATCCAAATATCTGTTCTAATTTACCATCTATTATTTCAATTTCAACTAGGTGTAAAAATTCCGTACAAATTAAGAATTACCATTGTGTTTATTAAAATTTGAAAGTTACGTCTAGTCGTTTACCGTATTTACCATTCGCTATTAATTTCGAGATAAAATATTATTAATAAAAGTAATATGTACACCGAACTTAATACGGTCGTCGTATGTTTAATACACCTTAGCCGTTTTTAAAATCTAACAAACGGAATATTTTTTACATATTCCACTCTGTACAAAAAAATAGTAACATACTGTTAACCGAATAATTATTTACTATATGCAAAAATTTAACAAAATGAAAATACACGTGTAAAAATATAGAAAGAAAAGTTTTATTTCATAAATTAACCTACTTTTTTCAAAATTATCGACCATGTTAACCTCGGTAAATAGTTATTTATAAACGAAACAAAATTATAGCACGGTTTAACCACTAGAAAAGTTTTTTATTGCAAACTTTTTCGACAGTTACATCATCATATACGCAATAAATGTTGGATATAAATTACTGGAAATATTCATTTAACGACGACGTATAATTTGATTTTACTTTTAAATCTATTTTTTAGAATAAATTTTATTTTTAAAACTGATTTCAAAAAATAATTCATAAAAATTGATATAAAACTCCACACCTAGAGGTCCCATTGAATATTGAAGTAAGACTTTCAGACGAAAATTATTTTCAAAAAGAGCCACTTTTGGTAAATAATTATGAACAAAAACCATTGTATATGCTTGAAAATGAATATCGAAAAGCTTTGCATTAATAAAGTAACGTTTATAGTGATTAACTTTGTTTTTATTTTGTTAATTCATACAATCAGTTATACGTCGACATTAAAAATAAATTGCCACATATTTTAAATACCATAACTCAAGGACGGCTCAACCGACTTTGTTGATTTTGTTTTTTTTTGTTGTGTTCATAATTGTATGGACAGTTCGTATATATAAAAAAATTTATTCCAAAAAAAATTTTAGGTTTTCGGAGGCGACTTTTTTGAATTCCAATTTTCGTAAAATTTCGTTAAAACAGATTTAATATATGTTAAAATGACAAGTACAAATAAAAAACCGTTTTTAAGTACGATCGATAGGTTCGAGCTACGAATTTTTAAAAATTGCCGACTTGCCACCTAAATATTTTTAAACGATTCCGTCTCTTTAATTAGGAGTTTCTATATATGGTCTATTGTATAAAGTGAAAAAAAACAGAGAAAAATTTTTCAAAAGGTACACCTCGCAATTTTTTTCAAATTCACTTTTTTCGCGATAAATCGCGAACGATTCGAAATTAAGTAAAATAGTTTAAACGAAAGTTATGCGGCAGTGATATGGTTAAATAATTTAAGGGGTTTTGGCCCGTTTTTAAGGGCACTTATGATAAATCGGGATGCGGGTTGACGTTAGACGAAAGTAGACGTGGAGATCTATAATTTATGTAATAATGTAAAGTTTATAAAAAATTAAATCGAAAATTAACCAGTGGCAAGGCGGGAACCTCCAACGTGGTGCCCCTGGACAGCGAATTCAAGATGTTATGAATATCAAAACGATAAGAACGCTGACGAAGTTGTGATGTAATGTGTATACAGGAGATCAATCTAGATAGCGAAAAGAAATCCTTTTAGATCCAAGGGATCAGACTAGCTGCAACGATACCACATCCAAATCATGGTAGCGCTATATATGTAAAAAGTGGAATTAACATAGTATCTGTAGATAAAGCACGGAATAATAACATTGAAATGATTACAGTCGAATTAGATCATTGCACTGTGTCCACTGTGTATAATCCGCTTGGGAACAACTTCAATATCGTACCAACACGTAATCTTCAAAATAAAAACACAGAAATAATTCTTGGAGATTTTAATAGTGACAGCATATCACGGGGATACCAAGAAACAGTTTCGAATACTGAACAACTGAAGGAATGGACATCATATACACATTAATTCATGATGCAAAACTGCTTCATATTCCTTTCATAGCAGGCGATGTGGAATGCGTTATAATCCCGATTTAATATTTGTGTCCAGCAACATTTGCAACATGAGTGAAAAATCAACATTATATACCATACCAAGCAATCAACATCGTCCTATTATGTTACGGATAAAGAACATATGTAAACCTGCCGTTCCCATGCAAAACGAAATTTTAATTTTAGAAAAGCTAGATGGAGCGATTTCTTTAATGACATGAAAACAGACATACTCAAATTCGATCCTCATCCAAAATAGTTCGTTAACAGCTATCCAAAAAAATTTCAAAAAAGACCATTCCTCGCGACTGCCAATCACAGTACATACCAAGACTAAGTGATGATGCAAAAGAAAAACTCTGTAAATGTTTACAGCAGTACGATGATTACCCTTTCGCCGATGAAACTATCAAGACTGGTAATGTGCTCACAAACAACAGGTGTAAACGATGGGCTGAACTAGTTGAAGAAGTTGATATGGAGCAGAATAGTAATAAAGCCTGACGACTCCCACCCAATTAGTAAAGAATGGTAGATCATTAAACAGACTAAAGAAAAATAAAATAATGATTAGAAAAGAAAACGAAACCAGCCACGTTGAGACTGCATTTATAGTTGAGGAAATAGAAACAGTAACAAAAAAAAAATTAAAAATAAAAAAACAGCCGGTGTAGATGGAATATTTGCAGAACAGCTGAAACATCTGGGACCACAATTATTACAATGGTTAACAAAAATATTTAATGAGGTCGTTAGATTCGGCCAAGTATCAAGTTTCTGGAAGAAGGCACATGGCATAGCCATACTAAAATTTGGGAAAGATGCCGAGATTGCAGCGAACTATAGACCGATTGTTTTATTATCACGAACGCTGAAGGTATCTGAACGATTAATATTGCACAGGATTGAATCTATTGACGCCAAAATAATTTCGGAACAAGCTGGTTTTAGAAAAAGAAGTGGTAAATGTAACCCAGCATATAGAGAAAGACTATGACTAGAAGAAGATCACTGGAGCAGTATTCGTCGATCTTTCTGCTGCCTACGATATTTTTAACCATGCTCTCCTCTTAAACAAAGTTTACAATATGGCAAAAGATTATACGTTGGTAGTTATACTTCGAAGTCTACTAAATGTATCTTTCCAGGGAAAAAACAGTCTATGGAAATGTCTTACCACAGGGAAGTTTATTAGCACCAATTATATTTAGCACATTCACCAATGACCAGCCAGTTGGAGCTGAAACAATGCACTTCTTGTTTACTGATGACTTGGCTCTAACTGCACAGGGTGTCGTACACAAAGAGGTGCAAGATAAACTCCAGAATATGCTGCAAAAGAAAGATAGTTATTATTATGATACACTGGAGCGTAATAATGCTAATTGTATATCAACTGCTGAATCAACATACTGGCCAACTGATTATAATAAATTGACCGGTCTTTTAGACTTCTTTGTTACTAAACGAATTTTGTCATACTATACTGATACTAAATCCTGGTTCGATCTTTTCTCTGATCATTCCGCAATTATTCTCATTTTTGAAGATTCTGTGATATATGATGAAAAACCGATTCGTCAGTATAATCATAAAACGGACTGGGAATTTCTTAGTGAATATCTCGACACCGAGCTAAATCTTTCGATTCCGCTAAAAAACCCTGGGGTATCGACAGTGCTGTACAGTATCTAACGCGAGAAATTCAAACTGCGGCAACACTAAGTACTCCAATAATCAGACGAACTAAAGATTATAAATATTATCCTTCTAAAGTTAAAAAACTTGTTAAAGAAAAAAGAACACTAAGAGGGAGATGGTTTCGGACTAGGTATCCGGTAAATAAAACCATGCTCATTAATAAAGCTAACGAATTAATTACTAATTGATATTAAAAACGAAACTCTTAATAATTATTTCTCATAATTTTCACCCCTAGCAGCGAATAATCATTCATTGTAAAAAAAAATTAAACCTTCGTGTAAACGGATACCTCCGACAAGATTTCGCAATGGTTCGTGGGCGCTAGGTCCTAATGAAAAGGCAAATTTATTGGCTTACTTTGCAACAGTATTCAAGCCAAATACAATTATTGACGATAATAGCGAAATAAATAATTTCTTAAAGATCCCTGTTCAGCATTTTCGCTGGATCAAGTCAACCTCGCCACAAGAGGTTAAATGCGTACTGAAAATGCTAAAAAAAAAGAAGAACTCTGGTTTTGTTATTTAAACTTCCGAGGAAAGCTATAGTGTTGCTAACCGTTATATGCAACGCAGTACTACTACTTACCGAAACAGTGGAAGTTTGCGGAAATTATTATGTTTCTGAAACCTGGTAAAGATTCGCAATCTGCTACTTCGTATCGCCCGATTTCTCTGTTGCCAATTTTGTCGAAGGTTATGGAGAAGTTAATTTTGAGTAGTTTACTCCCATATATTCGTTCGAATATCAGCTACATAGGATAGTTAGCGTAATAGAAAACTAGAAACTAAAAATATCTGTACAGCAGCCTTTTTCGATGTTCAACAGGCATTTCATAAGGTCTGGCATGTTGGCATAAGTTGAAACTCCTACTACCCACAGATCATTATCTCTTATTATAATCGTATATTAATGAAAGATATTTTCGCTATGATCACGCGTGCTCTGAGCTGTTACGACTCGCTGCTTGGACCCACGTTGTATATTTAGTTTACGCAACCTATTTTCCTATGACTGATAGTGTTCAGGTAGCCACATTTGCCGATATCATGTGGCGCTTCTTTCTTCTGATACCTATTCAAATACAGCATTAATCTTCAAACAGCACTAAACTAATTTTCACAAATGGAATACAAAAATAAATGAGAACAAATCTGTAAATATACAGTTTACTGAAAAGCTAAATATCTCCCAGTAAGCATCAATAACGCAGAAATACCAATCAAGAAAATTGAATTATCTTTTTTACTACTTAAAACAATACTTCTCTACTGAACACCTTAAATGCTTATATTTCGCTTTGTATCAGCCTACTATTAGGCAGCTAAGCAACATATTAGACCACTTCAAGTACTGCAAAATTTATTGTTTAAATTTGCTCTTAGGGTAAAAACAGCAGTATCGTATGAACAAGGTGCAGCTACTGGAATACATATTTAAGAACAAACCATATCCTGAACTAAACCCCAGTGGCCATTTTACCAGATCAGAGGGACAAGGTTTGTTGCAAGAGCCAAAATTAAATAAATATCATTCTAGAACACAAGCTATCTACAAAGGTGTTAAAATTTATAACACATTACTTATTAGTAAAAAAAAAGCTTAAAGAATTATAAAAAGCGTCGTAAGCCCTTAACACGATACATAAAAAATAGAAACAAGCAAATAAGTAGTAGACTGCTTTAGTAGAATACAACAACAATGTCTTGCATACAACGTTCAGAGAAGACGGATTCGTCTAGTTTTAAAATAGGAAGTTGCGTTTTATTTAGAGTATTTCTTAATGTGGTAAAGCTGGTTTCGGATTTATTTTTAAGACACATCAACATCCTCAGCCATGTGTGTAATTTATAGTGTGTTTATACTTGCATATCATGTATCAATTAATATATTTATAAGTTGCTACATTTATATATGTGTGTATATGGTATGCGTGTCTATACGAGTATCTTATAATTTATACGTTTCAACAAATGTAAGAAGCAAACAATATTTTACGCTTTTAAAGTTATGTGTGTATATACGATTATTTTCAGGTGTGTGTATGTGTGAGTGATAATTTAGTTAGATTAACGTGTTGTTTCTTATGTATCAAAGCGATTATTTTCTTTTTATTTTTTACACGAGATATATTTATTCTTTATACGGTGGTAATAAACTCGTGATGCGGTTTCTCTGTGCGCGTGTGGGAATGAGACCTATTGGAGTATGAATAACACCGATATAATATATTAATTGTACTCTGCCATTCGCGCAATGTTTGCGCATAGGCAGTTAGATTTAAACATAGTTCATTTGTAAAACTGTAACGGATTAAATATATTTGAATTGATTTGATTTGATTTGATTTGATTTGAGAGCAAGAGTGAAATATCTGTGGCCTTACACTCGGATAGCCGACTAACATATCGAAATCATATCCGAATGAAGAGGAAAGAACTAAATGTACGTATTAAAAAACGATTTCAATGGGCAGAAATAGTTCGCTGTCTATTGACAACAAACGTCTTATTTATACTGCGATTTTAAGGCCTGTCTGGACATACATAAGAACTATACAGACTGCCCAGAATAAAATCCTTCGGCTGATAACAAATGCGCCTTGGTACGTAGCAAACCAGATCATTCACCGTGATTTGAACGTTCCTCTTATGTTTGCGAGGTCATTAAGCAATATGCACAGATCCACGCTATGAGGCTGAAAAATCATCCAAATACCCTTGAATTAGGGCTGTTAGATACTGCTGGCGATGTAAGACGCTTTTTATTTTATTTTATCTTTTTTATAAAGATTTTATTGGAATTGTAAAACTAATTACATTTACCATAACTAATTATAGGAGAATTTCACATGTAGTTAAATTATTTTATAAAAAAAATAATAAAATTAAATATTAATAAGATCCAGCTGATGTTTTCTTTTCAGCCGTCGGATATCATTAGAATCATCTAATAGTAGGATTGCTTCAACGTTCGGATGGAGGTGAAGACGATTAATGTAGCTGTTTGACTTCTGATGGATAATAACAGGAACTGGATCGATTTTGAGATCGATACGAAGTTGGGCGTTCGAGACAAACCAAGGTGCTCTTGAAATCATACGCATGAACTTGTTTTGAAATTTTTCGAGAATTTCGAGATTAGATTTGGCTGCGGATCCCCAGATCTCTGCACCATAGCTCCATGCTGGTCGGAAAATTGAAGTATAGATGAGCCTCTTGCTTTCGAGACTAAGCTCAGAATTAGGCTGAAGGAGCCATCGAAAGTTGGAGAGCAGAAGGTCCAACATTTTCCGTTTTCTTCTAATATCCTCGTGCCAATTGAGCTTACAATCAAGATGCAGACCTAAATAGCGAGCAGAGTTAGATACTGGAACCGGTTTACCATCCAAATAAGTTGGAATGTAACCATGGTGTCGGAGAGAAAAGTCTACTCGTACTGACTTGCTGTCATTTAATTTAATTTTCCAGGTATGAGCCCAAGTTGAAATATTGTCTACAGCTGTTTGAAGAATACATGCAGCTGTAACATAACTGCGACTATGTGAAATTATTGCAGTGTCGTCTGCAAAAAGACTTGTTGTTGTCTCAGGAGTTTGAGGAATATCCATAGTATAAAGTAGGAAGAGTATAGGACCAAGTACAGAGCCTTGTGGAACACCAGCACGAATGCTAATGTAGTGCGTAGTCGCTGATCCAATATGTATATAGAACTGTCGATCAGTTAAGTATGACATGAGTAGTCTGCAAAAGCCCGGTGAAAAATATCTTTTAATTTTGTGGATTAAACCAAGGTGCCAAACTTTATCAAAAGCTGCACTAACATCTAGAAAAACTGCTGTAGCAAATTCTTTGTTCTCAAGTGCTTGAGTTGCAGTATGTACAACACGGTGAATTTGCTCAACGGTTGCGTGCTTTTCACGAAATCCAAACTGAACATCTGGTATCAAATGTTTGTTTACAATAACTGTTCGAAGACGCTGCGAAATAATGTTTTCAAAGATTTTCGCAATGAATGGGCCGGTAACATCCAGGATCCTCGGCTGGTTTCCCTAGTTTGTGAATCATGATCATTTTCGCAATCTTCCAAGTGCGAGGTACATACCGTAGACGAATACAAGCATTTATCATCGTCGACAGATAGACAATCCCCTTCTTTGGCAGTTCTTTGAACACAACAGGAGAAAGCCTATCATGTCCCGGTGATTTGTTAGACTTTAGGCTATCAATAACCTTGGCTACTTCGAGGGGAGAAGTTGGTTTAATTCTGCCATTAGATGTACTAGGACAAGAAGGAGCTATTGAGGATTGAATGCTATTATCCTCAAAAACATGCTCAAAATGTTTAGCAAAAACTGCTTTTTCAGATTCGCCCCGAGCCCATGAGTTATCTTCCTTCCTCAAAGGAAAACAAGGCCGAGTAAGACGGCGAATTCGCCTAGCGGCAGTCCATAATGAGTAGTTGGCTTCTTTAGTGAAGCCAAGAGACAATAGACAATTGGAAAATGAATTGTTCCTCCACTGACGAATGGCACGTGTAGTATCTTTAGACAATTTATTGAAAACAGATTTATTTTCAATAGTACGATGTCTTTGCCAGGCTTTTCTTGCTTGGCGTCTTCGATGGACCAAGAGACGAATGAAGTTGGAATATCTTACATGATATTGTATATTAAGGTTAATATAGAGATCAATTAGTTCTCGAAATCTTTCCCAGTCAGTACTTTAATTTGCCAATTGTGGTGGATGATTAATTTTAACCGGTGAGATAAGGTATGATAGCAGTATGAGTACATGATCAGAACTAAGATCGGCTATGCACTCAGCCTTAAAATGATGTACCGGCATACCCTTGGTAAGAAAGAAGTAAATTATGTCGGGTATCTCGTTGATGTCAGAGGGCCAGTTAGTAGGACTTCCTGGCGAAATAATCTAACAGTTAGCACGAATTGCTGACTTAAACAATACTCGTCCCCGTGGAGTGCAAATTCTTGATCCCCATGTTGGATTCTTGGCATTGAAGTCTTCTCCAAGAATCCAATATCTACCCAGATGATTAAATAATGCATCATAGTCAGCTTCACGAGGAGGACAACGAGGTGGGCAATAAATACTACCAACATTAACTGTGTGATTATTTAATTCTATAGATATAATTGAGGACTGGATACTGTCACTGTCAAACATACCATTAGCATAATGCTTAACTGAATTCTTGACAACGACCGCAGCCCCTCCTCTTGCCATTCCACTGGGGTGGTTAGCAAGGTAGACTGAATAGTTATGAAATGTAGGTTGATTTATGTAGCTGGCAAGATAAGTCTCTGAAAGTAGAGCCACATCAATATCATGCATATGAAGGAAGGACTCAAATTCGATTTTCCTGAGGAGTAGACCATTTGCATTCCAGCATACAATTTTAAGATGCCAAATAGGAGTATTTTTTCCCTTTCTTACTCCGATTTTTCGGTAATACTTTTTGAAGGTCTTCAAGAGATGAGACTCTTTCTTCAAGAGTTGTTAGTTTTTGAATAAGAGTTTGTTGAGAGGCTTCAAGTCTTTGAAGAATTTCCATAAACTTGTTAGTATCACTTGAAAATTGAGGAGCAGCAGGAGTAGGTGTAGTAGTAGTTGAAATGTTTGGAGTTATCACAGAAGTATAAGATACTTGAGAATTGACAAATCTGGAAATAGATGGTAAAACTGAATTGCTTTTAATTCGTTCTACGGCAATGATTTTTTTAGCAGGTTTTGCAAGAGAAATTTTTGACTGGTAGTAAGAACAACCTTTATAATTGGCTGTATGATCGCCTTTACAGTTTGCACATTTAGGTGGAGTTGTATTGTGGGAGTGACAGTTGCTAGAAGCATGAGAATCGCCACATTTGACACACATAGGAGTTTTTGTGCAGTAATTTTTAGTATGACCAAAATCTTGACAGCGAGTACACTGAGGAAGGCTAGGAATTTTTTTATGAATTTCTACGGAGACACGACAATGGCAGAGAGTCTGTATATCAAATAATTCGCGGTTATTTGAACTAGTTTTAACTTCCACCTTAAATAACGGCAGTTTAATAACAGTTGTATTATTTTCAACTTTTTTCTTGATATGTACATTAATTATATTAAGTACATGGTGACCTGCTGCTAATAACTCATTAGTGATGTCATTCAAATCTGTTGAATGGTGTAATCCTCTTATGAAAATAGTAAATGGCTTATCCTCGTGTAAACGATAGGTATGGAATTTGATAGGACCAAGTTCTTTTTTGTCTAAGTCAGGTAAGCTCGAGATGTTTGTTAATGCATTTCGGAGCTTTCGATAGTCATCAGATGAGATTGTAGTGACTTTAAGCTCACCACTGGCTAGGGCTTTCATTTCAAATGGTGTGATGTCAATGGTAGCTAACAGCTGATTTAAGGCCTTCATAGATAATAATCCTGAGATAAAAAATGGGGGTGGTTTTTTTATTTTTGGGGCTGATACTTTGTCTATTTGTGATACATTAAGATCTATATCGCTATCAAGATGTTTGACGGAAGACGTATGCGATGCTGGATTCCCTCCCACTACTAATTTCTGCTTTTTTTTTTTTTTTTTTTTTTTTTTTTTTTTTTAATTTCTGCTTCAAAGCTGTATTTTCCTTTCTGACAGCCTTGAGCTCTTCTTTGAGTGAATTAATCACTTGGAAAAGCTCACAATCCTGCTTATAAGATGCGGAAGATTTTTTGTTGGAACTATTGCAACTATTCTCAGTACAGTTATCGTTATTTGATAACTGCCTTTTAATGGAAAAAGATTTTCCTTTTCCTGCTTTCGTTACCACTATGGGTTTAACTGGAATAACAGTATCCTCATCGTTAATAGGATTTTGTTGTAGTTGATGATTAATTGATGATTGTGGCGTGCGTAACATAATTGTTGACACTAGTTTTAACCCAAGGCGACAATATTATAGATTAATAGATATAAAACACCACCTAACAAACGTAAGGCTGATGTTTCCATCTAAAAATAAAAATAAAAAAAAAATAAATAAAAATAAAAATAAAAATTTACACGCACGTGCGTGGGTATTAGTCCGAGAATTATCTATCGTCAATTTAAATGAGTTAGCGAGTTAATACGAGTTATTATTGCGGATATTAATAAACGGAAAGGTCTCACCAGATTAATGCTGATAAGGAATATAAAATAAAACGCATAAAACCGCTATTGTCCGTAACTATAATAACTATACTACGAACTTATAAAACACGACGAACGAATACGATATTCGAAATATTCGAAATCTACACGACGAACGAAAGATAAATTTTGTAACACGTAAATTCTTTTATTCCGTAAATGACCGTAAGACGCTTAAGACGTAGAAAAGCCATGGACCTAAATCTTAGGTCGTAGTAATCGGGTGTGTACCAGTGGTATACCCTTCATGTTATGCTTTCCTCCCAAATAATGCTAAATGACGTTGTTGGTCAGCTTGCAGTAACAAAAATAAAAAGTAAAAAATAAAAATTACATCATTTATTTTCACCTTCGAAGTTTGTTACCGAATGTTTATTTGGCGCAATACCTTTTTCCAAGACAGCAAACGATAGTGCAAGAGATGTAAAGAGTAAACGGGGAAAATTCGTAACTGGTATATTACATACATATATATATATACACATATAATCCTATTTCAGTAGAACAAGAATGTGGATTTAGAAAGACTGGATAATAGAACCGAGAGATTGTCGGAGGATTAATAATTCATCGTTCCTTTTAACCCTGACGACTCGTCTTTAATACATCTTGCAGCGACAGTTCAAGATCAGCAGACTTAAGACTGTCCGGGAAAAAAAGACAAAAGTGTTTTTTCTACTCGGTGGGTTAGGATAGGCTTTAACGGAGGTAAAAGTGAAACGGAAAGAATTTAACGAGAAACGTCTTCGAAGAGTAATGAAATTGTTCGTTTAAGCTTCGAGCGTCTATCAATCTTTACAATCAAGCGAATTCGTTCTTCTTTTCAATTTATATGAACAGTTCAAGTGATATACGTGTATATATTATATATATTTATAAATGTAGCACTTATTCCCAAAAATTTTATCTCGTTCCATGTTTTTTTCAGAGCGTAGGAGAAACTGAAATTTACAAAGTAAAATTATTTTATAATTCCAATCCGAACGTATATGTGTAATCCACATATCGTACTTCCGGCGGAGAGGACAGGAATATAATTCTTAGTAATTTCTCTATATTATATATATATATGTATATATATATATATGTATATATGTATATGTATATATATATGTATATATATATGTATATATATATATATATCAATATTTACCCTTTATGAAAAATCACGAAACTTTTAGGTTGTTAAGCCACATCAAGTGAATATGAAAAAAAGTTAAAATCACTGATCTATTTCTTTTTTCATTATGAAAAATCACAAAGATTTTCTGTTGTTAAGCCATTCAAGTGAATATATAAAAAAACATAAAAAAAATTAACAAAATATAAAAATATATACAATTTATAATAACATAAAGAAATAAATCGGCAAATATTATAGTAAGGGAAAAATTCGAAATTTCAAAAATTGTAAAAATTTATTCCTCGAAATCGGATTTCCGTGAAATATTATTAGTAACGTACAAGAGGATAGGTAACTGTTGAAAACGATTAGATAAACAAGAACGAACTGGGAGCACGTGTTAAGACACGGTTGGCCTACTGAAAGATATTATAGAACGAAAAATACAACGGCCGGAAGGAAGACCAAAACCGATATGGATGGACACAATCGAGAAGGAAGCAAACTATCGAAGATAGGTTATGGAGTAATCAAACTTCGAGAATAGTCTAAGTACAAAGCTGAACCATCGAATCGAAAACGATTTCTATAATTAATTTTGCATATCGCCGGAGAAGTACTCGTAAATCGACGTATTAACGAATTCGCGTAAATTTGATAACGACGTTTAATAAATTAAGAAGTAGCTAAACTCCGTCGCAAAGTTTGTGTTTAAGATGTAAAGATATTTATCAGAGATGACGTTATATGGAAACCAGACTTGGGTGTTACTAATCTGTCAATAAAGTAATTATAATATTCCCCCGAAGTGTATTTAACCTACTTGACAGGTATTTCGAGAAGGGGAAAGAAGTCGAAAATTTGAATTTTCTTTAAACGTTCTTTTGAAATATTTGTTTACACGAATCGATTTTATAAATAGACGATTTGCTAGCGAACATTCAAATAACGATTTTTGATTATTTTAACGTTTGAACGGAATTCAGAAATTTCTTCGAAAAAAAATTGTCGGATTTATTTCATAAAGTTTTCTTCGACACATTTTATAACTCTCGAAATATAGACTGAACATTTTTATGTGTTAAACGTGAGTACTAGTTAAATTTGCGAAAACACTCTTACAGTCGAAATTACGTCATACATACACATACATACATATATAAGTATATATGAACAATAATAAAGCGGGTAAAATCGTTAAATTTTCTTTTAAAATATGTGTCTCTTAACACACATTTAGTAATTTTAACTACTTGTTTTTTTTTATTTTAAAAAATCGGTGCATTTTCAAATTGTATATATATATATATATATATATATATATATATATATATATATATATATATATATATATATTAAAATATATGCATATATATTATTATTGAAATAAACAGCGAAAAAGAAATTAAATTAAGTAAAAGTTTTTCTTCATGAACAATCACAAAGCTTTTCGACTGTTAGGCAATTATCAAATGAATATTTAAAAAGATAAAAAATATTCACCTGATAATGGCTTAACAGCCGAAAAGCTTTGCGATTTTTCATAAAGAAAAAACTTTTAGTGATTTTAATTTCTTTTTTGTTGCTTATCTGAATAAAACTCACTACATTCCATTTGTAAATTATATGATTATTATTTTTATTATTATCATTGTTGTAGTTCACTTGGTCACTATTCAGCTGTTTTCGACGTTGCTCTTAATGTTTGTGCCGTATACGCGAGTTCAAATCAATTTGAAAATATACTTTAAAATCCCGTAGCTTACAACGAATTTCTGTCCTTCCGGCAATATTGACCTGATATTTAGTCTTTCTTACATTCGGATAGCCGTTGATAACAATATCATCTGTAAACAATCTCCATGTAGTTCCGTTTTTGCCCATCATTGCAACCTTTCTTGTATTTACTACGGCTTTCTTAATTGTTCCAGTGATCGCGTCTTTGTATCGTAATTTCGAACGACGGCAATGTCTTTTGTCGTTAGTATCGGTAAACTGTACGTTTCGAAATGCATTCGTCATGAATTCTTATTACGTGACCACTAAATTTCGCTAAATGCTGCTCAATGAGTTAGCCATTTTTAGCACTTTCTCGTTGTATGCAAGATATTTCCAGTTTATATGAAGGATTTACTAATCATAAATGGCAGACATAACTTTTTTTTAGTTGTTTCATTCTTATGGGCAAGGTTTATTCACTATATAGTAGGCAATATAGCTTCATACACGGTAATTTTAATTAAGTTTTTGTTCTTGAAAACTCGTCTAGAGAGTTTGCTATATGCCATCATTGTATTTCTTACTCTATATATAATCTCTTTATCCGGATTACCATCCTTACTAATCATATTTTCCAAGTATTTAAAGTCTTTTATTTTATTTTATTTATTTCCATCAATATAATAGTTATCATTTGTCGTTGGATTTTCCATAACTTCCGTCTTGCTATAGTTTATTGTCAGTCCTAAATAGTTATATGTTACCTGTAGTAAATTAGTTGCATGTTACCGTTCCGTAGAGCTTTACGCAATCATCTGCACAAGTTCCCCACATGGACGTGTCCGTCCTGCTTATAGTTTTGAATTTCAATTTATATAGCCCGTTATCAAAGCGATATTCTATCTTAATTGTAGATGTTAAAATTTTTTTGTTTAGATACAAAATAAACCATACTCATATACGGATTGTTTAACACCACTAGATATTTTAACGAACCTGTATTTCTATTTTCACATATTACTAAACTTCTTTATCGTTATGCACCTGATTGACAGTGATTTTGGTGGACATCGCATAATTTGTAAGAATTTCCAGAGGGCATTTTTCACATTTATGAATGCCATATATAAATATTTATTTCGTTCTTTAGGTTTTTCCATCAATTGACGCGTCGAAAATATCAAATCCACAGTACTCCGTTGTTGCCAAAAACCATATATATATATATATATATATATATATATATATATATATATATATATATATATATAAAGAACAGATTTATTTAAATTAAGTAGAAAATTATTTATTACGGAGTATATTATTATATGGTTCGGAAGCGTGGGTGTTAACGGAAAATATAAAATCAGCTCCGAGTCTTTCGAGAATGACGTCGTACGATGAAAATCTCATGAACAGGGAATAAGAGGAATTCAGACGTTCTCAAAATTGTAAATGAAAAAAGGAAATTGGCCGAAACAATACAACAAAAGCGAGGAAGGCTTAGGACAAGTACTACGTCGTTATAATCTAAGGAAACTAGGAGCGAGAAAAAAAATGGGATGACCTACGATATCATAGACGGATCAAGTAAAAAGAAGAATCCAGGTGACGTGTAAAGAGATTAAGAAAATAGTTGGGAGCAGGAGTGAATGGAAGAATATGGTTTGCTAATTACAAGACAAGAACTGTGCTTTCAATAAAACATGAATATATGCATGTGTACATGACCTGCGTGACATGCGTTGTTGTTGTAACTACAGTCACCTTCTCTAGTTAGCAGTCACTCGACCGTCACATGGTGGTAATCTCACCGATGGAGAACCGAAACAACAACCATGTAATTTTTGGGTCGTACAGAGTGGTAATTTTCTATTCGGCGGGATTAACGCTGATTAGAAAAGCTAAATCACAACTCGCAACAATTGTCGATAAAAAAAACGAGGGGAAGTTCATCTGTCGAAAATGTTCCTCCTAGTAAATACCATTTAGCTTTTCACTATGCATTACATCTGAAAGCTATTCGCAGCTCACTCGTGATAATATGTCCTAATTAGATTGATTAATTTCAGTTCAGAATAAGTATGAGAGTACGCCTCAAAACCGGGTCATTTCGGCTAAGGGAGAACCTCAACAAACAATATTATACAGTTTAGCAACTCTGATCCTATAATAGTATTACCTTACCAACTATACTAAAATTTTAATAGGAATAGATTGAGGAGATAAATATAAGTTAAATGAAACAAAAATAAAATGTACAATGGCAATAATAAAAATAAATAAAAAGCTACTAAAAACCGTTAAATATGTAGTTATTTTATAATTTTATTTAGAACAGATTCTCTTTACCGTTTGCAAGTTTTTACTGGTTGGCAGATATATTTTATATTTCAATTAACATTTTAATCATAAATATGATATATTATATCGTTAGTCTTCATTTTGTGTATAAAGTTTTGTTGAATATTTTTGCGTGATCCGTGGTTTGAGTCTTTATAATCGGTGTGCATCTTGTCCTGCGCTGATGTCATATGAGGAACAAAAAATATATCTGTATAACGTGTTGAATTTTTTTGGTTGAGGATTGATCGAATAAGTAAAATTCGTTAATATAAACATAACGAACATTATCATCAAAAAATAAAAATATGTATAATCCTCAGCACAACACTATATGCGCCCTAGTAGTAATATTACAAAAACACGCGGGACTGCATTGTGTCGTGACTACAAAGAGTTCTCCCGGATGTGTACGCTGACGCGACCTTTTACGATTGTCTTGTACGCTATTTACACTGTACAAAAAATACGTATAGGTAAGTAGTCGCATACCTCCGATACGGAGACGGCACTGATGATGATACACCGTAAAGTAACGAAACAACAAATTATATTCACCCGATTATAAGATAAGACGTCTGCAAATTGTTCTAATAATTTCTAACCCGGATAGAAGGAAATAGTGTGAGAGCGCCTTTAGTTAATTTAATTTCGGGTAATCATTCTAAACGGTCGTTCGCGTGTTACTACTTAGGCTGTTCTTGCTGTACTAAATTCGTTGAAGTTAGAAGAGCTGTCATGTTATTTGTAATTGTATTGCTTTTCTAATTATAGTTGCAGCCGTTCCGTTAAAACTCGTCAACGTACAAACCCTGCAGCCTCTACTATTAGAATAGTTATACCCTGTCGACTGAAATAAAGTGCGGGGGGGAAAGTCGATTATTCGTCGGAGCGGATATATTCTTGTTAGCATATAAAACAGACGGCGGCATTCCGAATGAAATTATAACGTCGCTCCTAAGAAACAATTTCGAAACGAGACCAACCTCGCTAGGAATGTAAATATCGCATCAGCGCCGTCGTTAGGAAATGGTTGTAGTAAATGTTTAATTCCCGTATAAGGCTTTCGAATTTGAAATAAATTAGCCGCGAAATATAAATGGAGTTATAATGATTAATTTATTTTTATTTTGACGATGGTAGAAGGGTAGCAATATTTATATCAGAGAAAATAGTTTACAGCGTTCAAGAATTTTGAAAGTTTGATCGACTATAAAAAAGCAAATAAGAATATCATTGGAGCTTTACATTGTCTTCCTACGTTCTTCGAGTATTACACCTCCGTATAATTTTTTTTTTTTTTTTTTTTTTTTATTTAGAGCATATCCCCTTTTCCTATTCCGGGTTTCCGCCGGTTTTACCCGTCGGCAGATACCCTTTACATTTCAATTAACATTATAATCTTTAAAATATAACAATTTGCATGTCGGTCCCATTTTTGGTATAAAGTATTATGCGTGTGTTGTGTGATAGTATATTATTGCTAGTATTCACTTTGTGTGTGATTATATATTATTGTTGAATGTGTATATGTGTGTAATCCATGGGTTGTGTTCTTATAATTAGTGTGTGTCTTGTGTTGTGTAGATACTATACTTAAGTATTTCTGCAGGACGGGCAACCAGCGGAGGGGTGTTCTCGTTTATTAACAAAATATACAATCACACTTATTAAATATTTTAGTACTTATAATAAATAAATACATTTTCCCTTAAATCTAATTAAATTACTTACAAGATTAATTGAATTAAAGAAAAAATAATAATAATTTGTTTCTACCCTCCTGTATGTTATACTTAACATCTAACCTTAAACCAAGACTCCATCCCATCTCTATTTGTAATCTTCTTATATATATTTGTAAGACAGTAATTCTGCGGCTAGAGACTTCTACACATAACTCTGTTCTCGTCACTGTTATTTATTTTATTACTTACTCTAATGCGTTTATATTTTCTCTTAACCAAGCTTTCACCTCCTTTTTCCATTTCCCTAGTACTTTCTGTTCGATAATCTCTTGTGGTATTTTAATCGTCCTTTCTACATCTGGATAATTTACAAATTATTCCCCATATAGCGGCATTTCTAGAGAAGTCAGCAAGTAGATAGTCCTCACAGTATCACGTTGGGTAAGCTGTAAAGGCACCCCATTAAAAAAAAAATCGAAGCACACGACATCGTACAGAATATAAATAACAGTTGTAGATTGTTGGCCGGTCACGATAATGGAGGTTCGGATATGCTCGTAAGAGCTGTATGTACGATACAGGGTCGGGCTAGAACCGCTTGTTATTACGTCAACGTTTTCTATGGAATTATATCGCACTTGACGATCCAACGTATTAATGGTGGATGTATATTTCCGTATCGTATATGATTAGTAATATAGACGGCGTAATAAAGAAGTTCTAGATAGAATAGGACAGAAACCAGACAATTATTAACTATCATTGTGAAAAAGAGCTTATTTGAGCCGCATTGTGAGTTACGGCAGATATGGATCAACTAGGCAATAGCGACGCACACACAGAAGAATGTCATGGATGAAAAATCTAGATTGGAAGAACGATTGCCGGCTACAGAACTAATTGAAGGCGCCGCAAGAAGACAAACTAGAAGTATAAGAACGGGAATGATTTAGTAATATAATTATTGTACGTTTCGCTGCATTGCAGATTTTTCGGTATACGGGATAATGTTTTGTTTTAATAAAATGTTGATCATCGGTATATTTCATCGCTGTAAGTTACGCGTAATAATATTTTGTTGTTAGCGAACTTTTCGGATTATAAATTTATATTATCGACCTTAATGAAATTATATAATTCACGCGCCATCCAAGGAGATAGAATCCACAATAAGTTCAAGTTTTATCGATAGCGTATTAATTACTTGTAAGTAGAATTTCATAGGGAAAACTATTTTTATATCGGGAGTAGGAACAAATTTGATGTTTTATCTTTAATAGTACGTACATCACAAACTCCGCTTCTAATGATCCCTAACCAGGCAAGATAATTAGGTGTACAATTATGACCACGTCTTAATCTGAAAAATACATGGACAAAGTTTTTATCGAGGAGATCAAATTGTTTAAACCGGTGTTAATTTTCTTTTGTACGCTAGCATACTTTTTTTCTTTTACATTTTAACTTAGCTTTTGAATTCGAAATATGAACGAAATAAAACGGTAAAATATTTACTTTCCATTGTAGTTTAACACGCTTCTTCATGACCGAAATTAGGTCCGAACGTCGCATCAGCTATCTGATATTCACAGACGTGGGCCGAGACCAATTTAAATTTAAACTTAGTTCCATGTTTACGAAGTTGTCAAACACGTTGTCGTGTTGAGAGTTTTAATGTACTCATTGTTAAAATATTAATCTGGCTTGCATAATCAATAAGCAATTTATCTATCAGGATAGGAAGATATTATTCATCAAAACGATTTGGAAGGTCTAATGTAACGGTTCAGTCGATGGACTTCGTTGCCACTATCTAGCAAGTTAGCTGCTAGTCGGTTCGGGTCGTATTCTAATCTGTGCAGGTAACGTTCGCTAGTTGTTTGGATTACCTCGCGCATATTTTGGGTCGCGATGCAGGTTGTCGTTGTGCATATACCATGGCGCATTTGTTATAATTCTTAATATTTTCGACTGGTATCTTTGTATCATGTTAATATTAGACACCGATGCTGTGCCCCAATATACCGTAGGTGCACACCGGTATGATTACTGCGTTATATAGTATGGCGTGTTAAGAGCTAGGGGTTACCGTAGGAACTGATTATAAATATAAAATAAAATAAAAAATAAATAAATAAAGTAAGTTTTAAAAATAGTAAAAGTTATCGAAGATAATAGGCTCGTAC
Organism: Coronaproctus castanopsis; assembly: GCA_032883995.1. Classification (NCBI taxonomy): domain Eukaryota; kingdom Metazoa; phylum Arthropoda; class Insecta; order Hemiptera; family Monophlebidae; genus Coronaproctus; species Coronaproctus castanopsis. Next base: position 17,245,157 of record CM065053.1, read on the forward strand.
ATGACGTATTAATATCGATATACATATCAGCGTCATCACGTTATTCGTTTAGCACATAATAATGATAATGATAAGTATTTAAAGGAAAAACGATTTTAGAATTTATGTCGGAATTAATAGCCAGGTTAACGGGGGGAATTTTGGAAACTAGTGGCGTGTGGAGCCAACAACGGATAATCGCGGGATTGTCTATATAGGTATACACGTACTCGTTTATTAAAGATAAGATTTTCGATATAGTAAGTCGGTATCGTAATAGAAGTCGAATTTCGGCTCTGAAGATAGTTAGTCGACCGAACTGCTCGTATGTAACGAGACCAAGTAGAAATCATATCGGAAGATAATTGCAACAGTTCATTTCTGTTCTGCATTATATTTCTCATTGTATAATTTGCGATATACCTCACATCCCTTGTAATTAGAGGGATGTTGCTGCGCGCATAATGCACATTTCGGCGGTACGTTTTTTTCTTTAAACCGTAAAAGCAATATCTTTAATAATGTTTACCGCTCAATTAGTCTCATGAGTCACCTCTTGAAAATCTTCCTGAGGAATTTTTTTTTTTGTATATATAAAATTGCAATATGTCTTACATAGCCAATAAGCAAGTAAAACATTCATCAATGATGCTAGGAGTTACCTCGCCAATCAAAATCAAACCGATATAGAAAGTCTAAGGGCGTGGAATGGTTCAGTCTTCGGAATGTCTACCCAGAAGCTAGTACATCTTTCTCAATTTCATGTTTATTTCTTTAATCTTTATCTTAATGCGCTCTTTTCACGTCGTACGACGATCAAGCCACATGCCCAAGTACCGAGCTATACTTTCCTGCGGAATTAGACCATTAAGAAAAACAGGTGGGCATGTATCGCGTCTATTTGTAAATGTGACATGTACTGACTCCGATGGGTTGACCTTAATTCTCTACTATCGTGCCCGTTTTTCTAGATGATTTAAACCGGCCTGTAATTTTTCTGGCGCCGCCATCATATCGTTGTCGTTTGCGAACAGTGCTGTGTCGTCAGCAAATGCTGCAACCTTAATATTGGGTTTAACTGGAAGGTCATGTGTGTACAAGAGAAATAGAATTGGATCCAAAACAGAACCCACGCCAGCCTCAGCAGGATATAATTCAGATACATCGTCGTCGAGTTTAACCTGGAAGAATCTACCTGTTAAATATGAGGCCAATAGCATGTAATATGAATGTTGCAAAGAGCGATTTATTTTTAAAAGTAATTCCTCATGCCGTACACGATCAAAGGCCTGGCTAACATCTAGGAATGCTGCAGAACAATACTGTTTCCTGTCGAAACAATTATTTATGTATTTATGCACTCTATGAATTTGCTCTATCGTAGAATGGCCTGGACGAAGCTCAAACTAGTAGTCTGGAATTTTACCCTGTAGCAGTTCCATTAATCGGGACAACAGTAACTTCTAAAATTACGTGATTATAATATTCATATTGCTTGCGTCAGTGAAACCAAACTTGACCCTACTCATAAAATGAAATGTCCCGAGTACGATGTATGTTGACTAATAAGTGCTGTCGAATAATACTTAAAGCCCCTCTGTACAATAGAATTGATAGTATGCATGACACATTGAAATTATCTTATGTCGAGGATATTATTATCCAACACACAAAGAGATTTTTTGAAGGTTGTAAACTCAATCAAGATCCCATTATTAATAATATTGGCGATTATTAAAATATAAACGGTACAAACATAAGAGGATAATGCCTTACTATAGTACCAGCGTTTTTTATTCTATTTTTATTTTATTTTTTATTTTTATTATTACTTTATTTAGTTTTTAGCATTCTAATAATAAGTATTATTATTCTTATTTAAGTGGCCGATATAATGTGTATTCAGGTTTTGGTGGTTGTTTTTTCCTGAAATTATATTTTGTTTTGTTTGATAAAAAATTGTATAATTATTTATTTTGTTATTTGCACGTGGTATAAGATGTAATTTTTCGATACACGTAGTATACTAAGTTTGTTGTTCATGTAAATTTAAATATTGTAAATACACTTTTACTTACTTACAACGACTTTCGACATGGAATAGACATCCTTTATACTTGACTAAAAAATTGAGCAAGCTAAATTATCTTTTTTACTATCTAAAACAATACTTCTCCGCCGAACATCACAAACGTTTATATTTCGCTTTGTATCAACCTATACTCTCAACTGAAGAATTAGATTAGCTAAGCTAGCCTAGCAAGAAAAGAGAAACATATTATTTCAAAAATCAATACCGTTAAAACTACGTAAACGTATTGTTAAAACTTACGTGTGGCCTGTAGCGCTTTACTGTGCTGAAACGTGGACACTGAACAAAAGGAATGTTCAAAAATTGCGGGCTTTTGAAATGTGGTGTTGGAGGAAGATACAAAGAATAAGTTGGACCGAAAATGTTTCGAATGAAGAAGTTCTCCAAAGAATTGACGAAAAACGGACCTTATTACATTCGATAAAGAAAAGAAGATTAACCTGGATGGGACATGCACTGCGACATGGTGGTCTGTTACGCGATGTAATAGAAGGACAGATTCCATAGAAAAGAAGTCGTGGTAGACCACGAAACACTTTCGTGACAACATTATTGCATGATGCAGGCACGGATCTATACTGGAAAATGAAGAGCTGCAGAAAATCGGTTGGGCCGGAAGTTACTTACTATAGAATAAAATCAGTAGGACTGATTTTACTTATGATGATTAATATTTACCTGGCAAATGTGATGAAAAGTGATAAATATGAAAAAATACGAGTTAAGTATTTTTCTGAAAGTTTTGAAATTTTTGTTGAATAACAAAAGGAACATGATAACTTATTTAATCCATATTATTTATATGTGAAGACGACTATGAAGAAGTTGAAAGTGAGTTACCTATTATTAGATATTTATCTGGCTATTTTAAAATAATACAACATTTCAAATGCAAAATCTGTATACATTAGTAACCGATAAAGGATTAGACGTAGAAGAACAATACAATTTAATACCAACTTGAAGCAGGGGTAGTTTGTTATTCGGTAAAAATAATGTGGCGCGTGTAGTTTCAATTACATATATTATTATGCTGACGGTTATGCTTTGTTTTCCTTTTTATGAATAATTTGCTTAGGGCTTTCTCTTAAAATAACGATAACGTAATAACTTTATAAACGTAAATTTTGTTACAGTTCTTTGCATAATATGTTTAATGGCTTTTGCTTTAAAATTTCATTTACCATTAAAAAAAAAAAAAATAATGGGGTGCGACTGAATGTTCAGTTCATGGCTGGCAGCCTCGTTTAAACAGTAAAAACCGATTAATTTAAACTAAATTCTTAATTCACGATTAATTCTTCACGTTACTTTTAATATATAAGCGCTGGTATCGCAATTTTATAGTATGACTACTCTTTAAATAAGAAAAATCGAGCCGACAGGCCTTATTGTCTTGTTGGTAACAATTTTACACGTTGGAGTGTTATAAATTATTAATATGTTTATAATACGTGCTGAAATAGATTTGATTTGACTTATCATAGAATTCTAAATAAATGTGAATATAATTTAAGCGATATCGAATTTGGTTTTGGAACGGTAGAAACTTTACTGGTCGATAAAATCACGCTTCAAAAACACAAGGAAAAGAATAAATACGCATTCGTTTGCTTTGTTGACTATGAGAAAGCATTTGATTCAGCGCAAAAAGTTAATAGACATTCCGCTAGCTGCCGGTATTAACGAATATGACCTTAGGATAATTAGTAACCTGTATTAGAATTGAACAGCTCAGCACATTCTAGGAAAGAATGAAAGCATTGATTTCGATGTTCAACGTGGATTAAGGTTGCATAATTTCTATTAACCTGTATGCCGAGCATATTTATCAGCTATCGATGACATACTAATAAGAGTGCAGATTAGTGGGAGAATTATTAACAATTAGCGCTATGCAGATGATTCTTACCAATAACGAAAAACACCTTCAACACGTTCTTAATAAACTGAACACAGTCGGTAACTCGTATAATTTAAAGATAAATGTAACAAACAAAATGGATGGTAATCAGTAAACAGAATAACCTCAATTAAAATTAATAACGGGAAGATTGAAAGAGTTCGGAAATTCAAATATTTAGGAAGTTACATTACGCAGAATTTAATACGCCCGGAGTACCTTTACCAATATGCGGAAGTCTCCTCTGTGATAGAAGCTTACGTTTAAATATAGGTCAAAACATTATGCAGTGTTGTTCCATATATCGAATTTGTATTATACGGAATTTATACAGCGGCATTAAGTAAAAGGCAAATAAATCGATCGGAATCTGTGGAGATGTGGATACAAAGAACAATGTTATCAAAAGTTCTTGGAAATGGCCGAAACTGATACTTCGGTCGTGTAATTCGAGGAAATAAATATAAACTACTGCAACTAATTATCCGAGGACAAGTAGATGTGAATAGAAGACGAGGATGACGAAAAATACGCCTTTTAAATAACATCAGGGAATGGACGAACGCATGACTAATATTAAAACCCACGCGAGAAGCCGGAGAAAAGAAGTTTTGATTGTCATACATGATCGCCAACGCCCTTCCTAGAGTAGGGCATAAGAAGAAATCTTCTCGCGAATGGGTAAACATTTCGACTGTAAACTATAACACAGTAAAGTGACAGCGAACTGAAATAATCTCGATAAGTGGAAACAGGATAATATTAAATCGGTCACGAAAATTACGTAAACCGTGAAAGATTGCTCGAACGAGTGTAACAAAATTTCAGATATTTTTAATTCGATGAATACAAATAGAAACGAAATCGAATTTTTTATTCGTCACTGACGAATAGTAGAAGGGTAGTGAACAAAGCGGTTAGTAAAAAGAAAATTGAACAAAAAGATGCAAAATAAGAAAAGAAAATTCGCCACAAAAAAAAAAATGGTTGCACATTACTATTTCGAATTTGTCGACATTTCGGTCGATATGTTTTATATGTATACATATATATACATACAAACATATATATATATATATATATATAGTATATAAAATTTCTTCTAAAATAGTATGAACAAGATGTCGATAATTGCCTGTCGAAGTAGAAGATTTCATCAGGCGGAAATTTATAACCTCTTCGACTGTAAGTTACTCACAGAAAAAACTCTTTAAAAACTTTATTTATTTTTATTTTTATCATTTATTATTATTATTATTATTTTCATGATTACCATTTCACAAGTACAATTTTTCTTCTCTTCATTACGAAAGTCAGCGATTAACTTGGCTGCAGTCTCTTCTGACAGACAGCTTCGTAAGGCTCTCATTCGCGAATTTTGAAAACGACCCGTTGAACCCTTGTCAGAAATTTTTCCGTCTATAACATTTCGTAATATTTTGTACTTAGTCTATGAAATATTCCTTTCTTTAATGTTACTGGGAAATTCTATACTGCTGACTTTTATTTTTTATATAAGGAATTAAAATTCCATCTACACAAGTACATCTTGAAAGCTTCAATACATTTTTCAAGTCTGTAATCCGGCGTCCAACATTCACAACCGTGTCGCTGAATCAATAAAACGTGACATCTTGACATTCTTAATCGCAAGTGAAGACTGATTTCTTTTCTAATTGCAACGTTCTTAATTTGTTTTTTGTGACCTTACCGGCTCTATCCTCGATTGTATTTTACTTTTAGATATATTGCCAAAGTATTTGATAGTTGAGGTGTCTGCTTCAGGTATATTTCGTTAGCCAACATATTTTTTCACCTTTGCACACACATACACACATGTGGATGACGGGACTGTGTAGTTCATCCCGTCACCACCCTAGATATTAAGTACACTGGGGATTACTGCAAACACACGATGTTTTTATTTCATTTTCAGATACACCTGCACTTTTCTATATAATTATAATTTTTCATTTTAGCACTCTAGTCCTCTGCCGTTCTACAATATTACACCTAGTTATTAAGCAATAAACATCCCCCACCGGCGAAATGTCCGGAATGAGAGATCAGAAAAAAAGCCAGCATTATTTTATTTTTCTGGAAAACACGATTATGGGGTGTTTTTGATGGTTGAGAGCCAGAAATCTTCGCTACAGATAGCAAGTGTAACTTTATAATAAGGCGGTTTCCTGCGCAAAATTGAACGAGTTGATCTCCCGTTTAATTTTTCAAGGCCCCAAATCTTATACCTACCTACTAATTCATCCTCGGGTCGTTTACTAACTTTGTATTAATGTCTCCCATTACGTTCGCCAATTCACCATTTTTTTTTTTGTAGTTTTTATCGTTACTTGGAAAGTGTTATAAAATTCATCGAGTTCCTCATCCGCTTTATCAGCCTCCGGAATGTATGCTTGTATGATTTTAAACCAGCGACACTTGTTTCCAAGATTTATAGCGTAATTGTGTCGCCCATCAGCAAAAAGATTACTGCCAGTTTAACAATGTTATCTGTCAGCGTTATTTCAGTTCCACCCCTCCTGAATACTAGATACGGGTTCCGTCTAATCGCAGCCCATACCAGTTCATCTTACTGCTCTCGAACTTAAAAGATCAATATATTCATTCCTTGTCTACAATAGGCTGTGAACGTTCCGGGTAACAATTTGTAATTTTATATCGAAGATTTGCATTTCGTTCGTATTTTTTTGCTGCGCACGGTCTTTTCTGTAGAGTTCTATACAACCGTAGACACAAGAGATCTTAGATAAACCTCATTATTGTAAGTAATCCCTCATTGACATCGTTTCCAGTATACATTACTACATATATTATATATATATATATATATTGTTTGAATGTATAAAATAAATAAAATAATTATTTCCCGAATACGAGTTTGTTTCTTTTTCTTCTTTTTTTTTCTTTTTTACCGGGGATGCCCTTACAGCCCAAAACTAACTCATATTTCTATAAACTCGGACAATTTTCCCGGAAATATCGCTATGTCCAGAAATAGATGTAAATTCTCAAGATGAGGAAGAATACATTATAAGGGTGGGGGACCGTTAAGAAAGGCGCGCAAACGTACAGTTCAGCTAGTAATGTCATTAGAGAATGGCATTTGAAAGCCTTCCGAATAATTTCACGTCCAGCATGTACTTTAAGCTGCATAAGGAACATGCGGTCCGGCAACAAGTAATGCCGGAAACCGCAGTCTGCTGATAAGAACAATTCCTCTCCGCTTAATATTTTTAAAAAGATAGAACTATGAAAATCTAGTAAGAGACGGTTGCAATTGATAGTACCTAATAAGCGGCGATTGCTCTATATGCTGCATATATGCACCCGTTCCCAGAGTTTCGTTCCGACTGTATAAAATTTACGATATCAAGCGAAGAACCTAAAGAGAATACCACCACCGTTGAAAGACCCAACTTTAGCTAATGAATCTACAATTTCATTGTCGATCATTCCTCCATGTCCTGGTACCGATTAGAAAGGACGCTCAAATTTTCCACATGACTAAGTTTCAACACGATGAATGTAAGGAATTGCGAAATGCTAATCAAAATCATCGTAGAAGGGAAAATAAAGAACACCGGATAGAGAGGATGATCTGAAAACAGATTTATACGAGATGTAAAACACGCGACGAACTTAAAGGAACAGCGAAGAACAGAACCGAATGAAGCAAACGAATGTTTTTATGATGATGATGATGAAAACAATTGCTAGAATTGCTAACTCGCCGTATGTGTAATTATATGTGTAAGAATAAAAATAAATCGAGTATTCCTTATTCACATATCGGTATAATTTTACGCTACAACAATCAATTCACTCGGATTTTTTTTATTCGAAATTTTAACGGCACTATAGACGATATTGTATTCGGAGAACGATGTTATGTGGTTTTTTTTTGACTTTTCGTTATCTAGCTTAAAAAGAAAAGCTAAGGAAAAAGGCGTTATTGAGCTAGACGACTTGAAACGGTTGAGTAGCGGTTATAACGTTAAGTATATAGGTAAATATCGTCCTTAATACGTACGTATTATATATATATATATATATATATATATATATATATATATATGTATATGGACGAAAACGTGTAAGAAAAACTGATGCGCAGTCGAGCGATTTAAAGTCATTTCATTTTTCTTGTACACTCTGGTCGTTCCGGGAATAAAATGTATTAGTAGTTCGCTCGTATAAGGGAAGGAAAATTGTCGTTTCCATCTAGCACGAAGGAACAAATTTGTCGAAATTTCGTGTGCCAACATCGGCTACACTAGTAGGTTATATTTATCCGCCTAGCGGAAAAACCAATTATTTCGTGTCAACATGGAAGTCGACAAAAGCTCGACTGCAGCTTGTTGAATCTAGCGGTATTGTACAGCGAGAAAATAACGAACAAGAAAACAAGAATGAAACCGCACCGCCGAGAAGGGAATATAAATCCTTTTTTCAGAATAAGAATTGCATTAAGAATTTTATATATATATATATATATATATATATATATATGTGTGTGTGAATATATATCGTGCCACAAATATATTTATAAGAATCCGCGAATTTTGTGCGAACCGCTAGACAGGGTGGAACTCTTATTTCAACTAGAGTTCTTGTTTCGTTTAGCGTTTAATTCGATTTATAACAATGTACGTAAAAAATTATTTATGCGGTTGTTTTTGTAAATATAAACGCGTTCGCTGGTCTGAACGTGACATCGTGTGTCTGCAAATTTTATGACGAGAGCATTAAGCTACGCGTTTCAATTTAAAATTTTCTCCCGGGTAATTGTTCCGTACATATTCTTTACGGTGCTCCGATAATAAATTACATTTACATTCCCTAATACGATTTAACGTCTTTAATATCGTGTAAGCCGTAATAGAGTTCGACTCACCGCAATCCGGATTAAATAATTCACCACCTCGGGGGTTCTATGCTCCGTAATTGTACATTTTCTATTGGACGTTTATTTTTCGAACCTCCGTATACGATCTATCGGTGTGATTACAATTCCGGACGACTGAAGAATATGTACGAACGTATGCTCTTTCGATTAAAAATAAATCAAGAGGTAGGAGATTGGCTAACACACACGCTGCAGAAGAAGGGGCAGTTCTGTATAAAGTTGAAATACGAAGTAGAAATTTTCATTGCTGTTTAATTACTCTTTTAAGGATTTTATCATTAATATAAATAGAACAACCATATTCATAAATAGACTGAATAAGACTTTTATAGAGAATTACTCTTTATTTGAACCGAAGTCCATAATTATTAGGCATTATCCTTTTTAGTTTGTCATATATTATAATACATTTTCTATTTACCACCTCAAGGTGGTCAAGGAAAGTAAGTCTGCGATCGATTATTAACCCAAGGTATTTTTAATTTTAGAGCATAATTCAATTGGCCTATCAGAGATAATTTTTAGATTTTTAACATTTTCGTGTATTTTTTGATTCCCAAATAGGATAGACTCGCATTTAGCAATAGAAAAGGAAATCCCTAAGTCCGAAATAATTTCTTCAAGTTTTTTACAAATAATTTCAATTTTATTTAGAATAGTATATTTTGTAATTTTAAAAGTCACGCATAAGTCGTCAGCGTATGAAATTAATTGGGTATCTAAATTTAACATTTTACAGAAGTCCTCCATTTCATAATGTACCCTCGAGTAGACCACGTTCCACAGGGTTAGCCCAAGTACAGAGCCCTGTGGTACCCCACAACAAATTTTCTTTGAATTAAGCGAATTATTTATCTTCAAACGAGCAGACCTATTTTTAAGGTAATTAATAATAATGTTAATAAGAGATGGATTAATAGATTTATTTTGAAGAATCCTAATAATTGATGACCACCTACAGTTATCGAAAGCACCCTTTATATCAAAGAAAACTACAAAAATGGATGATTCCTTTTCATGGTTATTTTTAATAATAGATATGAGCAGCACCTTCAGCAGAATGTGCAACGCGGAAGCCGAACTGATTTGGGTGCAGAAGATTTTTATTTACCATGTCATCGGTAAGAAATATATTAATAACTTCTTTTTCATATACTTTCCCACAGGAGTTAAGTAGGGAAATAGGTCTGTAAGCTGTTGTTTCAGTAAGGAGTTGTTCAGGTTTTGAGATTAAGATTACATCAGCAACTTTCCAGATTGAAGGAAAACTTTCAAATTGAAGACATTTATTAATAATTAAATGAAAGAAACCGGGAAAATTGATGTTTATTTTTTTGACAATTTTATTCGTTATTTTATCATTGTTAGACGCTTTTCTATTGTTAAGTTTCCTAATGATATTATTAATTGTTTCGTTACTAACATGAATTTTATCGAAAGATTCATTCGGGGCTTAGTGTATTAATTTTAAATATTATTTTATAACTGATAACATTTTTATATTTATTAATGCGCTTAATTTTGAAATATCGTAAAAATCTTGTTATAATTAAACATCTATCCATATTTTTTTTTTTTTTTTAGTGGTGGTTTCGCAATCTATGAAACCTCTATATGAAAATCAGAAAATCGCAATACTTTGTACTGTACATTTCAAATGTAAACAACTGCTAGATTCCTATTAGGAAAATGTAGTTCTTTTCTATCAGATAGCTCTGCAGTAATTATAATTAAGATGATTTCAAGTTATAATTAATGAGACCAAAAATTTTAAAGGTGGTTTCACTAACAACATACAGATGGTAATAATTACGAAAATTCCCGTTATGTGAGATATAATTATGATCGATATAATGACTAGAATTTTTAAATGCGAAACCAAATAGCGGTATTCGTAGATAACACAAAATGTGTAAGTAATATCGTCATTGTACCGGGGGGGGAATTTCCGAAGATATGACATACGTGTAAAGCAGTCAACCTGGTTAGCTCGTTAACTCTTTTAATTTATATTGGTAAATAGTCGTTAGAGTCGATCCGTAATAAAATAGTAGGATCCTAGTACGTAAAAGTAAGATCATCGCGTTTTTATCGGATAATCATGTAGACGTTACGTGATAGACGAGGTCAAGATATCTATATAGAACTATTTAAATTAATACGTTACAATTTTCTAGTCAATTAATGAGTTATAATTAGAAAACGTAAAATAAATAATCGGGAATAAAGTAAAGACTGTTACGAATCCGATCAATAGTAATTTTTATTTTATTTTTTTTTAAAACGTATATTTTATAATATAATACATGAACATTTATATATTTTCGTATTTATTATTACATGCTTCGTCAAGAAAAATTGCTTGTCCGCGAAATTTAACAATATACATTTTACTTATTTGTTTATTTACACGATACTAATGCTTATAAAGCATTCACACTAACACTTGTACTATGGTTCTCATTCGTAGCTCTCTCACACACTAATTTACTTTCTCAATTACACTCTCACTTTTTTTATTTTCTTATTTTGAATACACAATATATAGTAGCAGGTCGTCATTTTGGCTCATTCTATATCACCCTTTTCGTACGTTACCTTTATTTGTTTATTTTATTGTTTTTTGTTTAATTTTTAAATACTCTTATTTTCATTTTTTTTTTTAATTAATTAATTTATTTATTTATTTTTTGCATATTAGTATTGATTATGTTGTTCAGGTTGTTTTTATCCCGTAACCATATTTTCACTTGTTGTTTTAATTTTTTTTTCCTCCACTAAGTCAGGTGGAAGTTTATTTAACAATTTCGCCATTATGTATTCCCCATTTGTTTGTTCACCATACTTTTGTTCTCACTACTGGTATTCTGTATTTTCTTTTTGTTCGGAATTCATACATTTTCAATTATTTTTTGACACGTTTGTTTTTTACTACATAGTTCCAAACTTTTATAAATAAATATAGTCCTGCGATATTTAGCGCTTGATGTTCAAGCAAAAGTTCATTTAGTGATTTCTGTTCTTTTTTACCTTTACTTATTAAATTTAGACACCTTCTTTGTAACTTATCTATTCTCTTCATATAGGATTTAGTAGCTGAACCCCAAACAATAATAATAATACTAATAATAATAATAATACTAATAATAATAATAATAATAATAATAATAATAATAATATTAATAATGATAATAATAAAATATGAAGTACCGAAATCAGAACGACAGTGGAATTCGGAAATAGGATACGCCTTCATAATCCAGCGTCACCATCGGTCCTACCTACGGTATACCTCAGGTCGTACGAATTCGATTACTATTTATTTTATTTTATTTTATGCGATATGTGTATGAATTTATTTTTATAATATTTTACACGAATATTATTCGTGTTTATTTTTCTATGTGTTTAAATGTAACGATTTGCTCGTTTTATGTATTTATTGAAAGTTAAATGTTAATAATTAAAAGTAAACGCGAGTTGATTTTAATATCCTTATTCCAGTAATTGGTAGCTTTACATACGATTTCATATCTCTTTGGAATTAATAAAATTATAAAACTAAATAAGAATTTTATATATTTTATTAGAAAATTTTATCCACCCCCCATTCATTAACCCGTTAGATCATTAGTTAACGGCGACCGAAATGAGTAAAGTATCACCGCAATTCCATAACCCAGTAGAACGTGAATACGCTCCACTCATCTAGCGGTACATTATAATGTATATAAATATATATATATATATATATATTAGAAATGCTAGCTTTTGTACCAATGGTAAATTAATTATTTATTCGATACACATAGACACATATATATTTATATATATATATATATATATAATTGTCAGTATAAATTGTTTAAATACAAGTCAATTGCTTCGCTCGTCCGTGCTCTCGTTAGAGTAATTAACGAATTAAAAACTTATACTCGATTTCCTCGGAAGAAATGTGCCAACAGAAATGCGAAATATTAAAACCTCCTAATATAGTAGTAGTAGTAGTAGTAGTAGTAGTAGTAGTAGTAGTAGTAGTAGTAGTAGTATAAGCAGCATAATAGTAATGGTAAACTGTTACCAGGGGTGAGGGGAAAATTTTTTAATTGATATTTTTTCGAGTTCTGTTAATTTTGTTTACCTACCCCTTTTTAATTATTCCCCTAACGGTTTAACTTCGTCTGTTATTATTTTCCAACTGGTTAAAGCCAAAAAGAACGAACTTCCTATTCAAAAGCCAGTCTGCATTTTTTATAAAATTTGAAAACTGTTGTTTTTATTTATGTTAGAAAATTCTTCCTTCAACAACTTTATCATTCCGACGGATCGCTACCGCTAGTTAATATTCGTATTTTCCAAAACGTGGACCTTTTCATTTCTTTTTCAATTTAATTTCCTCTGTAATATTCCTATTCAGCGTTCTGAAGTCAAATATCGCATTAAATTCGTAAGTTCTGCGCGACCAACAGAAGAAAAAATAATATTAAAAACAAAATTAAATAGCCGGTGACGTAAAATAATAGAACGTGATATATATAAATATATATATATATATGTGTGTGCATATATAAATAGATTAGGAAGAAATTATTTCCTACCCTAGTCCAGATATAATTGGAGAAAATTATGTAGGAAAAAAAAGTAAAGTTATATTAAAAGCTTATAATAAGCCGGTTGCCTTTTGGATAAAGTTGTACTTATTAATTATTATACATTTATACTCGCTTTTCAATTTTTCCGTATTTAAACCGACGCTTGTTCAGTTTTAGTCTCAACGCGTAGTAAGAGCGTTAACGCTGCTCGGTATGCGCATTTTTTATTTACTTATTATTTGCTGATGTATAAAAACATAAATATACTTTATTGAATTGAACTGAATTGAATAGTCACAGTTGGTTCTCAAAATTATTCATTTTTACGCATTATCTAATTATTAATATTTTTTTTTTATTTGTTGTTTTTAATTTATACTAAATACACTATTTCAGTATAAATTACAAAAACGAAAAATGGAGATACGGAGAGTTTTAATAATCAGCGATGTCGCGAGGTACGAATTGATATTTATTCTGTAGATTAGAAAAAATGATGCTTGTTCAGTTTTAGTCACAGCCGGTTCTCAAAATTATTCATTTTTACGCATTATCTAATTATTAATATTTTTTTTTATTTTTTTGTTTTTAATTTATACTAAATACACTATTTCAGTATAAATTACAAAAACGAAAAATGGAGAGACGGGGAGTTTTAATAATCAGCGTTGTCGCGAGGTACAAACTGATGTTTGTTCTGTAGATTAGACAACAATTTTTAACACGGTACAATACTGAAACTCGTTAAAAATATGAAAAGAGATAAGACTGGACAATCAATTTATAATCGCGCATCAGTACGTATATACGGCGGAAGAAGTGACCATAATGAAATGGGTGCGTCAAGAATGCGTTCTTATTCGATATTTATTAATTTGAGCATTAATTATCAGGAAAAATATAGGGCTACCCGTTAATGGAGTTGTTAATATATCACAGTGATAATCGAAACGTGCGTCGAAGATCTGCAAGAACTAATGAATGCGCTTAATGAAAGCAATAGCGAGATAGGTTTAAGCACAAATGCCGCGAAAACGAAATGGATGATTATCGATGTAAATAACGCGGTTAGCAATATACTTCGACTGGGAAGTGTAATGGTTGAAAGATATCTCGGATGTCGCATCAATGAAAGAGGGAAGTTATCTACTGAGATAAAATCCAGAAATTGACCAAATAAAATTACGTGTAGGCTGAATATATTTCTGCCCGTGTACATGTACGTACGCGTATGTATATGTGTATTTACATATATATAAATATATACAAATTGCAATGTGGCTGATGTAAGCTATGGCAGGATGGGAGATGTCATTCAACAATGATACTCTAAACTACCTCTCCAATCATTTAATCCGATAGGGAAGATCTAGAGGTGTGCGATAATTCAATATGCGAGGTCCATTGGCATGATTTAATAAATATACCGCCAGCTGGTTAAAATCTAACCTGTGCAAGTAATCTCTACTGCAATCCCGAACTACTTGGTGCACTTTTCGTATTTTTAGATCTTTATGCAAATTTTCATTTCGTATATACCAGGATTGAACGGAATATAATTCTTAAGTTTATTTTTCACACGTACAACTAATATAGGTATACAGAAGGGGATATGTGTGTGTGTGTATAGATAATTCTCACATTTATACATCCAGTACACGTAAATTATAGTATAAACGTTATCTCATATATATATATATATATATATATATATATATATATATATAAGTTATAAGGGCTCTTATGTACACGTTGTTCGACGACTGGAGTGAAACTGGCGTACAGCCCGCGAAAGTGTACAAGTAGTTGTTATATTGTTATATATCGTAAAGTATTGCGAAGGGGAGTAGTACACCGATTAAGCTTAAAATGGAGTTGCGGTGTATTGCAAATGTTTTGATAAAATATTGCGATCGAATCAAGCGATGTGCAATTACAACGAATATTTAGTTATAGCGTTAAATAAGCTTTCTCTTTATTTCTTTTTAAACAGATTAATGCACCTTGCATCATCGTCGAACATATATATATATAAGATTGAAGGAAAAAAGATAGTACGCAATTTAGGAAATAGTGAGTGTCCTCTGAAAGGAAATCGGATCTGAGGTTCAGGAGGATAGAAAAGAATTTGCCTGTACACAAGAGGCGCACAATGCGAAGTCGTCTAGATAGAACGTAATTAGAACGGGTGTCAAGTGATATATCTCATAGATACCAACATAAAGCTAGAAATATTGAAAAAAATTATCGAACTATCGGCATTCATGATTAAAGACATGTATATATTTAAAATCTGTGGCAGTTCTACGGTCAAATGTATTCGGATCCTCTGGAGCATTCTGTAGCGCATCCGACTTAGTTCAATAATTTCCATAATCGCGCTCTTTCCTTCGTAGTAGTAATATTCGAAATACGAACGACTCGTCATAACCGTCTTTTATTTATATAAATAATCCGATTATTACTCGTTATTTTCAAAAATAAACTGTGAAAATTACTTTCAATATAGACGCAAGCAAGGAAACGATTGAGCAGGAAATATGAATAAACGTGAATCAATTTGTGTTTGATTCGGACGTGAAAACGACGCCTAATAATAAATTTCGCAGTCTAAATTTCACACTCGACGATCTGGTCTATGTATTTTTTTTCTCGTCGATATCTCAAGCATTATATAGTACGGTATATTTTTTCAAGGCCAGTCATTCTTGTACTATTTTTCTCTGCATTAACCTTAACTTGCACAACCGTGTTTATGTCGGATGTCAGCTGTACTAAACAAAATATTTTGAAATAACTTATAAAAATTACTAATATGGACAATGAAAAAAAAAATCGAGTTTCGTGCGAAATTAATGTTTAATCGTTTATAAGAAGTTCGGTTATAAATTAAGAAACTCTTGAACTCTTGAATCTAAACAATTCATGAAAAAATTGTTACCAGACTTTATGAGCAAGAGTCACAGGAATATATATATATATATATATATATATAACGTTCCTTAAATGGCTTTTCTTCTTTTGCTTTTTACAGTTTACTGTTTCGTAATGTTAAATAAAATGGAAGCAGTGCAACCATTTTACATCTCCCCTCCAATAATATTGAAACACCCTTTAATCATTAAACGACTTAAACATATCGCTAATAAATAACTTAATTTTCAATATCATTATGAGGAATTAGTTTACTACTATGAAAAAATGTTTCTTCTTCGCGACTCTTTCCATAGTCGACTTCATATATATTGTGTTTGAAATCTGGCGAATGACCTTAAATGGACGACCACGAATTTCATTCCGGTTTGTTACGGTTTAATTTATTTCCATTCTCAATGGAGGACTAATTCTCCTTGCTTAGTATTTTTGTCTAATTTTATCTGTTCGTTATTCATTTCAAAATTGCTCATTGAATTTATAACTGCTTTTTTCCTATCACGTTTTAATTTTCGCATTTCTATAAATTCATTTGGGGGCTATTGTTGATTGTTCAACATAAAGTAAATATATATATATTTTTTTTATTTGTATGAAAATTGCAATCTGGCTTACATAGCCAATAAGCAATTTATCTATATGGGTCGTGACAGAATTGGAGATAGTGACAGGATTGGAGATATCATTCATCAATGATACTTCGAGTTACCTCGCCAACCAATCAAACCGATGTGAAAGGTCTAAGGGGTGTATCGATTAAGTCTATGAACATCGTTACCACTATCTAGTAAGTCAACTGCCAGTCGGTTCGGATGGTATTCTAATCTGTGCAAGTAATGTTCACTATATGTTTGGATTACCTCTCGCACATATGGTACACCTAGGTCGCGATGCAGGTTGTCATTACGCATGTACCATGGCGCATTTGTTATAATTCTTAATATTTTTGATTGACATCGTTGCATCGTGTTAATATTAGACACCGATGCTGTACCTCAAAGGGATATACCGTAGGTCCACACCGGTCTGATAACTACGTTATACAGCAATAATTTCGATTTGAGAGGTAACTCGGAATGTCTTCCCAGGAGCCAGTACATCTTTCTCAATTTTATGTTTATTTCTTTAACCTTCATCTTAATGTTTGTTTTCCACGTCATTCGTCGATCTAATCACATCCCCAAATACCGAGCTTTACTTTCCTGTGGAATAAGACCATCAAGATAAACGGGTGGGCATGTATCGCGTCTATTTGTGAACGTGACATGTACTGACTTCAATGGGTTGACCTTAATTCTCCACTGTCGTGCCCATTTTTTTAGATGATTTAAACCGGCCTGTAATTTTTCCGACGCCGCTATCGGATCGTTGTCGCTTGCAAACAATGCTGTGTCATCAGCGAATGCGGCAACCTCAATGTTGGTTTTAACTGGGAGGTCATGTATATACAAAAGAAATAGAATTGGACCCAAAACAGAGCCCTGTGGAACGCCAGCCTCAGCAGGATAAAATCCAGATACATCGCCGTCGAGTTTAATCTGAAAGAATCTATCTGTTAGATATGAGGCCAATAGCATGTAATATGCATGTGGCAAAGAGCGTTTTATTTTTAAAAGTAACCCCTCGTGCCACACCCGATCGAAGGCCTGATTAACATCCAGGAAAGCAGTAGAACAATACTGTTTCCTGTCGAAACAATTATTAATATACTTCTGCACTCTGTGAATTTGCTCTACCGTAGAATGCTCTTGACGGAACCCGAATTGATAGTCTGGAATCGTGCCTTGCAGCGGTTCCCGTAATCGCGAGAGCAGTAACTTCTCAAAGGCTTTCGATAGTATGGGTAGAAGGCTAATTGGTCGATATGAGGATGTTTCGCAGATAGGTTTACCTGGTTTATGTATCATTATAATCTGAGCCATTTTCCATTGCGAAGGATAGTAGCCCAATCGAATAACAGCGTTACAGATACTGGTTAGTAATACTATAGCCTTTCGTGGCAAACATTTCAGCATCTTCCCAGTGATTAGATCATACCCGGGAGCTTTATATACTGGTAAGTGGCCCGTTATCACTTTCATAATTTTTGCAGGAGAAAATGGATGATGTTAAAAATTTTGTTACGCTGTAAATTGTTGATTATATTCGTTGATACATTCAGCTGCTATTTTCGACGAAGCTCTTTTTTTGCCATTTTTCATTTTGCATCGTATCCTGTTTAGTAATGTTTAATTTAAACGTTCATTTAATCCGTTAGATTCTGGATTGTCTACAGATGTAAAAATAGGCGTTATATTCTTTTTTTGAAATAATTTTTAAGTTCTTTTAAGTTAATATCGGCATACCGATCGAATAAAATTGTTCCTATGTGATGTTCTTTAGCCAATTGATCAATTAATTCGATGAGATCTTTCGCACTTTGACCTTTCGATGTGGATACAAAGGCATATCTCGAGAATTGTTCAATAAGAATATGTAAATATTTTTTGAAGACCGATTACTTTTTAACCCTCCGACTGAAGCCGTAGACATAATTTCGCAAGGTTCTTTTCCCGGTCCCAATTTCGCTAACAAACTAATTTTCTGGCACGTTCGAGATTTATTTTTAAACAACTTTCACAATTGCTGCAAAACTGTTCAATGGTATTATTAATATTCAAATAATAGTATAGTATAATTTTTTCAATTAGATGAGTACCACCAATGTGACCCCCATAGTATTCGTGTATCTTTTTTATTAATTGTAACCCGAATTGTCGTGATACGACAATTCGTTGTCTATTTTTATAAAATGGTTTCTTAAATGAATTAACTCCCACTCGATTTTATCTAAAAAAGTAAACTGTACATTTATTAATAATACAATATAGTACAGATAAAGCAAAGATAATATTAACAATCCATAAACTTAAAAAGTAAAATCGATTTTGAAAGTGCTTAGTATAAAATTACAAAATAATAAACAAAATAGATTTATTTGCTAACGTTTTTTCTTTTTTTAGCTTTTTACATTTTAATGTTTCGTAATGTTAAATAAAATGAAAGCGGTGCAACCATTTTACATGTATATATATATATATATATATATATGTACATATATAAGATAAAAAAAGTTCGTCTGCTAAAGAGAATTAAGAAATAATTTATATGCTCCAGTAGTTTAAGAAGTGAAACAATTCGGACATGCTTAAGAAGAATACGAGACGCATAAAAAAAAAGGCGCCACACCATTTGGACAGGTTAAATTATTCATCCAGAAGCCTTCTCCACAATCAACATTACCCAAGAAAGCTAGATGTTGGTTAGGGCCTCGGTGGCTATGCACTAGTTATTTATACACAACGCCCGTCCGCAAACCTGCACAAATAAAATACGCAATCACAAACGATATAGACACATACGTGTATATATATATATATATATATATATATATATATATATATATATATATATATATATGGAGATATGGACTTACTATCTCCCTGAAATTTATACTATACATGCTTATATATATTAATATGTATGAATATATATATACATATAGTACATGTAAGTATATAATTATAAGCATATATGTATATATAAGTAGAAATTTAAATTTATATAAGTGTGAACATATATATATATATATGCGTTATCTGCTGGAAAGTTTTTCATCGTCGTTTAAACGATATTACGCTGCGTACGTGATTAACCGACTGAAAAGATTAAAATTTTATCCGCGCAATTCCACCTCCCCAGTCTTACACGAATGGATTTACACAGACTGACGGATGTAACCCGCCTAGACAATTCGGTGCAGATTTTTCAAAGTCGTCTATGCCAACAGTCGAAGAAATTTATGACGGTGAATAAATTTATTATATTTTTTCGTCTTTTTTTTCCTTCTGAGAAACAAATTTTGAACATTTTCGTTAGTTACGTTGTTTACGCTCGCGAAGAATTTTTCGCTTTCAGTTTAGGCGGTCGAGATTATTATTCCGGCCTCAACACATATTCGCTTAACGTAGAAGATAACTTTACGAAATAATACAATTTTAGAACTACCTGTGTGTGTGTGTGTGTGTGTGTGTGTGTGGCTCTATAGTTGTAACGAGGGTGCTCATACTTGTCTATATACAATGAAATTCACTTTTTTTTTTTTTTTTTTTTGTGCCAGAAATTGTGTTGAACATGTGACTTGTCATAACGATAGAGTAGAGAATATTACACTAGAAAATACACATTTTTAACATTTAAATTAACTTTAATCAATCGGAAGATAGTTTCATAGACGAAAACACCGGTTTTTCTAAGCAACATAAATGTGTGTATTTGTTTTTTCGATTCCGTTTAATTTGTTAAACTTCACAAAAGTGAAAAAAAAAAAACGAAAGGTTTTTTAAATTTATAATTTCCATCAATTGTAATGTCTAACTGACAATGAATTATAGCAATCGCCAAATTTAAGCTAACACGATTTTCTTCTTCCTTCAATTCAACGAATTTATAAATAGTAGCTGTGAGAAAACGTTATTACGGAAACGAATCCCGTAATTAATATTCGTCTAATTCAAAAAAATAAAGTAATGATTTCTATCGGCATAAACAGTTTTTGACTTTTTGTTTTTAGTTATCAAAAAATTATTTATTTTAATTTTTCGTATATCATCTAGTAGGCTTAATGAAATATTTTTCAAACGGATTATTATAATCATTAGAATTATCGCCTAATATATCTATAAACTTTTGGTCAATGTTTCCAGGTCAGAATTTAAGTCCGAAGAAGAAGTTCATCGATGTTTCTTATTAGTAGAATGATGAACTTCGGTAGACTAAAGTTGAAATATTGTCGGCCAGAAGAAATAAAAACAGAACGGAGGAGGAACGTAGATAAAGTAATATTTATTTACTCGAATTCAAATTATATATTTATTTAAAGACGCTCGACTTCTAGGTCATTCTACGATACAATACAATTTAGATAATTATAGATAACTTAGTAATTGAATGATAATATCTTCTATAAATAATTCTACCGTATGTATATAAAAAATACTTATATAGATAATAAAAATGAAACGGAAAATTACGTCTTCTATATAAGTCCGGTGAATTGAAATAGAAATAAAAACAGTTCTAGACTGATTTATTCGTATAATTTTATATTTTTCAAAAATCGGAAAGTGCACTCCAGCTTCGTCGTTTCCAAGTGTGCGTCTTCTGTGAAGGATCTTGTTTGTTCGAACGAAAAAGCTTTTTCACGTTCAGTTTTGAACATACGCAGATTATATATTCAATGGACAATTAACAAAAAATTCAAAAACAAAGAATTAAATTTAACAAATAATAATATTAATATTCATTGTGTGACAAGTATAAAATACCTGGGAGTTACAATTGATAACAATTTAAAATTCTATAACCATTTCCATAATGTTAAGAATAAAATAAACAAATTTTTACATATTTTTAATAAACTTTATAATAACAATAATAGAGTAAATTAAAAAAAAGGACTAATTATGTATAAATCCATAATTATGCCAAATATAATCTATAGCAGTAGTATTTACGATGATATGTTAAAAATTAAAAGGTTTAAAACGTTAATAAGATCATTTCAAAGAACAATAGCTATTAAAATGATTAAAGGATATAAAACTACTAGTTATTGGGCTTCGATAGTAATAGCCGGAATTATGCCTATAGACCTAGAAATACGTAAACATATTAATTTATTTTACATTAAAAACAATATTAATTTAACACACGAATTTAATCAAGTAGATTATATTAATAACAAATATACATACGAAGGCAAACACTTAAACAATAAACAGTTTAAAAAAGTACTTAATCAATATTATTTAGAGCAATATCAAATCATGTGGAATACATATAGTGGCTTAACGTATCAGTATTTTCCAAATATAAATGATAGATTCCGTAATACTTATTTTATTCCCAACTATTATAACACACAATTTATTACTGGACATGGTAGTTTCAAAACTTATTTAAAACGTTTTGGTATTGCTGAAACTGATAACTGTATTCGATGTAATTCTGCGGATACGGTTTATCATATCTTGCAGGGGTGTAATTGTAATGATATTGTAATAGAATGTAAAGCAGAAGAATTGGTAAATAGTAAATATAAAGAATTCAACATGTTAGCTATTGAGGAAATAAATAATAGAAAAAATTATAATTTGATATACTAAGATTTAATGTTCTTATATTGTTATTTCACTATTCATTTTAGATGATAATAGTATTATATCGAATTAAAAATGTAAGTTAAGATTGTAAATGGAATTTAAAGTGGCATTAAACTTAATTGGATTGTCACTTTAAGTTTCATAATATAAAATTGTATTTCTATCAAATATACTATTTTTGAAAAAAAAAAAAAAATTGACAAATTTTAATTCCCACAAAACGTACATGGTGGTGGAAGTTCATTTTATAGTAAGTGCCCGTGAGTTAGTTTAGTGTGGCCGATGCGGATTCTGCTTAATCTCTTCTCGCTTGTTTACACGATGTGACATTTTCCAATGTTCTGGTATAACTTTAATTCGTAACTTGTTCAATTTTGTCTTCCACATATTTTGAGCCGTGTTCTTGATGGTTTAACTGTTTTTTTTTTTATATTATTATTTAATAAGTCTCTTTAAAATACGTTGATACAGTCTGTATACTATTATCGCAGGGTGGATTTGTGGGTTCCAATGGACGGTATTTAAATGTAGGTATCTGAAGTAGTCAGTACATCTGACTCCGAATGGTTTATTTCTATCGCGATAAATCTTATATAAATTAGGATGAAACGTTTTATAGTAGTTAATATGACTTTTGTTACGGCTGAGCTTTACATAATACTTCGGTGCTTATTCGTCAATGTTTCAGTGATATCATGTTTGTTTCCGCATGCAAACTGACAACTGGACTTGTTAAACAAGTTGGATTAATCATAAATTGAGAAAACACTAAGATAAAACTGGGCACGTTGCAAGTGATTGATAAATTTATATATTCGGGATCTGTAATTCGCAAAACACGGTATGAAATCTACGGATAAAATTAAAAAACGCGAATAGCCCAATTGGCACCGGACCAATTACGAAACATATGGAAAAATCATGACATCTCCACGAATACAAATTAACCTTTTCCGTTTTTATATGTGCTGCGGGATGCTGGACATTAAAAGCAGCTGATATTCGGCGAATCGATACTTTTGAGACGGCTTTCACGAATGTAGCGTATCTCGCCAGACAGAAAAACGAACCAACCTCTCCGTGTTGAAGGACAGAGGATCGGATCTACATTTGCACGATATAGTAATATAGCGCATAGTGAGGTATTTCAGACACGTGAACGTCGGAACGGAATGGAAAATTAATTCTCGAAGGGATGATGGAAGGCTAAAGGATGCACGGTAGGACAGAAATCTGATATACGGATAAGAATGAAGAAATTAACTACATCCCTCCAGCAAGCTATAAGACTCGCATAAAAATAGGGACGTATAAGGTTTAATTGGAATTCGTGATTTCACGATGCTTGGAGCTAACGAATATAATGAAATTTTTAACGCGTACGATTTTTTTGAGGTTAGGTAAAAATATGCAGAATATTTTAAATCGATAAAGGTATATAATTGTATTGTATTCGTATAGCTATTAAAAATTAATAAAAGAAATAATACAAGGTTATGGTTTCGAATTTCGCTTACCGAGTTGAAATTAAACACGGCTACTTTTTCCTTGAAGTATATTCCGTGTACAGAAGTAAGTCGGCAGCGAATAGAAAATATGGAAATCGCTACAGGAAAAACTAGGGGTTAAAAGACGTAACATTCGTTTGGAAGATGGGATTATTAACCTTATTAAGAAGTGATGCAAAATATAAATGACTCAAAAACAGAATGTAACAACAGAGTCCGGAAAATGTACTTTGCTAATGCATACTACCGACGACCTGTTAGAAAGTATATTAAACGAAGATAACCCAAGAAAAATGTTTCAGAACATTTACTTGAAATTGGATAAAAATGATGCTCTATGCGGCTACATGTTAATAGTATAATAATTAAAGATAAATATGATAAAACATATTTAAGAAGACAAATATCAAATTAGTACGAAGCCGAAACAAATTATAACAGAATCAAATATTTGAATATCATCATCATTATAATTTCCCATCTCCTATTCAGAAAGTGGGATCGACACCTCGATTTTCTACATTTGTCTTTGTCTAGCTTCTTTTATCTATCCTTTTGGAAACTGATGTTGTTCCTGACATTCCATATGTACATTCTATTCGTTTTCCTCGTTGCCTTTTCCTACAAATTTTCCCCCTTGTATCGCAGGCTTAAAAATGTATTCCTCTCGGATTTTATGACCAAAGTACTTTGTTTTTAGATTCTTCAATCATAATTAGCAGGATTGGTTGACTTAATTTTTCATTTGTTTAATACTTCTAAATTCGTTATTTTTTCCCCTTCCACGATATTCGGTGAATCCTTCTGTAGCACTACATTTCAAAGGAAGTGATTTTCTTTTCTATAGCTTCCGATAATGTTCAGGTTTCCGAAGCTTATCTCAAGACTGAAGAATTCTTTAGTCGAAGGTTTAATTTTCTATCTTTGAGTACCCGTTCGAAATTATTAAATGCATTTCGTCCGCATCCAATTCATCTTTTCTTCTTCATCGTGTTTCCTGTTTTCCATTATTAAGCTTCATTTGTACTACTTGTTTTTCTCAATCTGTATATATATTTCTGCCGGTGCTCCATTTTGTGTTTCTTTTTATTTTCCTAACTTTTTTCTTTAAACTTTTATTTTCATTCCTAATTTTTAAACTTCTAATGATATTTTATTAATTATGTTTTGCAGATTTTCCTTCGATTAAGCCAAATATACCTGATTATCCGCAGAGCTTGAATTCGCCATTCTTATTCTGTTTGTCTATTTAGATTTCCCATTTAAATTATTTCTTCCGCATATGCGTTGAACAGCCTCGGTGATAGTAGACATGCTTGCCTTACTGCGCGTGCAATATGACAATATTCTTTGGACTATTCTTGTCGAATTCGTACAGTCGCTTTCTAGTTCCGTTAAATATATTTAATTAAATTTATGTCTCTTCCATCTAATCCCTATTTTATGAAAAAAGGTTGATTATTTGTTTATGTTGTATCATGTCAAACTTTTAAAGCGGAGGTATAAGATCAAATATGTAAATGAGTTAGTTGAAAATAAAACATCGCGAGTAAAGTATGTAACAACCAATCAACAAAAGGTGGACATATTTACAAAAAAGGTTTGCATAAAGTCATATTGAAACAAATAAGAATGGACATTGGAATTCGAGATAACAATTATAAATGTACCGATTATGGGACCGTGTTGTAATATTTAACGTAATATTATAACTATTAATCATTAATTTCTAATTGATGTCTTGTTTTTTTTTAGAAGGGACTTTACTTTTTAATATGACGTATATATATATATATGTTGTTTTGAAGACGGGTGATTATTTTTGTGGTTAAGTAAAAATATATATAAAACTGCAAACGGATGAATGTATATAATTGAATTGAATACATCGTTATTAAAAGTTAATAAAAGAAATTACAACAGATTATATACAAAGGTACTGAATATTTTCTTTAACGGACACATGATTTTTTTCGTCTAGATTGGTATTAAATTATTTAAACGAATATATTAAACAACAATATTAGTTGGATGCAAAGTAATTATGAATAGGATACGTGAATGTGTTTAACAGTGGATAGGCTAGACATATTTATTTACAGTGGTACTTCGAGAGATATAATTTGATTATATAATAAATATTGTTGAGAGCTGTAGTAAGAACATTTCAAAAATCTACGATCCGCATGTGCTATTTTCTTGTCACCGGAAGGATGAGGGCAAAAAGGAGCAATTGATTATATTGGTATAGGGGCGTTTTTCCAAATCGTAATCTACATAAAGTAGTACTAAAACATCGAAGTATCTTATTTGGTACTTTCATTACGACACTAAACCGCCATTTTATGTGTATTAGAGGTTGAATCGATCTGTAATAGATAAGGATTAGACCAAATATTATTCCAATATTCTTACGAGCAAATTTAATGGGTCACCAGAGATCTGTTAAAGGTGTATATGGAACGAGCACACCGCTAGCTGACAACCGCATGAGAAAAATTTTTGCCAAATATACCAGAATGTCCAGAAATCCGGGAGAACCTAACGGAAATATCAGATTTTATCAGCGAGGAAACCAAAATTTGAATTTTATATAATTAAGACAATGCGCGTTGAGTAAATGGCAGGGGTTTATAGCTTTTCGAATCTGTAAGAATAAGAACTTATGAAGCTGGACGATGCTGATAAACGTATTTTAACGCTTAGGTATGTTTAGCATCAGCTGTAAAAATCGAAGAACGACGTAAGAGAACGAATTTCTTAATAATGTTTAAAGAAGGAACTACGAATGCTGCATCAACTTTATTAATTGAATGAATATATATGTTCCTTTGTCGCTAATTTTGAACATGGTAAATATTATTGTCCTTATTCGTACACAGATCAGATTGAAACTGAGAAATACGGACTGGATAGTTGGAAGAAATTCAGTTATTTAACTAGAAAATAAAGTTCTCCTTTATAAATCAATGGCCAATTTGGACATAATATGGCCATTGAACTATGCGGTACTGCATTTAACTACAATATAGCTCTTATGCAAAGGATTCGGGGAAAAATTTTATACGTATGATAGTCAACGTACTCGGGTTTATAAGAAATGAGGACATCTTGGAGGACTTGATAATCTTGTTTAAAAAGCAACACTTAAATACATTAGCGAAGAACCTGCTGATAGACTGTGTAAAATTCAATCGAATACACAGATTCAATTCTCTCCATCCTAATTAGTCGCAAATCATATAATTGTAGATTATTTAACCTAAAGTAATCATCAATATAGCATCCATTTGTAGGCTATTCTCCTTCCGAGTTTTGATAAAATCACGTCTTCACTGCTGCTTATTGTTCAATACAGATTGTAATTTCGGGTCATGTATTAGCGAAAGTCTATATAATCGTAGACTTTTGTTCCATCTGCATTGTCATTAGAATATCCCCATGTGGCTACTAAAATCTTCGACTACAAATTGGACTTGCTTTGCCATATGAAATTTGGTGGAAAACAAAATTTGTCCCATTGTGGTTTTAAAAAATCATTGTTGTTATTATCGTAAATATCTTCACCGTTATTATGAAATAAAATTGAGAAAACTATTTCTTACAATAATTAAATACCAAATTCTCCGATGAAATCTTTTAAAAACCATAATCACACTTTTGTAAATCGAAATTTACAACAAAATCACTCGACCGTTCGCATACACATAAAAAAATGTTTTTTGCGTAGTTATTACATATAAAAAATAAAAAAAAATTGAAAATTGTAACTATCCCTTTTTTAAACAGTGACGTTGGAAAGAGGAATGTGAAAATTACGGGAATTAATTGTATCGATTTGTGTGTGTGTGTGTATCTAACTATGTATATATACACACACACATAAAATGTAACATCTTAAGGTCGTACACAATATGTTTGTTTATGGCAGCGAATATAAAAAGGAAAAGAAAGGAAATGAAAAATAAATTGCATTGTGGGTCTGTAAATATGACCAAAGTAGATCGTCTTTGTTTTAAAGCTTTATCGTTCCGGTTGGTGCTTTTGCTGTACGAGTGAAATCTTAATTTTCATTTTACAAAAAGCTTATAATAAAAATTTCAAATGGAAACTCTATAACACACACACACACACGTACACAATATTATATGTACATACGTTGTATAAAATTCTTTTCATTTTTATTTTTCAATTTATTTTCCGAAACAGAATCTTCATTTCCAGATTTTTCATTATCAATAGCGAGCAACCAGAAGTTTCCTTTTCATAAAACGATATCACCGACAAACGAAATTGAAACAATCTCCGCACTGTAATATGTAACTGGACGCGATTCGCTTTTTTTACATTAAGCGCCTATTTTGCGGCATATTCCGCGAAAACATTTTACGTTTATAGGAAGATGTCGTTCGATATTTTACCAAAACGACGCCGTTATTTATTAAATCGTTTGGTAAAACTAGTTATTTCACAGTCGTCCGCGTACAACTTGAATTTCTCATTAAGTCGATTTCCAATAAACATATGCGATACATGTGTATACATTTAATCTTTCTCGATGACTATATCTTAATTTTATGTTTCAAACTTTTATCCGTTTCAACATATTGAATATTAATTAGAAGGAAATTATAACGAAATAAAATTACAATATATTCGCTTCCTCAGCCATTATTTTCCATCGTTTCAGACGAACTTAAGGCGATTTACGTCGCCGTGGACTTCATAATAAGCGCTAACATACAACTGTCATGACTCTCCCTCAACATTCAACTCCTTGCGCGGTGTATACGATCAGCATAGCCAAAGAAGTGACACGGCTGTTATTAGTCAAACCGAGCCAATCAGTTTCATTCCTGTGGATTCCAGTTCACGCCAGGATTCTAGAGAATGAACTGACAGATAGAGCAGCAAAGTAGGCTGCTATATCGTTGCCGATCCCAAACAGTTCCACTTATTGATGTGTGTAATTATGTTAAATGAAGACGTTTTAGCTTAGTGGCAACAAAAGTGGCAGTCGACTGCCTCATTAAATAAGCTTCGCCAAATCAATAATTACGCTCTTGAAATACTTCGCTTCTAAACTGCAAAAAATCCGTTGCCGTCAGAAGACTCAACCATTCATACCTTATCAACAGAACTCCGGCTCCTCAGTATGTCGTTGTAGCGTCACGCTTCCCGTCTCCCATACTCATTGATTGTCCTTTGTACTGATCACCCAGATTGTCTCTCAATCTTTCCTCATCACTTTCTCTTCTCTTCAAACATTAATATTTCCCTCTAACTAACCTAATCATGTTCTTACGTATGTCCCGTCTCTATACCTGATCGACAGAACTCTGGCTCCTCAGTATGTCGTTTGTAGCGTCACGCTTTCCGTCTCCCATATCCTCATTGACTGTCCTTTGTACTGCTCACTCAGATTGTCTCTCAACATCTACCCATCAATTTCTCTTCTCTTCAAAACCTAATCATGTTCTTACGTACGTCCCGTCTCTACCCTTGATTTATCTTCCTCTACCTCGTGCCTCTAACTTTAATATGTAATGGCTGTGTAAGCATCTTAGAAAACAAATTACTGCGGTGGAAAAATTAGCTCGAACTTAGGGTGGTCGGAAATGGTGCAACGTTAAGAGAACGCAACAATCTCTAAAATTGCGTGCACTACAATATTGTGTTAGTTTAGAAGAATTTCACAAATGTGTTTTAATGAACATGAAAAAAATGACACATGTTTAGCTAACTGACGAGAAATTAATTATTCGGACCTGATATATTACTACTCAAAGCAAACGAGGCCATTTCGATTGGTTAGAGTTTACGTTAGATTTTTCTTCTTCGTGTTGTGTGAAGCAACTTACAGTATAGATTTTCAATAACCCGAGGAATCAATTACATTACCTTCCAGTTTCATGACTACTTAAAATTGCATTTTACATAGACACAGCTCCTTGTTACAGAATGTTTCGAACTTCCCCGTTTGTTCAAATTATCGCCGGTTCATCGAACTTGTGTCTGCAATCTATTGAGAGACTTGCATAGTTTAGGTCCGCACCTACGGAAAACTACTCCGTAGGTTTAAGCTATGACTCTGTTTCGTTGGCATTCTGTTTTCCAAGAAATAAGTCGTGCAATTGCGGGTTTAACATTCCTGTAGCTACGAAAGCTCTTACGGGACTTCCGTCTTTTTCGCTGTTGTATATACCCATATAACATATGACGTCATCGGTTTCTCGACTCATTTTTTCTACTTCTGCCGTAATACGACGTCTTATCTATTGCTACAAAGATTGTCGAACGAAATGGAATAGTAACGAAAGTCATTATGGAAGAAAATCGGTTAATATTTTGTCCAACTACTTCGATACAGCGAATTAGATACGACGGATATCATATTATAAACGTGGCTAGAATTTGACTTCATACATCCTCTGATAATAGGTCAGCTTTCATTCAAGGCGATGTTTTTTATGTGCGCAGAATTATACCAGACTGGACATGCGTACTCTGCCACAGAGCTACATAATGCTAGCGTGGTAATTGTATACGTGTTTCAGGTTTAGCATCCCACGAGCTACCAAGTTTCTTAAGATACTATTTTGCAATTTTATTATTCTTCATATTTTCGCAGCGCTTTTACATGCGGATGTTTATCTGTACACTAAGGTACTTCGGCTAGTCAGTAAATGCTAATTTTGTTCCTTGCCTGGCAATATTCAATTTTTTTTATTATTAAAACGAGGTAAAGTATCGTAGAAAATCAGGTATTTCGAATTTGGAACTTTTTAAATTTCATTTAAATAAACGAAACCAAATGTATTTCCGGAGAGAATAGAAAGAAATATATACTGAAATCGATGGATCGGTTTTTAGTACGTACAAAACAACTGCCTGTAATGCAAAAGCTAACTTATTGAATAAACTAAGCGCTTTATCTAGAGAAAGGTGAAATGATTTAGTTGGAAATTTGGACTTATAACAGCAAAAAATGTATGTATCTTTGCAAAGAAGGCTGGATAAGATATTACTGTTACAAAGAAGCAAACGATGCAGCTACATGATTTCGGCAGGCATTCAAGGTACATTCGGTAAGGATAGAGATAATAATTGAAAGAATAATTTGCGTTAGTTGAAGGCGGTTTTAAAAATATATTGAGGTAAATACCTAATCTCGTAGATGATGTTTGATTTTTTGAAATCATAAGTTTTCCTGCCTGTTATTTTAGTGTTCTATTAACGAAATATTTCATAGTTTTTAAAGTAATTTGGTCGGTAATTGTGAAAGGTTTTTTAATAGAGATTTTTATGCGACGCAGATGCGCGTGCATATGACGTTATACGGAGTGGGGTGTTATTGCCTTCTCCGTGATAATTAGGAATTAAATAATGGTGAAAACTTTCTATGTCGCGTGTTGGTAAACCCGACCGTCGAGTTGACAGTTGAGCACTCCAGCAACTACGACACCGCGACATTATTATATAGCTAGTCACGACGTTCAGCAATGAACAATACAACGATGATGATAATGATGATATATACATATATATATATATATATGTATCTATGTACAATAAAACTTTTTTTATCCGTTATTCTGTTATCCGTCACTCCCTGTTATTCGTCACTGGTGCAGCAGCTACGGTTAACGACCTGAACTGTTAGCGTTGACGAAATCAGGAACTTTACGATGACAGTTTGCTTGACTGTAGAAGTAATAGATGTTATAAAGATTTAAAAATTTTGATATTTCATATAATATTCAGCAGCCCAATGGTGAAATTGTCGACAATGATGAAAAATCAGAATGTAACTAAAGAAATTAGTCATTCAAAAGTCGAAAGAACGTTTACAAAGTGCTTCGATTATTTGAAAGAAAATAGGAGAACATTACACAGATTCTGTTTCTAAAATTAATACGGAACATCGCGGTTAAGAAAGCTCGAGCTACAAAGAAACAGACAAAAAAAATTATTGTTTTTTTTTAAAAGATGTAAACAATTTAACGTGGAGAAAATTTTTCTACGGAATTGTACTATGTTGCACTATGTTATAGTAAATTTCTAAATAAAAATACAGCACTCTAAACATTATCCAATAAATGTATTTTTTTTAAAATTTCTTTCCTAAATTTACAAATTCTTTATATGTGATTTATTTGTAATGGAATTCCCGTTATACGTCCATTCATTTATCCATTACAGGCCGGTCCCAAGGATGACGGATAAAAGAAGTTCATGTATATATATATATATATATATATATATATATATATATATAATTTAAGGGTATTGAATAAATATGGGAACAAATATATTTAGTACTACGAGGTCATAATTTATACTTCTCCGTTACAAAACAGGCACCGGAATCGTTCGATTCGTGGTCGAAGTTATATCGCGTATAACAAGATTTTAAGTTTAAACGGAAAACCATTTGGGAAATAGAAAGCAACGTTCACTCCGCAATACATTTGGGAAATATCTGCATAAATAATGAAATCACGCTATTTCAAAGTTTCTCTTTCATTTAGTGGATGGATATCGGGTGAAGGAAAAATTATTGTAGAAATCATTTTTGCATAAATTCTGAATCAACAATTTTCGATCGAACACCAAAGTCGTATTTCGAATAAGAGTCACTGGGGTATCTCATGGGCATATAACTAAAATTCTTGCGCACGGCTACTATATATTTATTATTATAATATATATATATATATATATATATATATATATATATATATATATATATATAATTTATATCTTATGTTATTAAAAGAACAATTTTTAAATATATACACATTAATACATATATACACAATGGTGCACCCATGAATTATATCTCGTGTAACAACCCCCAACTTCCAAAAATAAAAAATTAAAACATTCGTAATAAAAATGAATAAAATATACAGTCAAATTGTAACAAAATTCGACAGGCAAAACAAACTATAAATAATCACGAACAACAATGAAACAAGTAATAACAACAACAAAAAAACCCACTGATCATGACCTGGTTCAGGTTCGAATGCCGAACGGCCCAACGAATAGTCATTTTTTTGTTTGTGTTGCACAGTCAGCTGGAAATGTCATTAGCAGACAAAATGTAAGGAACATTTTCTAACAGTACTTTATGCAATCTCGGCTGTTTTGCACACTCTCCAAGATGAGGTTTTATTAGTGATAACGCGAGCTCTTTCAAATATTCTCTTCTGTTTCAACTATCATTTTAGCTGCGAAATTGTTCGGAGCTTACAAGTTAGGTACGTATTTTTTACTTTTCTATGCCCCCTGGGGGCTTAAACCGAATAGGCCTCTTCGTGTGTACACTATATATATATATATATATATATATATATATATATATATATATATACTCGACTACCTCAAGAACGGCCTTAAAAATCTGTATTTACTTAACTGAAAATTTGTGACAGTTCGTATATATATTAGATAAACAATAATAAAAAAATGCAATAAAGCGCAAAAATAAAAGAAGAAGTGTGTATTGTGTAATAGTATAAAATTTATAATTTCCTGTCAAAATTTTATAACGTACGACTGAAAGGGTTACAAAAGAAAAAATTCGACCATCCTTTAATTTCACCCTGGAGAAACGTTCGCGACGTGTTAACTTTCGGCGCGAGACAGAGCGAAATAGCGACATAAGAAAATGAAATAGAAAAACAAACTGAAAGAAAGCTTAAAAATAAAGTATATAATAAATTTAGGTATTACGGAGAAATACGTTAATTAGTCTAGGCTGGTAAACACGCTACTACTACTACTACACACGATACAGAACGCTAGTTGCGACCGAGATTGGTTTAGAAGCGCTACTAATGATTCGTCATCATTATCATCGTGCCCATGTCATCGTCGCGTTTAGACGGTCCTCTCTCTCTTACCCCAGGCAAAGCGTAAGCCCCGGGAACAGGTACGAGACTGTTCTCCGGACGAAGTAAGGTCGCGCGTTCGATTTTTTTTCCGAGCAATTTTCTTTATTCGGTTGTTTTTCATTGTTTATCTCTGGCCTACGTGCACACACACACACACACACAAACGCACGAGCATATAGCTAAAATATCGTGTTTAACATTCTACATACAACTGATGAAGATGCAGCAGAGCGGACGTAACCGTGATTAATAACGTAATATTTTATAAAGTTGGGAAAAAATTAGCGGCGTGAAATTGGCCAATCTTTCCGCGTCCCTACTACCTAAAGCAGTTTCTTCGCTAAAATTTATAAATTTTCATCATCAACGCAGTGCCCCATCGTCTAACTTTCCGTCTTACTTAGGGTTCCTTTCATTAATTTTAACGAGAAAATCCTTCTGTAGCCGCGTTTCCGGTAGTATAGACAGTGCCCGGTTTTCTAACTGGGCGTCTCCGTTCTTAAACGAAGACACAGTACGTAATAACCGACACGAATTTTATTACTATAGTTATCGTCGACGTCCTGGTAAAGAGCAACTTTTTGTCACTCTTCTCTAAATCTTCTCTTACTTTAAATATAGAGATAACACGAAACGGCTTGTAGATTACCTGCCCATTCTGTCTTCGTCTTTATATATATATATATATATATATATATATATATATATATACACATATATATTTATTTATTTATAGTATAATTTTTTCTCTCTTAAAAAAAATCATATTTTTCTTCTTTATATCTCGTCATTTTCCATCTTCTTACTATACTATTAATGCCTGCTGAAAAAGTAACGATTTATTTTTCTTTATCAGGACATAATACCGGTGTCCGTTTGAAGGGACTTTCGCAATTTTGAAGGAGAAATAAAGGTCTGTTTCCAGTCGTTAATCTTTCGAAACTTAATTGGAGAAAATTAATACGAGACTTGGCATATAATCCTTCTTCGCTTTATACTCCCAACAACGGATGGTTGAAAAAGTCAAGGTTGCACACTAGTTAACCGAAGTGTTGCACCGTTTTCTATTATTTCCTTTCTTGGGGATTGTGTATATATATATATATATATATATATATATATATATATATACATATATACTTGTGTGTAATGGGGATGAAAATTACTCGATAGTGAAAATATCTATTACTTATTCCTACAAAGAGAAACTTGTTGATCGAAATGATTGAATTGTCCTTGTTTCCACAAATCATAAAACTGTTCATATGATCTTTAAAAATAGATATTTGTATCCTGCTCTTCATTATAACCTTTGGTGGTGCAACTCTCAAAGTGAGGTAGTAAAATATTTGCGCATACATTTGGATAAGCGGTTAACATGGAGAAAATACTTAATTACCAAACGAAATGAGCTTTAGTTAAAACTGAGAGTATTGTGTATTGGTTAACTAGTATTAAGTCTAAACTTAGTCTCAATAGTAAATTGCCAGTATATAACATATTTTTAAAACCTGTGTGGACGTACGGTTTTCAGCTCTGGAGGCCTGCGAAATTTAGCAACATTATACTCTTCAGTTTCATCGCTTGATATCATACACTTTATAGAAATTATGAGAACAGACGTATGTTAAGTGTATACAGCAGCCGCCTCTTACTAGGTACTATCAATTGCAACCGTCTCTTTCTAATGGTTCTACTTTTTAAAAAACATTAAGCGGCGAGGAATAGTACTTATCAGCAGATTGCGGCTTGGCCATTGCTTGTTGCCGGACCGTCTGTTCCTTATGCAGCTTAGAGAAACTCAATACTGCCCTTTACATGCTGGACGTGTGCAATCCTGATCACTTGTACTTCGAATGCCTTTCTTTAATAACATTACGCTCTGAACTGTACCGTAATTTACTGCGCGCGTCTCGTAATGCCCCTCCTTATAACGTATCGCCCCTTCATCATCTCGAGAATTTACATCTGTTTCCGGACATAGCGATATTTCTGGAGAAGCTGTCCGAGTTTATAGAAATATGAGTTAGGAGTTACAGTATCACGTTGGGTAGGGGACGTAAATCAAAGTAAATTAAGAAGAAAAGATATAATACTCAGATTTCAGAATCGAACTTTAAGACAAACAACACCAGCATTCTGGTATGTCTCAAATGTTTTGATACACCGTGACTTACATGTCTGCACTATTCTCGAAGAGGTCGAGAAAAGTGTCCAACACACTATTTAATAAAGTTGGACAATCATTAAAATCCTTTCGTAATAAACTTATTCGATAACTCGGGAATAGTTGCGCAGATTAGATTAAACTAATTGATTTTTAATTGTTTAAGGGAAATAAAGGGTAGGACTACCTAGTTTCCTTCCCATCACACGTTATCTATCAAATATCAACTGCTTGATGGACTTCATACTGGCTAGTATTATGTAAATGAAAAAAAAAAAAAAAATTATAAAAATTCTTTCAGAAAATTAAATAATTGAAAACGCGTGATCAGTTATGGAAATATATTCCGTCGTTACGATAAATATATTTTTATTGCTAAATAATGAATTTCTTTGATTACATTTATGTTCAAGTATAGTTTCTTTGTCATAATAATTAGATTTATTTAAAATATTGTTAAGTTTACATTATGCAATTTATGTTGGGTCATAACGTGCGCTTTTCATTAATATTTAGGATTTCAACCAACGAATGAAAAAAATTTATAAATCAAGACGAAGTATTGCAAAATTTGAATGGTAATGATAATATTGATTTATTCGATTTAACTGACTGAAGAAGGTAAAACTGTCAATACAGATTCTGTGGAATCTCCGTAAACAAAAAGAAGGAAGGGGGAATGGGTCACTTTTGATCGTGAGAAAAATATTAAGACGACGAACACCCGATACAATTGTGAAATGTTTAACGATATCGTGGAAAGAATTTATAAATGCGAAAATTCTATTAGTACTGCATCTGAACAATAATTATGTTTCATTATTACTTATATTCGATATCGGATTTCATCGATTTTATGTTATTAGATTGTTTTTACTTTTTTATATATTAATACAAGTTACCCACGGCTTCGCCTGTGTAATTAGTTTTTTAAATACAATATGGCTGTCTCTTTTACTATGCCAAAGCAAAAAATCCAGAATGGATGGATATATATATTAATTATGTTCGGTTAGCGAAGGTCGTTTTGTAGTCACTCCGCTTACTGTTTGCCGTTTTCCCGTTTTTAGGTGGAACGATCTGACAGAGATATCGCTGTCTCTTACTTTTTAAAATCTTAAATTGTTGTAATTTCCGTCCTATTTGCGATATTAATGCGAATTAAAGCTTAGGACGAATCCGATAATGTGGGCTACAAGCTGTGCAAATTATTGCTTTAATAATTTTTGAGTTAAATTGGAACAGACAGACGGAAAAACTAAAAAATAGCCCAATGCGGTGATTATATCAAAATTATTCGCGAATCAAAGACACACCGCAGTTTCATATATTATTATAGATATCGATTAATATAACAACCGATTAACACATTTTAATAAAAAAATTTAAATAAACCTCTATCGCACTTACGTAAATAAATATTTAAAAATTATGGCAGTGACTTTTATGCTGCTGTTGCACAAAGATCAAAACGCGACTAGTTGCGAAATTTTATATAGTTAAGGGTTACAACTGGTATAGCGTGGATACGACTAACGGTGTTTCAATAGGGGTTAAAAGTCGTTCTGTTGCATCATTTCGTGAGGGTAAGCGCACATGAGTTTTCCCTTCATTATTTGTAGTTCATCATAGAAATCTAAAGTAATGTGAACTCAATCGGCCAGGTTTTCAAGATAAATGGAGTGATTCATTTATTTCAGCTATGCGGACAGTAATATGGTACACCATCGATGGATGGGGATATAATTGATTAAACCTTATAATCTACCAATAGCCTGGAGCAGAAAAAAACCGGTTGTTTTTTTCGTTGATGATGATGATGATGATGATTATATCGTATGTGTTCAGGTAGCTTAGATGTCCACATCCAGGTTTCGTAGACATGTTATCGCCGCGTCTGATACTACACGAATATTCTTCCAATCGATTTAAGGGTTCTATGTGGGCATACGTTGAGGATGTGATCCATAATATCAAGGCGACGTGTATAATTTGACATTTTGGAACTATCGACGAGAAATTAAAAACCTCTCGCAGATGATTAGACGTGGAAATAGTGGCCGTAGCTGATATTTTATATCCGCATAGGAAGCGGTCGGGTGAAACAGTTGGTTTTTTTAACACAGCCACGATTAAAGATATACGTTAATTAATCGAATTCGCGGTATTTTATTTCCGTGGTCGGAAAATCGGTAATTAATTGTACCGCCGTTAGAAAAAGTTCGCGCACACCTGTTCAATAGTTATAGTTACGTATGTAAGAGTTTTGTGACGATGTGCGATTCGTTTCTAAATATAATTTCCCGAAAAATGGCCATTTAACAAAAGCATACCAAGTAACGGTCGCGATTCTGATGGAGAGGACGAGAATAAAATTACGTCCTGCGCTTGTTATGGGAAAGTGTATCATCATTAGTCGCATCAGTCCTTTGACTGGCTGCACTCTCCTTTTCTATTCGCCTCTATCTGCTGCCGTAATTTTTAAATCACGATGGGTATCCACTCCTACACTATCCATTATTTGTCCGATGTAACATTTCCTCGGTCGGCCTCTGGCCTCTCCTTCTACTAGCTTCTATCACGACTTACAATATTCGTAGGACAAATCCACCGTGTCTTATCAGATGACCTATCCATCTATTTCTTCTCGTGCAGAGGTTGATATAAAATTATTTTCTTCCTTTCACTTTTTCCATAACGTTCATGTTTGATATTTTTTCAGTCCATTCGATCTTCATCATGCGTCTCCAGCAGCATAATACTTTATACGGACTGTTATTTCAGGTAACCCCCTGAAAGGTATCGATTAACTAATTTTAATTACAATTTTGATTATTCTACGAAATTGTACTCATAAATAATATAACTCGAACGTTATGGAAGATTAACCGTTTCGATCTCGTAGCGAATGGGACACGCTATTTTAACCATTTCAGCCCTGACGTTCGTTATATAATTTTAATTCGAACCGAATGTTTATTTTTTGTTTGAAGTCAAATGTCCCAATTTTAAAAATACTTATATAAATACATCGGAAATTATCTATAACCTAAAAACGGAGTATTGTATAATAAACAAATGTATATTTATAGTTTTGTATCAACATTTTATAATATATATATATTACATATAAAGAGTTACGAGACAAACGTTCGAGGTGTGTTTTATCGTCCATAAAGCAACGACGACGGTAATGATGGTCCAATTTTTGTCTGCAATGTAAAAATTTCTTCGAAAAGTTATTCGTAAGAGTGCGATAGAAATATAATTGCGATACGAGTATACTAACGAACTGAGTTAGGTTTGGAAATACCAGCGACATATTTTTACGAGACTAGCGGGAAATAACGATGCGATATCACTAGTATCTAAATTCTAGTTTATGTAAAAGAAATTACTAACGAATATGAATATAAAATTTTATAAGGAATAGCTGAACCACGGTAATAAATGTAGAAATTCGAGATATAAATTTTACCAAAGGCTACATACCACTATAGAAACGTATATATATATATGTGTATTGTATTGTATTGTATTGTATGTGTATATTTGTGATAAAGAATCGATACGGAAAAGCCGAACAAATAGTAACGAATGAAAATTTCATTTGTAACTTGAACATCGTCATCCTGCCTCTTCTGGGAATTTTATCTTTATATATTCTATTCAAATTATTTGGACGTAGTCTTTGGCATTTTTTTTTAACCTCCGAAGCTGACTCGCGTCATTTATCTTTTATAACACATATATTTGTGGAAAATCCCTGTGATAACCTCCAATTTTCGGACACATAATTTTTCCAAAGAAATATTCAACAAATTTCAATTATATATATATATTGTACTTCGCAGTGGCGTAGTTGCTATAGTGCTGCACTATCAACTAGACGGTCGAAGGTTCGAAATCACTTCGGGACATAAGTACTTTTCTCTCATTACGTAATTCTTAATTATCACAGAGAAGTGACACCTTACACTGTTATCATTCAGCGCGCATCTGCGTTGAATATAATTAGTGTCTTGAATACTAGCTCATTTTGTACTTAAAAATTGATAAAAAATGATATTCGAAGAACATACGATCGTAATTGAAAATTACACGCCCACCGTGTAGAAGTCAGTAAGGAGTTTTTCTAAATTACACGAGGAATCTGCAATCCGGAAACAAGTAATGCACGAATTGCAAATAAGTACGATTCATTTACGTTTAACGTTTTCAAAAAGTTGAACCGTCGAAATTGAAGTCGATTGCAACTGATGGGGTTTGCTGTATATTCTAAAGTTCCCTATGTTCCAACTGTACGAAACGTATGATATTACGTGCGGAGACTAAAGAGAATAAACACCATTAGGAGCCTCCGCTTTAGTTATAATGAATGTACAGTTTCATTGTCGGGCACTCCTAGATGTTCTCATCTTGATAAAAAAGACACAAACGTATCCGAGGAGCATTCCATTAGGATTTAACGTGATAAATGAAATGAATGTATCTGACACGTTCCACTTGTTTACCACAGCTTTTAAAATACTGTGTGAATCGGTGATAGAAACCACCCGGAAGCTTCGTATCAATTAAGAACGATAATGCTTTTAACACCGCTACGCAGTCAGCGGTGAATGCGGAACAAAGGTCGGATAATTTGTAGGAGTTACTAATATTAAGAGATAGAATGAAAATTGCTGCTCCGGTTCCTTGAGCCGACTTTGATTTGTAAAAATAAGAGCGTGTGTGTGCGGAAATTCTCAATGAGAATATTATTAAATCCAGCGCGGATCTGTGAAGTAGGATAAAGGACGTACTTCACAGGAAGGGAATTCCCATAGTCAGTTTTAATGCTAAATAACTCCGTCCTAATTGTAAGGGAGGGAATACACTGTAGTGGGTGAACACGATAAAGCTAATTAAATAATGCAGACGCTGATTCGTAAAACAACTGTATTTCAGATCGAATTTCCAAAAGTGTAAGAGTATGAAAGGATCACGACCCGAACGA
This sequence comes from Coronaproctus castanopsis, assembly GCA_032883995.1. Classification (NCBI taxonomy): domain Eukaryota; kingdom Metazoa; phylum Arthropoda; class Insecta; order Hemiptera; family Monophlebidae; genus Coronaproctus; species Coronaproctus castanopsis. The sequence continues at coordinate 17,286,360 of CM065053.1, forward strand.
GTATTGTATTGCTTACGTAAAATGTCAACTTCGCGAGTACTAGTTGTTATTAGATTATCGATTCGAAGTAATGACCGAACTGACGAGCAAACGGAAATATCACGATTTTCCTTTGTGACAGACGAATTATATTGACGCTGTAATGCTTACTAGGAAAAACTAGATAAATATGATCATTATACATACGACATCGGAGAATATTGTATTGGAAATGAACACCCAATATCATCAGCACAGAGGAGAATTTTAGAATACAACCTGTGCTAGTTGTGAAATATATAAATTAAAAGAATCGAACTAAAAGAAACAGTACATATAACGGATTCACAAATTTTCCTAAACCAAGGAATTACTCTAAATAATCAATTTTTCTTAGATATAGAGACGATAACGAAAAGCATCCGGGAATTTGGAATCGATTTAGATTGCCAGACTTGATTTATCCACGAAAACCGTAAAAATGTTTTATTTTTTCAAGCGCTTCAACAAAACATGACCGAATGTTTTCCAGTTTTTCCCGTTTAAAATAGGGGCTACGTCATTTTCAGTGGAATAAGCATCGAGAAAAGGATTAGAGGTGGCTATTTTCAGGTTGTATAACCGGCTTTTAGTTCAAGTACATTAGGCGGAGCTAGTAAAACTAAAGTATAAATGCTCTCTTCCGAAAGCTGTTTCACTCGGTCATATGTTGAACATCTGAATGCTTTAATCATGTCTTCGTTTTTTCTAGCTTAAATTCGTGTTTAGCTAATGCGTTAGTTTTATTCCAGCGTAGACAATTTTCAACGGTACTATTTTCTTTTGTATTGTAGGAAAACTTTCCTTCTAAAGAGCTGCACGCCGACTGGAATCTGACTAAAGCACGCTGTAAACGATCAAACGATTTGTCGAATTTCACATGTTTATCGAATTAATTGACGAAATACGGTCTTGTTTAACGTGTTTGACAAACAAAAATCGGTATCTATTATTAATTATTTTTAATGTGATGGACGTTTCAGCGCGAAATACGAATGAAAATAATTTTTATTAGAATTTACGGAGAATTTCCATAATTACGGAAAATAAAATCTAAACAGACTATACGGATAAAAATAAGAGACAACGAGATATTAAAAAAAAAAAAACATGGTTGAAATGTTAAAAGTTTCTCGTCCTAGTATAACAGAGGAGGATATTAAAAAAAAAATATTAATATACTTAGCACCACGTATAAACGCGAAAATTAACAAAATTAAGTAAATCAAAACTGTCCGACGGAAGATTTATATGTACCAACTCGCTGCGGTATTTCAAAGAATTTGACATTTTTTCAAAGATCAAATTGATGAAATTGGATTCAATTCAAAATCAGTGATAATTACTATGTTATAAATATTTATAATTAATGGTATACTTTTTTAAAGCACTTCTTCCTTAAAACTGATACAGAATTTAAAAATGTTTTGATATTTCAAAGAATTATTACATTCTTTGGAAGATTGATGAAATTGGATTCAATTCAAAATCAGTTATAATTACTATGTTATAAATATTTATTTAATGGTATACTTTTTAAAAGCACTTCTTCCTCAAAATTTTTTTTTTTTTTTGTTTTTTATGGGGATGCTTTTACAGCTTACAACGTGATACCGTAATAATTACTAACTGATATTTTTATAAACTCGGACGATTTCTCTAGAAAAATCGCTATGTCCGGGAACAGATGTAGATTCTCAATATGCAGAAGGGACAATACGTTATAAGGAGGACCATTACGAGACGCGTGCAGTAATTTCAGATACAGTATATAAAAAAATTAAAAATATTTTTTGGTACACGTCACAATATAACCAATAAACGTAACCTACCACAAATTAATGCAGTATTTTCAGCACTGATTTCGTCGGAAACTTATAATAAATTACAATTTTAAGAAACAACAATTTCATAAACAACCAGCGTCTTCTTTTCTTATTCTTAATACACAGTGCTAGAGTTAAAGCTTTTTCTCTATTTGTAGTCGCTTTTACTTGTTTAAATATTAAACAGTCGAGACTTGTTTGAAGATTGTATAATAAACACGATCAAAAGTGATAGTAGCTTGACAAATACAGTACGTCCGCCTACTTGTTTATCAAATCTCGTTTGACAAATAAGTTCGATCGTTTATGTGGGAAAGGCCCGAGTTACCTTTCCAGCCTCCGTTAAATTTACACTTATTTACTGCCAGTGTTGACTTTTATCGAGCTTCCGGCTTCATCATATAACAACTTAAAAATCGGGTCCTACGGTCGGTCTCGTTGTATATATTTCAGTCAGATTTCTGAAGCCGCGAAGAGAAGCGAGTATAAAAAAAAGAAAGTAAAACTATAATAGTACCAACTGGCAATTGTTTTCTAGCATCGCAATAATCGAATTTTCTCTATTATCATTAAAATGATGTTTTACTTCTGGAATACGATTGTACTCTTACGTAATGTATCGGAATCGATGTTTTAATTCTCCTTCACATCTAGAACTGACCGGTATAGTCATTTACAAGATATTAACGATGACACATGATTTTCAAGATCTGCCCAGAGCACGATCTCGATTTTATTAGATCAACACCTTTTCAACCTCTTGCGATCTACTGCTTATTGTAGAAGGTTCAGTGCAAGAGCGTTTCCTTCAAATCTCGACAAGTTTGAATTGTAGATCTTGATGCAACGTATGGTTTTCGATACATACCAGCGTTTTTCCCACCGGCGGCTTCATTATTGTATTTCGATAACGCCGCATTCTATTAATATTACCTTTCGGACGCACATCCCCCATAGTTCGGCGCACAACTGTATTGGTTATAGAACCGTGCGATGTATATTCGCCACCTGTAAGTGAGAGCGCGGCCCGAGCAGCCGATAAAGTTGTTTCGTTTTTAAATTAAGTTCTACTATTTTGGTCTCAATGTAGCGAAGCCGTGTAAATGTTTCTTCTATCAAGATATTTTACGAACGAGTATTTGTGTACTTGCCTGTTTAATATAGTTATACGATATTTATTACGTATTTTCTTTTTTTGTGAAGATGATGCGACCGTTTTTATTTTTAATTTATTACACAATTTTCCACTTATTCGATTTCGCGATTTTATTTAAATTACTTTATCTTCTGCGGGTCCGGGTTCGCACGGGTTGTCACGATAAAGATTGCTGTTAATGCATCATCAGTATCTGGAGAACAAATATTACGATACAAAACCGGAAAACGAATAAACCGCGGACGGATATGAAAACGAAATTCGAACATACTCTACTTAATACCCGCTATTATATTCCAAAAACAAAAGCTACATAGCCGGAAGGAATAGCCAGCACGTGATGTAGCCCAGTAAAGAGGGTGGTACTGGTTTGTTATTATTAGACGACGCGTCGTCGATTAATTTAAATAAAAAAAAATTCATCTCTACGTAGAAAGACGAAAAAGGAAAAAATTATGAAAATTCGTCGAAAAAATTTTCCGGATTATTTGGGCCGGTTGTTGATATCGCTGTCGGAAGATGTAACGTTTAAGTTTTATACGCGAGATTTTTTGTTATTACGAAACACCCCCGAAGTCGACATATAAAAGCAACGACGCCCCATTTATTATCAACCCTTAAGGAAATTCCGCTTTAGCCGAATGCAGAAAACGAGGAATAGAGACAAATGCCAGTTGGTGCGCACAAAAAATATAAAATCTGTTTATACATATATATATACATATATATATATATATATATATATATATATATACATATACGTATATATTGACGTTAATATAAACGCCTACATTTATATACATACTTAGAGATACATATGTAGGTTTTTGATAAATAAATTCGCGTTTTTCTTCTTCGTATAATAACCAAACGGCTGGTATAAGGAAACTCTTCCGAACACTTAAAGAACACGTCATCCGTATTGGGTAGTTTTCACTAGTAGTGTATTGGTGTTGGTGACTATTCATATACGTGTTATATATACAGGGATACGTACGAACGCTATATACAAGTCTCTATTATTATTAAAAAAAAAAATAAATAAAAAAAAAATAAAAAAAAATACCTACCTTAAACACGAAAATATAAAGATTTTATTTTTTCCCAGTTTTTACTTCCAATTCTTAACAGTAAAAAATAATAATATAATCTTTAGATGCGCGCGCAGTCACACACGTCCCTAACTAAACATAAAGTCTTCTCACCCTCTTCGATATTGTATACCACTTACCATAGCCATCGTAAATTTTACGTTTCCTTTCTCTAGACGAAAAGCATCCTTTCCTAATACATATATGTATGTGTGTGTAAGTGTCGGTGTATGTATTTTACGCTTTTACTATCCAATTTTTCTTTTTTCCTTTAAGCTTCACATCAGTCCCTGAATCGTGTTTTCCTTTCTGTTTGTTTTACACGTATACTGAAACGAACAAAAGTGTTCTCGAATTATATATTTGTTTTCACTTATTTCTTCGCTACTACGCGCGTTAATGTAATAACAAAAATTGAATTTCCACCCATTTTCCAACTTACTTATGTAGAGTAGGCGTAACGCGGAAACACACACACACACGACCTTAAGCGTTTTGTATAATTGATGAAGTTTAAATAAGTCGAATAATAAAGGGAACGATTTTTAATTCGTAAACGTCCGATCGTGTTTTTTTACTCAAATTTTCACCGCCGACCGTTAAACTCATTCCGGAAACGCGAGGTCGCCGAATCGATTAGTAGGCGGACGTCGAAATTTTTCGTTATTCAAAAGAAGCCAGATAAACGAAATGAGAAAATAAAATGTCCCGATTGAATTAAAAAAGTATCGGAAAGGACTAATTTAAAATTTAAAATTCTACCGTTTAGAAAATTCAATGGCCGACGAAGTTTCCCGGTGCAATGTGAATATACAAACGAGGTGGTCTCGACCGGAACATATACGGATATCGAATAGAACGATATTATATAGACATTTATCGTTGATAATGGTCATCAGAACAATATTGTATACCGCAGAATTTTGGTATTGTTTTTGAGTTATTAAAAAAAAAAAACCTCCGTCTTCTCCGGGCCACCCCTTTATAGAGAATAATTTAAATTTAACTTTTAACTAAGTTCGTCTGCTTGATTCTCGACACCTTGACAGAATCAAGCCGATAAGAGATAAATTTTAATTTCTGTTTTTAGCACTTACTGATGGGTAAGCTGCTAAATGCCACCTGCATATTAAAAATTGCTAAATACCATCAGCTAGGTCCAATTTAACCAAAGGAAAAAAAAACTTTTAACGAGACAATTACACTTTCGTAAGAACGAGGTCGAATCGAGTTAGGGAATTTAGAGATTATTTAATAAACCGGTGTAATGCTCGATAATTTTTAAATTCTATACAGATTTCTTTCACAATTTTTGCTGTGTATGCGACATATACCGCTCTCTCTCTCTCTTTTTTTGTTAATTTTTATTGTAACTTTTTCTTCGTATCATTTCCAGCTTACAACTATCAGTTTAGTTTTTATTTTCGTTAATTTTTAAACCATATTTCATTCCGTTTTTTTATCAACTTTATCGAGTCATTTCTGCAAGTCTTCCGGTTGTGATACCACCATCATCTGCGTATCGAATATCATTTACTCGTTTCCCGTTAAAACTCCTATCTCCAAGTTCCATACGGCCTTTTGAAATGCTTCATAAAGCAAATGCAACAAAACGGCTACGTATCCTGACCGTCTGTTCTGTAATCGAATTTTCGCACAGAAAAGGACACAATACTGTATAGAAAACAAGTAAATAGTAAAGCCGATGTAATTGAAGAATCTTTAGAAAGCAAAAAAAAAAGTATGTGATACTATGTTCCTCGACATTAAGCATTCGACAGAGTAACGAACCATTACCGTGTAAAATACATTACAGTCTCCCGTTCCAACTTTTCGAATTAATAAACTAGTCAGGCATGGAGAAATCGGAGCTCCGACAGATCGAGGCAGGTGTACCGGCAAGGCAGTATACTAGGACCGATGTTATATCTAATATATACTGCCGATATTCCTCTTCCAGCAGAAGCAGAAATAGCTACTTTCACATATGACATCGCAATCTTATGTACCGGTAAAAAAATAAAAATCTTCAATTGGCTGTTTTGTCGATTTGGTTTAAACGATGGCGTACCGCTATCAATGAGCATAAATCCGTACATATAATCTTCGTAAATAAGAAAAACTGTAATATGTCAGATTGTTAGAAGACAAATCAGTTTATTTTTAATAAATTAACAAGATAATTAAATGTATAAAATTGAGATAAAACGAAAGCCAAAAACATATATACATATAACACAAATATATATACACATATAAATGCAATGACAACCAACGCAAAAAAATAAATGAACGTCAATTCAGAAACACGTACCAACTTCAAGAACACATCGAACAGACTGACGCTGGTATCCTTAAGAAAGGCCTATTTATATCGATACTAACCGGTAGTATGATTGAACGCCTGACAAATAAAAGAAACGTGATTGGTTGGACGTCTGACAAGTAAAAGAAACCTCATTGGTTGAAAGTCTGACAAGTAAAAGAAACCTCATTGGTTGTTCCATCGAACCACGCTCAGATAAGAAATCAGCTGACATCGAACCAGACGCTTTGGCAATCGAACTTCAAATAATTTCAAACACACATATTTACATTGATAATAAAATTGTGCCTAGCAGTAAAATACCTCGGTATTCATTTATTTAGACAAAGCATAAACATGGAAAACACGTATAAAAAAGAAAATAAGTTAAACATAAAATACAGATATCTACTATGGCTCTTTGGAAAAAAAATCGGAGCTGGAAAACAAATTATACATAAACAGATACTGAAACAAATCCAGTATTGTTTTTATTGTGTCATATTTTAAATTGTATTTTATAGGTTGGCTTCTGTATTTCGTGCGTTCTAATAGTATGTGGTTTATATTTATTGCAAATTGTCTTCATGGCAGATAGGTGGGTGGTTGCCGTTGAGTAGGTGTTGTGAAGTAAATAACGTGTGTAGTTAACGTTTTTTCGGTTTTTCTTTCTTTCTCGTCTGCTGTTTCCCAGTTTCTTAATCTCGGCTTAATTACAAGTGCGTATGTGCACATTCGGTCTCCCAGAATTTTCGATGTCACGTTTTAATTGTTTGTGAAAAGACTGTATATAAATTGGTAATGTGCGTTAATTTTTTTTTTTTTTTTTTTAAATATTTGTAGGAGACGTTTTAACTATTGTGTCAATGTTTTCATTCCCGGCTATTCCTGAATGAGCTGGTGTCCATAGAAGAACAAGTTAATTGTTCCTGCAGATAAGACTATTGATTATGTGTTTTAGGTTGAAAATATCTGTATTTGTGTTTTTCATGTATTGTTGAATATGCTGAAGAGCGCTATACGAATATGTGCATATTATATATTCATTTGCGTTTGCTTAGATATGTATATTAAAGCTTTATAGATTGCAAGAAGTTCTCCGCTGCAAAAGCTGATACTGACTCCGGTAAATGATATACTTGGGTCTACTGAGCAACCTAAGTAAAGTTGCTGAAAAGGTGATTTATGTTAGATTATTATCCCATGTCGACAACAATAACATATTTCCAAACTTTCAATTCGGCTTTCGCTCTCATCACTCTACAACTCAACAAATATGCAGAATAACCGACTCCATTACGCGTAACTTCAACTTAAATAAGCATACCGGTATGGTACTATTTGACGTTGCTAAAGGCATTTGATACAACTTGGCACGCGGGTATTCTTTATAAAATGATAAAATGTAACTTTCCAACATGCTTAATTCACTTAATCAATAGTTACTTAGGCAATAGATCTTTTTATGTATCTGTCGGTAACGCTGTCTCGTCTGACAAATCTTGCTCCGCGGTTGTCCCGCAAGGCAGTATTATCGGACCACTTTTGTTTTCCCTGTATCTTTATGATTTTCCAAACCCACTCAACACGCAAGTGGGACTATTTGCTGACGACGCTGCGATATTCTGCAGCTCCCATAGGCCTAGCACAATTCGTAATAGACTTCAGTATGGGATATCGCGGGTACTTAAATACTACAATAAATGGCAAATTAGCATAAACCCGAACAAAACCGAAGCTATTTTCTTCTCCCGCAGGAGACCTGCTCTACCTGACAATCTGATGGTACAGGGAAACACTTTAGAGTGGTGCGATAAGGTTCGTTATCTTGGAGTATGTTTCAAAGAGGAAACAACAGAAGCCGAAGTTACCACCAAATTTCCAAAATGTGGGATACTTTCAATAGTAATTGTATGACAAATTACGATCACTAATTTAATTATCGATGAATATGTTATGATTTGGAGGCGGATGCCCATTTTGGATGTTCTTACCAAGTAAACCGAATAAATATGCTTTAAAAATTACGATGGTATGCGATCAAGCGGTACAATATATGTACAATGCAATTCTATATCAAGGAAATGGAACTATTTCCAATACCGTTCCTACAAATATAAACACTTGTAGCAGATTTCAAACATTCAAATCCCAACATAACTGCAAATAACTCGTTTACCAGTATTTCTTTAGCAAAGGTCGTTCTAGACAATTTTGGTATCAAATAAAAATTAACTGGAATTTCCAGAAATATTTAGCTGATTTAAAATATAAAAATCGCGCAGTTGGTTCATCACTTTCTGTCTTTAGTTCAGATATAGTTGCGGTATCGTATAAAGTTGAAACGAGCAAAATGTTTATGCATTTGTCAACGTTACATGATGATTATGCAGATCGCTAGAACTTAAATTCTAATCCCACGTATATCGCAGAGACACGTGGTTGGCAATGAACGATAAAAATCAACGTTCATAATGCACAATTAAGGTCTTTACGAATTCGTGATAATTTACCGGTTGTACCAGATTCTACATAATTAATCAATTCGTTTGCAAATTCACTATCCTCCTATGAATTTATAATCGCGAATTCTGCTTGAGCAGTTTATTCCTGCTCACTCTTCAACACCTCTCCGTCATCATTATTCTTCGAGTATCCCTACGTCATACCGTGACTAGTCAGTAATTATAATCTTCGTACCACTACTCTCATAATTCACCGTTTTTGCAAACTTAACCTGTGTATGCTTAGAGGTTTATAGTATACTATATTTTCTTATATCCTACTGTAGTTGTTTGTATCCAGTTGATTTAGTTTCCAAAACTGGCCTAATAAATACGGCCCATCCTCCGTGTTACTTGATCCGTTGCTAATTTCATACAGGATTCGTTTCATAATGTGTTTTTTGTAAGCAAATGGTATCTCGCGTTTAATTTTCCCACTTACTTCAAGATGAAATATACACCTCCTCCGACGTTGGTCATTCGATGTTTACTGACATTATTGTTAAACTTGGTTTTGGCGCCGTTAAAAAAATCAATTACTATTATTATTATTATTACCTTCATAGACTTTATTTATCATTATATCAGCCCGTACTACAATAAGCTTACAGAACAACCTACTAAATAATATCTGTACTGATTCTGATACTATATCTAAAAACAAATACCACTTCATTGTTTATACGCTGTTGAACTTTTGAATTATGTATACAGAAACAAACTGTCCTTCAATATTGGTATCTATGACGGTATCACTATGCCAGAGAAGAGAGAGCACACATTCAAAATTTCGGTAAACATTTTGCAAGGATTCAGTCCCTTTATGCTGAAACCGTTCTCTTTAATTCATTACCTAACCTCATCAAGATTGACTTAACTATATAAAACCACCGTACGGTAATAATAGAATATGTTTCATCCCGATCAAAATTATAACTCAACTCATATTGTTTATTAATGTATCTACTTGAAGGTCTCATCAGGGTAGAAAATTTTGCTCATTGATAATATAAAACTCCAATTTATTTGATTTCCTTGCACTATCCGTTTCTTTCTTACTCCACTTATTATCATATAAGTCTAATTTAATATGTTTATTGCCACGTAAGTTTCAACTGTTTTTCGCTTATCCGTGATTGTAGTAATAGGAAATATTTTATTTTCATTCTAACTTATAAAATCACTTTGATTTCGCGCGATGTATTTAATATAAAAATTAGTACATTGACACTTCTATTATAAGCTGGCACACTAGCTTATTTATATTAATTTGTACATCGATGTATATTATATATAGAGATTTATCATTGTATCTTTTCATTTCGACTGTTTAATTTCACATGACATATTTAATATAAAATCAGTACATTCGCACTTCCATTATAAGCTGGCGCTGTATGTATTAATTTATACAATTATATATAGACTTATCGTTATGGTCCTATATAAGTTTTGATAAGAAACGACTGTATTTTATACATTTCAAATATTCCGTCGTTTATCCATGCGTTATAATGACTAATTCGAAGTTATATGTGATTTAGCTCCCTACTCGTGCACACGATGCGCATTATATATCTAACGTTTACTTTTGCAATTTTATTTTCCTGAAATATATTGATTGATCGATTGATTGATTGATTGTTATTATTATTATTATAAGCGAACGAAGGAGAATGAAACTCAAAAACGGAGATTGATTTGAACGGTAGAGAAATTCAAAACGAATACGAATACTTTGGTTAGTTTATAATTTTTCATTCATCTAGTTTTACTTGACGCTGCTAGTGGGCCTGCGTATTACAACACCATCAGTGCGCTCATTTATCTGATTTTACATGACGCTTCGAATGCGCTCATTTATCTGATTTTACTTAACGCTGCGAGCGCGTTATCTAATTTTACATGACGCTTCAAGTGCAAGCGCGTATTACTACGCCGCGAGTGCGCGCGTGTGCTCGTTTAATTTGAAAATTCGTTTACACAACAAAATTTGCCACGACCATTCAGTTCTATAAGTTAGCCAATCAGAACGTTTAATGAACCAACTGAGGTGAAATTCGTCGTGAAAGGGTTGTTTTTAATTTTAATTTTAAATTTTTGATTTTCGTTCCAAAAAAATTGTACGACCTTTACCGACGTGGTTTATGGAGCAAATATATTTTAATTTGAAAAATTACTGTCTTCATTTTTGATATTATGAACGCGCACACGTATATATATATATGAGTATGTGTGAGCATATATATATATATATATATCAATTCGTACGTGAGAGTATTATGTGTTTATATATACATCTAAGTGTATGTATATGTGTGTGTATGTGTGTTGAAAGGTCGATCGTTATAATTGAACGAACGTGGTTAATTGTTTTTATCCTTTTGTTAAACATTATTCAAAAATTTTAATCGTGCAGTAATTTACGTACGATATCGTTCAATCAGAATTTCCACGTTACAGAAGAACGTAATAACATTATTCACAATAGTAATAACATTAATAATAATAATATTAACAATAATAATAAATTATAATAATAACGATATAATGATAATAAATAATAGCAGTAAAATAATATTAATGTATTCGGCTCTACCACCCGACGATAGAAGTAATAAATTTTTAGATAGTGACAGGGACCGCTTAACGATGACAACCACGAAAAGGTATTTCAATATCGTCATAGAATTTCGTTCTGCTTCCAACTAAAATTATATGTACATACAATATATATATATATATATATAATACATGTGCACACGTTTATATAGGATTAGCTTAATTCGCGGTCGAATGTGAATTTGTAAATGTCCGATTTGTACGCCTGTAATTTTTTTTTTATGCGCAGGGGGGTTATTAATGTAATTTTTCATTAGGAGACACTCTTTGTGTGGTAGCACATTCTATAACAACCACAGATACAAACATTTTGTTCGGCTCACGTCCACATACCCAACCGTTCATAATCCTGACCCTATATCTTTATATATAGTACGTATATGTATGTTTAGTATACATGTACATCGTGGAAACATTGCGATATTTCACGCAGGCCCTCAGACATGATTAGAGGTCACATTCGTCTATTTATATTAACATTTTTTTATTATCCATCTCATTTTTCGAACTGTCACACACACATGTACAAAATACACGCAAACGTTATATAAATATTAATTGTGTGCGTATCGAATTTTTTAGCGAAAATTGTATATTCAGCGGACTCTGACGTGTGTCGCGATTTTTTTTTTTTGTTTATAATCTGACCGAGTAGACTACGAGAGATAAAATGTTCAAAAGTTATACGCGAGATGACGGAAACTTTTAGCCTAACATCCCACGCGCAGTTGTCACAACTGGTACCGTAATAGTTGTCAGCTCGTTATACGTCTCGCGGCTATTATTATTACAACTTTCGGAAAATACTATTAAATAAGACGGAGGTTCAACTTATTACACGAGCTGTTTTTGCTAGCCCGTTGTTTGTTAATTGTTTCTACGTTAAATTTAAGTTTTACCGGGTGATCGAAGGTCGATAGGATGAATATGAAGTAATATTTAGACGGAGAACGCCTCTTTTTAGACGATTCTGAATCATTTTTAACACGTTATTTATTTTTAAAATTTAAACATTCTACGTCGACTGAACCTTTTTCTTGTTACGAATAAAAAAATTGCAAATTTTATACAAGTTCGCGTATGGCATAGAGAACCTCGACTTTCGCATAAAAGAAATATACTTCCATATCTATCTAGAGCGCAGATATCCACCGCGCTATTTGTGACGTTATGCAAAGCAGTTCTCCGTATGTGGAAAATTTTCCTAAAATCCTCATCCCGTCTTCATTTTAGAGGAGCAATGTGTAACAGCAAACCAGTCAACTTTAATGCGTCTGTAATTATTTGCATTGCGGCTTTCATCTGGACGTCTATACAACCTCGACTGAAAGTGTAAAGCGAAATTTTTTGTAACTGAACCAGTCAGAATGTTCACCTTTCCAATGCCGTTATAAGATCACTGATTTATGTTCGTTTATTGCCGCACATTTTTCAACTAGGAAGTTATTTTTCTTGCAACTTTCCTTTCGCTGGTTCGTATCTTTGACTTTCTATTAGATGTCCGAAATATATTTGAGTCGGATATTGGCTAATTCTAGTAATTTTGTAATTAATCGGCTTCTGTTTTAAGACATTTTCAGTACTCTTCTATGCGACCGCATTTCGCGAGCATCGAAATTTTTTATTGCTCTTAATGTTGTCGATTCCACCAGTCCGTACGGAACGAGAGTGTATAACGTGTTATAAAGTTATAGCGAGGTTTTCCGAACAAATCTTAAATTTTCTAGGAAGGCCTTTCTCGTATATGTTATTCTTCTCTTAACTTCCACTACATGGTCGAGAGATATATTAATCGAGAATATTACATTCGCCTTTCTTCCGATCATCAACAATTCACTTTCCTTTCCGTTTATATTAATGTATCCCACACTTCGTTTACTAGATTTACACCGATTCTTGTAAATTTTCAGTTGAATCTGCAAACAAAAAAGAATTATCCGCCTACCTGTGTTCAGATTCACTTTGATGGCACAAAGCCTTGCCAAGTGTTTTGTCTGTATAACGTCGATAAAATGCAGTTTTCTATCGACTAATATTCTTGCCTTTTTCTAAATTTTTAATAATTTAAATTCATCGTTTCCGACATAACGTTTTTTTTCATAGGTCTCTGTAACACCAGTACATTTTTGTTGTCGGTGCTTCTCGAGTCGCGTATCAAACTGATACTCGTTTTTCATTAGTTTCTCCTATTTTCCTCTAATACGCCCGCGTATGATTTTGAGAAAGAACGATTCATTGAATTTATTTTGTTCATTGACGAGTACTCCTTGCGGTCATTTTAGGTGCTAAACTTTAATACGACCAACTCTATTTGTATACGACCGGTTCCGTAAATTAAGATGATTGTTATTGTTATCAGTGACCATATCGATTATTTCGCCTGATTATCATGTAGCGACTTCGTCGTTTATCGCTTTTATGGCGTGTTGCAGCTCTGACGTGGAAACACGTAACTGCTCATTCTTGATTAAATCCCGTCTCCATGTTTAGAATAAAATGTGTTCCCACGCTTTTCATCCATCGCCGATGCTTTGGATTTTTCTGTGCTCAGAACATAATCTTCGTCTCGTAATTTATTAAATTCTTCAGATTTTTCGTCCATCCGGGATTGCTTAGATTTTCTTATTTCTTTTTTATCTATTTATGCATTTCTTTGTTTAAAACAGCATGTGATATTATAACGAGATTATCGCAAAATTGGACTGTCTTATTTCCTCGTTCATTCCTTTCACCCAATCCGTACGATCTTACGCTATTTACACCTCAGCCAGTGTCAACGTTCTAGTTTATTATAATTTTATAATTGTCATCTCATGATATCTTCCGTTCTATTCGTTATTTTCTGTTGGTCTTCATAGAAATACACCACTTCGTCATCACATATACTTGAGCAAAATTAACCTTTAGCTTGACTGATTTTAATCGGAGTAGAGTATATGCGATACAATAACAAGTTTCTATTCGTATTCAACCACCTTATTTCACGACGATTTCATAAAGCTATAGACTAAAAAAAAAATTCGCTGTAAACGAAAATTTTATTTTTGTACCATTTTCGTAAATTTCATTTTTACGCTCATTTTTTTTTTTCATTCTATGCACTTGTCGCTTTCTACATCTCCTACGGTTATTACGTACCGGATGTTAGTGAATTTCAGCTTTCTTCTGAAGCTAATCCATCTTCTTTATTTCATCAAAAATTAACGGTACGTAACGCAGTGTACTGTATATAACGAGACTATGTAAAGAAACGATGTAATATATGCTAATACGTACCTATTCCAACACACTAGTTCACACGTACGTGTATATAACGACGTATAAAGTTTTATATTGATCGATAGACGTCAGTTGGAAACGAGGAGAAGCTATTAAAAAATGTTTGTAGAGATGATCCTTCTTGTAATTGGGAAAATTTAACTCTGTAAAATATTTATGTATAAATATATGGGCTTAAAATGAACACGGTGGACACATATCGAGCATAAAGCTGCTTAAATACGAGAAAAAAACAGGTCGTAAGCTCGTAGGAAGTCATTCTAAAATGAAGCTAGAGAACAAACTCCCGCTGCATAAAATCACCATACGCCTAATATGTACTTATGGGATACAATTATGCAGATGTGCTAAATCATCAAGTATAAAAAGTTTATTCGGCTAATCAACTGATGTTCGTCGGTTTCGACGGAATGATAAAGGAAATAATAAACGATTACGAAACACCGAAAACGGTTTCGCTGTCATCTGAATCCAGAAACCTCGACACTTTTGTCTACCGACATGGGCTTAAGAAAATTCAAGCGAAGCCTCACTACCTGCTCGTGATCGAATAATAGTCAACAATGCTTAGCCACTGGGCTCTACACGCGTTACCGCATAACGTGAGTGTATTGCTTATTTAGATTTAGTTCTAAATTTGTGAAAAAAACGATTATTTATCTATTTAGTAAGCTTTACAACACAGTTTACGCCAATTACTGCGCGATACAATGAAAAAAAAAAATAATTTTTATACGTACAATGAAATAACAAAAAAGAAACACAAATTTTTGTTTTTATTAATACTTTATTATTCAAATTAATGTTTTACAGCTTGTTACATTTACAGAGGTGCAATCATCGCCAGTTAAGGCTTAATCATTGTACTACTCCCCTTTACAATACTCGATCATCATCATTTTTTTGCAGTCCTAAACCCATCGCCGTGACAATAGTTCTGCAATATTCTCGGTTTTCTGTACTTCTTTTTAATTCAGTGTAATTTCCTAACCCGGTGTCTTCTAGCAAAGTTGCTACAAATGTATTTCTCGACCTTCCACTGATTCTTTTTCCTTGAATTTTATCTTCAAAGATATCTCGCAGTAATCCGCCATGTCGGAGTATATGGCCAATCCAAGTTATACGTGTTTTCCTTATTCGATTTGTTAAGGACGTTCTCTCTTCGATTTACTTGAGCACCTGTTTATTTTTGACTTTTTCTTCACATCTTATCAGCTCCATTTTCCTCCAACCCTAAATCTCGAACGTTTGTAATTTGTCGATATTTCTTTTATTTAACGTCCTGGTTTCAGCACCCTAACACATACACCTTCAATATCCATTTTTTATCCGATGGTTAATTTCATCGTCACAGTACAACTCTTCCGTTATATTCTGCAATACTCTATAGTATATAATAATATACACAAAATCAAGATTGTGAGCCAAGAATCTTTAGAATAAGTACTCTATAATGGCGTAAACCTAGGCCGTAAATATTGATTTGATTCCGGACGTAGAGAACACACATACAGTATACTACCATAATCGAGTCTGCTTAGGATACATGTTTCGTAGAGCTAGATTAGTGTCTTTCTATCGGATCCCCAGGATGAATGATTTAGCAACTTTAACATGTTTAGCTTTTGATTACAGTTCGCTTTTAGATTATTTATGTGTTTTTTTTTTCAATTTAATTTCCCGTCTAATGTTAGTCGTAATAGGTGTAACGTATCTGTATTTTCAATCGGTATTGATTCGATTTGTAAGAAAGGAATACTTAAGTTATGTTTTGTGCTACATGTACTTTGTTTAGTTTTAGTAATAGAAAAGATGAGACCATTAGATGTGGCCACATATTTAGTTAATTTATAGTATTTTGGAGCAGAAGTTCTATATATTTTGTTTCAATGTGCGAGTAGAGTATATCGAAAGATCATGGGCATAGATACAATATTTGACTGGGGAGGATGTGTTCTGTTTAATATTTGCAACAGCTATTATAAATAAAGTTGGACTAATTACTGACCCTTGGGGAGTAGAATTATGCTGTATTATTTCTATAATCTGTATTATATCAGACGGTTATTTCATTCGCATCGCAATTTGTTTACTTTATTAATTTATTATCCAAACCGTCGATATGTTACATCTGTGGGATTTGGCGAGAGCTAAATTGAACCGAGTGGGAGACGGATGATTTTTCGCATATTCTCTCGTCTTTTTACAGAAAGACACATACATCTATCCTTCATTTCACTTTACTTCCTCTCTATACCTCTTATTCGGCTAATCTGTTCTACATCTTTAAGAGGACATGGGGGTTCCACCGAAAAAAGGATGTGGAAAAGTTGTTCCAAGTTAAAACGTGTCATACCATATTAAATCGACAGTACTTTCTTCTCGTCTCTTGACAATTTCTTGTCGGTAATAACGTTGGTAGAAACTTAGTCGGAACTTTTACTTCTTAACGCCATCATCCGAAAACATAATATTAAACACGGGGCATTTTCGGACACACACACATATATATATGTGTGTGCGTGTAAACGTATATACACATAACTCTGTTTTCTCGAACTTTCGATAATATCGAAACGTTAGTCGTAATAGTGTGAAAAAGTTGATATTTTTTTTTCGTTTTAAGCGAGTGTCTATGTAGCCGCGTGTAATGCAACGTTGATAAGAATAATCACGAAATAAAGACGGAGAACGATAAGAGCTTGATGTTAGAAATAGAGACGCTGGATAATACTGTGCGAGTGGATAGAAAAGTTTTTTTGCGACATCCAGAGAGCAAAAGTTGGACGAAATAAATTATTCGACTTGCAGATGAAAGTGCGTTTTTTCTTTTGTTCTTTCGCGCTTTATTTTTCTTGCATTTCGTTTCTACACTATTTTAGTCTATTCTAGTGTCTACTATATATATATATATATATATATATATATATATATATATATATATATTATATATATATGGTTGTTTTATTCTATTCGTATCGAATACTATCGAAGCAATCAATTTTCTCGAATAAGTTAAACACCAGTCGCGTTTTTTATTTTTCGCCCGTTGCGTACCCGTATAGTTTTGTACCCGCGGTAAGGGGGATGAAGTGAAAAATTGCTTGTCACCGTATTTGAACTGGTAAAGAAATTCTTTTAAAAATTACGACAAACGGAAGAACCATTTTACAAATCGTCGCTTTTCGACAAATGCTTTATCGAAATTAACGTTTAAACAGTCGTCAAAAGACAAACTTTCCTCGCGGAGAAATTTATTTAATTTCATTCGAAACCAAAGTGCTATCTATAGCGTCTGCGCGCGCACACCTATACTCACTAATGGACATTCCCTAAACGTTTCCAACCTATCCTTTACAGCTCGAATCCAATTAATTCGTCTACATTGGTATCATCTATAGTTACGGACTGGTGTACGACGACTGTCGATCGGCAACTATTGGCGTCGCACTCGCCTCGTCTTATTCGAAACTAAAATTTGTCGCTACCTAACTAAGCCGCACACCTATACTCACTAACGGACATTCCCTAAACGTTTCCAACGTCTTCTTTACCTGTCGATCGGCCACTATTGGCGTCGCACGTTTGATCCGTCGATCATCACCTCGTCTTACGATATGTCTAACTCTATTTTTTAGCTTGACGATTTGTTCCACAGCATCCGGGGTCATCCAGTCTGATATTAAGAATAATTCTTTCGCGTTTTGTGTTTTCTCAATTAATCTAACTGTCCCTTTTGGTAAAACTTCGTGTTTCAGTTTGGTACCGCTAGGACCACGCACTCATTCTACGGTTTACTTTTTTTTTCTGGTATATTCGTTATCCTTTTATTTCTGAAAATTTTTGTTTAACAACTTTTTAAATTCCATCCAGATGAGGGATGAATTTAAAGAAAAATTATTATAAACTAAACAAATAGTGTTATAAGTAGTAAATAATATTTCTGCAAATTTATTGTTATCTAATTTCCGTGGATGCAAATGATCTTTGTAGTCGAGCGTACTAAAATAAAAATATAATAATAATAAAAAAAAATGATGCAATTGTCGACGAGGTATTCCATCGTTATCGTAATTTTAACACGAAAAAAAAAAACACGTTTACAGTATGTAACGTTTATTGAGTTAGAAAATGCATTCGATGATTATTTAAAATTTCAAAGGAAAAAAATATAAACTAGAAAGATAGAATATGAAAGGTACATAATTCTCAAACGAAATGATAGACGTTTATAGGGGTGGTACAAACTAACAGCTGAAATACAGAAAAGAGTGAGGCGAGGTTATCCTTTTCCATCGTGTGTATATATATATCAAACGTACGCATAATGAAAAGGATGGTATAGTAAAAGTAAATGGGATGAAAATCTACTGTATACGTTTCGCTGATGATATTTATTAGCCGAATCACATAGAAGAATGCGAGTTAGATGCTTGCAGTTTTATCGGAGGAATTTAACAAATCAAAACGGAATATTAATAAACAAAAAAAAATTACAAAGGTAACGAAGATCGATAACGAAGCACAGAATAAATGAAGAAATAGCGGTCATACTCAATCGGAAAAAGTGACACATACACGTTAGCTAGGAAGTGCGATGATAGAGGATAGTATCATCATCATTAAGTCCGTCTCCGTACCGGGGAGTACTTACCTATACAGATTTTGTTGTACAGTGTAAGTAGCGTACAAGGCAAATTAGCGTAGTCTGACACGTACATACCCGAGAGAACTGATTGCAATCGTTTTCTTGTTATGACACAATGCAGCCCCGCGTGTTTTTGTAGCGTACTATATTGTTACGCAGAGGTTGTTGTGCGTGGTAGTTTGTCATTGCCTTCTATACGCCGTAATATTACGATTATTTATATATTTATTTTTCTGATGATAATTTTTGCGTCGCTGATGGTGGTACCTTCCGTATGGAGGTCCGTGCTCCAGCCACTAGCCTGACGGCGACACAAGTATAACAGATATTTTAAAAGACAAATAGAGTCGTATCCACAACGGTTTATATTTTTCCCTCCTAAAAATCAATTAGCTTCATCGCTTCCACAGTTAGCTGTGGATTTCATAAGCTTCCATATTTCACCTTCAAGTAGTGGACATCTGAACAAGTTTTTCTTGTTCTTCAATGCATTCGCATCTTGAATTAATACTTAGTCCCCGTTTGTTTCAAATATTACTTCGTACGGCCGCCATATTGTTCGTAATCTAAGGTTTTCTATTTTTTTCCAGTTGGCCGTTTAATACGGCAATCGTCCAGTTGTTGCCATAGTTCCTGGCGGTGTTTTGCTGGCTACTATAAAAGTGGTGTTGTGAAATTTCAAAAGTTTTTTCTGGATTTAAAATGCGCATTTAATAACGAAAAATTAAAATTAACAAATCAGAACGTTAATATAGACGTCCGGAAAAAAGTTGCAAAAACATACGTTTCGAGTGTGCTCGATTACGGTTTTGAAAATTTGCGCTTAACATCGCGGGAAATAAGTTAACCGAATTCTCGATGGACATGCGGATGTGACGTGAAATGATGAAAACGTCATGGAAATAAAAACGAACGAAGAAATTCAAGATGGAACTGTTCGGACACGTAATAAGACGTTATAACTTTATAAAAAAAATGAAAATAAATTTGAGATTAAAGTTACACAGGCAAAAGGGGCTTAGAGAAAGACGGCGAATATTTATAATTAATAGTAATGTACACGTTCGCTCGAATATAAGTAAATATAAATTCATTCCCATACATTATAAAATCTTAACGTTAAATTAAAAATTTTATAGGATGTTTATTATACAATATTGATTGTTGGGTGAACCGTAGATAATTTTCGATATATTCGTATAAATATTTTTAAAATTCAAACATTTCATGTATAAAAATTTAAAATTTCACGTCCGATTTAGTGCACATTATGACTGAAAGTGTTAAATGACTTTTAGTGAATAAAAGAAAAATTATGACGTGTAAAAAATTGGATTTTTTATTTTAACTCTACGATTTTTAGTCAATTTACCCGGAATAAAATTTTATTCATAGTAGGAAAGATCAAAAGAAGAAAAAAGATGTTTACGTATCGTACAGGAGGAGGAGTTGAAATTTTGATTCGCATTTATCGAGAAAATTCCACGAAGGAATTTTCTAAGGTTCGAATAGCTTCGATAATCGCTTTACTTTTTGGAAAGCTGCGTCAATTACGTTTTAGTATCACACCACAATCACTATTACTATTACCACCACACGACCATCGCCGCTATTAGTACACGGATAATTAAATACGACCTTTTAAAGTAATCGGCTAAACTTTCGTAAAATGAACTTTTACCCGATTAACTACTTTGTTATATTAACGGTTATTTTATTTTAAAGAACATGAGCTCTCGGAAATAGAACGCCGTCTAGATTACCTTGTAAAACTTTCAATCACCGATAGAGAGCTTTCTAATTAATTGCCGTAAACATCGCAGGCGTCAAATAACACGATGTATATATATATAAAAAACTTGTTAATTATTGCGTGTTAAACTGTTTAATCTTAACAACTTATCGAGTGGAAAGTTTCTGAATTGATTGACCGGCTAAAGTATTCAAGAGATTCGTAAATATTTCACAGCTCTGTCGCGTGCATGTGACACAAGCAACAAAACTAATAACATCAATGCACGTATATATATATATATATATATATATATATACATGTATATGTACATACTCAGTAACACTGTTTACAAAAGATGGCAGCTCAGCGGAGTATTAACTGTACAGTAATGATAGGTGCACTATACAACGAAAATAACCAACCCGTTGATATTGCAATAGATCAATCAGGCTTCAAAACATGTTGGACATAGTCAATCTAAATGCAAATCAGCACGAAGCTGACTTGAGATCATCCAACAATCCTCCCTGCGAATGGAAACACTTATACAAAAACAGTCTAAAATGACTAGCAACCTAATAAACCTGCTAACAACTTTAATCCCAAAACTACTGTCCAACTGATTGAAATTATAAACATAATGCTCTGGAAATACTAAAAATAAATCGAAACTCATTTTCCAAACAAAACATACTTCAACATTCCAAAATATAACACATATTATACACTGCACCCAGTGCGGGCACAGCTGTTTTAATACGCGATAATATAAAACACCAGCAACTTCCAAAGTATAAAGAAGAAATCAACAACTTGACACAACCCATAGCTATCTCCGCGATATATTGTCCGCCTAAACACACTACTATCTCAAAGACTCAATTTTGCCAATTCTTTTCCACACTTGGACCAAAATTCATTGCTAGAGGAAACTTCAATTCCAAACATCCCCAGTTGGGATCACGCTTGACAACTACAAAAGGTAGAAATCTATTCAAGTGTATCACATTCAGCAACTTTGACACACTGTATCTACCGGCTTACTCGCGAACAGATACAAACAAAATACTGGATCTCTTAGATTTCTATATTACAAAAGAAATGGGATCAGCATATCATCAAGTTATGACATATCATCTGACCACTCAGTCATAGCCACAAGAAGCGCGACAATCATCACAATGATCTGCCGGTTTATTAGAAAAAAAAACAGACTGGGAGAGCTTTAGACGATGGATTAATGGTAACATTAATTTAAAAATTAGCATAAAAAACTGTGACGAAATAGATAATGTGGTGGAATATTTTCAAACCGTTCGTAAGGATAAAAAAAAAACAAAAGAAAAACGAAAATAAAACTCGACAATTAAAACGATATCTCCGAAAAGATAAAAATATAAATTTCGAAATCGCAATTTTAACGAGAATTACGAAATTCGTTATTTTAAAAGAATCGTTTAGAGAATCGCATAAATCGCGACTTTACGAGACTCGACTAAATCGACGTCGTTCTGTATCTGTGTTAGTGTATATGCGATAGTGGAAGAGAAGAGATGACGCGTTCTCTCGGCGTAAGATTTCTTTCTTCGAACGGATTTACCGATAATTCGCTGAATTTTACGACGAAATATTTACCACCTTTTGTATCGTATAAAGCTCGAGATGATTTGTAACCGTTTTTAAAGCTTCTAATAGCAGAAGAAACTCGAATCATCCGGAGAATTGAACTTTACATTTACAGTACACTTCATCGTTCTAACTCACATTTTACATCTATCGTTTCGATTTTCAAAAACACACACATAGACAAAATGAGAGAGTGAACGGAAATTATTATACGGAGTTTAATTTACGATTACTATTATCGAAGTAAACGACCGTAATATTTTCGTAAACTTCTATCGGCACGGCGTAATAATGTGTATTTGAGTGTGTGTGTGTAAAATGAGATTTACTACCCAATATTTTAATTGCGGCGGATGATAAAAACGAAAGCTATTACAAGAGAATCGGCACTAAAAGTACCGCCGTCGTCGTATAAAGTAACAATAATAGTAATAATAATGAAAACGATTAACCTAAATGATCGACGATGTTGAAATTCCTAACTGCGAAAAAAACGATTTACAATATTTTCTAATAAAAATATATACGTAAGTCTCGAGTATCATCGTTCTTCGTTGCCGAATGTTGTGGCAGCCCATTGTACGTTATCGTTATGTACAAAATGGGCTATACTTAAGCGCTAATTATATGCCTATACGGGCGTATGATGTTGTATGAAACAGCATGCCACTATGTGTTTCGTACATCTCGTGCCCACATACGAGTATATATATATATATATATATATATATATATAACCCCACGAAGGGGTACTTTTTACCTTCAGGACCGAAGCTATAACCGGAACGGGGCGCGTCCACGGTTGGTGGATAGTGGAACGACCAGTAGATATACTGGTCAGCTGCGAATAACCAATATGCAGTCGTGAACTAAGAGCGGCTACTGGTAGAAAGTCTCTAGCAGAAGATTCCGGTAGTGAGAGCCACGAGGATGGCAGATGGACAGCTTGAGGAACTGTCTACTAAACGTCTGCATAAAGCCTCTGACTGTCTCATCCTTGGCGAGTTTTGATCGCCACAAATGCCATACAATGCCACCTCCTCAGTGGCTATCCCGCTGCCTCGCGATTAGGGTTTATACCTAGAGGTCTGTTGAATGGCAACAGATTCAACAGTACCAAGTATGAAATCAATTTCAACTACGGTTATATACTGGACACCTGTAGGCGCTGTGAATAGACATAGTACCGCTACAGCACTGCGACCGGGAAAGCAAACCACCTGAGAACATCGTAATAAAACAAAACAAATATTTCCTGTTGCGTCTGAAACATGGACTATTAAAAAAGTTGACGAAAAGCGTATAAATATTCTTCGAAATGGCAATATATCGAAAACTTCTCCGTATATCTTGGACAAGCTCCGAACTAATAAGCCCATTATCGATTAATTAAAAGTGGATACCAGGGTTTTAACGACAATCAAGAGAAATGTCGTAAGATATTTCGAACATATAGCGAGAAACAACGATTCGATAGAACGAACAATAATACAAGGTCTCGTAAACGGTAAACGGTCATAGGAAAGATGCCATACACGCTGGATCGATCAAGTAAAGGCATCAACACGGTATACTACGTCAGAGGCGTTTCAAACTGTCAATAATAGATACTTATGGAGACAAACTATAATGCAACTTGTCGTAGGACAGTGTACAGTGATGATAATGATGATGATGATAAGATTAATATAATGCAGCTGAAAACTAAAATCGCTCGCCCGGCTGGAATTTGGAAAGTTAGTAAACATTTTTAAAAATAAAGAAATATCGAATAGCCTTAAAAATAAGCTGTGAAATCAATGCGTGATGCCAGTCTTGACATACGGAGCTGAAATATGGAGCCTTACTAAAGGGAAAGCTAGAAGTATTAGTTACGTTAAGGTTTATATTGTATTTATTAATTTGTTGAAGATTATTCGTCCGTTTATTTCGAGTAAGATTGTGTGAGCGTGAATGATGTATGTTTTAATGAGTGTGAGACTTGCGAATGCGTGTAGTTTTTCTGGTGTGTTTAATGGGTGTGAGGCTGGTGAATGTGTTCAATGTATTTTTTTTTGTATTTTTTTTACTTTTAATTTTATAATTCAGAAAAAATTATTCATTGTATTATTTTATTTATAAGCCTACACTATAATTGGCTTTTAGCTGTTGTGTGGCTTCATTAAATAAATAAATAAATAAATCATTAAAAAAAAAAGGACGTGTGTTGTAAGAGTAGAACATCATAAAATGTGCTTATAATAATGGGGGTGAAAAAGGGATGAGAACACCGTCTCTTTGTCTCGGATGTTGGTAATATATATTCGATTAGAATTCAGGAAATAAATGAAGTACAATTGAAATATTACGGGTATTATAAATAAAATGCTTAACAATAGGTGAATATAAATGTTAGTGATATTAAGCGGTAATGTATCAGATTGAAATATATAGACATTTACAGGCTACTTTAGCAATACAATAATCGAAGTTTTAGAATTATATATATATATATATATATATATATATATATATATATATATATATATATATATATATTTATAGTAAGACACACAGAATTATACTTGTTAACAAGTGTAAAGAGTATGAAAAGCCCCTAAATGTATACTATTAGAGTATTATAGTTTTATTCGCGTCTAGTTCATGCGTAATTATCACGCTAATGCGAGAATGACGATAGTCGAGTTTTTTATCGTATACGTAATCGAAGTGGACGAATAAATTGTATATAATGTAAACGCGCAGGAGTTGTTTGTACTTGTGTAGATTAAATTAATAGATCTAAATTGAGAGCGGTGTTCTTAATTTTTTAATAGCTAGAGAGAAAAATGATGATTTTCTCAAGTAAAAGACGGATGAACGGGAAAGGGACAGTGAAAATGAGAAGGAAAGAAAGGAACAGAAGGAGAAAGAAATTGTAAATCGAAATAACCTTATAATTGAATCTGCGAATGGGTAGGGGAACTACAGATGAAATACTCGGATTGAAACTGGTAATAGAAAAGACAATAGAATATAAATCAGCCACTTTACGTCGCTTTTATAGGAAACGATAAATATACATGGAAAAGACAGAATGACGACAAAAGCATTATACAGGAATCAAAAAACAATAATAAAAATAGAAGAACTAGAAACTGAAGTAACAATAAAGAATGGAGTCAGAAAAATATATAGAACAACCCGTTAAATGTTAATTAAATCTCAATATGTGGCATTAATACAGGCATGTTTATGCAGGTGACATTGCAATAATGACAGGAAGTTCAAAGAGTTAAAATCTTCTCTAAATTAGATGGATCGGATATTTCGGAAGTATAATATGAAAATAAACAAATAAAAAACCTTAATGGTATGTAACAAAACAAAAAATATAGAAAAGAAATAAACATAAAAATAGACGGATGACAAATAAAACGAGTAAAACAACAAAGACAGAGTCAATGGATAGAAAAATCATAATAAGGATACTGAAATCAAGTAGACATAAATGGATAACTATGGAAGTATGAAGAAAATAGCTATGTGCAGAAACTTTGAATCATGGTTATCCACCGATCTATTAATAGATCGAGGAACTAAAAAGAATATATAAAAATATAATTTTATTTTAACGATTGGAAAGTTGTTATTTTTAAATTTTTTGGTTTTTTAAAAAGAGGACTTATCACGTTTACGAAAATTAATTAAGTGCAGGAAATAATTTAATTCGAGTTTATCGATCAATTGTAAGTACATTAGACCGAATCGAAGAAGTATATCATACTGGACGATGGTCGTTAAATTATAAATTTCTGACTTTAATTTTTAAAACGTTAAGTACCGCGATGCACTTCCAGTTACTCGAGTGGGCTGAGCTAAACTCAGGTAATTCTTATGTACTTCTGAAAAGATAGATGAACAGTTTTCTTCTTGAAGACCCAAATGAGTCAATTGTTGGAATTGTCCGATGAATATACATATTCATTCCTATACCAATCTTCTCTCCTCTTTAATTCATTCTTTCCTTTTTATGACGGCTGTTGTTTGTAATAGGAAATTGTCGGTGCAATATATATATAGATATACGAAAAAATAATTATTAAAAAACGAGTTAAATTCTTCTTCTTCTTCTATATGTCCTCGAAGAACGTTGGCGATCATCTGCTTGACTTGCTCTTTATCCATAACTTTTCGGAATATTTCAATTGCATCCAGTTTGAACCACTTCTTTAAGTTTTCCAACCACGTTATTCTAGGCCTACCACGTCTACGATTACCATTTATTTTACCCTGCATGATTAGTTGAAGGAATTCATATTTCTTGTTCCGCATTATGTGTCCAAAATATCCCAGTTTTCTTATTTTCACTGCATTAATAATTTCCGGTTTTTTTGTTCAAGCGTCGTTAGCCGTCCGAGGAATTTTTAGTATCCTGCGATATGTCCACATTTCAAAGGCTTCTAATTTTTTGTATAAAGCCACTGATATCGTCCAGGATTCGACTCCATATAGCAGAACGCTAAAAACATAACATCGTAGTATTCGTACCCGTAGATCTATCTTCGAATTCCGGTTTGTCAGAACTTTATTCATTTTTTGAAAGTACGTTCTCGCCTGTTCAATTCTGGATTTGATCTCAGTGGAAATCAACGTTCAAAAATTAAATCCTTCGTCTAATTCTACTCGCAGTCGGAACTTCCTTCTGCTAGTCGTCTTGGACAAAAAATAAACGGTTCGTACCCTTACAAAGGTATAGGACATTCCTTCCTAATTTCTGACCTTCCACCAACATATAACACCGAGAAATATGATTACAACGATAAAATTAAACATTTATTAATCTTAAATTTGGTTATATATTATTATAAATACAGGGTGGGTGACCTGGAGAAGACGGACGGTTTTTTTTTTTGAATAGCGCAGTTGGTTACAATGCTACAACGCGTAGACTTCGAATTTAACGTACACACGGGAGATTTGGTTTAGTTTCATTTGTCGCTGCATCCTATAACGAGAAGGAGCGCGCGTTTTCTGTGGAACGTTATTTTCGGCGTAAATTGATCAGGACGGTGCAAAGAGAGTTTCGAAAAGGATTCAAAATTACGCTTTGTAAACCTGCACCATCTCGCAATTCAACTTTAAACTGGGTTTGAAAACTTTCGACGAGCAGTTTCTGCAACGGACAGAAAAAAAACAGTTCGAGCCCCATAAACATCGATCGAGTTCCGATCTGCTCGTCGTCACGCTGCTTCTCCTTAAACCTGTCGAGGGAATCAGTTCGCCGTATATAGCTGGAACACTCGAAAATTACCTTCTTATAAACTGGTGGGAATTTACCCACCGTACACAACGGAAACTTTCTGCTGAAACGATGTTGAAAAAAATCGAACAGATCGATTTAAACAATCTTTTGATGGGCTAAGAAACTGATTTTCAACTATCCGGATTCGTAAACAGTACTATAATTCATAAATCGTAATTACGGTCATCGCCCATTCTGATTATCGTCGTATGTTCACTTGAAATAAGAATAACAATAAAATTAGGAAATAAAAGAAATTTTAATAGTTTATTCCAACGATCATATAAACTGCAATATCCTTGCCTTCGACTGGGCGCAACCGCTATCTCCGATTTATTGCTCGTCTAAAAAACTAATAATTACGTCTCAGAAATATCGTTCGATATAAATATAATTAACAATATACGAGATAGGGAGTAATTATTAATATTCATGTCGATATAATAATTAACAAAATATTTAATTAATTAATTTACTCGCGATCAAGGTTTTAATTATAAACAAATAAATATATGAGAAGCTTTTTTTTTAACGTTTACACAATAAGAAACGATTACCATGTACCGAAATAATACACAATTCTTCCCGTGCATCGCGATATAAACAATGAAAGATGCCGGAAAAACGAAAACCCGCATGAAACGATTATAATTATGGGGGAAATGTAACAAAATTAAATAGAACATTAATTCATAGTAATAAAACAGTAAGTCAAAAATAACAAATAAACTTAAAAAATTAAACAATAAACTGTAAAGTATCATGAACGCCGGCGACACATCGTAATAATATATGTTTAATCGTTTTATGCTTATTATATTTTAATTGCAGACTAGTACGTGTATATAGTCTTCTATGTTATTTATAATAGGGCAAGTACTTAAGTCGGTGAAAAATTTATTGCTTCCTTTTTTTATGTAATGTAAAGCTGTGTGCGCACGGCTCGATTTTACCTAATTTAAAATACGGAAATTCAGGACGGAAATCCTACCGATGAAGGAGCAGATATTTGATAAGATGCGCCTCCGTCCTCTGGCTTCACACACAGTTCCTTCGTGCGATATATTGTATTTAAGTTTTTAAAGTATGTTATTTAATAATTTTATGTAAATTTATACGTTGTTGTATTATTGTATAACATATATATATTTTTGAGACTGTTTATATATATATATATATCGAAAAAGAGTAGGCAATAAATTTAAAATTTTGTATATAAAAATTATTGTATAGGTTGGCAGCTCCACATTTTAATTTTGGGTACATGGGCACTCGTCAGCCTAAAATTTTAGATTGTCTAGAGGTGTATCCAATTAAAAACGATTTATTTTTGCGAAGTGGCGATCCCGACCAAGGCTAGATGTATATAATAATTGATAATTCTTTGCAGAGAGGTAATCGTAACCAATACTAAAATTACAAAATAAATCCTAGTTAAAACTACGAGAATAAAATTTAGATGCGTGCATACTATAGCAGAAATATTTATATATATATAAATATCTTATTCTTCTTAATTCCTCGATGTATTAATTGATTGGTGGACAACAATGATTATTCTGATAGAGCCATTTTCTTCATACTTGCACAGTTGTATGATTTTACATCTCCTTGTATTTGTTTTACTTATTTCTGCCTCGGTCTTTCTATTGGTCTTTTCCTTTTCACGGCTCCTTCTATTATTTGTACTAGGTATTCATTATTCCTGTTTTATACGTCCAATCCATATAAGTCTCCTTTTTTTAAGTGTTCTTAATTACGTATATGTGTATGTGTATATATATGTGTGTATATACATAGTATTCATTTAAGAACTGACAACCTATACAATATATTTTTGTAGTTTAGACTTAAGTTTCTTTACTATCATGTATTATAGTTAGAAAAGGTGTTTATTTTGTAGCCTTTTATTTGCTTTTTTCCTGCAGCATTTAACGTTTTATTTTGCTTCATTATTTATATTCTTACTGTGTTATTGTGGTAATCCCCGGTACACAATGTTTGTAACCCCTTGTGTTATATTTTCTTGTATGTTTATTACTTAGGCAAATATACTTTGTTGTTGTTGTGTTGTTATTAGACTTCTTTTTTTATTGACTCTTTCTAATATTTTTTCATTTCTTATTATTTCCATCCACGATACCGTTTCTATTCTTCTGCAGCAGAAAATTTCGAGCGCTTCTAATTGATTGGTCATTTTTTTGTTCAAATTCCACGTTTCCGATCCGTATCAATAATTTAATAAATCTTTTTTCGTTTTGGATATTTTTTAATGTTCGTAAGCTTGTTGATTTTTTAATAAACGCTAATTTTACCATCGCAATTCTTTCCTTTATATCTTGTCATCTTCTGTGACTATACTACCGAAATATTTTTGTCGTTTCGTTCTATTTCTTATCCGTCTATTTTCTATATTTTGTTTTGTTACATACCGTTTCAGTTGTTTCTTTTTATTTATTTTCATATTATACTTCCGAAATATACGATACATCCGATTTAGATTTTAATTCTTTTTCACTTCCTGCCATTATTACAATGTCATTTGCACATATCAGAAAGCCATTTCACCAACGGAAGCTTTATTCACATTCCAGGATATAAATTTGCAAATATAAACACGCTTATTTTGATGCCACCTATTGAGATTGAATTATAAAAATTTTGTTTCCACTCTTTAATATACTACACCTAAACCTTTTACATCAATCAGTAGGACGCAAGAGATTGAAAAGGAGAAACGTTGTTGATCTGGTGTGAATGAGTCAATTAATAAAATCGAGATCGTGCTGATGGGCTGATCTTGATAATCATGATCCTGTCATCACTACTATCTAGTAAATGACTATATTAGTCAGTTCTAGATGTGAAGAATTTAAATAAATAAAAAAAAAAAAACTCTTTAATATATACGTTGAACAGCTAGGTGATAAGCTGCATCCTTGTCTGACTCATTTGCTTATTGTTGCTTTAGTTTCTGTTTCTCCTATTTTTATTACTTGATTCTCACGCTATTATCATCATTCTATCTGTATCATCTATATTTATCATTTTCAGTATTTCATTAAGCACGTTCCAGCCACGTTTATCGAAAACGCTTTTTCTAGATTTATAAAAGCGATATAAACTGGTTGATTTGCTTTTATTTTCTTTTCTATTACTAGTCGTAATCCGAGTATTCTCTAGTTCCTCTAGCTTTTCTAAATCCGTATCGGTCTTCGCTCGACTCTTGTTCAATTCTATTCTTAGTTCTATCTAATACTATAATCTTTGTTATTTCTGATTAAGCGATGTTCTCCGTCGTTTTTCCTTTTCTTTTGTATTAATTACTACCTTACTGATATTAAAACCATTTATAGTTTGTCCCGTATATTTCATTGATTAAATTATATTTCTCTTTGTGTCTTCATCTAAGGTTTTTATTTGTTCGCTGCTGATATTATCATACCCAGGTGCTTTTCTTTAAATTCTTTCAGAGCTTTTTCAAATTCTTCAATGGATATTTTTGATCGTCTAGTGATTTGTTTTCTTTTATACCTGTCTTTTTCTGCGCGTTATCTATCTTTTTATTTGCCATCTGTTTATACGCATTCTCTATATTTATAGATTACAGTGTACAAAGGAACTACGATTTTCATCCAGTTTCCATGTTATAATTAAGTATAAAATTATCTCGCGATTTTATCGAGTTATCACTCATTAATTCACGAGCACACTACAAATTTCGTAAATACACGTTAGGAAGAAAAATGTTTAAAACCAGAATTACGAGTGTGTGCAGCAAACTCATATTAGACGGAGAGAATTTGAATACAAGTCGATTGGTTTTGTAGAAATATAGCGGAGACCAAAATTAAATTAACTTAACCGGGTTTCCTCGTGGGCCTACTGTCGCCTCTGAGAAAATACCGAGTAATTTAATATACACTTTTGTAACGCGAAGGCGACTTTTTAAATTTTTAAAAATTTCAAATTTGATTTAGTTTTATTCTATCCAGTTTGTGTTTTTTTTAACGTTTTCCTTTCAGTTCGAGGAAATGTTTTTTTATCATTTTACACAGTAGAGTTTTGGAAGTTTAGAATTTAGTAACATTTTTCGAAACAGTTGCTTGTTTCGTTATTTGCTTTGTATTTTGTATCGTTGTGAAATTTACATTTCGATCGTAATTTTTTACTTATTTTGAAAAATATTAACCGCTTGTCGAATTGATCGGGTTTTTTCATGTCCGAATGGATTAATAATTACTAAAAAAAGAAATCAATCATATGCTAGCCAGATCGATAATAATTTTGAAGTCAATCTTTCTCTTTGGCGACAACGACGACGAAACGATCTAAATTACATCGGCAACAAGCAGCTTAACTAAAATACAAGGTAAGGACAAACTGGGAAAATTAGAGATACTATTAAACCGAAAAGGAATTCACGGCACGTGAACATGGTAAAATTTCTAAAATTTCTTCATTAACGGTAGGCAAATTGGGCATAGTCAAACTGTAAAATATGTTGGAGTTTACCTAGAAAATCAAACCTTAATGTGGGCTGAGTATATTATAAAGACCGAACTTGCTTGGTCTGCATTCACGACTTCATACTATAAATAAATTATTGCTGTACATGGTTGCTTGGTCCGCATTCACGACTTCATACTATAAATAAATTATTGCTGTACAACGTCGTAAGCTTGTATAGTTACATGCAGCACAACTATGGGGTTGTGCGCTTAAAAGCGATGTTAACAAAACTCAGACATATCAAAACAGACGCGCTATATATTATAAGCAGTACGACTCAAACCGTACGCTCAACGAAGATCTAAAAATAAAGCACTTAGAAGATATAATACACGTAGCGATTCATAAGCATATATAGAAACTACGGTACCATACGGATCCACTAGCATTTACTGAAGAAAACAGCAAAAATTTTTTTTAAACGCCGATAAAACAAATTTTATTTCCGGAAACTCCGCACTCTGGATATAAGTCGGGAATTTTGTGTTTTGTTAATTTATAGAAATTTGTTTCCTCAAAAGAAGACCTACGTATATGTAATATAATAATAATTATTTATTGTCACACAAATCGAGTTTAGGAAATTAAAATAAACTAAAGGCTAACGCTAACAAATGATTTATAAAATATAAATAACTAAACTAAGACATATAAGGATAATACGCTGTACATGAATGTATACAAAATAATATTAGATTTATATATATATATATATATATATATATATAAGAGGCCATATTAACACAGAAGGATTATTTAAGCATATGAGGTATGCAATAGATTACGGTGGGAAGATACCTAACTGTAGTAATATCTTGATTAAGGTTTCTCTGTGTGCACTATATAGATTGCATGAAAAAATGACAAGATTAACGTCTGCTGTCGAACCACAGTCCAACGGGGGACTGGCAATTACTGAAACTAACCAGCCCTATCCGGTGGAGAAGGCTGGGCAGCAGATTATGTCCTGACCTAATACGAATTAAAATGGAAAAAAAATTACGGATCGGTATTGAATGTGGA
Source organism: Coronaproctus castanopsis (assembly GCA_032883995.1). Taxonomy (NCBI): domain Eukaryota; kingdom Metazoa; phylum Arthropoda; class Insecta; order Hemiptera; family Monophlebidae; genus Coronaproctus; species Coronaproctus castanopsis. The sequence goes on from CM065053.1 coordinate 17,319,989, forward strand.
GGATTAATTAGAAAGAGAGATTTTGAATTTGTTTATAGAAATTGTTCCGAGTAGCACAAAACATGGAGCTCCAGCGATGAAATTTGCGGACGCAGCTAAACATGTGGAGGAATCGCAGGGATCAGTAGGCCTGTGGAGGCCCCCCATTTTGGCTGCCCACAAATTTCATTATCTTTGATCCCGATGTGAGCTGGGATCCATGTAAATTTCACATGGACATTCTTTTGTTGTAGATACATTATATTTTCTATTATTGACAGAATAACTCTATTAATTTTGAATGTACGATTGGGATTTTGGATGACATTCAGCACACTTAAGGAATCAGATAGAATAAGTACATTTGCCTGTGTAATCATATATATATATATATATATATATATATATATATATATATATATATCCTATTTGATAAAAAAAAGAAAATTCGAAAAACTAAAAGGTTTCCAAAAGGTATGATAGAATTTCTTCAAAAATTCCGCAAAACAATCGTTTAAAGAATCGTATCATCGTTGAAAGGTTTCTTCGTTAAGTGCATAAAAGAACCGAATAAAAATCCGGGCTTTATTGTCGGTCACGGGTTACTGTAAGATTTGAAGAATCGGTCGGTTTCATCTTCTCCAGTAATTTAATAACATTTTTATTTTCTATTCGATCGTTTATATTAAATTCCGTTACAGTCGACTCGGTTGAAGTGAAGATATAGTTTTTTTTTCTTATGTTTTATTATTAAACGAGAAATTTTTCAATACGATATTCGAATAAACGAATATTAGAAATGAACTATTAGTAGAAATTTTTCCGTCTTCAGCTTCGGATCGAATACATAATTCGATCCGAAAATATCCGAGTTTAAACGATTCAGTTTAGAAATTACCGTAAAAAGGCTATTACGTTCCGTTTTTAAAGCGATATTCTTAGTTATACAGTGGAAATTTGCGAATGTTATACTTAAGAGGAAGCTACCGACAGAGGTATCCTATAAGTGTGCTTCTTTTTTTTTTCTAAAATGTTTTACAAATTACTGTTAAGAAGACTGAAATCTAATCTGAAACGATATAATACCGCAATATCAATTTGGATTTAGATATCAGCATAGTACAGATTCGCATTGATGTTATTTGAAGAAAAGAAATTTTGTTCCGCGATGTTCCCGGACATTGAAAAATCGTTCGATAGATTGTCTAATTTATAACATAAAATACTAATTACCGGTTCCTTATTATTTATTAATAAAATCCTAGCCCTCGGCCAGATACTTTCTCGTCTTACTGTCAACGAGGTAATTTCTAACATCTATTCTATTCGACGTGGAGTAACCCGGAACAGTACGTTTGTACTGTATCAAATATTCTCGTCGGATTTTCCGAGCAAAACTACAGCTATTTTTGCCGATGACACTGTTACATTATACTGCAGCACTATGATATCGAGTTAGCGTCAAATCGATTACGGAGTAATCTAATCGAATTAGAAGCACGTTTCACGTATGGTAATGTTAAAATCGACGAAACGAAATATTCGCATATTGCGGTTCACACTGAAAAAAGAAAAATAAATTATCCAGCATTAACGCTCGGTGCAGTTTATTCCCAACACGGTTAGTGTAAAATACATCGATGTGCGCTTGGATCGTAAATTGACTAAACGCATTAATCCAAAAAAAAAAAAAAAACTCGACATAAAATTCAGTATCATGTATAATCGGGAAGACATCTAGGATTCCGATGGAAACCAAAGTAAGACCTGTACGGTCTTACGAAATAGACCTGGGAAATCTAGCAATTCGAACATCGATGGCATTCGGTCAGCCGGAGATAGTCGCGTTCAATTAGTCGGGGCACTACAGTTCGTGCGCAACGATGATATACGAAAAGACAATACGGTCAATCATAGAGATGATCTGCAACCGTATGGAACGATACGTGCAACGACTAGAATTAACCGAGATGGTAAACCATATGCGTACGTTTAAAAAGGTGTAATGTTATTATTTAAGGGCTCGCGTACCATTCGAAAAATATAGTCCAGCCATAAAGCTGCGCCCACAGGGACACGCTCCGCTAAATAAATTTAATTTAATCATTATTACCCTCGCCGCTCATTGCCTCCGGTAGGCGGATTGCGAGCGATCAAAATGGTAATTTTTTTATTTTAATATTTTTATCGGTCCTCCATCTTGAAAAATAGCATTAATATAGAGAGTTTATAAATCGTTCGTAATTTTACCTACGAATAGTCGCGAAACTTCTTTCGGTCATTAAAGCCATCACCGTTGAAAATTTTTATATATAAAAATAAAAACCAAACTCTACCACATTTTCCTAATTAAACCTGGTCTACCTTTTTAATACCGACTAATTTCGCGTAATAAAAACCCCGTTATTTCGAGTAATTTTTAATATTTTACCCGATGACGGTCTAACGACCGAAAAGCTCATATATATATATATATCTTATTTAACTATTTAAGCGTTATTTTATTCGTAGTCGTAATTACGATAACGAATCCCGTTATCCGAAATTAAAATTGTAAAATTGTAAAATTGTAAACGTTAACGACACTTTTTAGTAGCAATAATCGTGTTGCAATCGTTATTTCCGGGAAATGCTATTCTCGCGTCTATTTGTAAATTACTATTATTATTATTATTGTTAACATTTACCGGCATATAAGACACTAACGACCCTAAAAAAAAAAGGGGGAAAACAAAGAAAATGAACCTAAAGTTATCGGGCGAGTTATAAAAAATGCAAAACGAAAGAAAATTGCCTAGACGTCTTTTAGACATTTCCATATAATTCAAATTTTACCAGTTTGGTTTTTCCTGTTTTAAGCTTTTCCAGCGTTTCACTAGTCGACCTTTGTTTCTATTCGACCGTTATTATTATCTTTTCTCGTTTACAATTTTCCTTTTACATTTCAACTCTATAACGACGCGATTTTTCTATCCACCTCTCTAGGGTTTCCACGCTTCGTCAATACCGATCTCTTCTTTAACCAGTAGCGGCTTACTACTCGGTCGACTCTGTACACTATAGCGTCAAACTACTAGGAGCGGAGTTGCGCGAGAATGTCGTATCAGTAGCGACGATAATAAAACCGTATAACGAATAATAAAATTTCGCTCGTACGTAGAGAGATGATTTATTCTATTTTATTTACAATGGTAAAATACGCTCGTTTGTAGGTAGACTAAAGAGCGTACACAAACAATTTCATCCGTTATTACGTTTTTCCGAGAAATATTATTTCGTTCAAGCGCTGATTTATATTAAAACTGACGGCTGTGACACTTGTACCTTCTAGTTTGACGATATGGTTTTTTTCCGGTTTATTCGCTGTCTCGAAAATAAAATAAACGACATCGTTTCTCGTTGAATTTCTCACATATATATGTTCGACCTTCCGGTAAATACAAATGTGGATTTTTCGATGATACAGCATTATTTGTGAGAGATCATGATTCGCTAGCGCCGTTAGAAAAATTACAATGCGGTTTGAAAGACTCGGACATGCGGGCAATGGAGAGTTAAAATTAACTCAAGTTGTTACATTTACTACTAGGCGGAACACATGTATATATCCACCTGTTGATCTTAATGGTTCGACTCCATAGGTAAATAAAGTCCGATACCTGGATATGTGGCTTGGTCGCCGCTTGCGCTGGAAGGAACATATCAAGATCAAAGTTAAAGAAATAAAACTTAAACTGCGGAACATTTACCAGGCGAAACTTCCGAATTACCTCTAAAAACTGAAATTACTGCTATACAAGGCAGTTATTAAGCCGGTGTGGACATTTTGGTATATCACTCTGGGGGGGTGGACAGCATCAATATCGAATATCGAATATAAAAATGGTGCAGAGATCCCAATCAAAAATATTCAGGATAATTGCCGACACTCCCTGGTATATACGAAACGATAATTTGCTTCAAGACCTGTACCAAAAGTGTCATTGCCGAATGACATCTCCTATCTCAGTTTCTTATTGGCTACATCAGCCAGATTGCAATTTAAATAATACAGAACAAAAATTAGCTCGAAATAGCTTTTAGATGTCCGCATTGAAATTTAAGTTTACATCGTGCCGGAAATATTTATTTTCGGAATAATTTATTTCGTTTATTTATTCGTTATTTACTTATTTATCTTGTTTAAAGTTTTTTTTATAGGTTATAATTCACGAATCACGCGCAGATAATACAGTACGGTATCGTCAGCAAGCACATTACACAGGTGTCGTGTCGTCCGTTATTCAACCATCAGACGTATAAAACTATCTGGCGCAATTTTCAATATGGACGCATTAGCGAAAAATAAAACTCGATAAGCATAAATCCGTTCGGGTTAATTGCTCTTTGAAAAACTAAAAGGTATATTTATTCGATTAATTGTATTCTTATTTTTATAGCAACCTGAGTAACTACACCGAGGCGATTACGCTGTCGATTTAACAGTTAGAAGTAGTAAATGAGGTTGGAACTGTATAATTGAAAGAAAAAGAACTGTTGCAGAGGAAACTAGATAGGGTACGCGGATGAACATGAGGTTAGTTTGAGTGTAAAGCGGTATAATAAAATATGGCAAATAAGAGTAGGGTCTGGAATTATAAAAAAAAAAAGACATAAAAAAGCATTTGATACGTTGGAGTAGATGGTCATAAGAGAGTTATATGTGACCAAGGCGAAGCCTGCTGAGTACTATATAGTTAGAACGGGATAGATTGGCAGGTGGTTTCCAGAAGCCTTAGGTTTGATGGCAAGTTGGAAGTGATGGTGGTATGTGTTCTATTTCTGTTGCCAGTTGTGGAGAACGAAGTATTATGGCGGAGTTTCATTGGGGAACATATAAAATGGGTTGCCTTAAAACGTTTAATTCTACTCTATACGACACCATCAGATCCCGTGCGAGAATTATACCTTCGAGAGATTATTTGTAGCTTCACTACTAAACACGAAAAGTGTCGAAAATATTACTGCTTGCGCTCGACATATTAACGGATGTTAGACGTCTTAAGCGACTTTTTAAACGATCCAGTGGTGTAAATAACACATTTTTATGTATGTGAATCAGTTGAAGAACTAATACACGTGCTTAATTATAAATAAATTCATATATATATATTATTTAAACGTTTTAAGATTACATTAGGCGTTAAAAAAATATATGTATACATTACAAAGAAAATATAGTCCATTCCTTCGTATTGATAGATATGCATCCTTGAAGGTCGAGTTTCTAATACCATTCGAAATTTCTAACTTTGTCATTATTATTATTAATGTTATTGTTTCATTGTATACTCGCGCTATAACATAACGTTTATATATTTATCTAACGATTAGCGATATTTCTTTTTAAGTTTTATTATTATTATTAGTAAAAGGGTGGTACCATCAATAAAATCTGTATCCGTTGTTTTCTGTTATGATCTGTTCTATTTGCCATTTCGGCAAAAAATAAACTAATCTCTAGAGTAGTTGACTCTTATGGTGACGATAATATTGGGTAAGACTTTCCTGAGAAGTTAGAGAATATTGCGGACTTTTGCCGTCCATTTGTATATTATCTTACCCCAGCCATCCTACCAGGAGCCGATCCTTCATTCGCGACCTACTTACTCGAAGTACGTCTTTTTTCCAGCTAACCTATGTAGTTGCACAAGCCTATCCACTATCCGTCATACCGCCTAGTTTTAGCTTCAGTCCGGAACGAACAAAGTTTATATTATTATTCGCGCGTGTACTTTTACTTATTGCAATATTTATATTCCGAGAATATTAAAACACAGATCATTATTGTGTCGAGTAAATAAACGCGAGCGAATTTTTGATTTCCGGTGAAATTATTATTCGTATTAAATTTAATCCGCATAAAGCGAATACTTTTGAAAATCAAAGTAGGAATTTCGCTCGATTCGTGAACGTGTCCTCGCTGGGTTCGACCGTTATGAACGTTATGGATTTAGACGAGCGTGAAATTAGAAATCGGTACGAGATAAATCGAAATTCACAGTTGATCGCGATATTATTTCCATATATACCGCTACTTACAGCGAATCCGACGACAATGTACGAATAAGAGAGGATTTTCTTTTAGGGGTGGTTTGTAACGGCTTCTCCGAATAAAGAACGTAAATGCTATTTCAATATTCGCGTGTAAATGATAATTTACGTTTTGTAAACCGCGTTATTCGAATTTTATATTAGAGACGGTAATTCAGTTTCAAATTCTTATAAGATTTCTACATTCTTCGGTAAGTTATATAATCGCAGATATATCGGATTAAAAACCGAAGATAAAAGATACGTACACATACGCGCACGCTGAAAAAGTTCTATGAACAGAAATACGACTATATATATATTAAAAAAAAAAAAAAAAAAAAAAAGGTTAGAAAAAAGGACGCAATTTAAAAATATCGTTACGACTTAATGTATCAGAAATATAGAGAAATAAAGTTAATAGAAAAATCAAAATACAGAGACATATTCGGAAGAACAGTATACAAAGAAGAGGAATATAAAAAGACGCATATAAACAAGATGGGATAGTGATAATTTTATAAAAGCAACAAATGGAATTTGTAACGAAAATGGAAAGCTAAAATCAAAAAAAGGAAAAAATAAATCGACGATAGATGAAAATATAGAAAACTCATCTTAAACGATAAACAAAAAGATGGTTCCACGTAGAGAACATATCGGTGGATAATGAAGGAGCGGTAACAATGCGAACGAAACTTGAGAAAGGGTTAAAAGAATTTGAAACAAGCGAGCTACTGCTAGATGAAAACGCAAAAACTACAATATATGATTTAACGAGAGAAATGTAGTATAAAAGGTTTTTGAGCTTTCAACAGAAGCTTAAAACAATAGTAATACCTAAAAAGAACGGAACGCTTTGGTATGCAGAATACAGAATGATAAGTCTCCTTCAATATGCTTCGGACATATTAACAAAAATAAATATCTGTGCCTCGAACTGCAAAGAAGTTTTAATTAAATTCGATATAGAGTTTTTTTTTTTTAATTTTTACTCCAGTGTGTATATATAAAAACACACATATACTAAGAATAAATCTACTTATGTGTATAATTCGACGTGTCTAGTCTAATGAAAGACAGGTGTTGGTAGTGCGGTACATGCGAACAGGATATATATATGTATGTATATGTATATTATATTTATACATATATCCGTCCATTATTTCGTTGACACCTAACGCAACAAAATGTGGTTTGATAGGCTGGTGTTGATATATATATATATATATATATATATATATATATATATATGTGTGTGTGTATAATGTATACAAATATATATCCTTCTGTTATTCCTATTCGCTCGCTCGCTTGCTCGTTTTGTGGGTTAACCCCCATGTATAACGCGCACCAATAGGAGTTTCACTTCGAAATGCTGCTCAATAGAACGCCAAGAATTAAGCGAAGATCAGTCCGGCTACAGAAAATGAAAAAGTACAAGGAAAGTGTTTTTTTTTCAAACGAATACATTTATTAATAAAATACATTTTATAGTGTGAAATTTAAAACGACTCCAATTAAGTTTTATGTTACATCAAACTTCATCTACAATCAAACACAATTATAATGATAACAAAAATATAATTATGTTAATCTTAAATGATAGTAACAGAACGTGTTAACCCAACATTTAATAATCCATTCTTATTATACGATTAATTGTATCTTAAATTGTAATATTTCCAAAATAAAGTTTTAAATAAATGTTACGTCTCATTAATATAACAAATCATAGTTTTTTTCTGTTGTTTATTTCTTCTATAATTAAATTATTGAAATCGTTAAATTTATCTTCTACTAATTCTTCCTTACTATGATCTAACACTACCCTTTTAAGATTGCGTCCTTGCTATACTTGGTAACAGATGTCCGCAAAATTATATGTGATATAATTTTCCTACTTTACCAAATCGTTTTAAATATGTTTTAAAGCCGCCATGCCGAGTGATAAATTGTACGTCATAATAGTCGGGAATCGTTTTTAAAACTTTCACTTAAATTTGGAAAGTATTTATACTCTAATCCATTATACTGATTTCATATTTTTGATAATGTAATAATGATTTACTATAATTTTAAACTGTTTAACGTTAATTTGTTTACCTTCATGTATAAATTTTTATTCGTATATCTTACTCGATTAAATTCGTGTCCCGTTTTAATGCTATTTTTAATTGAAAATAAATAGATATATGTGTCCTCAATACTAAATCAAATGAACAGTAACTCGTTGTTTTGTATGCTTTGATCATTCTGATAGTTATAATTCTTCAATAGGATCTTATTAATGTTATAAACTTCTTAATTTTTAACATATCATTATAAATACTACTACCATATATTATATTTAGTATTATTACAAATTTATATAATATAATTATAGAAGTCCGTTCTGTCTATCCACTTGGCCATCCGGATGACGTATATTTTACATAAATTACGAAAATAATAAAATAACAATTTGAATCATTTAACGTCTGCGATGTCATAAAAGAATTAGTAATAAAGACTCGTAACATAATAAAAGAAAATTTATACTTACAATGTAAATGGTAAAGAATTGTATAATAATAATAATAATGATAATATTAATAAAAGAAGGGCACAAGTTAAGCGATAAGTAAATATAGGATAAATAATAAAATCAAACCACATGTAACGTTACACAAAAAAAAAAAGGTTATTACATTTAAGTCTCTCCCCTGTTTATTTTATATTTACTATGCATATATACTGTTCTTCGTTTTACTGATTTTTGTGAATTTTAATCTTAAATTGATATTTTTTAATTTTATATCGTTTATTTTTAAACATTCACTCGATAATGCTTAACAGACGAAAAGCTTTTTGCGATTTTTCATAAAGAAAAAACTCTTAGTGATTTTAGCCTATTTTTTGTTGTTTATTTTAACTCTACAGAACTTACACGCTACATTCTTAATATAACGCGTGATTAAGGTAGTACGCCATCGACGAGATTATAATATTTAGGATAACATTTAGTACACATGTATTATACACACCTGTTTTATAAAAAAGTAATATATATATATATAATAGTTTATTGAACTATATATTAGTATATACTCTAAATAAGTAATAATTATGATTAAAACTGAGATTATTAACATGTTACAGAGATATCATCTGTATATTCATGAAATAAAATGAAAAATCTTTATTATATTTTTAAACATAAACCGAAAACAATTTTCTTTCATAACTTAAAGCTAAGTACCTATACATAAACCTTAGCAATTCTAAATATGGATAATTACAAAACTTATAGTAGACTTTGAAATTACTTTAGAAATAGTGCAGGAAAAAATGAAAAAAACCTACAAAAAAGACACACCCTGAAGGTAACAAAAATTAAAAAGTCAATAAATCAACAAAACGAAAACAGTGTTTTTAGACATAATTTAGCTTAAAATATCTGTACTTAACAATAATTACAAAAATCTATGTTTTAATCTACGATGCTTATACTTAGTATAACGTATGCGTAGATGTTCCATATTGTAATTTCCTATTACACGTATTAGTTTATTTTAATGAGTTTTACAGTTTTCGTAAAATTTTTTTGAGATTTTACTAATAAACGAATGTATGTAAGGGATATTTAAATGATCATGTAGATTAGAAATTTTAGTATATCGCGTTGCATTCAACGAAATTCTGCAGCAATGATTTTGAACTACTTGTAGTTTCCTGTATGTACTATCAGACACTGATGACCATACAGGGCAAGCATAGGTTAATCTAGGGCGTATAACAGCCGTATAGATTAATTTTTTGTTTACGTAACTAAGACCCGATTTTCTGTTAAATAATGGAAAAAGTGTATGCATAGATTTATGCGCTTTATCTATAGCGAAAGTAATATGGTTATTGAAAGTTAATCTGCTATCTAAGATAACTCCTAGATACCGAACCTGTTTGACCCAAGGAATTCTTTTAAAATTTATTGTAATTTCAGTTAGCGGTAGTGGTCGTCTCCGAGTAAATAAAATTGCTTCTGATTTTTCTTCATTTAATTTTAAGTTCCATCTGTTGTAATATTTAAATATTTTAATTGCAGCCTTTTGCAATCGGTTATATATTGTATCTGTCCTATAAGAGGATGTATATAAAGCAAGATCATCAGCATACAACGCGGCACTAACGAAAGGCAGTTCTGGAAGATCATTTATTAACATTAGGAATAAGTAAGGCCCGAGTATACTTCCTGAGGAACCCCGGCATTTAGTGTTTTAATTGGCGATTTTTCAAAGTAATTCGTAACGTAATATGTTCTCTGACTTAAGTATGATTTAATCAATTTAATAAGTAATATTGGAAATTTGAATTTAATCATTTTATATAATATTCCGTCGTGCCAAGCTGTATCAAAAGCTTTTTCAACATCGGTTAACAGCATTCCCGTGTGTTTCTTGCGATTAAAGTTATCAGTAATAGTGTCCGCTATTCAAGCTAGCTGGTGAACCGTAGAATGCTTAGGTTTAAAATTAAACTGCTCATCTCTTAGAATATTATTTGAATCAGAATAAACTCGTAGCCTGCGCAAAATCACTTTTTCCGCTACTTTGCTTAAGTTTGTTAACAAACTAATTGGCCGTACGTTATTGATATTACTGTTATCTTTACCTGGTTTTGGCAACACTATAATTTTAGCAATTTTCCATTTTGTGGGAAAATGAGATAACCTGAACATACTATTAATAATATTAGTAAAATAAATAATGGCTTTGTTCGGTAGATTTTTAATCATTGCCACAGAAATTCCGAAATCACACACACACCTATATGTAACACATATATATAAACGCAAGTTCGTATGCTGCTCGTGCACACACATACACAAGAATGTAAGTACACATTTAATAAATATTTTACAAGAGGACTAAGTCCTTTGGTTTGAGATGTAAGGCGTCTTGAATCTTCGCCGGTTTTGTGGAGGATGGATACTTCCGGGTTCGAATGTTTCTGGAGTCTGTGTTCATGCCGGTGAGCATAGCCAGTAATAACTTCATCGACCAACTTGATCATGAGATTATTATGGAATAATTCATTCCGTTGAAATCATCTAGCGTTGGTTACCATGCGTTTGAAACAAGTCTCGAATCTTGACAATATTACGAGATTACTACAGAACGAATAAATGTTCCATTCAGAATTATTATTAAAAGATGATTTTCCGTTAAATAACGAGCATACGGCAGATATAGTTTTGGTAGCTTCTTTCACGGTAATATGATTAACATGTTCGGAAAAATTTAGTGTAACATCGGAAATTATTCAACTCTTATTTCATCGGATAATTGGAGACGTATGCTGATGAAAAAAAAATTATATATATATATATATATATAGTACTAATTTTCCATCAACTCGAAAGTTGGTAACGGACTGTCAGCTTACGATCTCCACCTTACAATAGATTGATTCAGGATTACTCAAACGACTCCTCCCGATGAAGCAGGTATTGGTTATTGCTTTCATTTGCTTCTTTACTTTTCATTTAAAAACAAAAATTCATATGGATAACTGGGTTGAGAACTGGTTTGGTAAAAAGAAGTTTTAGACGTTTGAATTAACGATACACTATCAGATCAATTATTAATATATATATCTTCTTTCGTTAATCCTATCCGGATTCCATGGCATTATGTAATGCACTCCGTGGGTTTTATTTGAATGCCTCTCCTAACGCCTGCATATCATCCAATCCAACATCTGCACATCTCCTGAAATAATTTTGAATATTCTCTAAATGTGCAGGCATTTAAGAATAAATATTTTTAACAGGTCTCCTAAGCATATTTTGAATTAATGTAATGATTGCACTAATTTCGTCGGTTATAGTATAATACCAAGAAGTTTGTGTTACCCATGAACGGTGTAACCACCTCTGAAACAAGTTTAACCGAATATGTGATTCCAAGGATAGGATTATTAATGTGTAATCAATTCATGCCATCATAATCGCTGGAGTAGTGATGTCTCGGAAACAAATATAATACCAGGGTGTTGAGGAACCGTAACGCCGGAAAATCTCACCTTCTGAAATCAGCACATCAGTAAAGTTATCTGATGTAAGTTTAAAATTTGCAGGCTCTTATTTCTAAGGGTTCTACTAACACCTGCATCACCTTCCGACATTGGTACATCAATAAGGAACAATAACGCCCATAAGTCTCAACTTCCGACACCTGCACATCAATAGAGTAATCCAAAGTAAGTTTAAAATTTGCAGGATTTATTTTTTTTACCTCTTCTAACGCCTGCAAATCTACCTTTAGTGAGTATTCTCAAAATTTGCAGGCATTTAAAATTAAATATTTTTTATGCCTCTCCTAACATATTTTGAATTTACATAGTGGTTGCATGGATTTCGTCTGTTATAGTATAATACCGAGAAGTTTTTGTTACCTATCGACAGTATTCAGACATCTGTACTCAGTTTACCTGGGTGTGTAGTAAAGGCTGGAATAACAGCAGAAAAAAAAAGGAAATAATCGGAAGACACAAGTTTCCACCACTGTACTTTGTTATTTGACGTAAGAAGATGCAAGCCATAAATGTTAAAATCTAAAACAGTTTTTAATCACTCCTAATGCTTAAATATCATGGAAAATGGAATGGCCAAAAGAAATTGCAAAGAGTTGTAGGTCCACTATCCCTTTGCTGAATTGAATTACGACCACAGAAGAAGAAGAATATATATATATATGCATATGTATATATAAAGTTGGTCGCGCGAGTACCTCTTTAGACTTCCCATGATAATATATATATATATATATATATATATATATATATATATATACATATATATATATATATTACCCCTTTGGACAATTGAGTTCCCCATGATAATATATATAATATATATATATATATGCATATACTTTATACATATATTTTTAAATAAACTCTCTCCAAAACTCCTTATATTCCTTTTTGAGAAATTGCTACACCTACGATTATATGATACCACAATTGATTACATTATTAATAATCCTATCATGGAACTATACACACAGTTAAATTTAGTACAGATGCCTGAATGTTGTTGGCGGGTAACAAAAACTTCTCGGTATTATAACATAATGAACGAACTCCCTGCTATTTAAATTCAAAATATGCTTGAGAAGGATTTTAAAAATATTTATTTTTAAATGCCTGCAAATTTTGAGAATACTCAATAATACTTCAGGAGATGTGCAGGTGTTGAATGGGATATTTACAGGCGTCAGAAGAGGTTAAAGAAATAAAAACCTGCAAATTTTAAACTCACTTCGTTTTACTTTGCTGATGTGAAGGTGTCGGGAGTTGAGACATGCAGGCGTTATTGTTCCCTATTGATGTACCAATGTCGGAAGGTGATGCAGTCGTTAGTAGAACCCTTAGAAATAAAAGCCTGCAAATTTTAAATTTACATCAGATAACTTTATTGATGTTCAGGTTTCAGATGGTGAGATTTGCCGGCGTTACGGTTCCTCAAGACTCTTGGATTATATCTGTTTCTGAGATATCGTTACTCCAGCGATTATGATGCGGGAATTGATTACACATTAATAATCCTATCCTCGGAATCATGTACTCAGGTAAACTTGGTTCAAAGGTGTGTATGCTGTTGACAGGTAACACAAACTTCTCAATAATATACTATAGCTGATGAAATTAGTGCAATCATTACATTAATTCAAAATATGCATAGGAGACGCATTAAAAATATTTAAGTTTAAATGCCTGCACATTTGGAGAGTACTCAAAATTATTACAGGAGATGTGTAGTTGTTGGAATGGATGAGTTCAGGAGTTAGGAGAGTAATTCAAATAAAAGCCTGCAAATTTTAAACTTACTTCGGATTACTTTATTAATGTGCAGGTCTCAAAATACGAGATTTGCAGGCGTTCAACTGGAATAATATTATGTACACGCTGTATGCATATGTGCGTGCATGTTCATTCATGATATAGCTATATATTCACATCTCATTTGTTGAGAAAATTTTGTCTTGAATTAATGTGGATTATTTAAATTGAGTAGAACCTTCTGTTTAATCCACTTTCCCGTTCATGGTTCGATGTTTGTCCTCCATAGGTCCTTTAAAAAATGGGACATTTTGAACAAAACTCTCAGGTGTATTCGAAAACGATCAGATTTTCCTCAAAAATTTTAAAACCGTTTAAATTGTAAACTGCAAAAATATAAATAAGTTTTCTAGACTCCTTCGTGTTAAAAAAATTATAATGCTCCGTGTTTATTGTACATTATTGAACTTCGTTTACACAGGGTAATATTTCACCGTCATAATCACTGTATAAATATATTGTAACAACCATGTTGTTACATGTTAAATATTAAATAAATGAATAAAATAAATAAATAAATAAGATGAGTATGGGAATAAAGAAATAAGTAAAAAGAATTATGATAATGACGATGGTTTAATAGCGTGCTTGTATTAAGGTTTATTAACCTTTCTGTTGCTTTCTCGTCGCACTAGTTACACAATAAGTATATGTGTATATGTATATACCTAATTTTCCCACTAGAAAGTGAGGAGAAATTTAAAACATTTTAATTGGTTATTGAAAATCGTCTGATCGACGTATTAATAATAGAAACACACTCAAATATTATAATATATTAAATGACAAGGTGGCATCCCATCTGGAGAGTTCGCAACGTCTGTGAGCTTGCATTACATAATGCAACGGCATCCGGATACGATTAACGAGAGAAGATATATAAATATTAATATATTCTGGTCTCATAGTGTATCGGTAATACTTGAAACGTCTAAAACTTCTTTTGGCCAAACCAACTCTAACCAACTCTAACCAACTCAACTATCCGTAAGAATTAATAAATTACAGGAAGGAATTAATACTTTATAAAAGTGTAAGTTTGCCAAATATACTGTATCTACCGTATAATTTATATCGAAATGATTAATATTAAAAGGTTTCAAAACAGATTAAAAACTTTTCGGAGAATTATCACCGTCAAGTCATATAGAACAGTTAGCTATATAGCAATATCGTTTCTGATATCCAGTCGCTAAAATATGAAATAGGGAAACATATTAACACCTTCCTGATAAAGAATAATATAAATATAAATCACGAATTTGTCAACACTACGTACTATATCTACGCAATAAAAACATGTTAACGTCTAAATAGTTTAAAACAGTACCGGATGGTTACTATGTCGAAAAATATCGAGGATTACAGGATGAATATAACGGATTAGTGAAACAATCGTTTTCAACTATGAAACACCGTTGTATTTACGTCGTATACTTTAACGTGCAGGATTATTTAAAGATTACACTTATTTAATAGAATATAGCGTACTCGAACAGATGTATAATATGCGATACAACTGACAATGTAAAGCTTATCCTGACAGGATAGCAGCACTGAACTTACAGACACCAGCGATACCGAATTAGTTAATAAAACATTCTCGAAATTTAATAAGTTTATAATATCCGAAATAACATACCGCAAAATTCACCTACAATTATCCTAATAATATAAATTTTATATAAATTTCAAAATGGACCGGCTAGAGTACTGCAGACTTAATTCGATGTGCACCGTTCAGTTCATTACTCTTAATTTATTTGTAACATTTTTAAATAAACTTACACCGTCGTTTTTTCAAGAATTGGGAGGAACAAAAAAAAAACTATATTTGTATTGTATTTCATCATTTTTTTACGTTTATATAATTATATTTAAAAAATAACGGGAGGGCTACTATCGGATTTATTTCTTTTTATTTCAATTATTAAATAAAAATAACTATATACTTTTTTTTTAATGAAATAAAAAGAAAAAAATCAGATAGTAGCCCTGGCTTTTTTTTTTTTTTTTTTTTTAATAATTACATAAACGTATTTCTCTATAAATTTCACCGTCTTTACGATATTTCTTTATTACCGCTAGTCGCGTTTTTCACGATTTTCGTTCGTTTTAAAGATTCGTTTATTTATTAATTCAATTTTCAAATGTACACCAAGTAGTTCTCGATTAAATAAAAAGTTTTGTTAAAAAATTCACCTGTATTTATCTAATTAATAAAAATTTTATATAAATTTTAATTGTAATAAGGACTGGCTACAATAGCGCAAATTTAATTAGATGGATACCGTTCAGTTCATTATTCTTAATTTATTTGTAATAATATTAATATTACACCGCTGTATTTTCAGAAATAAAAAAAAAAGTATATAGGTATGGTATTTAATTTTTTTTATACGTTTATATGATTATCAAAAAAAAAATTGGTAGGGCTACTTTCGGATTATGAAATACCTATATATTTATATTTTTTTTCCTTATGAAATAAATACAAATAATCAGATAGTAGCCCTTCCTATCATTTTTTTTTTTTTACAATTACATAAACGTATTTCTTTATAAATTTCGCGCCGTCTTTACGATATTTCTTCCTTACTCGTATTGCTAGTCACGTTTTTCAGGATTTTCATTCGTTTTAAAAATTCGTTCATTTTTTTTTTAAATATTTTCAAGTGTACACAAAATAGTTCGCGATCAAATAAAGAGCTTCGTTAAGTTCTCCATCGTTGGCCTATACTTTATCCATTTATCGTGAGATCTTCTGGAGGTAGGAAAAAAGTAGAAGTTACTTTCGAATACTCGGCGGAAAGTCAACTAGAAGTTCACATTCTCTTGTTTACCTACATATCTGCGGCCAACTTTGATGTGAAAAATTTTCGACAAAGTCGCTCCATCTTCGAATGACGATTTTTCTATTTTCTCATTTTTACCTATCTCGTCCGATTTCGTCTGGTTCTTATAGTATCGATAAAGTAAAGAGTTTCTCTCTTTTCAAGTCTCAGCTTTTAATATGATTTTCGGTATTTTTCCTCCATCTATCTCGTAAAGCTACTCTCTCTCTCCGTTATCCGTTCCAGCCCCCCCCCCGGAACCGATAATAAATATCCGGTCGCGCGCATTATATAGGTTTTCAAATTTTACGAAACATTTTCGAAAAATCTACACGTACACGTTTATTTTATTTGCGCCGCGCCGCGAAAAAATAACTTTCCAAATCAAAGTTTGAGCGTGTTTCGAAAATAAATTTAAGAAACTTCCCGTCGACGTGAAATAATGAAACGAAATAAAAATAAAGCCCGCTCTAAAACGGAAACACACCTTCTCAATCATTCGGCCGTGTGTGTTGCTGCGTTTTCATAACTCTTTGTTTCTGACGTTTTTTCTTCAAGGCGACCGGTTATTTACGGTTGCGCGAATTTCCAATTCGTCCGGTAATCAGATTTCGAATTTCTTCTCGCATTATTTTAACCACAAACGAAAAATATTTCCAAAATAAAATTTTACACCCCCCCTATCTACAAGTTTGTTTTCTATCGATTACTTTTTCCCTCCGAACGTTAATCGCAACAGGAGAGTGTTGACAAACCTGTGTCGTAATAAAAATCGTGCATATATATATATATATATATATATATATATATATGTATATATATATATATATATATATATATATATATATATATATGGATACAAAAAAGCACGTACGAGCAAATGAGTGAAAATATAAATATATATATATATATATACATATATATATATATATATATATATAAATGCTGCATAAACCCGCTATATGGCCGCTATAAGCCTACATCCCAGTCAAAATGCAGAAGCGTCTTTCTCCAGTGGAACGGCTAATGATCAGCGCCTGTTCTCCAGATTAGGAGCTGGGCGGCAGTTTAATCCTTATAAATTGCTAATAACTCGGGAATTAAAAAGAATCGACCACGCACAACGAAAATTTTTTTCCGAAACGACGCTAGAGACATAGTTATTGACATGATCGACTAATTATATCAGTTCCTAATGATCCTTATGCTCCAGCTGTACGGAGCGAATAAGATCAATCCTAAACATACAAACACCTCTGTCGGCTCTACTATAGAGTACACGAATGTAATAATAACAATTAATAAGTAATTTTTCATACGCACAACGGGATGAATGAAAAAATTCATGGGAAACTGGTTAAAAATATTCGATAATATTTTCAGAAAATAATATTCTCACCTATTATATATAAGTAGTAAGGGGGCATACTGAGCACACTTCTGTCAACTTTCCGTTATATTTAATCCCTGTCAACTTTCCGTTATATTTAATCTCTGTCAACTTTCCGTTATATTTAATCTCTGTCAACTTGCCGTTATATTTAATCTCTGTCAATTTTCCGTTATATTTAATCTCTGTCAACTTTCCGTTATATTTAATCTCTGTCAACATTCCGTTATATTTAATCTCTGTCAATTTTCCGTTATATTTAATCCCTGTCAACTTTCCGTTATATTTAATCTCTGTCAATTTTCCGTTATATTTAATCTCTGTCAATTTTCCGTTATATTTAATCCCTGTCAACTTTCCGTTATATTTAATCTCTGTCAATTTTCCGTTATATTTAATCTCTGTCAATTTTCCGTTATATTTAATCTCTGTCAACTTTCCGTTATATTTAATCTCTGTCAACATTCCGTTATATTTAATCTCTGTCAATTTTCCGTTATATTTAATCCCTGTCAACTTTCCGTTATATTTAATCTCTGTCAATTTTCCGTTATATTTAATCTCTGTCAATTTTCCGTTATATTTAATCCCTGTCAACTTTCCGTTATATTTAATCTCTGTCAATTTTCCGTTATATTTAATCCCTGTCAACTTTCCGTTATATTTAATCTCTGTCAATTTTCCGTTATATTTAATCTCTGTCAATTTTCCGTTATATTTAATCTCTGTCAACTTGCCGTTATATTTAATCTCTGTCAATTTTCCGTTATATTTAAACTCTGTCAACTTTCCGTTATATTTAAACTCTGTCAACTTTCCGTTATATTTAATCTCTGTCAATTTTCCCTTTATAAAATCCAAAAAGCAAAACTAAAAGTTAAAATTTCTAAGGATAATTAAACAAATTAAAAAATAAAATAGCATTAAAAAATTGTCAACACTTATTTATGTTCGATTTGTTATTTAATTTTTTGGTCAAATCCTATAGCACCCCCAAAAATATCAAATTCATTATTGGAATTAAGTTTTAATATTTTTTATAAAGAAAAATTTTTCTTTATAAAATTTCAGTCAAAAATTTGAAATCTCACTCCTTAATTGTATTATTAATTATATTATTGTGTAGTGTTTTTTCAGATACAACAATAACATAAACAATAACATTCGATGTGTTAATAGATTGAGAAAAGTCGACATTAATTAATATATTTGATTTTCCACTATAAATATATTCAGGGTGTTTTGTCGTGTCTATTACATAGACACATTTATTTCCAACGAATTCTCCAGGCTCGTAAATCACATTGCTATATCCGTAATAATAATTCTGAAAATCTTTGTACATTTCGAATAGAATTGCGTAAATTCCTTCATTAATATCTAAATTTTGTAATTCATCAGGATAATTTGTATCATTAATTTTCACACGAATATTTTTGACTTTCATAGAGTCAAAATAAGATGGATCTTTTATTTGTTGTTCACAACGATCGTCCTGAAAACCTACAATAATAAATTTAGGATTCTCAATATTTCTGTAAATATTTGTAATATCATAATTTAAAGTCGATCCTGTTACACTACGTTTTTGAATACATTCCCATTTATTAAATTTGTAGGTTATATTTTGCAAATTTGTCAACTCACTAATAAGTTGAATTTCTTGCGTTGGGCGATAGTTAATTATGGGAACTCTAATCACAAATTCTTTTATCGTTATTTTCCCCTCAACAGGTAAACTTGCCTCATCGTGTGTGCCATCTGCTTTTTTTGTTTTCCATCTGAATAAAGCATCTTCATCGCTATTTCTGGTAAAAGTTATTGTAAATCCACCTTTGTAAAAAATTGGTGTACTATTATTGTTACTGAAAAAATCCAGTCCTAATTGTGATAAATCACCGATAACGCAAAATTTATTAAACGAACCTTCGTGTTGAGAAATAAATCCACTATTTTTAAACGATTTTTTATCAGATTGTCTGTACGAAACGATTCCTTTTACAGTCGATATAATTCCAGGATTTTCAATGTTATCTATTATTTGGTTATGTTTTTTCACAACTATTCCAGAAAATAAAAATGGAATAAAATTATCGATTAATTTTACATTAGATTTTGTCGGAAAAGTAGTGCCATCTTTTTTCGTAAATTCACCAGTAATATAATACTGATACTTTGACGTTGAAAATGAGTCACCGTAATCGATATTAAAATCAATTTTTTTGTTGGGTGAATTAAAGTTTAAAATGCTCGTAGGGTTATAATTTTTGTATTCGTGCCGAATAATTTCGTTATAATATTTTGAATAAATTTCATTTTCCATTTTCGTTTATTACAAAAAAAAAAATTTTTTTAATTACGAATATTTCTTTCCCTTCATTATAGATGGAAGACCCGACTTTTTCTAATGTCTTTTTTATTAGTCTAACTATCTAATATTTCTTTACAATGATTAGCAATAAAAATCTTTGAAACATTTTGATATAAAATCACATAATCCCAATCGACGAAATCTTTATAAAAGTCAATAAACTTTTCCGACAAATTCTGATATTTACTGATTATACCCCAATCAACACGATCGTTAAATTCTTTGATATTATTTTCCGTTAATTTCTGAAATTTAGAAATCTTGGGCCAATTTACTTTATTTTGAAAAATACGCAAATGATCGATAGTTAAATTCTCGTGTTCGGACACATAATTTCAATCAACATTCGGCGAAAAAAGATTAGTTTCCATTTTAGGAACTTCAACGCAATTTATTGCTGAAACTAAATATAACAAAAATAACTTCATCATGTTTATTTATTAATAAAACTCGTTTTTTTAATTCCACACACAGAACATTTACTTTCCAAAATAACTTTTCCGTTCGATGTTTTCCTTTTTTTCTCGTTAAGAGATTGTGTTTTCTTTTTACATTTTAAACAATATATTAACGTCATATTTATTACATATAAAATAAAATTTTTATTGTTTCTTATTTAGGGCATCTTTAATACTTTGCTCCATTTGTTTTTTATTTACAGCATCTTTTTCATCTATTCCTGTTGAAACTCCAACTAATCTTCGATTATTGAAATTAACGTAATTTTTCACAATATTTAATTGTTGTTTCAAATATTCATTTGTTAAATTTCCTACATAAGTTTTCATTTCGATAATAAAAGGCATTAATATTGCGCTCACTTTTTCGTTAATTTCTTGTTTATTTCTGTTTGAAATTGTCGATTCTTGTTTTTCGATCTGATTGCCGAATTTATCAAATTTATTCATTTTTTATAATACGTAATATTTTATTATATTTAATTCCTTGAGACAATTTTTGTAAAACATCTAGACATAAATAACCGCAAATTGGTGGATCGTCAAATTGCTGAATTTGTTCGTAATTATAATACAAATTATCGCTTCCTAAATATTTCACTAATTGGATCGGTGGATTCGCATTTCCGTACGAATCGAAATAATATTTAATATCTTTTTGTTTAAAATACGCTGTCCAATGAGAACCAATTTGATAGGAATTTTCTAAGTTAATAATTCCACATTCATTTTCCCAAGGTTTCCCTAATAATTCATCTTTCATAAAAACGCCTCTAAAATTTTTAATTTTCAATTTTTTAGCGTACTTTTCTAACTCTACGTTTGTTAGCGCTTTTTTTTAACGTTACTTAAGCCTGAGCCTTGATTTACACCGTGAATCACTTCCTGAATTTTTTCTAACGCTTTATTGTGTCGAGCCATTTCTTCGCGTTTCGCTTTTTTGTCTTTATAATCAACGAATGTGTTTGCAACAGCAGCTGCACCACCACCGACTCCACCGATTAAAGCTCCAATAGCTGCAAGTAAAGGTAAAATTCCACCTTTGTGATTTTCCTGTAATTGTTTGTATGTTAAAGTAAGTCTGACGCCAGTGTTATTTTTACGATGTTTATCAATGGCGTTTTTTTGCCTATCATTTAATCCAATTTTGTCTTTTCCTGATTTTATTTGATCAGAAGATAATTGAATTGTTATGTTCGATTTTCGCTTATAAGCTCTCTGAATTTTTTTTTTTTGTCCATCAGTAAGATTTATATTGCATATATTCATTTTATAATATAGAAAATAATTTTTTAATTTAGATTTTTAAACCTAGACCAAGATGCCTTTTTGCTTTCATTGCATTTGTCGTTAAATATCCCCAAAATCGTTCATTTAAATTTGCATCATTTGACTTAAATCTTTCCCACGCTTTGTGTTCTAAAATTTCATCAGCTTTGTGTCTATTCGCTGTATCTTTATATTTATGGTAAAATAAATCATGTTCTTTCGCTGCTTCGTCTAATGGATTTATACCTATATTTCCATCTTGAATTCTTTCTTGTAATTTTGTCCCTGGACCTAAATAATTATATCCTGGTGCGTGAATTTCAAACGGCAAATTATTCAAAATACCGTTGAATAAACCCGATCCGATCTTTTCACCACGTAATATTTTTGAAGGTAAAGATGACACAAATTTAATCAAATATTCAATTCCCTTATTTTCGTCGATATGTGCTTCTAATTGTTCCTTTAAAAAATTAATAACTCCAATTTTTTCGTTATGAAAATTATTATTACCGGCTTTTTCCTGAGCATAAATATAATACAATCTTTGTAATAAATTTTGTAAATTATCGACATATTTATACTCGACAGAATTATCGGAATATTTTATTAAACCTTTTCCTTCGTGTACCTCTTCATTCTCTATTTTTGCCCAGGGTGGTACAATATTTCTGCTTTCAGGTTTTTTTACTTTATTTTTCCAAATTGGCTTAATTATTGTGTTGTATTTTTCACCTTTGCTCGATTTTGGTTTATTGCTATTTTTATCATTATTATGGTATATGCAATCTGTCGTCAACAAAATTTCCTCATAATTTGCATAATCATCCGGTGTGAAAGAATTAGGATCAGGTTTTTTCGATGGCTCTAACGTTAATAATTTCCATAATCCTTCAGTTCCTTCGTACGTTTTTCCTGCTACAATAATGTCGTTGTTATCTAAAGTAACTATTTCCTTTCCTATCATATAATTTTTGTTTTTTTTTGTCATAATGTATACCAAAAGTAGAATCTTTAGCATCAGGTAAAAATTCCGTTGTTATTTTTCCTAGAACAATATTTTTTTCATCTTGAATCATACGATTTTCAACGGGAGATTGATCAATGTAAGAAGGCACAATTACAGGTAAAATTTTGTTTTCGTTTAATTTATTAACAGCATTTATAATCGGTTTAAATTCCTCTTCTCTTACCTTTTCAATATTTTCCTTGCCTCTACGGGCTTGTAGAAATTTCTGTTTTAATTGTTTTTCAAGTTTACTTAATTTAATTGCTTTTTCAACAGTTATTTTTTCCATTTATATGTAACAAATATAAAAATTTTATTAGTTAAACACCCACTTAAACCTTCGTTGAACATGATTTTACGTTCATTTTACGTTCATTTTACGTTTCTTTAACGTTGGTGAACGTTCATCAAATTGTTCTATCATTTTAAATTGATTTTTATATCTCCCAAAATCTCGTTTTTTAGTTAAATCTATCGTAATAAAACCAAAATCTTTTTCCCAACATTGGTTACAAATTTTACAAAATTTATCGTAAGACATATCCCCCATTACATTGTCTTTATATATTTTTCTCAAATAATGGTCATTTTGTTTAAAAATACACAGAAAATTAGCGTTACTACGAATTGTTTGCAAATTAACCAAAGTATAGCATTGTGTAATATAAATACAAGATATATTTTTATGTCTTCCACTTGTAAAGTATTCTTTAATTATTCTCTGATTTTTTTCCATAATACAATCGTCAAAAATAACGAGAGAATTTGGTAAACATTTATCTACAGAAATTAAATCATCGTAATTATCGCAAAAATATGCAATTTGTTCGCCAACATTTTTTTCAACATTTTCGTATCTTTCCCGTAATTTTTGATATGTCGGTTGTTCTAATGTTTTACTGAATATATAGAGATTTTCAAATTCTAACCAATTTCGGTATATAAAATTTAGTAATAACGTTGTTTTTCCACAGCCACTAGAACCTATAAAAATGCCTCTAATAACTGGTTGAATAGTTCTGTTATTTTTATTGTTATTTAATTTTTTGTCAAATACGATAACTTCCATTTTTATAAATATATTTATATTTATAAAATATAAAATGCAACTTTTTAAATTAAAAGGTGATAAATCAACTTTAACACTTCGTCTTGAAAATCCTTTACATTTAGATAAAGAGAAAAATTACAAATTAGGATTAGTCGCTTTTTACGGTGATAATTATATTCCTAATATTCCGCATAATTTATACGTAGAATTAAACATATTAACAGAAACATACGGAGTTAATTTTCCGAAGGGGTTTTATTCGTTATCAGATATAGAGGAAATAATACAGTTAAAATTAACGCAACTAAAATCTCGATATGATAATGAAAAAATAAACGTTAATTTTTTGACTGAAAATTTTGGATTAAAAAGTGATAAAATTAGTAACAAAATTCGAATATTTTCTCCTGTAAAAATTAATTTAGGTACGTTAGGTGAATTTTTAGGATTTGAAAATCACGTTAATTTAGAACCTAACACATTATATGGTGCGTCTAGTTTTCCAAAATTAAGACCGTTAGATGCAATAGAAATCCACTGTAATATTGTCGAACCAGCAATTTTAAATCATTCATCTAATCCTCATTCTCACGAAGAAGCCGATATTATTTATACATTTTTTCCTGAAATAATTTATGGAGGAAAAATATCGGAAAAAGTTTCACAGATTATTTTTGTTCCTATTAAAAATCATATCAAAAAAATTGACACAATTATTGTTCATATTACCGATGAAAACGGAAATATACTAAATATGGCGTCATCAAATAATATTATATATCTCGGATTAATTTCATCCGAACCTATATATAAAAATGAATCTTAAAGAAGCGAAAGAATTGCATAAAAATGTTAGAAAAAAATTTGAAAAAAGACACATTGTAACATATGGAATTGACGATTTATGGGCAGCAGATTTAGTAATTATGTCGCATTATGAAACAGAAAATAAAGGATATAAATATATACTAAATGTTATCGATACTTTTTCGAAATTTGTTTGGTCAGAAGCTCTAAAGAAAAAAGACGGAATTTCTGTGACAAAAGCTTTTGAAAATATCGTAGAAAAAGCGAGAAAAGTAAAACATGATACTCCAAAATTTTTACACACCGATAAAGGTCTAGAATTCAGGAATAAAATATTTTCTTCAATGTTACAAAAATATAGCATAAAATTATATCACACTGAAAATGCTGAAAAATCTTCGATAATAGAAAGATTTAACGGAACTTTAGCCAGAAAAATGAAAGTTCTCTTTGAATGTCAACAAAATTTTAAGTGGATAAATATATTACAAAATTTGGTAAATGAATATAATTATCACGATTTTCACAGAACAATTCAAATGAGGCCGTGTGAAGTTAACAAAAGTAATGAACACGAAATTTACACAGTTTTACCTATTAAAAAAGAAATACCGATATTTCAGGTTGGAGATCGTGTAAGAATTAGTGTAAATAAAAAAACCTTTCAAAATAAATATAAAAATAATTGGTCCAAAGAAATATTCGTAATTAAAAAAATTCTGTTTACATCGCCTATAACTTATAAAATTCAGGATTTAAATAAAGAGGAAATTATCGGTAGTTTTTACAGACAAGAACTTCAAAAAACAATTTTCTAAAAATTATTTTTTTTTTTGTAATAAACGAAAATGGATCACGAACCTTCGGCACCAGAATCTTTATTTTTTCAGGCTTTATATCCGAAAATATCGGCGCCTGAATTTAACTCCAGCAATTATAAAATTAACCACATAATGATGCATTATGATTATTTACAAAAAGAAATGAAAAATAGATTTCAACAAAAAAAGAAATACTTAAAAATAGCGAAAATTATGTATGGAACAGAATATGTACTTATTTTGTCGGATATCGGAACTTTGACAACTTCTGTTTTTGTCCCCGTCTTGATCCCCTTAAGTACACCAATTTGCGTTGGATTTACAACTTTGTCAATATTAGTAAGAGGAACACACAAATTTTGTACAGAAAAAATTAATAAACACGCTGCAATCGAATTATTAGCACGCACTAAAATAAATTCAATAGAGGAAAAATACGCTAAAGCGATTAAAGATGGCGAAATTACTGACAGTGAATTTGATGATATTGTACAAGAAGTAAAAAATTACGAAAAATTAAAAACCGATATTTTAAACGAATATAATAAAAAAGTAGAAATCAATAATAATTTAAAATTATCGTTAATAGAACAAGGAAAAACAGAGGCGAGAAATGAATTGAAAGAAGCATTGTTAAAACACTGTTAATTAAAGGCGACACCAGTTCATAATATTATTATTTTGAAAGAAAAGAAGTATATTTAAAAATTTTATTTTTTCTAATATAAATATGAATACTGAAAATAAAATAAGAAAAAACTACAATTCAGAAAAAAAGTATTGCAAGAGATGCGATAAAAATATTTTACAGCGTTATTGGTCAAGACATAAAAAATCGAATTTACACGCAGGAATTAAAAAAATAGAAAATAAGTATTGCGAGAAATGTGATAAAGAATTTTCGTATAAAAATTGGGCGCGACATTTAAAGGCAAAAAAACACACAGGAGTCGAGAGAAAAATGAGGGCAAAAAAAACATTGTGAAAAATTCGATGCTCACACATTAGCGGCAAAATATGTATTATTTGATTTTATTCGTAATAAATCTTAAGGCTTTTATTGATCTTTAAGTTAAAGATAAATAAATTTATATATTGAAGATGATTATAGAAAAAAATTTATCTTTTTCTAATATAAACATGAATAGAAGAAATTATAATTTAGAAAAGAAGTATTGCGAGAAATGCGATAAAGAAATTAATTATAAAAATTGGGCGCGACATCAAAAAACAGATCTGCACACAGGAATTAAACAGCAAAAACTTGGAAATATATTTCCGGTTAAAAATACTTATTTTGAAAAGGAAAAGAAATATCAATTTTGCGAAAAATGTAACAAAAATATTTTGCAGAATAATTGGACGAGACATCAGAAATCAAAATTACACACAGAAATTAAACAGCAAAAGCTTATTGATATATTTCCGTTCAAAGATATGCGTGTTTTTAAACAGAAAAAACAACAAAAAAATGAATCCTTTTCTATTATTCAAGGAAAATCTAAATATAGCGAGAAATTTTTAACATGGATTATAGAGTATACAGTAAAACTAAACTATTTAAGAAAAACTGGAAAAATAAATAATGCTATAAAAATGATGATTAATTTCAGAAAAATGATAGAAAAATTAATTCATATTGTTAAACAAAAAACCGATTTCAAAGAAGGAGACAAAATGAATATAATCGCGTTAAATGAGAAATTTAAAACAACAGCAATATCTACAGGATTTCAAAAAGATGTAAATGCGACAACTCTGTTAAATCAAATAGAAAAAATTTTAACATCTGATGAAGAAGTTGACATAAATAAAACAACGTTTAATTTTCAAGTAATTAATATACCTAGAGGAAAAGGTTACACTAAAAAAATAATTAATCTCGCTAAAGATATACGAACAAAAAGATGTATAACACAAATACAAAATGTCGATAATTTATGTTGTCCTAGAGCAATAATTACAGCTTTGACGTATCATACGAACACCATTTTTGACAGAAAATTAGATAAATCAGAAATAAAACAAATTAGAATAGGGAGAAAAATACAGGCAGATTTAGCGCAAAAGTTATGTCAAGAAATAGGATTTTGCAATGACGGAGGGTTTACATTTGAAAATATAAAAGATGCCGAAAATTTATTAAATATTCAAATTAAAGTTATTTGTAGCGAAAATTTTAACACTATAATATATTCGGGTGAAGAAAATGAACCAAAAATTTATCTATATAAAAATAGAAATCACTTTGACGTAATAAATAGTATGACAGCATTTTACGCAAAGTCTTATTATTGTAAAAAATGTGACAAACCGTATCAAAATAAAAATTCGCACAAATGTAAAAGTGAGGTAAAAATATGCGAATTATGTATGATGAAAGAACACTGTGAAAAAAATAAAATTTATTGCGAAAATTGTAACAGATATTGTTACAATCAAGAATGTTACGAAAATCATGAGAAAGTCTGCAAAGAAATATATAAATGTTTGAAATGTAAAAATATATGTAAAAGAAATGATGAACACAAATGTGGCTATAAAGTATGTAAAAATTGTGGTGAAAACGTTGAAATAATTAAACACAAATGTTGTATGCAAAAAATAAAACAAAAAGGTGGAATTTGCGATATTCCTTGTTTATGTAATGGAAATGCGGACAAAAAAGTCCAAAAATGTAACTATTCCGAAAAGTATATTTATTACGATTATGAAGCAAATCAAGAGACAGGAACTCACGAAGCTAATTTAATTATCGCTCAATATTTTAACGGTGAAACTTTCAGTTTTAAAACAAACGATGAATTTTGCGGATGGTTGATTTCTAAAGAACACAGAGGTTATACAGCAATTGCTCATAACGCAAAAGCGTACGACTTGCAATTTATCTTAAAATATTGTGTTGAAAATTCTCTGAAACCTTACACAATTTACAGTGGTGGAAAAATAATGTTTTTAGAAGTTGCAAGAATTAAATTTATAGATAGCATCAATTTTATTGCATCGCCGCTTTCTGATTTTCCAAAGATATTTGACTTAAAAGAATTGAAAAAAGGTTATTTCCCCCATTTATTTAACACAAAAGAAAATCAAAATTATAAAGGGCCAATTCCTGATAAAAAATTCTACGGTATAAATACGATGAAAATTAACCCTAGAAAGGTTTTTCTTAAATGGTATTCTGAAAAAATTAACGAAAATTATGTATTCGATTTTCAAAAAGAACTTGTAGAATATTGTAAATCCGATGTAGATATTTTACGTAGAAGTTGTATAGAATTCAGAAAACAATTTCTAGAAATTGCAAATATCGATCCTTTTCAGTACATTACAATTGCAAGCACTTGTATGAGTATTTACAGGTCAAAATATTTACAAGAGAATACAATCGGTATTATAAAACAATCTAAAAAAGAAATGTATAGTAAAGATTCAATTGCGTGGTTAAATACATTTAGAAATGTACAACACGCTTTAAACGGTGGTGAAATGTATATTTATGGTGCAAAAGTAGATGGATTTGATAGTGTAACGAAAACAATTTATCAGTACCACGGTTGTTTTTGGCACGGTTGCCCAATATGTTACAAAGAAAGTACGATAAATAATGTAACACGAAAAACTATGGGTGATTTATATGACGAAACTAGAGAGAGAAGCAAACTACTAAAAGATAAAGGATATAATTTGGTAGAAATATTTGAATGTCAATGGAAAAAATCAAAAAATTACAAAGAAGCTTTAAGAGAAAATATTACAATTATTGAACCGTTAAACCCTCGTGATGCTTTTTATGGCGGAAAAACAAACGCGATTAAATTAAAAGTATCTGGTAAAAAATTACGATATATCGATGTTTGCAGCCTTTATCCAACTGTGATGTATTACGATTATTATCCTGTTGGGCATCCGATAAAAATTTATAAACCCAAAAAATTTGATCCGAATTGGTATGGATTAATTAAATGTAAAATATTACCCCCAAAAAATTTATACCACCCTGTATTACCCATTAAAGACGAAAAATTAATGTTTACTTTGTGTAAAAAATGTTTTGTCGAAAAATGTGCAGAATGTAATCATACTGATGAAGAACGCTGTTTAATAGATACTTGGACAACAGATGAAATAAACAAAGCTTTAGAAAAAGGTTATTGCATTTTAAATATTTACGAAGTTTGGGATTTTAAGGAAAAAAGTAATAATTTATTTAAAGGTTATGTCAAGGATTTTATGAAAATAAAATTAGAAACAAGTCCTTGGGAAAATGACTTTAAAACTGTTGAAGAATACGTAAAAACTGTAAAGGAAATAATGGATATAGATTTAGATATAAAAAATATTAAACCAAATCCTGGAAGACGAGCTGTTGCTAAATTATGTCTCAATTCTTTGTGGGGGAAATTCGGTCAAAGACATAATTTAACACAAACGGAATACGTAACTGATCCCAAACAATGGTATAAAATAATATTAGATGATAAAATAGAAATTAGCAATATTATTTTCATTAATGAAAATATGATTCAAGTGTCTTATAAATTTAAAGACGAATTTACCGAAAACAGTACTTCAACAAATATTTTTATTGCAGCTTTTACAACATCTAACGCTAGATTAAGATTATACGAAATGTTAGATAAATTGGGAAAAAATGTTGTATATTATGATACAGATTCTGTTGTATATATTGACGATGAAAAAAACACAGTTAAAACTGGATGCATGCTTGGTGAATGGACTGATGAACTAGATAAGGATGATTATGGCGCTGAATGGATAAGTACAGGACCAAAAAGTTATGCATTAATTACAAAACAAGGAAAAATTACAATGAAAATTAAAGGATTTCCATTAAATTACGAAAATTCAGAAATATTAAATACAAAAGTAATGACAAATATTGTCGATAAAAAAGTAAATAAAGTAAAGTTAAAATATAATATAATTACAAGAGATTCTAAACACAAAACACTCGTAAATAAAATTATGGAAAAAGAATTTAAAATGGATTATGATAAAAATCGAATTTTACCTGAAAAAGATGGAATTATAGACACACTTCCGTGGGGGTATGTTAATATAGTAGAAAATAAAATTATGGAAAACGAATTTAAAATGGATTATGATGAAAAACGAATTTTACCTGAAAAATATAAAATTAATTATGGTGATGTATGTTGCATACATGACCAAAACGAAGGTAAGGAGATTTATATAACGGAAAGTTGACAGAGATTAAATATAACGGAAAGTTGACAGAGATTAAATATAACGGAAAATTGACAGAGATTAAATATAACGGCAAGTTGACAGGGATTAAATATAACGGAAAGTTGACAGAGATTAAATATAACGGAAAGTTGACAGAGATTAAATATAACGGAAAGTTGACAGGGATTAAATATAACGGAAAGTTGACAGAGATTAAATATAACGGAAAGTTGACAGGGATTAAATATAACGGAAAGTTGACAGGGATTAAATATAACGGAAAGTTGACAGAGATTAAATATAACGGAAAGTTGACAGGGATTAAATATAACGGAAAGTTGACAGGGATTAAATATAACGGAAAGTTGACAGGGATTAAATATAACGGAAAGTTGACAGGGATTAAATATAACGGAAAGTTGACAGGGATTAAATATAACGGAAAGTTGACAGAGATTAAATATAACGGAAAGTTGACAGAGATTAAATATAACGGAAAGTTGACAGAGATTAAATATAACGGAAAATTGACAGAGATTAAATATAACGGCAAGTTGACAGAGATTAAATATAACGGAAAGTTGACAGAGATTAAATATAACGGAAAGTTGACAGAGATTAAATATAACGGAAAGTTGACAGGGATTAAATATAACGGAAAGTTGACAGAAGTGTGCTCAGTATGCCCCCTTACTACTTATATATATATATATATATATATATATATATATATATATATATATATATGCGAATATAAGTAAAAGAAACTGGTAGAAGATTCACTAAAGTAAAAACTTCGACATGAACGGTATTAAAAACTAAAACGCATCGTTGTAAGCGCGTAATGTACTTTAATCGATAAATTTTCCCGACATTTTTTCCGCGACAAATGAATAGTTTAATATTTATTTTATAATTAAGTTAACTTTAAATATTTAATCGCTTAGACTTTAAGCTCGGAAGCTGGCTGAATTCTAGTTTATGCAAGAAAAAATCGTATATTATTTTTATAGAATTAAGATAAACTTATGAAGCCACTGATATTCGCGAATAATTCTCACTTTTATTCAAAAAATGGTCTTTAAATTACACCCGTTTAAAAGATACGTTACATTACATTCTGTTTTTTTTTTTTTTTTATTTTTTTTTTATTTTTTTAAAGCGGGAGGGGGAAAATCTTCATAAGACACTGATACATAAGAATTTTGTTTTTATTGCTGCAGTGCACATAGATGCACTACAAGGGAACCAAAATCAGCGTGTGGGATTTTTACCCACTAAAAAACCCCTCCCTCTAATAAAAAAAAAGGGAGTTAAAGTAGAGAAATGGAGGTCCCAACACAAACGAAGAGACCTCCACACTTAAAATTAACTTATTGTGATGGAAGAAGGGATGAGAATACATAGTCCCTTCTACCATCAAGTAAATAGTATTGAGTTTGTACAAAAGATTAATTAAAAAATAAAAACATTAAGTAAAAGAAAAAATATTAAAAAAAGCAAAAGAAAAAATATTAAAAAAAGCAAAAAGAAATAGACTTATCTTAAAAGGTATAGCTTATACCTAAGAAAAAAAGGAAAAAAAGATTATTAAATTTAACTACAAACTTATAATTTATAAACATAATATATATAAAAAGACATGTACATACACATATGCACATATTAATAACTAAAAACAAGAGCCATTGACCACACTACAACCAAATGAAGACTGCCGTGAAATTAAGAAATTTTAAATTTTAACAACATAACCTGCTCAGCAAGCAAAAGGAAGCCCCTAACTTTCGTGCCAACAGGATATACATCAGTAGGTCTAATGTTGTGTTTCTGACGGATTGAATCAAATGCGGGACAAATAAACAGTGTATGATGAATATCATCTAATTCACCCAAGTTACAGCAGGTGCAGCAAGGTTCACCAACAAGATGGAATCTATGAAGGTAGGAACCAAACCTGCCATGACCTGACAACACCTGAGAACTATAAAAGTTAACATCAAATGATAACATCTTCAATCGCAAAGAAATATCAGGCAGGAAGGCATAAGTCTTCCTACCGGTCTGGGCTTCATCCCATCTGCACTGCCACTTCGCAATTAATAAGGAGGAAATATACTTTTTAAACTCACGGTAACACATAGACTGTACTGAGAATCCATCTAGCAGGTTCGAATGCTTGAAATCTGTACCACACCCCCCCTTGAGCCTGTGCTCACCAACGAGAGCCCTACCAACAAGAAATAAATCAAGTGGCAGCACTCCACAGAGAACACAGGCAGCAGAGGTAGGTGTAATCCGGTACAAGGAAGCAATTCGAAGTAGAAACTTCCTTTGCTGCTTGTTAGCTAGAGCAATAATTCTTTTATTAACGTAAATGGCTGCGCCGTAGCCAAAATGGGCCTGAATGAGGCCTTTATATAGTATCAGACGTTCTCTAAATGATAAACCCCAAGCATTCTTCTGTAAGCGCAGTAACTTATTATAAATATCACTACACTTACCAGAAACATACTGGAAATGAGGGATGAAAGATAATTTCTTATCAATAATAATTCCTAAGTATTTCAATTCTGAAGTATATGGTATGCTAGAATCAGATAATAATTCCAGACTTCTGATCTGGGTAATGAATGCATCATTGCCAAACACAGAAAATTGGCACTTTGCAGGGGAAAACACTAGTCCTAACTCCGCTACCACACTCTCCAAGTATTTAGAAATACAAGTGAGAAGCGGTAGAGATGAAGATCTTTCTGCTTTGAACACTAAACACAGATCATCAGCATACGAAACAAGCTGACAACAGGCATTTACATTAAAGCAATATTTTTCAACACTGTGATGTACAGTGGAGTATAAAATGTTCCATAGAGTCGGTCCAAGGACCGACCCCTGAGGAACTCCGCATGTAGGTGTTCTTGTAGCAGCTGACGACCCAAGCTTAAGTGTTGCAGAACGATTCTTAAAGTAATCTATAATGACATTTGTAATAAAAGCGTTAATGCTATTATTTTTAAGTATATCAACAATTGCTGACCAGCAACAATTGTCAAAAGCACCTTTAACATCATAAGATATAACAACAGCAGAGCAGCCATCAGAAATGTACTGCTCCACTGTTGAAACTAAAGTATAAATTGCATGTTCAGCTGATAAACCTGAGCGAAAACCAAACTGGTGGTGATGCAAAACGCCCATAACTGTAATCTCCTGAAGTAGCATTCCATTGATAACTTTTTCATAGACCTTCCCCATGCAATTAAGCAAGGAGATAGGCCTATAAGCTGACAACTCAGAAGGATCTTTACCAGGCTTAGCAAGCAGCTTTAAACATGCTGACTTCCAACAATCCGGGAAAAGACCAAAATCTAAACATTTTTGAAATAAAGTTTGCAACAATGAAGGAAAAATAGAATGGATTTTTTTAACCAGAAAATTACTAACCATGTCATCAGCAGGTGCTTTCCTATTACGCAAATTTTTAACAATATCTGAGATCTTATTGGAATCAACAACAGGAGAACTACAGCCACCTACAGGAAGCACCATCAAAGGAGAATCAATTTTGGATGGAAAAAAATAGTCTAATAAAGCATTGAGTTTTTCATGCTCAGAGACCATGGTCTGATTGCCTGCCCTAATATCTGGCAGTAACACATCAGACCTATGCTTAAACAGCATTTTATATGGTCTACCCCAAGCAGTGCTAGCACTAACAAAGTCCTTCCAATGTTGGAATCTAGCTTTTAAAATTTCATTTTTATATAGCTTATTCAGCTCCTTTAGCACATTCTTATACAGAAATATACGAAAGGAGTCCTTACACTTAGAGAGTTTTTTCCGTATAAGATTAATTTTTGTTTTTAAGTTCTGTAATTTGTCATTCCACCAGTCAATCTTTGGTGAAACCACAGGAACTGAACATTTACTAATCAACCCAGCCAGATACTTATTGAGTTGACTAATTAAAGATTGTAGCCGCCCAACTGACAGACAATTTTCAACTTTTGTAATTAAATTATTAATAAATGAACAGCTGAGACACCTAACAAATTGATCCATTTCAATTTTGTATAATTGTCTAGTAGGGTGACGCCTAATCATACCTTTAAAATTAAAAATAAAGCTACGATGGAATGCCAAATCCATCTCCACTAGCTTATAATTTAAGAGGTGTGTTGCACTGGCAGAAACCAACAAGTAATCTATAATACTTGAACCATTATAATTAACAAAAGTAGACTCACTACCATTCATAATTACCAGATCACTAGAGGCAAGAAACTCGCTGAAATCAACAGAGTCCCTGCTTTCACCAATGCGAGGCTCCAGCACAGGCAGTCGAATGTTAAAATCCCCAACAACAATATGAAAATTATTTGGAAGTTGCCTTAAAGCCTGGTCAAGTGCAGTTAGACGATGGGATTTAGATTTATTAGGTGAGAAATAAACACATGTAAAAATATATCTACCTATCTTAACAGAAATCTGATTGAATCTACTGCAAACCAGGGAATTGGGAATATCTAACTTCACAACAACAGCAACTCTGTTATTGACGTAAGATATATAATTGCTTTTTAAAGGGATTACCCCATTGCTCAAATAAGGCTCTGCCAGAGCACACACATCCGAGTTATCTCTATAAAAGTTTCTTAAAAATAGTGCCTGACAGGCACTTGAATTATCTACGTTAATATATGAGCAATTAATTTGCTCCATAATCGATCTTTGCCCTCATATCTTCACGTGCTTTAAATAAGCACGGGCAGTTTCTGCTAAATGTAGCGTGATCAATGCTCTTGAAAGCTACACCTAAGCTGTCCTTATCAACTAACTTAGAGTCTACTTCCTGCCAAGAGCAGGACGCCTTAATCTTATTAAAGGTGCATAACGAACAAGCACCATTATCGTTACATAGTGCATGGAAAGACTTGTAAACATTAGACGCTCGACAATGTTTTTCCGGATGACCAAATTTCCCGCAGCTCCTACACTGCCTTGGGCTGACAGCTTCAACAAAAGGCAGTGATTCCCATTGTATGCGGATTCTGCCTCCCTGCGGCAGAAGCTTGTATTGACTTGGAGTCAATTGTAGGTAGATCCTCGATCCACGAGCATTAGTAATCTTTGTTACACTGATTGGTAAAGAACCTGTTGACTCCTTAATATGTTCTTTAACATCATCTTCTGTAATATTTTTAGTATGAAATATCAAAATGGTAGGGTTAAGGAGCTTCTCCTCCTTAACCATGCATTCTGGGATCCTCTCCTTGATGATAGCAGCCAGTTTACTTGAGTCTGCCTTGGTTGAGGTATTAACAACACAAGTTTTCTCGTTAATTTTTTTAAAAAAAGTTACATTAATATTTTCTTTTGCAAGGGAGACTTTTGCCTACACGCAAACGAACAACCAGCATCGACGAACGCTCGGCACAAACTGACATTACATTCTGTTAGGAATTGGAGGTTTGTTCTAGTTAGAAACAAAATTAAAAGGAAAAAACGAGAATAACAAAATACCCCGCCAGGTTAGGTTAGGTTAGGTACATTTCGGCTAGGTAGAAGTAGAATTAAAGGGGGGAAAAGAGAATGGCATAATGGATGACTGATGAATCGAAATTTACAGTAAGATCTAGTTTTTCCAAATTTCGATCTTTTCTAAAAAAATATTACTTTCTGCAAAAAACAATTTATTCCTACTCACCTCTGTCGAAATGTGCGGGGTTTTAAAATAAAAAAAATCGTTTTTTTTTTTGTTTTTTGTTGAAAATATAGCAGAATCCAGAACTCTCCTCTCTGAGCTATGCGTCGTTTTACGTACCAAATAATTAATAAATAAATACTTTTTCTTTTCATATAATTTTTAAATCGCCGTTTCGATATGTACTAATTTTTTTTTATTATAATGCCACAACGAGCGACGCGTCAATTCCCACCCCGTGTTTTACTAATTAAATTTACTCGTCAGCGCCCACGTCAGCATTTGCCACACCGGTTATGTTTCTGAAGTTTTCGCCAAAAAATGTTGACTACCGGATGATATTTTAAAGTTTCGACTCTTTTAGAATAAAACGTATTTTTACGTTTTTTCCGTATAATTTTCTTTTTTCCAGAATGACGTCCCGTATTAAAATTCCGCAGAGCATCCGGAATGCGAGATTCTTTTTTCCAGCGTGAAAAGTAAATAGAACACTCGACACTGTTCGAATAACAAAAGTCTTTAAGACACTTTTTCAATTTTTTCTTTTTTTACTACGACCTTTGTTAGTAGTAACTATTTAAATCACGTACATATTATAGTCAAACTGGAAATAAAAAAAAAACCTTTCACACATATACATACGTACGTATATATATATATATATATATATATATATATATATATATATATATATATATATATATATATATAATAAAGAAATAGATTCAACTACGAAAGACAGTATTTACCGAAGTTTAAGGCAAAAGACTAACAACGGCAAATTGCGAAAGGAACGTATCCTTTTCATCGACCTCAATTGGCTATGATTTTGTAAATAGCACAAACGACGCCTACATAAAAGTAACAACGCGTTCATGCCATTTGTCGACTGCGCGGTATTGGCTAAAGAGGAATCATTTCCGCTCTGATCGTTACTATTAGAGGAAAGGAACGAACACGTCTTTCATCAAAGAATCTTTTGATTAAAGACTTTCGTTAACAGATACTCCAACTTTTCTTCCGATTCGGAATTTCCGCTGTAATTTTAACCGCGCCCGTCTCGGAATACCGGCATAGTATTGGAATTAAATTCGTGTCGGAAAATTTCTCATTTTGTTCGATCTAATATTGGCGAGTGTTAAAATTAGAAAATTCATAAAGGAGCGACCTTTACCAGTTGCGAAAATTACTGGAGAAAAGAAAGATATTTCTCGACGTTAATAAACACACGCACGTGTGTGTATTTTATTATATTCATGTTAAGAATGAGTCTCTGAATGAGACTACTAATTTTTTTGAATAATAATAATCTCGGTATATCTTTTAAATACGTAACATATACTTCCTACAATTGTAGAATATTAGTAAAAAAAATTATTTGAATCGATTTTTACGAAATTTTAAATTTCACTATGGTTTCCTAAAAAACTAAGGAAAATAATAGTTACTCAGTATTGATAATATTAATCGTGTATGGTGTATTCATAAAATCATTAGGATACAGTTAAGATTTGTTATCTAATTGTATATTATTTATAAACGAATTATTAGAATACATTTAAGATTATCTAATTATATATTATTTAGAAATAAATTATTAAAAGTTAGGTTGTCTAATTAAATAATTAAAACGTAATATTAAAAAAATAAGTGTTTTTTAAATATTTAATCCTGTTCGTTTTATATGTTCAGTAAACGTCGTCAGCTAAGCTCGAACACAACTATAGAATTTTTTCGTTACTCCGCAATCGTTTATTCTCCCCTAAAGCCTGAAACAGGGTTTAATAACAAGCGACGATCTTAATGAATATGAAGACTAAGTTTGTTATTTTTATATTTTAAATCATTTGAACAAAAATCACATTTTAATAGTATTGATCAGTAGTGAAAATTTCATCCGCAAGATGGTGCTTGCGTTGAATTCCGCGCTCTATGAGGTATTTGTGAAAATTTCCATTTTTTTCGAAAAATTTAGTGATTTATAGAAAACTAATTTCTCTACTATATTACTGAAATGTGATTTTTATTCAACATTTCATTAATTTTGGCCTGAAGGAATCATTTTTTACATCTGCCTGTATTATGTATATATATATATATATAATATATATGTGTGTGTATGTGTGTGTGTGTGTGTAAAAAAAAGATGAAGTAAGAAAAAAAACCTATTTCAATATAAAATTCTATAAATCATGAATAATTTATATGTACACAAATATACGCCAACTATCTTTAAAGTTATCTATTTAATAAAATTAATTTAATCTTATTTAAGCAATAGAATGTTCTATGTTACTCATCTTATATGTACGCCCTCTGTCAAAACTTATCGTTCAGTTGTATACCACTGGGTAGGCTCGTATCTATTTTTAATATTAATACATGATATACCTAAGTAGATTATGTATATCACACTCTGTTTATTTGTCCTGCATTTGCTTCCATCCATCATAAATATAACATAAGACCTACTGATGTATTTCCTATTGGCAGGAAAGTTAGGAGTTTCCTTTTGCTGGCTGAGCAGGTCATGCAGTTAAAATTTAAACTTTCATAAATCCTCTGCAGTTTCTATTTAATTGTAGCGTGGTCAATTGTCCTTTATTATATGTATATATGTATTTATAATTATTTAATTATAAGTAATAATTGTTTTATTATTTAAATTTTTATTTTATTTTTTTCCTTTTCTCTTATATTTTATTTTTTATTATTATTAAGACACCAACTCTTTACACACATCATTGATGGTTTAAGGGACTATGTTTCTCATCCCTTACCATCATATATATTTGTTATTATTATTTTATACTTTGCAGGGAACTGTCACACACATCTAGTTAACTTTTGTAATTTGATTTTGTTTTGTTTCAGCTACACTACACTTTCACACAGTTATTTATTAAGTACTCTAGTTCCCTGCACCTTTATTACAAATTACTTAATACACTTGCCCTACCGCATAAGTGCGGATTGGGGAACCACACACACAAAAAAAGTACATGATATACCTAAACTGTCGTATGTTGTAGGAGCATTATACGCCGACGACTTAACATTATATCGAAAATCTTACAGACCAAATGCCATAAGTAACAGATTACAAAAAGCTGCTAGCTTTACTTTTAAGTTTTATAGACGGTGGAGGTTATAAATAAACACCGATAAAACTGAAGCTACACTCTTCAGAAGTCGGCGTTAGTTATATTAACATTGATGGCAAAAGTATTTATTGGCAAAACCAAGTTCGATACTTAGGTATCATCCTGCATTCTCGTTTATCCTTTAATAATAATATTAATTACATAATTGATAATAAAGCAATCCGTATACTTAATCTTTAATCGACGATCGTATATATTTTTTTTTATTCTTTTAGCCCTAGGTAATTTAGAAAAATTTTCGACCATGTAATAGCGTGAAGGACAAGCACCCAGTGGTGCTCACCCAGCTGCTGCTACCTTAAACAAGGTCCAGAGGTTTTTTTTACGCCTCAACCTCCCGGTGTCGCTGGAGATGTTCAGCAATCTTTGAGCCAAGGTATTAGGATGACCTAGTCTAAGTATATGTCTTCGAGCGTACTGTTTCATAACGTCGGACACATACGGAATATTCAAGTCTCTATGTAGGGTTGGGTTGGTTATGTACCAGGGCGCACCTGGTCATTGTTCTTAATATTTTATTTTGAAGCGTTTGTAGCACTTTTATATATTTATTGTTTTTTTTTTTGCACAACCCCACAGCTCTATTCCATAGGTCTGGACTGGCTTTATAACTGCTGTGTATACCAAACACTTATTGGTTAATGAGAGAATACTATTTCTGGCCAAGAGCCAGTTCATTTTTCTAGCCCGGATGTTTTTTCATCAGGATAATTTATCTGGTATACCATTGAAGAACTAATTCAAGAGTTTTTCCGATGTTTTCTTTTTTTTTTCTTTTAGCTTCGCGTATGCGAATTCGTACAACTTCATTATTAAACTTTCTACGGTAGGTTGAGGTTTATATCTGATAGTAGTTTCTTTTTAATTTTCATTAGAATTCATCCGATCACAGTACGCTATGTATTATTCGAGATCGATACGGTGTTCTCTAGTGACGTTATTAGTATGGCAGGATCAAATCTGATATTTAAATTAATATTATTCTTTTTAAAACATTAGCAGATATACGCGAGGAAATAATTCCAAATACTTTAATATTACTGCGATC
This sequence comes from Coronaproctus castanopsis, assembly GCA_032883995.1. Lineage (NCBI taxonomy): Eukaryota > Metazoa > Arthropoda > Insecta > Hemiptera > Monophlebidae > Coronaproctus > Coronaproctus castanopsis. The sequence goes on from CM065053.1 coordinate 17,361,067, forward strand.
GCATTAATAATTTAAAAAACAACGAAATAATAATAAATAAAATTATGCGAGCTAGAAAAAAGAAGAAATAACGATGTACGGAACTGAAACTTGAAACTTTGAACGAATCCGACGAGAACTACCAAAATCCGTCGGATCAACTTCTAGCAAACCTCGGTATCTCAGCGAGGATTAATTGAAGACGGCTCCAATAATTATTCAGTACGTCGAGGAATAGAATTCTTTCGGACAATGAATAATCGAACCTGCGTCGACATTTCGAATTTTTGAAAAGTTTCATTAAATTACGAGTAGATTAAAGATTGAAATTTCAATCCCAATACAAGACGAAATAGACAATATCGAAAACCAATTTCACAAGACATGGAACATACACTGGAAGCGTATTCCCACAACCAACAAACTCTGAAACGTCATGTTGAACACAGCTCCATGGAGAATAATCATCCCATCTCGACGTGATGATGTTGTACTAACTCGGCTCAGAATTGGACATACTGCATTAACACATAATTACATAATAGAAAAAAAATCAACCGATATGCTGTTCCTGCAGACGGGAGACTCTAACAGTCGAACACGTGCTAACAAAGTGTAAACCACTTCAGAAACTCCATCCCGATGGCAATATTTCAATTCACAATTCTCCAATAATCCAATTTTAAAAAACTATTCAGTTTTTAAAAGTAACAAATATATATCCGTTCATTTAATTCTCTAACCTAAGTTGTGATACACGGCACCTAGAAGAAAAAACAATTCATAATAATAATATAAATATATGATCATAAATTAAAAATTACTTTTATTTAAATCGTCGTGTATAAGTTTGAACTATTTCAATTTACGATTCTAATAATAGAGGAAACATTTTTATTCTCATTATTATCACTGATGTAATATTCTACATTGTTATCTATCCGATTGTGTATTTTGCATATTATACAAAGTGGTTATAATCTTTGTTCGATACAAGGGGGAGTTCCCCAAGGGTAGTGTGTTAGTATCTATATTGTATTTATTGCATACAGTGGATATACCGCAGGATACAGGATATAACAACTTCAATGTTTGCGGATGACACAGCAATCTTAGATAGTTATTCTCAAGTTGCAGCGAAATGATAACCTACACTCGGGATTATATAGCGGAATGGACGAAGAATTGAAAAATTCGCTTTTATGAATGGAAACCTGTTCATGCCACTTTTACTTTACGCAAACGTGATCCGTGTTATTGTTGTTCGTATTAATAACCAGCAAGTTCCAGTTGAAAATTCAAACTTGCCTCCTATTAAAAAACCTGCAAGTGTCGATATAGTAGTGTACTCAAATGAAGATAAAGCTGAGCTTATAGCAGAACACTTTCAGAATATACATGAACAGAATAAAGCAATGACCACACGATATCATGAACGGAAATTAAAACAAACAATAAATACATTTTTTTAACAAATAACGTACCTACATTAAACTATGCTGACTTAACCTCACCGAAAGAGGTCAAGAACTGCATTAGATCACTAAGAAATACATACTCTACCGCGCACGATAAAATTAGTGTAATAATGATTAAAAATTTATCTCATAAAGGTGTAGTTGCAGTGTTATTTAATTCCAGCATTCGTTTGTGCTACTACCCTCTGTCGTGGAGACTGTCCTTAATTGTACCCCTTCCTAAACCTGACAAGGATGCTTCCTTGATGAAAAATATATGACCTGTTAGTTTGCTCAGTAACGTTAGTAAAATTTTTGAGAAAATATTACTCATTAGATTTAGAAAACATGGCGATTTAAACCAATTTGGTTTTCGACCGAATTTAAACACTACCACGCAGCTAGTAAAAATTTGTGATCTAATTACTGATAATTTTAATAAAAATAAGCACACTGGGCTCTGCTAGACATTGAAAAAGCTTTTAGACACTATATGGCACGATGGAATTCTGTATAAATTAATAAAATATGGTTTTCCATATCAACTAGTTTCCATGACTAAAGCATATTTACATAACAGGAAATTTTCTGTGAAAATTAAGAATCAGAAATCTAAAGTCAGATATGCATCGGCAGGAGTACCTCAGGGCAGCATCCTTGGTCCATTCTTGTTTATTATTTACATAAATGATATTAGTACAATTAAAGACGTTGATGTCAATTTATATGCTGGTGATACCGTATTGATACGATTAGCAACAGATTAAGTGCTGCAATTAACAAAATATCCAAATACTTTCATAAGTGGAAAATTAAAATTAATCATAGTAAAACAGATATTATTTTCACAAAGCATAAACCCGCTATAAATGACTTAGAATTCATAATGAGTACCTAGACTAGAAATCTAAAGTAAATTATCTCGGTGTAACACTAGATAGTAAGCTAACTTTTACTAAACATATTAACGAGTGTATCTACAGGGGACATAAAAAAATGAGTGTGCTGTTTCCAATATTTAACAGGAAAACTACGCTATCACTGGAGAACAAGTTTTTGATTTATAATCAGGTAATTCAACCTAAAATTCTTTATGCTAGTCCTATATGGTCGAACACCTGCCTAAGTAATATAAACAAACTATAACTATTACAAAATTATTGCCTAAGAATAGTGTTGAACAAACGACATTTTAAACTATCCTTATATATACAAGAAATAATAAAAAACAGGACCTTAAAATTTTTTTAATGCATTCCGCATAGATCAAAATGTCAATGAAATTGGAAAGTATGATTATCAGTCTCTACAACACAGTTATAAAAAATATAAAAATAGACGAATTAAACAGTTTAAAATTCAATGATATTATAGATAAATTTTATTTGATTTATTTTTGTATTCTTTTCTCTTTTAAATTTTATAAATTATTTTAAACATTGTGTTTAAAATTTAAGGTTTTTGCAGAATTTTTCCTGTAAATTTCATTAAGCAATGAACGTTTATAACTATCACTCATGTATACTTTTAAAGATTATTATTAAGATTATTGGTAAAGAATTTTTTTATTTTCAGAACGATAGAATGGTACATTATAAGTTATTCTTTTCTTGTAAAATTTAATTAAACAAAATATTCTTATTTTGGCTACAGGAAAAAAACAAACAAAAATATATATTAATATATATATATTAAAAAGAATTGGTGATAGGATCCTTCTCTAACTCACTTTTTGACATTAACTGTGATGTTGCTATTTATTATTACTTTTTGGTTCTCATATAATTGCAAAATGAATCGTCAAACCCTATAGTGCGCACGCAGACCTTTTAAAATCTTGAATAATGTATTCTAATGTTATAGATTTCATTATCTATGAAAGCTATATATATATATATATAAGTAGACTATATAGTTGTTTTTACACACACTCACACTCACATATACACCATCATGCACACACTTGCTTGTGTGCACTAACACACATACTCTCATACATACACACACACACATGCACATGCTTGCTCGCACACTCTCACATACACACTCACACATGTGTGCACACACACACTCACATATACAGATTCATGCACACCTTGCTTGCATGCAGTGCATGTATGAGTGTGTGTGTGTGTGTATGAGATTATGTGTGTTAGTGTGTGTGAGCGAGTATGCACACAAGTGTGTATATGTGAGTGTGAGTGAGTGTAAAAACATGTAGAACCCTCACTATATAGTCTACTTATATATATATATAATTATTGTTATTATTATTCGAATTAGCCACTGATGGAACTACGTTATCAATTGGTCTTGCCATCATTTTTTTTTTCATTTTTTTCCACTGTGTCTTTTTTTTCATTCTTCAGTCCACAAAATACCAGTTCTTCCTCCTTGCTTTTTTGCAAATTCCTTGCATTATACAGTTTCTTCATTAATATTAACCGCTGTTCTACATCTTTAGGCATAATATTTAGTTCTGCCATATCATTTTTAATCTTTCATTTTTAGTTTTTGCATGTACTTAAACAATGTTCCGGTGAGCCTGCTGGCCTCCATCATTTGAATATGTCCATAAAATCGAGTTCTTCTTTTCCAGATCATGCTAGTAATTTTTTCCACATGTTGGTATATTTCTTGATTACTTTGTTTTATATATTTTTCACCTTGTTTCACTGGTCCTATTATTCTTCTTACGATCTGCCTTTCTGCGATTTCAAGCTGCTCATTTAATTCTTTTTTGTTCATATCACAGTTGTATAATGTCGCGGTTTAGCATTTCTTGATAAAAATGTCTTATTATATACTTCTTTTGTCAGATAAAATGCTGCTTTCATTCGACTGATTCTGTATTTCATTGCTTCTTTTTTTGATGCATTCCGTTCGATTAATTATTCCAGATATTTGAATTTATTAACTCTTAGCACTTGACCAAATATTTTTTTTTATTTTATCAAGAGCGCCTGTAATGTTTGTTATAAATTTGGTTTTTTGGAAGGAAATTTGTAGCCCAGCTTTATCCCGCTTGTTATTTTAATAATTCTATCTGCGCCACTTTGCTGTCTCCATAGATTCTGCTATTATTTCCAGATCATCTGCAAAAGCTAAACAGTCTATTAGTAAATTGTCCTTCTTGTACCCTAGTCTAATATTATTCCCAGTGATATTCTCATCACTCATAGCTTTTCTTCATTCTCTTATAACTTTTTCAAGTGTGCAGTTAAAGAGTAAAGGTGACAGTTGAATAGATTCTTTTATTTATATGTAATGTTTTCTCAACAATCAAGCATAATCATATTACGACTTCTCTGGTGCCTTTTTCTTTCATCCAAATCGACTGTCTGGTTGATTCAACCCGATATATAACTGCAATAAAGCAAGACAGGCTGGTATCAGAAATTTGATTTTTTTAATTTCTTCGAAACATAAAAAGGACATTAATTAATATTAGTAATAATAATAATAGTTTTATAACGGGGTGGAATTCATTAATCACTGTTATTGAGAGTAATTTTAATAGAAATAATCGTTAAAAATTAGCCTGATCATCTCGTTTGAAATTGTAGTCGAAATTTTGTTCTTGCCGCGGTACACCTTTTCAAATGTAGACGAACGGCAATTCACACGAGACGAGACATACCGCAAATATCTTTCGTCGTAGTAATACTGTCTACCCCTTCATGGGATCCCGTTATTATATAACTTTGCTTTAAGATGGGCGTTATTTTCCATTCGTACGGTTACATCTACTAGTATAGGATGATGTTAAGTGGGTTCATTTCCTTAATACGAACAGAAATATTTACTCTCAGTTCTGAATTGGTATATATACATGTACACGTATAACGAGTTGCGAATTTCAAATAGGAATTATATTAGCAGCCGACACGACGGATACTATCATCCATTTCTCCAGTGAATTAGCATAATATCGCGGATATACTACAGGGTTTTAGTTCTGTGTCCTATTACACTGCGTTCATCTAAAATATTACCATACACTTTTAAATATCGTTAGTAAAACATTTCTTCAACGGATGGGGTGTATTAGACAAAACCCTCTTCTTTTACCAAAAATCTGCGGACGGACAGAGCTAGATGTAAATATAAGGCGAATTTTATATACGTATATTTCAAACGTATTATCTAGACGAAAGCGATCTGCATTCGTTTGAAATGAGATTGGGGTTTGAAAGGGTACTCTCACAAGGGGCGCTAAAAACGAGTGGCTGTTGCGACGCGACAGTATTATATACAATATCGAATTATATCGGATCGTTATTAACGAATTCAGTAATACAATAGCGCCTACATCACCTAGACAGCAAGATAGACTTTTATAGGGTCGGTGAAAAGTTAATTAAAAATTAATTATATTTACACAATTCTTCGCTGGAGTTACATATTTCGGATAACGACCTAGGTCGCTCCTCGTTAACCCCGGGATACGAATAGAGCGGAATTACTTGTGCCAATTTTATCGAGCGTAGAGATAATTAATGCACAAAACTCACGGCTTATATCTCCTAGCATATTCTTATGTGCATACTATATATACATATGCATTCACGCACATACATATATATATATATATATATATATATATTATGTGTGTGTTGTAATTGTATTATACATTTATATGTGTATATATATATATTTTTTTTCAGTACTACGTATAGAATAAACATATACACAGTTTTAAAAATATTACATACATTTACATAAATTCAGATATTGTGTCCGTATTGATAATTTCGATATAATCTCCCAGTGTGCATTCTATCTGAGACTGCTACATTACCTTTTTTTTTTAATAATTCCACGTCATATTAGTGCACAACATGCAAATAAATGAAATGTATGCAACACTATTTCCACACACACACAAACACAACATATATAAACTGACATACACTATAAAATCATCTACATATATTCAGATAAAAAATTACATGTGTATAATTATATTTTACCTCATCCCGTCAAGCTTTCGCTTGTCGACAGGTATCAAACTAATTAATTAATATTTATACACAAATGTACATGTGCATACACATATACACACATATATGTCTATACGTATACATACACATACAACTATATACATAATTTTAACAGTTTACTGACCGAATACAGTATTCCACTCATTCTAAAAGTCATTTATACGCCTCACTTATTTTTCAGACATTTACAACTTATTGCCTGGAGTAGCCCTCTGATGTCTATCCCTTTTTCTCGCCATTTTCCATTCTACATATCTTTTTTTAATATTTTATTTATAATTCTATTGTCTTGTAACAATTCTTTGAGTTTTTTCTCGACTACTTATCTACATATGCGTACGTTTAAGCGTACTGTTCGAGTTCATTTTTTTTAGGTTATATTTTTGGTGCAATTTAATGTACTTTAAATAATTATTAACTTTACTTTTTGTTAATAATATAATATATATTAATTACTTGAATGCGCTAAGAAAAATGTAAAATGAAAAGATAAAACAAAAGTAATGATATGTGCAAATGACGTCGCAAAAGATATGTTCTCAATAGAAAACGAATATATCGAGTAAAAGAATTTCCTTATCTCGTGGCAGTTTAATAACATTCAACAGACGAATAGAAAAAGAAGTAAGAAAAATAATATAAAAACGCTTTTAATAAAAGAACACTTATTACATCGAGAAATATCTCATTACGCATAAGGATGCTGTTCGTTAAAACTTTTGTCTGCAGCATTGCACTGTACGGCTGTGAAACACAAGCTTTTGAAGTTTAATCGAAGGATGCTGAGAATATCATAGATGGATAAAATCACAAATAAGGTGGTATTCGAAAGAATAGAAGAACAACCAGAGATAATAAACACGATTGAAAAGAGAAGAAATAGTATGATCCATCATCAAATCAGACATTGTAAATGGGTAAAAAAACTTAATAGAAGGAAAAGCAAATGGAAAATTAAGAAGAGGAAGACCAAGAACCCAATTTATGGATGCCATAATAAAAGAACAGAATTATGTGAAGATAAAAGAAGCTGCTCTTGCCGGGAAATTATTTGTTTAGTTGCAGGCCATGTTGTCCACCAACTTAGCGGTTGAGGAAAAATGATGAGGAGTTCCCGTAACACTACTCGGTAGGGATACATAAACTTCACTTATGTATACGTTATTAAATTCTTTGATTTATATATATATTTTTGGCCCGTACCATAGGTCGCTTTGGCCATTTATAGGATAATTTTCTTGTTTTAAACTATTATAGTTGGGTTATAATATTTCTATATTATTCTGGGGCTATGAACTTATATATGATTTTGACTGGTTTTGCATTGTTTAGATCACTTACTATTGATTCTACATTTAGAGGAAGTGTGTGTTTGTATTTTATTAATTCCCGTATCATATTATTTCGATTTAGTTTGTATTTCTCGCATTTCCATATGATGTGTGGTTGATATCCTCTTGAAATTTATCGCATAAACTAATTTGAATAATGTGTATTCGGGTTAGATGTGCCCGTGTTTTATTATGTCATATTCTTAATCGGATAATTGTTGTTAAAAAGTGTTTACTATATTGTAATGAGTTATTCTAAAACCATGGGGTTTTGGGTATTTTTATCTGAATTTTATGATATTGTTTCCCTATTTCTTTTTGTTTATTATATTCTTCTTGCATTTGTTGATATTTCATTATTTTTCTTTGTGGGATATATTCTGTATAGTGTCTATTAGTATTATCGTTTTTAACATTCGCATACGATTTTGCTGCGTTATCTACTATTTTATTCCCATATATACCGCAGTGTATACACATCAGTGTAATTGTTGAATCGTTTTTCTGTATCTTTCGATGTATGTTTTTTATTTTAGCGACAATATTGTCTTGTTTCGTTTTAAAAGCAGTCAATGATTGTATTGCAGCTATGGAGTCTGTCATTACTATAAATTTTCTTTGTTTTTTATTTTTGAGATAGTGCTTCGTATATAGCATATATTTCGGTGCTTGTAGATGAGCCAGCGTATTTTATTCTGTAGGATCAGATCTATATTTTCATGATATTTTGCTGCTTGATATCGGTTATTGTCTATAGATCCGTCAGTATATATCCGTTCGTGGTTATGAAAGTTAGTGAATAATATACGTTGTAATATTTTATTTTGCATATTGATATCAGTTTGTTTAAAGAGTAGATTTATTGGAGTGGTTGTATATAATCTTCATATTTAATTGTATATGTTGGTAATTTATAGTTTTGAATTGGTTGTATATTGTATAACTTTCTAGCACTCACCGCTAGAGGTGGTAAAGTTTTACATTGCCAGTAAGGTTTCCTGATCAAAGGTTCTAATTGTTTTATTTGTTTATTTATTATATGTTGTCTATTTTCTTTAATTTTTAACATATATTTATTTGTAGTATATTGTTGTTGCATTAAAATACTTGGTTCAGCACATTCTGCTCTAATATTATTAACTGGGCTTGAATTCATTGCTCCTAAAGGCGTAGTGCTTTATTATATGCTGTCTGGAATTTTTTGGTATTGTTGGAGTTTAGTATATATATATATATATATATATATATATATATATATATATATATATATTCACCGCCTACTTCGCATAACCGTCTCTAATTAGTAACACCGTTTCTAAAAAATTGACTAATTATTCGGTTTTTATTCAGTCAGATTTACTTTAATTCTTTTGTTAATACAACGTAAATATCCGTAAATGATGACAAGTTATATATAATAACGAATAACAAATATAAAATAAAGTAAATGTATTCGAGAATAAAACTGAAAAATATGTTTCAGTTGAAGAGTAACGGATAATCAAGAAGTATATGAACTTTGTCAAGTAAGTCAGATAATCGTACAGATTTTAGAACTCCATCGATAAACAATATACATATATAATCGGTGTTTTACAAAGTCGATAATTTTTATTCGGAGTAAAAATAAAAATCACCGTAATCGAAATTCGACTAATTTTCATTCGTTTCTTAATATCGCAATATACATTCGGATTTTAAAGTAGTCGGTTTAATGAAATCCACTAATATAGCATAATCTAAAATTGTTTGAAATTTTGTGAAACGAATCGTGCAGTCATAAAAATTTTAGAACCCCCCCCTTTAAAATTAAAAATATTTTAATACAACATAAATATATGTAATCGGTATTTTATAAAGTGGATAATTTTTATTCTGGTAAAAATACAACTAAGAATCATCGTATTGGTAATCCGACTAATTTTCAAATCGATTCTAACAAAACCTACTAATGTCGATATTTGCTGTCGATATTTGCAACGTTCTACATCCTCGAATTGCGTGAATAAAATTATAACTGCCTACTGTTAAACTGCTATTATTAAATTCGACGTAAACTTTGATAAACGCAGTAAAAAGAACACGCGAAAGAATACTTCACACGAAATGTGATTACTTTATTTTAATCGAACCGAAATATAATCGAATAATAGAAGCTACTAACAGATTTTATTAGATATATGCAACTAAATTCAATCGGATTTACGTCCTCCGATTTAAAAATAGTCTGTTTTTTATCCTAAAGCACATCACATACTTCTTAGCATATGATGTGCAAATTAAATAAAACATTAGATTTACTTATATGGACAAAATAACATCTTTATAGGATTCATAAATATACTTGTAAACATCGTATATAAAGAAAGAAGAATATTTAATCAATTGTTTAAATTAACAAATAAATTGAAAAAAATATATTTTCATTAAACGACTGATTTATTCTGGTTATTTTGAATTAGTCGGTTATTTAAAAAAAAATCGGATTAATCGTTACGAGTCGATTATGCCCATCAGACCTTTTACTTTTTTTTTTCTTCAAAATTGGTAAACAGAATTAGCAAAAGTGGCTGCTAATCTATTTTTCGAAATGTTCTATTAATAGTCGTGAAGGTTGTAATCATGTTCGCTCAAAATTTGACAAAACCAAAATTACGATTGCAGAATCGACCGAATTCAGAGTTTAACTTTTAAAAATTCCTTATATTATTATTAGTATGACGAGTGGTTATCCGGACAAAATGGAATAAACAAAAACATACGATTCATATATATATACGGTTTTATTATAGGAGTCAGTCAATGTTGACAGTATATCCATGTTGTTGGTGTGTGTCTAATTTGCTCATGTCAAATCACCGTGTCAAGTTTGATGATGGTGGACCCGTCGATAGATATTCTGCATGAATGATTTAGTTAGAAAGGGATGTCTCTAGCAGAGGTGACGTGAATTGGTCATAAAGATCGTACGATTTTACCCAGGTAGACATTTTTTTGCGGAGATGGCTTAAAAAGCTTTGTGATTTTTTTTTTTTTTTTTTTTTTAAATATATTTTTAATTACAACTGGCCAGGCAGCCATCCAGCAATTGGACTGAAACGCGAAGTAACATGTTAGGGGTTAGCATCCAATGATGGACCCCACTGAGAAATTAGGCTAGATCAAACGGTCGTCTACGTTTTAACCTGCGAACATCTAGACTAGTGTCAAGTAGACTGATCGCCAGTACGTTTGTGTGTGTCTCCAAACGACTTACATATCGATCAACAGCACGTTTAACCTCATCTTTTACATATGGGATGTTTAAGTCTCGATGCAATGTATGGTTCGATACGTACCAAGGTGGGGAAACAATGAGTCTTATGGCCTTGTTCTGAAATCGCTTAATTCTATTTACATGTACATCTTTTGCGCAACCCCACAACATTAAACCATATGTCCAAATAGGCTTTAAGACTATTTTATAGACCAGAAGTTTATTTTCCAGTGATAAACTTGAGTACCTGCCAAGAAGCCAATTTAATCCATGCAGTTTTAAATCTAACTGTTTTCTTTTTTGATTAACATGCTTGTGCCATGTAAGTTTACTATCTAAATACATGCCTAAATATTTGACATCTTTTTCTTGGCTAATATTTTTAGTAAAGGAAAATTTTTAGTGATTTTAAATTTCTTTTTTTAATTAGTTTTTGTTTACCGCTCGATTAAGTTGACGTATTCTAATTAGTATAATACTATCGAAAATTTACTAATTTTGGTTGTTATGTAATCGAAATTGAAACGATTAAATCGGATTCGTATTTCGCGGGCCGTCTAGAATACTTCCTGTAAATATAGAATTTACTAACAGAAAAGCTAAATCTCCTCCAGTAAGAATCAATAACGCAGAAATACTAATCGGAGTAAATATCTGGGCTTACACTTGGATAGCCGACTAACGTATCGAAATCATATCCAAATGAAGAGGAAAGAACTAGATGTACGTATTAAAAAACTATTACGCGGAAATAGTGTACTGTCTATTGACAACAAACGTCTTATTTATACTGCGATTTTAAGTCCTGTCTGGACATACTGGGTGCGGCGGTGGGGTTGCGCAAAGCCGACAAACGTACGAACTATACAGACTGCCCAGAATAAAATCCTTCGGCCGACACAATAAATGCGTCTTGGTATGTGCAAACCAGATCATTCACCATGATTTTAAACGTTCCTTATGTGTGCGAGATCATTAAGCAATATACGCGGAGCCACGCTGTGAGGCTGGAAAATCATCCAAATGCACTTGCATTAGAACTATTGGATACAGCCGGCGATATCAGACGCTTAAGACGTAGAAAACCCCTGGACCTAATCTGAGGTCGTGGTTGCCGGGTGTGTACCAGTAGGTACTATACCCTTCCTGTTATGCTCTCCACCCAAATACTGCTAAATGATCTTAGTAATAAATAATAGAAAAAAAAAAAAATTATTTTGTGTTCTTCAAACATCGTTCGTCCGCTGAAAAAGGAAATCATTATATCGCTGTCACTGTCGACGAATTTTCCACGTTCTATATAATTAAAAATTTATTTATTTCTTTTAATAGCGACTTTTTCTTATTTATTGCATTAAAAAAAAAAGCTCGATCGAATTAATCATTAATATTATCGTTCGCTTTATCATTTTTGAAGTCCACTACAACGGGGAATCGAACGATATTTAAAAACCGCGATAATACTCGCTTCGTCGGAATAGCCTGCTGGAGCACAGACTTCTGTACGAAATGTACCGAATTCGAATACGATCGATAACGCAAAAATTATCATCAGAAAAATAAGAAATGTTTAAAACAATAAAATAATCCTAATATTATTATCGGGTAGAAGGACCATCACGCACAACACCATATGCGCGCTAGTAATAATATAGTACACTAGAGGATATAATACTAAGTATAAAGGAATCAAAATGGAGATGGGCTGGTCATCTGGTAAGACACCAGGAACTTTTGGCAAATAAAGCGACAATGTGGACTCCAGACGGTAACCGTAGAATAGGCAGACCACTAACACGTTGGGTTGACGATATAAATAAATTTCGAAAAGATTGGGCAAGTAAAGCGGTTGACAGGAAAAAATGGAAGGAACTTCGAGAGGGCTACATCCAGCAGTGGATTGAAAATAACTGATGAAGAAGAAGAAGAAGAGGCTGCATTGTGTCGTGACAACAAGACGATTACAATCACTTCTCCATAGTTTGTGTGTTGTGTATCTACGCTGACGTCATATTACGATTGTCTTATACACTACTTACACCGTACAGAAAATATATATAGATAAGTAGTCTACCTCCGACAAGGAGAGGGCACTTAATAATGATGATGACAATACTCCCATGATACTGGAGTATTTTTTTCATGTGATAGGTACGATTATCGGTCGTTAAAATATACATACGAGAAGTGGAAAACACAGACGAATTAAACATATTTTCAGTACTTCATATTTCTGCATTTCATGTTTCTCTCCGCATTGGCAAATTCCATCGATAAGGACGCTGAAAATATAATTAGAGTTTAGAGTTATTGGTAGTTGCACGAGCTGAGCAGCTTTTTGTTATTGCGCGGAACGGCATATATATTATAAATATTACATCGTTTTTATTTTATAATCTATCGTAAAGACTATTCTGTTTGCTTAGAAAGAATTTCAAAATCAGTATAATATTTCTTAGCCACCAGTTTTGTTGCTGTTTTTATTTCACTTGCGTAGCCTGTTACATAGACAAGTTTCTGCAAAAAACCGTAAATGCAATGGAGTGCGTACAAAAGGGTATTTTTTGTCATATCTCCGCAAAAAAGTTGAGATTTTGATGAAATTCTTTTTGTTTTACTCATCTCGAACCTTGACGAGATTATTAGAAATAAATTTAAAACGAAACTATCCAGTTTACCAATACAGTCTACGTAGGTATATGAGTATATCGGTTTAGATATTCGATACATATATTCAATGTATGTATGGATGTGTACACAATAATTTATGTATACGTAGGCATATAGGAGCATACGAAAGTGCTCGAATTATGGTAGATGATGGAAAAGTATATTCTGACGATCAATACACACACATACATCTGATTAAGGATATTAAATAAAATATGGCGTCAAAGAAAGCAATCTCGCTGCTGTGTTTTCGAGTCGAGTTTTGTAATTCTTAATTTCAGACGTGATGAAAATTTAAGACCGTTATTTCCGTTAGTTCAGAAGAAAACTTACTATTCCAGCTATATATTTTCGTTTTTACTCTTGCTTCAATCATGCTCGTACGTGTGATATACATATATATATCATAAATGCGTATGTACATATATGTATAGGTTTAATATGAATGTATATATATATAATACATAAACACACACACACATATCTATTAAAAGCCAAGTATGGAAACTCAGATTTACTATGAACGGGGATGAATTCAGTACCAGAAAGTGGATTCGCGTGCACACTCGGGAAATTAAGTTGAGTAAACTATAAATTGAAATAAATTGCCGACTATCCTCGATTTTCGACAGATATAAAACAGAGCGACAACGGAGCCTGTTCCGAATTAAATTGAAATTTTCCGCAACCAGTAAATTTAAAATTAAATTTACACACTATAAACGATCGCTACGTGGTATTATAGGCGCTTTTTCAGTTATCATATACGTTGTAAGGACCCATGTCGTGAGATTATAATTTCTTCGATACAGTTTTTCACGTTAGAAGAATATACATATATTTTATGAAAAATCGAGAAAAAAGTAATAAATAAAATTTATGTATATATATATATTATATATTTGTGTGTATGTGTGTAAAAGTGGAGCCAAATATGTCCTAATAACTTAATATTTATAATCATCACGCGATTATTCGGTAAGTAAAACATCTCTACGTCAGATAAAATGTGATAAATTGTATCGCGTACATTTTGCATATACATATTCATTGTATATTATCATTTGTCCGCTCGTTATCTGAGTACCGAGGATCATCGTTACCACCGAGATTGAAGGCCTGATGTCTCTGACGTCACAGGTTTATGTAAAGATGCGGAAGATTTCATACTAGTTCGTCGTTTTTTGTTTTTTTTTTGCGGTTTGATTTGTATGAAAATTATTTCGATTCATGTTCATTTTTGAAAGTTTTCGATTTAGGCGTTTTTTATTGATTTTTTGTTTCTAGTTTTAGGAATATACTTGATTACTCCATTTATTTTTTAAAATTCATTTTAATGCGCACATACTCGATTGTTTTACGTTGATTTAACCCTTTCAGTCACCATGTCCACTATATGGTACATGAATTTTTAAAACTAACAAAATTATATATTTTTTGGGTTGACCATGAAATGTATTAATTCTAAATATATATATATAAGTTTTGATTGTGAAATGTAGTGATTTTATTTATACTTAATTACTAAAAACAGTTGAAATCACTAAATTTATTTAATTATGCGAAGCTTTTCGGCATTTACGCCATTGTCAAGCTATATACAATTAAAATTAACTATACAAAATCATAAAATATTAATTTAAAACTAAGTTTACAATTTTACACTAAAATGAATTATAAATAGTTAATTTTAATTGTATATAGCTTGACAATGGCGTAAATGCCGAAAAGCTTCGCATAATTAAATAAATTTAGTGATTTCAACTGTTTTTAGTAATTAAGTATATATATATATATATATATATATATATATATATATATATATATATGTGTGTGTGTGTAAAAACATTGAAAATCATCTTATATAGTAATCTAAAAAGAAACGTTATATAGTAAACAGCCTTTATAAGATTTATAATTTTCTGCCAAAATTTCATATGTGACTGGAAGGATTAAAACCAAAGATAACAATAAAAAGGTATACACCCTAAATCATATTGCCTACTGCGAAATAAAAAAAGAATGCAAACGCTGCCAATAGTGAAATTATACCGAAAAGAACTGCGGTTAACTGTCAAAGTGTTTTAAATGCGCTGGAGATCACGATTCCAAGTCTTGTAGGAAAAACCCCGAAAAAGTTCAAGTGCGTGAACTATAAAAAAAGATCATACAGCTAACTTATGAAGTCTGTGAGGTATATCGCGAGATGGAAAATAAATTTGAGCCCCAAAGTGCAGCGTCTGCAGAAAGTAATAGCGCCTTCTAAACTGGTTGAAAGAAATACTACGTACGCAAAAGAAGTAGTAATGGTCAAAAGAAAAATCAAGAAACTTCAAATGAACGCGCGTCAAATAGTTACACAATACAACTCTCTACAGACGTGCTCAATAAAATTACAAAGGCTCTAGAAAGCCTTATAAAATTAAATCATGTATATAGCTACTAGATTAAATAAAATACGAGGAGAGCTTAGTCCCAGAAAACTAGAGGACAGTCTCATAACCAAAAAATCAACTCCAAAGGCGGAAATATTAAAGTAATGACTGATCACTCTGCATTGTTACATGGAGTGTGATCGGGCTTCATCTAGAAAGATTACGTGAACTGGAGATATTTCTCAACATGTATAAGATTGATATTGTACTAATATCGGAGACTCATTTCGCAGATAAAAATTATCGGAAAATTCCAGGATTTGCGATTTATCATACGGAACACCTGGACGTCATTATAAGACAAAATATCGGTCATTGTGAAGAATACGCACAAGCAGCAGCAGTGGCAACAGTGAAAGGTAACGAAGATGGAAATGTTGTAGCGGTATACGTCCTACCCAAACACAATCTGAAATACGATCATTACGTCCGGTTTTTGAAATTTTTTGGTAACCGATATGATATTGACGGAGATATCAATGCTCAAAATGACGCCGTGTTATAACGTATAAACAAAGTCCAGCTCACGTATAAGGGAGTTATTAAAATCCGTTTAAGCACTACTGTGTAACTTTGCCCATTCAGACAAGTCGACATACTTCGCTTACTGATATGCGGAAAAAGCACCATCTCGTAAATTTCTTTACAACGAGAATTTTATATTAATTTTGATGAGGAATTATTATTTAAAATATGTTTTATAAATAAAATAAATCTAAAAGTAAAATTAATATAAAATTATAAGTTGTCGTTACATGAATATTTCAGGTAATTTATATGTAATATTTATTGTGTACGCTTGATAATGACGTAACTGTCGAAAGTTTCGCAATAGGGAGCTTTTATAGGGATTAAACTATGTTATAATTTGGTTTTGTTTATAATTCATAAAATCACTACTCTCCCACCCATATATACATCTGAACCCGGTGTGGAGATTTACATAAATTTCGATGAAGAAATTATAAATAAAATTTATTGTAAAAATAAATCTGAAAGTAAAATTACCACTGGATAGCGAAATATGTATATCAGATTATAAATAAATCGTTATATGAATATTTCAGTTAGATTTGGGGTACAACGAGCAACTGTAACTTAGACATAGTACAAAAATTTCAATCTCAAGTATTGCGGAATATCGTGTCAGCGCCATGGTATGTCCGCAATGACGACATACACAAGGATCTCCGTATACCGTCTGTTAAAGAGGTAGTCAAAAGCTGCGCTGGAAGATACTTGCATCGACTTCAAACCCACGTCAATCCACTAGCAGTCAATATTCTACGTAACGGCGTGCAATTCCAACGACTGAAGAGACGCAGTCAGATCGAATTGGGAAATCGACCGTAGCGATCAACTAGTTTATATATTATATTATATTGTATAATAATACTAAGATAAATTAAGGGATAACGACCGTTGGGAAGTGTCCCGTTATAGCTTTTAAACAGATCAGTGCTGCCTATTGTTCAACCGAACAGATTGCACGTATCTTTAAGCTTTTTAAAAAAAAAAAAAATTATAACTTTTATTGCGTATGCTTGATAATGACGTAACTGTCGAAGATTTTGCAATAAAAAAAACTTTTGTAGGGATTAAACTATGTTATGATTTGGTTTTGTTTATAATTCATAAAATTACTATCCGATATATCAACATTTATATATATATATATATATATATATATATATATATATATATGTATGTATATAATATCTACTGTATATACTTGAGAAGAAGAAGAAGAAGAAATATATTTACAAAACATACAAACAAAATCATGAATACACGAATAATTTAAGTACCTTATGTATATACCTTAACAGTTAACTTACTAATGTATAACGGCATCTAATGTATATGTGATAAAATTAAAATTTAAAACGTAAAATTTAAACTTTTAAACTTTTAAAGTACAGGAAAAAATTAGAAAAAAAAACCTGCAAGAAAACAATAAAAATAAATTATAATTATTAAGTAAAGGGGGAAAACACGTAGTAAATAGGAAAATAATTCAAACAAATAATCTGTGTTTAATTCTGCAGTGTTTGTAAATATCGTACGATGAGACTATGTCGTAATCGCCTATGGTGTTAATTAATGCGCTGCCGCGCATTATACAATTACGGTAAAATTTACTAGATAATTTGTTTATATAAGTAAGTGTATCTAAAAGGTTAAGCTGCGAATGCATATCACGCAATTTAGTACATCTATGGGCGTTTAATATGATTCCGCGGCGGTGATTTTGTAACATCTTTTATGAGTACTGTTGGAAACCGAAAACCAAACAGGGCAGGTGTAAGTTAATCGGAGTAGTAGATGTGTATAATAACTTCTTTTTGTTTGAAATAGATAAAGAAGAATGACGATTAAAAATTGGTGAGAGTATACGAATAGTTAAAACAATAGAAAGTTTGTCTCGTCGAGCATGTTATAAAGTCAGCTTCGTTTCCGGTGTAAACTTCGTGTCGCGAACGTTCTTTGTAAAACATAAATCGAAATAAAGTTTACAAGCTCGCTCGAATGGTATACTATGTTCGGTAAATTGATTTAAGCGCAAATCGTGACTTTGAGTACGTGTTAATTCGACGAAGCAAATTCATTTACCCGATTTTATCCGGTTCAACGAACCGGAATATCGCGCTATACCAACCCTCTGCGAGCTTTCCCGTTGCTACGATGTTCGTCGAAAATCGAATTTATTATCCGGACTGTATGTACGTGAATTGAAGAAAATCGACCAAGTTACCTCCCCCCCCCGCGGTGTAGATCGGTCTACGTAAAAGCTGCAGGTAAAATTTATAAGTCGTCTACGTAGAGAGAACTTTTATCGCGCGATTAGCGATCCGTCTAGCGCGAATGCGTTGTAAAAGTTCTTCTGATTGATCGACTTAACGGTCGCTGTCGCTTAAAACCTTTCGATACACTGGTGCTCTAATAGACGAGTTTGGTCTATCGGACCCAGTACTGAAAATGTTTATTTCTGTTTTTAAATTACTATTTTTTGTTTTCATTTTTTTTCTTTTACAAATATTAGCTATATGTCCTATAGAGTCCTCTAATAATTTTTCATAATTATCCATATTTTTATTCGCAGTACCATAATTATTATAAAAAGAAACTAATATAATTGAAAAACGGAAGTGACGCACTGGTTAGATAAAACGTAACTAAGTAGAAGCAACAAAAATACAAAAGTTGGGTCTAAAATAAACCGGCAAACTAACCGGAATACACGGATATTTATCAGTACAAATCACGGATATGTAACTAAACGTGCTTACCGATGGTTATTTACACCCGAGAATATTACGCGGAACGAATGTGCGAATTCACCTCTCAAATTTTTATATTCATGGGAAATAAGTTGAACGAAATAAATAGCAACGGTTTGTCAGACCCAACCCGTCTATCGTGTAAGGTTAAAGTTACATGGAAAGATAGAACGTAAGATTAAAACGAAATTGAAAGGATAAATTAATTAAGATAAAGAATCGAAAGAAATAAGCGTATCTATAAGTACAGAAACAAGACAGATAAATACATTAACTGAAATTTAAAAAAGAAAATTTAAAAAAGAAACTGGCTGCAAAATAAGAAAAATATCGAAAAGTATTGAAATAAGGAAATCTGTGATATACTACAGAATGAAGAGGAAAAACAATAAGGGGGTTGATGCAAGTGAGAATGTAAATAAGAATATATATTATGGGAGAGTGTGATGAAGAAACACTTGAATGTGAAAAAGAGTTGTAAGAAAATATATTATAAATACGGTAAATTATAATTGGATATTTAGTACGAAAATTTAGATTAATTATAATGCGTGGTGTACCGCGGGGAAGTGCACTCGGTCAACTATTGTATTTACTGTTTACATGCGATATGCCCACATACTGATAATAACATCAACTTTTGAAAATCTACAAACTACATTAAATAAAACATCGATTGCATATGTGGAAAATTGTAACAATATACAACTCATCCGTAAAATGTCTTGAAGAACAACTAGATGAAACACTCACGCGGTTTCAACGTATTAGCATCGAAATAACAGAACTTAATTTAAAAACGAGCAAACTTTTTCGGTAGCTCGGGCCGCCTCCCAATTACGGGTCCCAAATAAAGTGCTTTTTTTTGTGAATAAACTTTGTATTAAATAAATTGTGGTTATAAAGGCGCCGGGAACTAGTGTTCCTAATAGACAACTGTGTGTAAGTGTCGAGTAGCTGAAACAAAAGAAAACATCCAATATAGTACAAAATATAAAAAGGTATGTGTGATAGTTCCCGGCAATGTAACTTAAAAATAGGATGGATCAAGGGATGAGAAACATAGTCCCCTGAAATCAAGAGTGTGTGTAAAATGAGTTTGTGTAAATATAGATATAAATATAAAAATTAATGTTAAACAAACGAAATAGTATATAATATATATATATATATATATATATATATATATATATATATATATATATATATATATATATATACATGTACAATTTCAATCCAAAAAGAAAAATTTATAAAAAGTTTATGTATATACATCAAAGATACTCTTAAAAATACTAATAGAAAAATCAATTAAGAATAAATTAAATATTCAATTAGGAAAGTGTATTTATATATAAGAAATACATAAAATAAATATATACATATGTTAGATATTTAAAAAATCTTCAAAACTCAAATAATGCTGGTATACAGAATTCAGCTGATTTTGATTTTAACAGAGATTAACAACCTCATAAGAACAATCAGTTTATTTTTAATAAATTAACACTAAATGTACAAAATTGAGATAAAGCGAAATTCAAAAACTTATATATACATATAACACAAATATATATATACACATAAATGAAATGACAATTAACGAAAAATGTACGTGAATTCAGAAACACGTATCAACTTCATGTATACTTCGAACAGAATGACATTGACATCCTTAAGCAAGGCCTATTTATACGAATACTAGAATGACTAACCGGTAGTATGATCGAACGCCTGACAAGTAAAAGAAACCTGATTGGTTGAACGTCTGAAAAGTAAAAGAAACCTGATTGGTTGTTCCATCGAACCATACTCAGATAAGAAACTGATATCGAGCCAGACGCTGCGGCAATTGAACTTCAAATAATTTTAAACAACATATATTAAAATAATAACAATTTTACACAATATTATAAAAGTAGCAACATTAGTAATACAGTGAATGGAGGCAATGACCATGAACAAAAGATGCGGATTCACGGTTGAATTAATATCATAAAACATAACAAAAAAAGAAAACAGGGAAAAAATGAATAAAAAATTTACCCACCACTTTTAAATTTTCTTATTATTGACAAATCAATGTATGACAGGATATTGGCATGATTCTGTTTAGAAAATACAAGAGGCTGTCCTTTATGTATTTTAAATTTAATTCTAAGACCATCAAAAATTAAATGCTCAATATCATCTGCAGTACCAAATAAGTCCTCGCTGGAACTGCAAAAGGTAAAGCCTGAACTAAGAGCAAGATGGAACCTATGAAGATATGAACCGAACTTACCATGGCCAGAGAGCATCTGAGCATTATAAAAATTAATACGAATATTTTTAAGTTTACAACGCTCCAAAATATTTGGGAAAAACACAAAGGTTTTCCTTCCAGTCGGACAACTGTCCCACCTAGCTTGCCAAATATCAATAAGTGAGGATTGAATATATTTTTTTAGGACAGGAACACTAGGAAACAATTCCAAAGTAAGCGGATCAATTTGAAGGAACTGGATATTCTTGACGCTAGCAACGTCTCTAACAACTCTAAATTCTGAGATGATGGAGACGCCAATGACAAAAAGATCCAGTAGCATGATATTAGACATAACATTAGCAACAGAAGTGGGACAGGTTCGGTATAAACATGAAATACTAAGAAGAAACTTGCTCTGGTACTTATTAATTGAGCACAGAATTCATTTATTAATATAGACAAGAGAACCATATGCATAAAGTGACTGAATTAGCCCCCTATACAAAATTACTGTCTCTCCATATTTTAATCCAAAAGCATTTGTAACCTTCTAAGCTTGTGGTATAAGAATCACACTTTTTATGTATGTATTCAATATGCGGAATGAATGTTAGTTTATGTCAAGAATCAGGCCTAAATATTTAAGATTATTTGTGTGAGCAATGGGCTGATCAGAGATTATTTTTATGTTTTTAACATGTTGTACAATTTTCTGATCGCCAAACACAATGAAATTGCATTTGGGAGCAGAGAATGACAAACCTATATTGTTGATTGTATTTTCTAATAATTTACAAACAACTTCAGTTAGGGCAAAATCATAATATTTACCGACATTAATAATTAGACAGAGATCATCAACATAGGAGACTAGCTCAAACCCCTCACAAGTAAGTGGTAAGAGCTGTTCCATATTATGATGAACTCTGGAGTACAAAATATTCCAAAATGTGGGCCCAAGGACAGAACCTTGAGGTACTCCACACTCCAGTCTCTTACAGCCAACAGAGTCACCAACTGACAAGGAAATTTGTCTATTAGAGAAATAATTTATAATAATATTAATGATATAAGGATTAAAATTATAAGATTTTAATATGCTGATAATTGATGACCATCTGCAGCTGTCAAAGGCTCCTTTGATATCTGAAGAAATGTGACAACTACAGACAAGCCATCGTCCAAAGAATGCTTTACACCAGAAACCAACTTGTAGTGAACGTTCTCTATAGTCTCCGAAAAACAAACTGGTTCCGATGAAAACACCCTTCAGCTTCATTTAGCAGGTACTCATTAATAACTTTCTCATATACCTTATATATTGAATTTAACAGAGAAATAGGTCGATATCCAGATAAACTACCGGGATCATTACCAGGTTTAGATAAAAGCTTAATGTTTGCTACTTTCCAGCAGTCTGGAAAAAGTTGAAAACACAAAAATATATATTTATAAGGGCGACCCCATGCGGTACTATCCTGTACAAATTTTCGCCAAGAATCTAATTTAGATGTGATAATTAATTTTTTGTAGTCTAAAGTTAATGCTTTGAGAATAGAATGTAGGACAAATAATCGAGTTATGTTTTACATTTGTTTTTCTTTTTTCTAGCAGAATTAATAGAATCCTTCAAAATTTCCAACTGGGGATTCCACCAATCAACTCCTGGTTAGCTGACAAGTGAATGTCTTGGGCTACTGGTGGATAGATTTTGTGAGATTGAGATTAATGCTTTGAACGGCGTAAAGTGCGTCGGTAAAAATAATTGTTTTATGTAAGCGTAAGTCTCTAGCCAAATCGATAGCTAAGTTGATTGTCATTAGTTCAGCGGATACCACTTAGCATTCGGTTAGACGTATCTTAAGGTGATATCTCGATGTGTGACGGAACAACCAGTAGCTTAGTCTTTGATGCGTTTGTATAGAATTTTTCATATGAATCAAATGATGTCATTAGTTTGTTTCAGGCTCTTTGTATATTAAATCGAATGGAGCGCTATCAAAACAAAGCTGGTGAGAGCACCGTGGATCAAACTATACGCTACATCAAGATGTACAAGTCGAATACGTTACAGAAGAAATAAAACTAGCTGCCGCCATTCACTTATCGAGATTGGAAGCACACGGAATCGCTGTTGCCCGGGAGTCTTCTACAACAACCGGTGGTAGGCCGCGAAGGTTGGAAAAGGAGAAACGTTGATCTAGCGGGACTGTTCAATAAGTAAAATTGAGATCGCGCGCTGATGGGAAGATCTAGAAAAGCACGATCCTGCGTCAACATTAAAATCTAGTAAATGACTACATTAGTCAGTTCTTCTAGATGTGGAGGAGTTTAAATAAATAAAAAAACAGTTAACGCCTAATAATATTACATTATAACCTTGATTTCTACTGAATTATTTGGGGGAGCACTAATGGGCGTTAATCGTTTTCACGCTACTATTTCATAACAATTGCTAGATGACCTCTCGGTCAATTGCAATTATGTTATTAAAATAAATAATAAAAAAAGTACAATAAAGTTTACAAGATAATAATAATATTAAACTTATAATAAATTGCGTTTAACGCGTCTCCATACTTCGGTTTTCGTTGTACTTTATTCGAACCGCGCGATATAGGGTTTACATAACGCGATCGCCTGTAAAAAAAGAAAACTGCAGCTTGTAACTTAGGTAAAGTGGGAAAGTCACGTAAAAACAGTGTCGATAGAAATATGCTCTAGAAGGTGAAGAAGAAGAAAAGATATTATTTCATTAATTAACGTATTTGGCAAAAGTACTATTTCTAACCTTGGCAAATAGTTATTTTAATTTAATAATGAATTTGATTTTTTTTTTTAATATTTAGTACAAAACTGATACAAAAGAAATACTGGAAAAAAATCGGCAAAGTAAAAAAAATCTGCTAATGTGAGAGGAAAAAACCGGAATAAAAATAATTAAGTTAATAAATCGGATAATTACAATTTACAATCGATACTTATTAATAAATCGCATCATAAAATAATAGTAACTTTACTCGAAATAAGGAAATAATTTCTTATACTTAGTATACAGTGCACGGAGATGTGTGCCATATCGTTTCCTCAAATCTGATCGATACGCCCTTCTATAAAATCCGGAAAAAACAAATTAATCGAGTACTAAGCAAAGATGGGACGACACTAAGACTTATAATTTTTTCCCTTATATTGAAGCCGGAAGGAGAATGAAAAAATTAAACATAAATTTCTTCGCATCTCACGTTCTTCCTGGGCATTGATAATTTAGTGAATATCTCCATAGATTCCGAATCTCTAGTGCACCACAATGTACACAATATGTGGTAGTGATGAGGTCGACAATATCGAACACCTTATGTGTCCCGTATTTAATGACTTAAGACATACTTATCAAATCAAAACCTAACCAATCTCTGATCCTAAACAAAAATAATATGAATTATAAACAAACAAAATAAAACACAATAACTAAAAGTTTTTAATCGCGAAGCTTTTCGACAGTTACGTCATTTTCAAGCGCGAACTAAAATTATTACATCTTTTTTTATATATGAAAAATCAGAAATGTTTATATAACGACAACTTAAAATTTGATATACATATTTCACTAGCCAAACATAATTTCAATTTTAGATTAATTTACAATAAATTTCATTTATAAAACAGATTTTGGGGATATTTACCAATTTTGATGAAGAATTTTTCAAAAATCTGTTTTATAAATGAAATTTATTGTAAATTAATCTGAAATTGAAATTATGTTTGGCTAGTGAAATATGTATATCAAATTTTAAGTTGTCGTTATATAAACATTTCTGATTTTTTATATATGAAAAAAGATGTAATAATTTTAGTTCGCGCCTGAAAATGACGTAACTGTCGTCAAGCTTCGCGATTAAAAACTTTTAGTGACTGTGTTTTATTTTGTTTGTTTATAATTAATTAATAAAATCACTACTCTCCAATATATTCAACTTTTAAAAATAATATGGACACCCATTTAACACTCGTAGAAAAGGCAATGCAAATAAAATTCGTACTAGGTGATTAAGGGCGATAGAAAGTCCAATAAAAACAATTTTTCATACCAATAATTCAGAACAATGTCGTAAAACTGTTGCATGGTTTATCTCTGCCCAATATACTTCTAAAAATGTGTACGTAATAATCATTAGTACCGTAAGTTATTATAAGCGTGTGACAAACTTGTATACTATTTTTCTCTAAGCTTGTATAAATAAACTTAAGGAACACTTAACCACTTGTACACACACACGTGGTCGGAGGGACTATTCATCTCTCTTCACTCTATTTTTAAGTACACTTGGCAAGAAACAATTACATACACCTGATGTTAACCATGTATAATAATGTATACATCCTCTTCTTTTTTAATTTTTAACTGAGTGCACACTAGTTCCTTGCTCTTTTATAAACACATTTCATAAATATATTTGCCCTATCCACTTGTTGGAATTGGGGAACCAATTTAAAAAAAAAAAAAACATAAATAAATATCCCAGTTACCGATAATTGATATTAATTCATTACGACGGATAGAACAATTATCGAAGAAATGTCTGGAAGTTTTGTTAATAAATTGATCTATTAGCTTCGTTCGCTCGTGTAAATATGAATTTTTTATATTAAGCGTTTAATATAATTTTACAACAATCATTTCGCACTATCTGATTAAGCTTTTTATATACGTACTACTAGAGATACCAGACCGTACGGGACAAGCTTTTAATCTCGGACGAATAATAACAGTCGCGTGCGGTAATTTTTTATTTAATCCGGTAAGGACTTATTTTCTGTTAAATATTTTAGAAAAATTGCATCGCATTGCTGGTTTTAACAATGGCTTGTTTAATACGTTCATTAACATCTTCTCTAAAGAACCACACCTACATAACCGACTTCTTTCGAACGTGTTGTTATTTTAGGCTGTGGTAGAGGAGACGTCTTCTAGTAAAAATAATTGCTTCGGATATTTAGTTGCAATTTCCATCTTCCGTAACATTTACAAATAGTATTTACAATAGATTACGTGCTATGTGAAGAATAGTATAATGCTAGGTCATCGGCCTATAATGCAGATTCGACAAAAGTTAATAGTATCAGAAATACGGTCAATCATTATAGTACACCTATAGTTTGATCTGTCGTACAAGATACTTCATAGTTGTTTATTATATAGAATCTTTCGGTTACACTATATCAAATGCTTTTTCGATGGCAATGTAATATCATTCCAGTAGAACACGTACTATGTTAAACGTACGTATTCGTATACGACTCTCAGTGTGCTTGCGTGCAAACATAAAGATCAGTCCTAATGTCGCTGGTATGACTTTTTTTTTTTTAGTAACTAGGAAGTATTGGCGAGATAAAAAACAAAACAGGAATTTTCATAAATTGGTACACCCTATACATTACGCTAGAGTGCACCGATCCCCGATGATTATTTATATACACTGCGAATATGAACACGATCGGAGGAGTATCTCTTGCAAATCAGCCGGATTATTCAAATGCACGTTCTTCACGATCTTTTAGATAATCCGCGAAATAATAACACGAAACGGTTTCATATCTCTCAGAACGAATTACATCCATAAAACTGGTAACAACAGACATCCAGACACAAACATTATACGTATAATATATATATATATATATTATGTATATGTATAATTCAAAGCTCGTTAAAAAGCAGATAAAACAGTTTTCACACGTTCGATTACTAGGATGATGAATCGGGCCCTGAACGAATATTCCGTAGAAAACTATAAAAAAAATTCCTGCGTGTAAAATTCTTGAAAGTAGTATTTTTCAAAGAAACGAGTACCTTCTTTTACTTTATTCTACGCGAATATTCTTTCTTACAATGCTAATATAGACGCGTTTTTTACGCTTTATTGTAGGTAAAGCGAAAAAAGGGAGTCAAACTAAAATGGATGGAATAAAATTACAAAAGGGTTCAAAGAAGAAAATTCACAGTCGACTGAATTACTCACTTTGACTCGTTTTAATACTATTATCGGGTGCAAAAGAAATTTTTTGTATTCTTTCGCGGGTCCCTTTACAAAATTCGCATTATATAAATATATATATTATATATATAAATATATATATATTATATATATATATATAATATATATATTATATATATATATATATTATATATATATTATATCTGCAATATTGAACTTATGAAAATTTCTACATGTGTTTATTTTAATGTATGTGCACGTGTGCCAGCAAGCACGATGGCATGTGATTGAGAAAACATTGAAAAGTTAAAAAGTTTCTAATATATATATATATATAAAACGCTTATCGATCAGCTTCGATTACGGTATTATCGAAAATAAATATATATATATATACATTTGTGTATGTGTGTGTGTATTTATATTACTTACTTCCCTCGTATTAACCGCTGTGGCGTTATTACGTACTTAACCAGAATTTCCATTATATTTTACCTCGTTTTTCCATTTTTTTTTTCTTAACTCTATTGTAAAATTTATTTCGGATCGAATTTTATATTTATTTTCGTTATCTTTATAACTACAATTTAAAGTGATCGCTTAAGTGACCCTCTGTGACGACGTCCGAATGGGAAACAAATTTCTTGAAAACGATTTTACTTTTTACGCCGTAATATCTTCCCATCTCCATTACGAAGTCGGCGATCAACTTGGTTACAATCTATTCCGACATGGCAGTCTGGAGTAATTGGACAAACGAACAGCCGAACCAGCGTCATAGGTCTCCGATATATGAAATATTTTTATGAACGGTTCGCTGATCTCTCTAAACACGCCGATCAAAATGACCGGTTGTTTGTGACTATACGTTTTAAAAATGATAAGTGTGTGGTTTACTTAGACTCGATGGGGAATGATCACTTAGCCGTCATTACCAATGTCATCGGACGATAGGAAGGGATTAATAAAAGTAATTAGAAATTATAGATATTTGTTCTTTGGAAATATACCTGAAAATCGGTTTAAACTATAATAATATTTCGTTATTTTTGTAAATTTATCGGCTCGCATCGTACTTTTCCCCAGCGACACTACCGATAGTATCGTGGGATACGTTCTTCTTCTTAAACCGACCATCGTGAATTATTGGATCGGAAAACTACCTGTCGCCATTTTTCACCTTTTGCTTATATTTCTTATTAGTCCTGATAAAGTCCGTAATTGATCTGATATGATCCACTAATCTGGTTCTATTTTTTTTTTTTTATTATTTTTTTTTATTTTATTTATAGACGCTCGATTTATCATTTGCGTCTTAGAGTTGATTATAAGTTGTTTATTAGGTTAGTGTCTGTAAGGTACTGTAAAAGATTTTTAATTTTGTTCGGGTTATCTTCGAGTATTGTTTTTATTGTGTCATGATTTAGTATTTTATACGTTGGTTTCTGTAACATTCTAATAGTATGTGGTTTATATTTAATTGTGAATTGCATTCATGGCAGATGGGTGGAGGGGTCCTATTGAGTAGGTGTTGTAAAGTAACGTGTGTCCTGTATGTAGTCGAGCTAGCGTTTTTTCTGTTTTTCTTTCTTTCTGGTCTGTTGTTTTCCAGTTTCCTAATTTCGGCTTAATCTGATATAGCTGTGTATGTGTACATTGGGTCTCCCAGAATTTTTGAAATGACATTTTAATTTTTTGTATAAGGACTGTATGTAAATCAGTAATGTGAGTTGATTTTATTGTTTTTATATTCGTAGGAGTTGTTTTGACTATTCTATCAATGTTTTCATTCCCAGCTATTCCCGAATGGGCTGGTGTCCATAAAAGAACACAAGTTCATTGTTATTTGAGATGAGGTTGTTAATAATGTGTTTTAAGTTGAAAGTATCTGAGTTTGTATTTTTAATATATTTTTGAATATGTTTAAGAGCGCTGTAAGAATTTTTTTTTTTTTTTTTTTTTTTTTTTAATGATTTATAATACTGCGAGCTGTCCACCAAGGACATTTAGCAGTACGTTTAAGAGAATTGAGCATGAGGGGACAAGTATCCAGCGATACCTACCCGATTACGACGACCCTAAACGAGATCCTGCGGTTTCTGACGTTTTAGTCTCCTTATTTCACCGGTGGTATCAAGCAATCCCCTAGCAAAAGTATTCGGGTGGCTATCAAGTCTTCTTGCGTGTCTTTTAGCGTGAACTTTTATGACCTCGGCCACATAATCTATACGTAAATCTCGATGCAACGTTAGATTTGTTACATACCAGGGTGCTTTGGTTATCATCCGAAGAATTTTATTTTGTGACGTTTGTATTATTTTCAGGTTTGATGGTCTAGCACAACCCCAAAGTTGCACCCCATAGGTCCAGACAGGCCTTAGAATCACCGTATATATTAAACGTTTATTATCTGTCGTTAGTACACTGTTTCTCTCTATCAGCCAGTACATTTTTTTAACACGAATATCTAATTCTTTTTTCTTCATCTGTATGTGATGTTTCCATGTTAATCGGCTATCCAGGTGTAATCCTAAGTACTTGACCGTTGATCACACTGACAGATCGGTGCTATTAATCCTGACGGGTGGGGGTGTAACTTTTCTGTTGGTAAAATGGATATTGACAGATTTGTTTTCATTAATTCCAATTTTCCATTTTTTAAACCATATCTCCGCCTTAGTAAGAGCTTTCTGTAGGTTACTGCTAGCTATCTTCGGATCCGTGTGTGTTGAGAGCAGTGCAGTGTCATCCGCAAATGTAGCCAGCTGTACATTTTCCATTGTAGGGAAATCAGCCGTGTATAACAAGTACAGCGTGGGGCCCAGCACAGAACCTTGGGGAACGCCTGCTAAAAGAGGATGTATTTCTGAATAGGTATGTTTATAACGCACTTGAAAGTGGCGATTTTCTATGTATGATTTCAACAACAGATAAAAATTTTTCGGCAATAGACATTTCAGTTTATATAATAGACCATCGTGCCAAACCTTATCAAAAGCTTGTTGAACATCGAGAAATGCCGCGGTACATACTTTTTTGGTTTCTAAGCTATTTTCAATTATACTAACCACCCTATGTAATTGATCAGTGGTGGAATGGTGTTTTATAAAACCGAATTGATGTTGCGGAATTATATCATTGGATTGTATGTAAGGCTGTAATCTTTTTAATATTAATTTTTCTACTACCTTCGACAAAACAGGCAACAAAGAGATCGGACGATAAGATGAAACAGAATACGGATCTTTGCCAGGTTTCGGAATCATTATAATTTGCGCGAATTTCCACTGTACTGGAAAATATTGTACGCGAAATATTGCATTACATATATAAGTCAGTAATACTATAGCTTTTCGCGGAAGTTCATTCAATAATTCAGCGCTTATTAAGTCGAAACCCGGACTTTTCTTCTTTTTCAACGTTTTAAGTAAACATTTCACCTCAGAAGGTGAGGCTAACTTAATCGAAGAAGATGATTCATATGGACTATTTATATAGTCGTATATTTCCCTGTCCGTGCTAGCCGTTATGTTTGGCTGAAACACGGTTACCAGGTGCTGAGCAAATAAATCTGACTTCTGTTTATCATCTCTCGCCCATAATCCGTTGCCATGTCTTATCGGAGGAATATGTGTATTGGACCGTTTAATATTTTTGGTGCACTTCCACAAGGAATAGTCATCTATTGCTAGGGGCGAAAGTTTATTTAAATAGCTATTAAAGGTTTTGTTTTTAATTTCTGCTAATAACATTTTTAATTCTTTTACTTTATTGTTGAACAATTTTTTATCCCAAGGATTCCCTGTTTGGAACCACCTTCGTCTAAACTTTCTCTTTTCCAAGACTAGCTTTCGGACTGATAGCGGATAATTATTACATTTTTTGTAAGTATTAACTGGAGTATTCAGCGTGGCTGCTGTTTGTATCTCCCTAGTTAGATACCGTACGGCATTCTCGATGTCAATTTCGCTTTTTAATGGAATTTTTAGATTTAATTTGGTATCTAAGTATTCCCTAAATGATTCCCAATCTGTTTTGTTGTTACACAAATATATTTTTTCCTCGCGACATATAACCGAATCGCCAAACGTTAGAATGATACAAGAGTGGTCCGAAAAAAGATCGAAAGAAGAATTTATTTCTGAGTAATAACTAGCAGTTCCTTTTGTAATGAAAAAATCCAGCAGATCCGGTATTTTACCATTGTCGGTTGGCCAATATGTCGGTTCCCCCGTTGATATGTATTTAACATTATGACTTTCCAGCGCTTGTTTCAGCATACGCCCCCTTGTTGCCGTTAACCTGGAGCCCCACGCTGTATGTTTGGCGTTCCAATCAGCTCCAGAAACGAATTTACTACCCAAATATTTTATGTATTTGCTAAATTCGATTGTTGTTGTCTTGTGTCGTGGCGGACAATAAGCAGCTGATAACACAAGCTGGCCACCCATCATCTGTATGCTAATACTAGCTCCCTGTAGATACTCCTCTTTAAACTGATTTAATTCATGATGTACAATGTCAGTTTTTATTAGTATTGCTGAACCACCATGCGATTTTCCCGAGGGGTGTGTACACGAATATGTGTTATAATTATTTATTTTGAAATTATCCTTATCAGTAAGGTGAGTTTCAGAAACTAAAATTACATCGATTGAATTAATATTTAAGAACAATTCAACTTCGGCTTTATGATTTTTCAAGCCATTCGCGTTCCACTGAGCAACCCTTAGATACCTGGGCATTATTTGATTAGTTTTTGAACTAACGTGGTAAGCATGGATAACATCATGCTATTTTGCTCAGCTAATTGGCGGAATATTGCCTTAAATTCGTTCAGAAACTCCGCCAAGTTCACCGTAGGCACATTTTGTCCCTCTACATTTAGATTACTCGACGATCTATTACTGTCGGAGATTTGCCCGGAAATTCCTACGTGGTTCATATTTGCTGTAGTATTATTCATCTGACCTGAGGTGTTAGCATTAATAACTTGTGAATAGCTTACAGATGGTCGTCGATAATTTTGTTTGATAGGTTGACTCGCTCTAAGTTTGAGATTTGTTTTATTTTGTACTAATTTTTGATATATCTCACAACCTTTATAATTCGCGGGATGAGATCCACCGCACAGTCCGCATGTAGGAGGTGATTGTGGGTCCTTTTTGCATTCGTAGGTTCGATGTCCATCTCCACATTTCACGCATACTGGCGCTCGCGTACAGTAGGCTTTCGTATGTCCCCATTGTTGACAGTTCAGACACTGAGGCATTGATGCTTTCTTTTTAGGCGATTCTATTTTAATAATTGTATTACACAGTGATTTTAAATTATATATCTCTCGACAGTTTGTTGTTGGTTCTAGGTCTATGAAGAATAATGGCAACGGTTTTTTTGTCTGATACTGCCTCACATTATGAACATTGCGAACTTTAAACCCATGCGATTCTAATTCTTCTTTTATGACCATTGGATCGATTGAAAAGTGTAAATGCCTGATCACAACTTTGTAAGCTCTATCTTGTTTCATTTGGTAGGTGTGAAAAATAATATTTTCTTCTCTAAAGACTCGCGTTAACTTGCGGTATTCTTCCGGAGAGCGTACATTAATTTTAACCACCCGATCTGTCAGCGCTTTTGCATAGTAATCAGCTTTGTTTATTACTAGTTCTATTTTTTCCTGCATTTTTTTGAAATTTTGCACTCCATGTACGAAAATAGGAGGTGGTTTAGGAATAGATGGAGTAGGAATATTTGTTGAATTTGTTTGTATAGCCGCATTGCTTTCTTCATCGGTATCATTTTCATCGTCAGTTGGAAGGGCCTCGTATCTATTGCGTGTCATTTTAGCATGTTTCTTATTATCATCCTTAACAATAACTGACTGCCGTTTTTTCCCTCTTTTCACTTTAACTTTTTGCCAATCATTCTCGTGATTATTCTCACTCATAACGATTTCTTCGCCACTGGCATTTTCACTTTCCCCTTTGGAACTGTTTTCGTGTAGGAGAGGGAAATATTGGTTGTTGATACTATTTTGATTATCTACGTAATTATAACTTGGCTGTAAGTATTGTAAATTTTTGTCAGACTGTGTGATAACAAATACGGGCTGCGTGGTGGGAATACCCGTTGGTGGTCCTGCCATATCGTGCGGACTTATAAATGACGGAGTAAATCTAGCCGGTTGCATGATTTGGTTAGTATAAATTTGTGACATTTCATTGTGTTGTATGCGTGTACCAGTCGACGTATAAACCGGTTCTTGTGTATGAGTTTGCGTAGCTACCGTCGTCTTCATATCGACAACAGTAGCCCGCGCTTGTATATATGTGTAAATATATATAGACTATACTTTAATAAACCTAAACGTAGCGTAATACAGAAAATTATGATACGAAATAATATAGTAATAGTAACGACAACAACAATAATATGTAATAAAGATAAATAAAATAAAATTCGCTGTAAGAATCTGTGCAGAATTCGGTTGTACTTGTTTAGATATGTATTTTAAAGCTTTATAAATTGCAAGAAGTTCTGCAGTAGAAACTGAGGCTGATTCTGGTAGATAGTATACTTGGGATTGGTTGGGTGTAAGATAGGCCGATGAGGTTTGGTTTGTGGACTTTGATGCGTTAGTGTATATTTGTGTATAATCGCCGTACTGTTTTTCCAAAATGTTGTAAAATTTTGATTTGAGTATATTTGAAGGTGTTAAATTTTTCTTATATTTTTCCAGTTCGGTGTTTATTGCTATTGTAAGCTTTGTCCAAGGTGGTATTTTTGGAGCTTGGTTTGTTTTAATTTGCGGTAATCGATATTGAAGTTTTGCTAATGTATTGTTAACGCGTTCTGATAGGGGTTTGGTTTATTCGTTTGTAAGGACTGGGATGTTGGATTGGATGGTGTGCAAATTGATTGTGTGTAATATTTTAGCGCTAATATTTGTCTTCTGTATCGGAGTGGTAATATGTTTGCTTCCACGTGTAAAGCTGTGTTTGAGGTAGTGTGAAAGGCTCTCAAGGCAATTCTAATAGCTAGATTTTGAATAGAGTTGAGTTTTTTTAGTGTAGAATAGGCTGCGCTACCATATGTTATACTAGCGTAGTCCAATCTGCTTAGAATGTAGGATTTGTATAACTGTATTAATGTTCTTCGGTCAGATCCCCACGATGAATTATTTAACATTCTGAGCATATTTATTTTTTGCAAGCATTTTATTTTTAGTTTGTTTATGTGTTCTTTCCAACTTAGTTTCGGGTCAAATAGTAGTCCTAGTATCTGAAGTGAATCTGTATTTTCTATTTGTATTGTATCCATGTGTAAGTTTGGTGTAATTACATTTCGTTTTTTGCTGAAAGTTATATGCTTGGTTTTTGACGAGGAGAAAGTAAATCCTTGATATTTAGCCCAGTTATTTAAGTCGTTTATTGTATTCTGCAATAAAGGTTCCACAAATTTAGAGTCCCGATTTGAGTAGTATATTGATAAGTCGTCAGCATATATACAGTACCTTACTGGAGTTGGTATATGTTGTTTAATATTAGTCATGGCTATAATAAATAACGTAGGGCTAATTACAGATCCTTGAGGGGTACCATTTTCTTGAATTTTTGTATCGGATAAAATAGAATTTATCTTTACTTGAAATTTTCGGCGGTGTAAAAAGTTGCAAATGAAAATCGGTAAATTTCCTCTAAATCCCCACTGATATAGAGTGAGAAGAATTCTTTGTTTCCAGAGTTTATCGAAAGCCTTTTCTAAATCAAAGCTGACAACAGTTGTAGTTTTATTTTCTATTAAACTATTTTGAATGTCTGTTGTAAGTTTAGCTAATAGATCCTGAGCGCTTCTTTGTTTCCTGAAACCGAACTGTAAGGGATCCAATCTGAGCTTTCGAACTGCCACAACAATCTACTATTAACAATTCTTCAATTCTTTCGAGTAACTTGCACAGGGTATTTGTGAGAGAGATCGGTCTGTATCTAGCCGGGTCTAATACATTCTTGTTTTGTTTTAGTATCGGAATAAGATGAGCTTCTCTCCATGCCTCCGGAAACGACTGAGTTTGCCATATTATATTAAAAAAGTGCAAAACGGCTTCTTTAGAGGATGAATTAAGTTGTTTTATCATGGAAATGTGAATTCCGTCTGGACCGGCGGCTGAGGGCCGCATTGCATTTAGGGCGGTATTAAATTCCTATTTAGTTATGGTAATGTTATAGCTGAAGTTAGTTATTGATGTGAAATCGGGGACATTAGTACTTTCTTCTATTTCTTTGTACTTCCTGAAATGGTCAGGATAGTTTTGATTAGATGATACTTGATAGAAGTGGTCGGCTAGAACGTTTGTTATTTCAACTTTATCATATGTGATACGGGAACCTGCTTTTATTGCTGTTATTGGTTCGACTGTGCGTTTATTCGCGATTTGTCGGATTTGATTCCATAATTTTTTAGAAGGAGTAGACGCATTTATTGTTTTAACAAAGTCTTGCCAGTGATTGCTTTTTGATTCACGTATTCTTATCCGGGCTAGTGATCTGTTTTTTTAAAATTTGATCAAGTTTTCGATTGTTGGTTGACGTCTGAATTTTGATAGGGTTTTATTCTTTTCTTTAATTAATCAGACCACCATGCAGCGTACTGTTTTCCTTTAGCGTGGATTTTGAATTTTGGAATAGATCTGGCGGCAGCTTCCCTTATTTGTTGTAAAATGTATTTACATGATTCATCAACGTTGTGAGAGATTTTGTTTTGTTCAATGTTAACTATATCGGTGTATAAAATCCAGTCAGCTTTTGATATATTCCAGTTTTCAGATATACAGCTTTCACTGCCTGAATTGCAAGGCAATGAGCACTATATGTTGTGGAAAATGATCACTGGCAAACAGAATTAGGTCTGTTCTCCAGTGCATATAGTGAAGAATGCTTGGACTACAGATACTTAGATCAATTGCTGAATCACTGCCGTTACTGTTGAAATGGGTCTGGCTGCCTGTATTTAATAAGCATATATTTGTTCGGTTTATGACGTCTTCGATTAATTTGCCCCTGGAGTCGGTATATTTTCATCACCACATACTATTATGCGCATTAAAATCGCCAGTCACTATAAAAGGTTTTGGAAGTTGAAGGAAAAATTTGATTAAATTATGTAGGGTTATTTCATCGTTTTTGTGCATGTATATGGAACATAGAGTTATCGTAAGGACGGAGATGTGGACTGAAGTTGTAATATTTTCAATATTGGTATTTAGTTTTACTTGTTTGGAGAAGAACTGATTTGATATTGCTAAAAGAACCCCTCGGCAAGCTACAGACCCTCCTGTGTAATCTGTTCTGTATATTTTATATTGTTTTAGGTTTACTGAGTCCGTGGGTTTTAAATTTTGTTTCCTGCAGACAAATTGATATTGGATTATTTTGTGTGATTAATATTTCGAGTTCTGGGAGTTTGTTTTTAAGACTGTTTAAGTTCCAAGATATTATTTTATTCATCGTTAATTTTTTTTTTTTTGTTTTACAGTGACTAATCGTTAATGGCTTCGTTGTTTTGGTTTATTTTTTTAATCAGCGTGTTTATTCTGGTTTTCAAAGGATTATTAGATAGAAGAGGTTTGATTTCGGTTAACATTCTTCCGATATTTTCAAGATCGGGAGAGAACTGTTCCATTATTTCCAGTTGTTGATGAGAGCCTTTTAACATATCAAGCATGACATGTAAGTTACTGAATGATATTGGGTAATTTTGCCTATTTTTATGAAAGAGTTCCTTACACGGCTCAAGGAGCTGTTTTGTGCTTTGTGAGTTAGATTTTTCAAAGGATTCATTTAGGGTGGTCAATATGTTATTATATTTTAAGCCTAGTTGTTCATTTTTGTTTTCTTCGTGTAAGTCTGTGATTATGGACCTTAATTTCTTTGGTTCGATTCCATATTGATCAAGCAAATTGGTTATATTAGACGGTTCGTTATACATGTCTTTAAAAAAGTTTACTACTGTTTGATTGAACGATTGATTTGTTAGGTTAAGATTTTGTATTTTTTCTCTATTTGCATGTAATTGTTCGTAATAATAGTCATCTACCTTTTCATCTTGTTCTGACAAATTTTGGTTTTTGTTTTCTCGCCTGCCTGTATTTTGTGTTTCCTTTTTGTTTTGTATGGGCTCTAATTCGTTATCTATTAATTTGATTGACTGTTGAGTTGAGATTACATTTTTGGTTTTTTCATCGCTTATTTTCCCTCGGATGAGCGTGATTTTTTTTACAAACCGTTCCGTCTAATTAAGCGATCGATAAACTTTAGTCCTTTTTTGTATTATAGTAGGTGGTAATCGTTGTTTTACGATTGAACGATTAAATGTTCAGTTCATTCTTAGCGCACGTCTGTGCAGACGGCTATATCCGCTTGTAATAAGCTGCTTTCGGTGTAGCTTCGACACGGATTTCGATAGCAATGCCGTATATCTATGCCGGATATTATTCGGAACTAAAGTTCTATTGAAAATTTTCGAGCGTACAGATTAGACACATCGTTATTCGAACGAAGGATACTAGAAAAGAGTTCTAGATAATGTAGCCGGAAAATAGCGCTAGATAGAATATGTTTATTCTTTCGCCTTTTAAATATTAGACAGAAATTTAAATTCCATTTTAAAAAAAAAAAAAAGTTAAACTTCGCAATAAAGAAACGTTGATACCCGACGTGACGGACACGTCGCTAGTAGAAGATATTGTTCGATCCATCTGGCTTCGCTTGGCTTCGTTGAGATTAGTCGGCCCGGATAAGGTCCGAAACAAGGTGACAGGTTGACGTTTTAAATTAGCGCGTCATTCAGTTTGATAAGTTCGTAATTGTTTCTCGCCTATGCCGTCTTTTATACTTTTAATTGCTTTCGAAATTTAATCCTATTTATACGACCAAGTGATTTAGGAGCGTTTTAATTTACTCGGTTTTTTTTTTTCTCAACTTTAAAGCGGAAGAAAATTTTACTTACACTTTTCGTACAGGCGTCTAGAACAAGAGAGGAACTTCTAGACTAGTAGTCCACACGATAAAGGAGGATAGAAAATAAACGAACCGAGGCGATAGAGATGATCTTTAACGCGGTTCTTAAGCGTTTGATTAAACTTTTAGGCGAAGTACTTAAAACTTTTTTCCCGAAATAACTAAAATCTATCGCGCGAAGTTGATTTTATTATTATTATTATTATTATTATTATTATTATTATTATTATTATTATTACTACTATTGCGGCGTATATTTATACGGTCGTTCGAAAATTACGGAACAATCAGTTCTTTATTTATGCCGGTTCTTCGAAATAGTTGAAATAATTTATTCTAGTATAATTTTCTGTTCTATATTCTAGAATCTATTGAGGATTCGTAGAAGAATGATGCGAATATTAAGGACCGAAAATGTATGAAATATAAACGTATTGGAATTGATGAAACGCATGCTACGGGACATGATACGGAGCAGGAGAATAAAATATTTCGGGCACTTGGCCAGAGGACAAGAATATGTATGCTTCAAGGGAAGACTAAAAGACGATCAGGTAGGAGGAAAACTAAACGGATAGACAACATAAAACGACACACTGCAATTCACTACAAAAGTTGTCCCGTGTTGTGATGTTTACGTCCATCTAATGGATATGAGACACTTGTAGTTCTGTGCCCAAAAGTGTTGTCGAACTAGAGAATAAAGTGAATAGTTTTACCGACCTGGTTTTTAGAAGTGGCTGAATGTCCCTTAATCTTTTGCAACTATTACAAAATTTCCTCCAATATTCTGACACTGATCGAGTTCAAAAATTATATTAGACGTACATATCAAAAACAGTGATATAAATCGATCTTTCTTCAAATAAATAATTCTGCGAACATACAGCAACGACTCTCAACTAGGTTTCCGCATGCGCATAATTTTTACTTCTCGTCGTTTAATATCGGAGGAGTGACAGTTTTAAATGACAGACGTTTCGTTCAAGATATCTATCTTTTCCGGGCATAGTAACATGTCGTATTGCCGGCATTAACGAAACATATCAACTCGCTCTAAATACAACGTCACTTTATTATTGGATGAAATTAAAGGTTTTAAAACATTATCAGGTAGGGTTGTGTTAAACTGATAACATTTTTACTCGCTACAACGAAATACGATACTTTATTGAATATATATATACATATATTATTATTATTAGTCAATAGCGTTATTATAGAAATATGCGAGAGTGATCGTAATTAATATTTTAAGAGATACAATCCTTCTTAAAATAACTTATAGCGCACAAACACGCCGACGATCGAACAAAGTAAAAAAAAAAAATTAAAAGTGCAGTGAAAAGAATAATGACTGGGGATAAGAAGGTTGTTGGGCAAAGCAAACAATAAACTACTGAGAGATTAGGCCAAAATTAAGTGGAATTGAACACGTTGTTAGAATGAAAGGAAACACATGGGTTGAGAAATGACCTTGAGTTAGACGGGAAACCAAATTGAGGGACGGTATAGACAAACACGTGGAATAGGTTTGAATGCGTAAAACACAAAATCGCGTTTAGAACGGAAACAACTGGGAGAAAAATTTATGGACGTCTTGCTCGACGACAAGCTTAACCCTTTCGGCCTTGGTGTCCACTATGTAATTTTAATTCGAAAGTTTATTTTCTGGTGGACGTGAAATGTCTCAATTTTAAAAATACTTATATAAATACGTCGAAAATTATTTATAATTCACTTAAAAACGGAGTATTGATAATAAACGATTGTATAAAATTTATTGGTTTTGTGTCAACGGTTTATAATGCACGAATGAAAGATTTATTTATACTGATATAGATGTACTTATTATAATATTTAGTACAGCAAAGTATCATTAAGTAACTAGTATGCGAAATATTATTAAGTTTTTTAAAATATGGCAATAGAGGCTATTGTTATTGTAACAGCAGCGAGTATAGATTATATATATATATATATATATATATATATATATATATATATATATATATATATATGTATATTTTTTTGTTTTGGGGGTGGAGAACTAGTATTACACCTGAGACCCGTTCGCTATCCGAACTAAAAGAGTCAAATACGAAATAATTTTGAATGTTTAATAATGCAAAAAATCATTTTATTATCATGTATCCTTTGTCTGATACTTGAATCGTCAACTTACATTCCGCCGACACCTGGAGGGCGCTGCAGCAAAGATAAGAACAAGAAATAACGTCCTGCGTAAGTTGGCGGGGACTACACGGGGAGCAAGCACAACGGTACTTAGAATATCAGCTTTGTCATTTTCAGTGGCGGAGTATGCAGCCTCTGACTGGATAAACAGCGAACATGTAAAAAAGGCGGATGTAGAACTAAATACAACTATGAGTATAATCTCAGTAAAATCTAACCCTACAGAATGGCTGCCAGTATTGTGTAATATTATTAGAAGAGAACTAACAGTAGCTGATATGCCTATAAATCAAGTTATAAGCGTACGTTTTTTTTTGTTTTTAACAGTAATTTATTTTTCTTACGATTTTCTAACGGTAATTAATAGCAAACCCAATTATCCGAAAAATTATGTTTCTACCATGTATGTTTTAATGAGTGTGAGACTTGCGAATACGTGTAGTTTTTCTGGTGTGTTTAATGGGTGTGAGGCTGGTGAATGTGCTCGATGTATTTTTTTTTTGTATTTTATTTTTTTTTACTTTTAATTTTATAATTCAGAAAAAATTATTCATCGTATTATTTTATTTATAAGCCTATAATTGGCTTTTAGCTGTTGTGTGGCTTCATTACATAAATAAGTAAGTATTGTAAATTGTCATTACAATGCTTTTTATCGCACATACTGGTTTATTGGAAACAATATCATCTTGCTTTTTGGTATACGTGGACACATAAAAAAAAATTTAAAATCGACCGTACTAAATATTTTAACGTCGTATTTCCCTGGTTTTGAAGAAACATGTCGTCGAAAACAACATTTTTCCCAAGAACCTATCACCGTTTCAAGTGTGACATTAGCCCCAATGAATAATTAGAACGTTAAACCATAAAAATTGAAAGTCACTAATGGAATAGCTGGAAGCGTGAGATCGACCGCGAAAACAAGTGGTCGGTCAGGATGTGGTTTTATTTCTAAACAGGTATTATCCGTCAGATAATTGCGATTACCAACGATAAAAATTTAACGTTAACGGTAGCCAAACACATACCACCAATTTGTCTGAAGCTCTCGATGCTTAAAAATTTTATACCTCGTCCGAAGCGAATAGTTCGACACGTTCTCGCCTTTTACGGAACCATCTGAAGCCTACAGAGGGTCCAGACGTGACAACACCGTCGATTATATATTCGCGATCGATTAATTACGAACAATTCTTCGCCGAATTTCGAAAAAATTCGTAAGAACTTGGATGAAGTTTTACAAAAATGATACAAGACGATGGTCGAAGGCTCGCGAGAAATTAATCCGCGTACTTACTACTGTTAAATGCAGAGAGCGTTGATCAAAGCTATAAAGTTCGGTTTGGTTTTTGTCTCATTTCCTCTAGTAAGTTCATCGTGAAGAACTTTTTCCGGGTATGTTAGGTTCGTTTTTTCTTCCAGCGTTCGGAATTAAGTTGTCGACTAGTATTAAAGTTCTTTAGTGGTAATAATGATAATAGCGCGAGCGGTGCAATAAGAATGAGAAAAGTGCGAATAAAGTTGAAGAAGGACTGCTATGAATTATTCATAAATTCGCGTACGAAAATCGAAAAGAACAGTTGTAAGCGCTCAGCCGAAATCTCGAAAGCTCGCACATACACACACACACAATATATATATACATATATGTATATACATATATGTATGTACGGTTATATTTGTCAAGTTAATAACTCGTAAAACGGTAGCAGACGTAATTCTTCGAACGTCGCAGCTAAATTTAATTGTCGTCTGCAGTTCGCCTGTTAATTATTAATAAGTCTTCATCTTCTAAATATTACGCATCTACCTCTTATAAATTATCCGCATTTCACGTTCGCCAGTTACGATATTATTCAATTAGCGAAACATCCTACACTGCCTCCAACGGTGTGTTCCTTACATTCTTCATCTCGTAAGAAAACTTGGATGAAGCAACACCTTACTCCGTACTATATTTTGTTCCAATTCGAAAATATACTTTGGAAAGAAAATAACTTCTACGAACCAACTGAAAGATTTTTATTATTGTACAAGAATAATAAAAATCATAAAATAGAGGTTGTTGTTAACTACATTATAAGAAATCACACACACATATATATATATATATATTTATTTATATAATCCTTATTCTCCCAAATTATAGGAATAATAATGTAAACAATTCGTGTACCATGTAGAACTTTTATATACCTTCTTCACCGTTAGAACACGGGTCTTCTTAATATTTGCGCGGAAAATAATACGAATGAGAGATGTTAGTCTCACGGCTGCAAGAAATTTTATACGAAATTTTCGACGTCTTCATATTAACACGTAGCGATGTTAGGCGTTGTCGTTCTTCGTGGAACAAACAATTCAAAAAATTACTTCAGTTCAACGTTCCACGTTTTGACTGTAAAGTCGCCGGAATGCTGCTTGAAAGGAAGCGATATTAATACATTCATTCTGTACAGCTGAAGCATAAAATCGGGAACCGATGTAAAAGCCCCTCGCGAATTACTATAAAATTTAACTGTCTCTAAACTTCCGTGGTTCAATTTCTTAAAGCAGATTTTATTCATCGGTATAT
Organism: Coronaproctus castanopsis; assembly: GCA_032883995.1. NCBI lineage: Eukaryota > Metazoa > Arthropoda > Insecta > Hemiptera > Monophlebidae > Coronaproctus > Coronaproctus castanopsis. Next base: position 17,404,518 of record CM065053.1, read on the forward strand.
TACGATTCATCGTTTATTAGCTGATCGTCTTTTCCATATGCAACTTACAGAATGTCTCTTCTATCTCCATCTAAAATTCCGATCATGTTTTTTTTTTTTTCGAATGCTCAGCCGTTACATTCTGAGATTTATCTTATATGACTACGTTCCTCATATATTACATTTCCGTATCACCTATCGCCCATTCTCCATCTGAATATTTCCTCGAATAGCGACATTTCTAGAGACGTTAGCATCTTTGATTAAAATATAGTCTCCCACAGTAGCACGTTAGATAACCCGATATGACTGTAGAAAGAACCGGCGAAACTAAAAAATCAAAAGCGGCATCAGCGACAAATAGTTTTAAAAAAGGGAGAATTGGAGCAGACGATAGCGTATTGTCAGAAGCGATAAAAGAACTTCGTGAAATTAATTTAATACGCGAAGTACGTAATGAAATACGGAGTACGACAAAATGATCCTCGGATTGATGCAAAGTAACTTTTGTTTAATCGTTCGCGAAAGAAAATCACATACTGTTAAACTATAGAAATAAAATTCTTCTATTATCGATGAGAGACAAAAGCTTATATAATAGCGCAAATTTGAACGGAACAAGCGTAATTCGCGCGTGCTTGGAGAAATAAAAGAAAATATCACGAACGTAAGGCATATCGCTGAAAAAGCAATTGTATATGTGCTTCGTCGACTTCAATAAAGCGTTTGACTCGGTAAAACGGAGCAAACTTTGTCTGTCTGGCTCTCTGTTCCGATTTAATAACGCCAAACCTATTAAAGCAATACTGATGAAATTAGCCCATAGCCTGTATTATCGGATTCGTTATAAGCTTTGTTTCACATTGATATCACAAAACAGGACCGAAATTAAAATTTATTTAGAGTTTTAAAACCGATTTCAAAGCGACATTGCCGCGATTTCATCGTTTTTTTTTTTATACAACGGTAACTAAGAAAACACGATCGTTAGTTTCCACTACGAACATAACATTTTGTGGCGTCATTCAATATTACGGCGATGCTTAAAAAACGGCACTGTATTCCTAATAACCCATAGCTTCAGGGGTCGACCTGCATTGAACTATTACAATTTTTGTCTATCTGTCTGTCTGTATTAATTTAACTAAAAAAAAAACATGGCATCATTGGTCCGTTTTTTATTTTTTACTTTCGCGTAATAAAAGAGACAGCGATATTATATTTTAAAAAATAGTTACACAGGTGAAACCGTGGGTAACTTCTAGTTATGCATACATATATATACCGAATATATAATGCGAAATCGTATGGTCGATCACGAAATTACTAATTTACGATACGTTGATGATGATATAGTACACCTCCTCAGAAGAATATCTTCAAACCATTGTGAGAAAGCTAGAAGTCGTGAACGAAAATTACATTATTAAATTAAGCAAATAAAAAAAAAAAAAAGATTGTTGACTGAAAATAAACGACAGAAGAATGAAAATACACCGAAGTACCATGGACATCGTATCGAAGGAACAAGTCTGTTATCCAGGAATCAAAAGTATATACGAGCCTTTTGACAAGAATTAGTAGAAACATTGTAAGATATTCAGCTATATAACGAGAAATATCGATTAGCTCAAACGAAGAATAATATGACAGATGGTAAACGATCACAAGGAAGATGATGATCCATTCGTTTGATTGATCAAGTTAAGACGCTAATAGAATATAATATGTCGGAGGATTTTCAGATGGCCAATTATAGAGAACGTTGGAGAAGAATTGTAAAGCAAATTTCGTAAATGTTGTTACCAAATCAGTTCGTAGGACAATGGACTGAGAGATTATATATATATGTATATATATATATATATCACGAGATGAAAGCTTTCTCCAATATCTTCCGACCATTTCTATTTTGCGTTTTACTATAATTATTTACAGTCGCATCGACCGTTTGGTTATTAACGACTTTCACGTATACTTAAAATTATATCAGTTTACATTGTTTTAAAAATTCTAATATTTAGTTTGGGTTCATTTCTTCATATTGGCTATTTGCAGCCTTCGGCATATTGATAAATACTTATTGCAGCCTACGATTATAGAATTTATTGTTGAAAGTTCGTTGCATCTATCGCATGTGGTTGGTTGCGTTAATATAAATCACGAGTTAGCCCGGTATGACGGAATTGTGTAACTGCACTCGTTCGTGTCTCTTCAAATTATCGTAATTCATCGGTTTGAAACGACATTTATTGTACCGCTGTTGTTGCACAAAAGTCGCGTTATATTTTTTTTTTTTTTTGTTTCCAGAAGTGGTATTTTAACATTATGGGTGTGTATCCTTAAATTGGGCGTTTGGTTAACAAGTCTGCTTGATATTAATATGCGCTTTAATCCGGATCGTGGCAATCCTCGAAGGATAAAGATTTTTGTACATTAGTAAAACGATGTATTATTAGACTAAATATATTTTATCGCACATGGACTGAAGTGAGGTAATCATCGAATATTGCGTTAGAAAAAAACCATAGGTAATAAAATCTAAGTGACCTGCCGATTCAAGGCTTCGAACTGCCTACAATGCCACCACCAAGGTGTCACTCATTTTCGTAGTTAATTGACTGAAAGTAGCTGATTAATAAAAACTGAGTGTATTTATCATCGGGGGGGGGCAACAGCCTGGGTTAAGGTTTTCTCTACGAATGTGTTTCGCAGTTCTATAATAGTCTTCCAGTATCTTTGTTAAATATTTGGATACCTTAGTTGCATATAACTCACCAAAAATCTAAACATATACATCGTTTCTTTTGGGGCCGGCAACAATTTACGTATCGTTCATTAAAGAACGTGACGCAACTAGTCCAAATTATTAAGATAATTTTAAAAAGGCGTCGGAATTAATAACTTCCGTCGAGATCTGAATATAGCGTAATGCAAATATATCATAGAATAAATTAGTAGCGAAGATCGACTGAGTAACCCCACGTGAATTAATCGACCATTTAGAGTCGAGTTTTTAGACCGTTCGAAACGGTTCACGATTGATGATGCCCCGATTTTCGACAGCCTGTTGCAACTCTGATCACTGGCGTCTAACGTCATTTCTGACTTATTTTTCTAAAGAGAAATCACGATTAAATATTTAAAAATAAATAAATAAATAAAATCGAGCGATTACAATTATTTCACAACGTAACGTCAATTAAAATTTTAACATAAAATCCTGATTTTTTGATGAAAAGTTTAAATTTTCGTGTTTTTTAAACAGAAAGACATCAAAAAATCAAAATTGCAACGTAAAAACTTAATTTTTTTATTTAAAAACTCAAATTTTAATACTTTTTTTAAATCAAAATTTTAACATAAAAATTAAATTTTTTGATACAAAAAATGAAACAAATTTTCGCGTTTTGTTTTTGAAAAAACCGTCAAAAAGTCAAAAGTTTAATATAAAACTCGAATTTTTTAATAAATAAAACAATAAATTTTAATATTTAAAAAAGAAATCATAATTTTACTTTTAAAATTGGACAATTTCAATTAAAAATTAATTTTTTATGTTAGAATTTTGATATTTTGGTGGTCTTTAAAAAAACACATGAAAATTTAAGTTACATTTTATTATCAAATTTTTAATTTCACCATAAAAATTGGACAATTTCAACGTAAAAATTTGATTTTTAATAAAATGTAACTTGAATTTTCATGTTTTTTTTAAATGACCACCAATAATTAAAAATCTTAAATTTTGATATTTAAAAAAAAAAAATATTAAAAAAAAATCAAAATTTTAAGGTAAAAGTATGATTTTTTTATTTAAAAAAACTTAAATTTCCATGTTTTTTCTTAAACAAAAACATCAAAGAAACAAAATTTTAACCTAAAAATATGATTTTCTCGTAAAAAAAAATTAAATTTTGATGTTTCTATTTTTTTTTAATACGATTTTTGTACGCGTTCGATTTTTTATTTCTCCGTCACTTACTTAATTGCCCAGTTGCTTTAAAAACCTAAACCATCTAACCAAAATAAAGACACAATTTTTTTTCGAGAATTTTCGAAATGGATACGACCGCCGAGAACGATGGTGGTATTACGAGAATTACAACCGGTTACCCATGGTGCCAAATTTTAATCGTTCAATAAAGAAATTTAGTTTTATACTCAACAGAGTGTTAAAAATTCTTGTGTATTTCTAATATTTAAAATAGAATCTTTACGACGGGAAATTTATTTCTGAATAAAATTTTTGTAGGAATTTCGGTTGAAATATCAACTTTAATATATATATATATATAAGCAGCTTTAGAAATGAGAAAAATCAATCATGAAGAGATCATCGGTTGAGGATAGGCGAACTCGGATCATCTAAAGGAAGACGGAAAACGCAAAAGTCGTAAAAGTGGCAAAAATTTTTAGTCGGTAATATAGGACAGTTATAAAAGAAGCGAGCATACAGGTTCCAGCGGTGTGTTTAAAATCGGCCGCAGTATATCGGCCAGATACTGGCATATATCTATTTCTTTATTTATTTATTTCGTATATACATCGTTCTACTTGCTGGCGCAGTTAGAAAAAGTTTCTTTCGCGTAAAAGTCCGTATGGGGAATGACTTTAAAGGAAACTTTTTTTTTTTACGTTCGACGGTAATTCATCTACCATTAGATGTTTTCGTATCATCGTGTTTTCTCTTTAAGCGTATTAGTTATTATCATCGTCAATACCTACCGTCATCGTTGGTCATATACGAGGTCGTCTTCAATTTTTCACCTTAATAGCGATAGTTTGGAAAAAGTCGTCTTATAACCGTTTTTCGGTTTTTATATATCATTACCCGCGTACTCCGTCTCTCCCCACCGCCGTCTATTTACCGATACGGCGATAGTAGTTCCCGTCATTTTTTTCTCTCTGGCGAAAAACTTTTTGGGCAATTTTAGACTTTTCGGTTTATTCTCTCGAATGACCTAAAAGAAGGTTGTTGTAAAATTTCTACAAATAAACACCTACCTCTGTCCTAGTCGCGTAAAACTCGCTATAGTGTAAACTTAATAGCTGGGTCTGAGGTCGATTTAACCGAAACAATCTATTATATTATTTACTTCGTTTCGTATCCGAGACTTTGTATTAAAGTTTTAAAAAAAGTTTAGACTTTGAAAATTGGAAACAGACCACTAATTCGTCCGTAGTTAAAAACGGATTTTTCGAACAGGACAAAATTACCACCGGTCATACGTATTATTCTTATCCGGCAGCACCGTCTCCTACTTCGTCCACGTGACGTCGTAATAAAAGTTAAATTACCGGGTTGAGAACTTTAATACTTTTTACGACGAAAAATTTTATTGTCCTCTCGGGCTGCTCTTCTATACACTTGAACGTCACGTGTAGTTATTTCTGCGCAGTTGAATTGTCTTTGTTATGTTTTATTTTTCGTGGTTGTAAAAGTTCTAGCTTCGTACTGTGGTTTAGATTAATCTGTAGCACACATGTATATATATATATGTCATGGTTAGGTCGAATCGAAATATTTCATAGATACTACTTCGGTCATAATTGACGATCGAACTACTAAACGTCAGTTTAATATCTTACAGCCCCGTTTACGATCGGTGTACAAATTTTCTTTATCGACGACATCTGCCAACTATTAATAAAATGTTCTCTAATTAAAGACAACCAAACGACTTGAGTGAACTTTTTTCGCCACGCTTAAGCCACGTGTTCGAAATATTCTTGAAGTTATTATATTCGGCAGAGCTGTGTATATACAATAATAGACGATGAAAAAAAATATGTAAAATCACTAAATTATTTATATACAAAAGGACCGCAACAAAACTGTCCGGCGGCTACTAAGTCGTTATGAAGTAGACATAAAAATATCGGCACTTTATTTAAAAAAAAAAAAAAGACGGTTAAAGACGAAATATAAAAAATAAAATCTAAGAAAATACTTAATTCACTTCTACAATCAGTGGCAGACCATACATGAGCACAGCGGCACTTTTTAACAATAATACAATCAAATCCGCTTTTATAAGGGATTCCGGATAAGAGGGACAGCCGTTTACTAGGGACAATCAGCAAAACCCGGAAACAAACGTATGAAATGAAGGTTGTTTTAGTTCGTTTTAGTGGGACAACGCCTCGGTTATAAGGGACAAATAGACTTTCAAGGCAATAAATAGTGAGACGGGCGATAAGCCAGCCGATATAAAATGACACTTCCTAAAACGAAAATATTCACATAAATAAAAATTGAATAAAAATATTTTAGTTATTTTTACAATTCGTTTTTGTTTAAATGAACATTTTTGTTTTTTCTTCCTTTTGTTTGAGATGTCCTTGTGTTGACATTCTTTCATTGACGCTATACTGTTTTTTGCTCTGTACGTTAATTAATTATGCACTCTCCGATAGCTCATTCTTAGTTTAGTTCTGCAAAAACTGTATTTATTTATTTTTCTTACGAAAATTTTCTTTTCTTTTTTCAGTTCTGGTGAATTTTTTGTATGAATAAAATGTCACCTAAATGTTTATCATTAAAGGAAAAAATTTCTATTTTAGACAAAATCGAAATTCAACCTCCCAATACGCCTATTCGGGAGTTAGCAAAAATCATGGGCGTCTCCAGAAACATCATCTTCCGTTTAAAAAAAGATGAATAGAACTTATGTAAAAAATGGAGTAGTACTGAAAAGGGAAGTCAGGTGGTGGAAAGGAAACGAAAAAGAGAAGGTAAGAGGTTGATGAAGCTCTTAATTTATGGTTTAGCACAGTAACACAAAGAGGTGTTCATGTCAGTGAGCCAATGTTGAAATTAAAATCTGAAGAGTTTGCGAAAAAAAATGGATTATGAAGACTTTGCAGCTAGGAAAGGGAGACACGATATAAAATTCAAAAAAATTCATGGAGAAAAGGCAAGCGCTGATTTGACAGGAGCTGAACAATGGAGTTCAAGCAAAATTTCCAAATTCCTTCAAAGTTACAGCCTGAATGACATTTATAATGCGGATGAAACTGGTTTATTTTATCCAGCCACTCCAGATGGGTCATTAGTATACAGACACGAACAACTTATTGGTTCGAAAAAAGCTATGGATCGTATCACTGTGCTATGTTGTTGCAATGCAACAAAAAAAAACCTTTAGTTATTGGTAAAACTAAAAAGCCACGTTGCTTTAAAAATGTCAATGTAAGTAATCGGCCAGCAACATATTACGAAAACAAAAATGCATGGATGACTGCTACTATTTTTTCAAAATTGTTAGAAAACTGGGATATAGAATTACAGAGAGATTCTAGAAAAATTTTACTCCTTATTGACAATGCAACTTCGCACCACACTGAGTTAAACTGAAGAATATTCAAATTGAATTCTCACCTCCAAACACTACTTCACTAATTCAGCCACTTAATATGGGTGTCATAAAAAATGTAAAAGTGCAATATAGGAAGATGTTGATACAGCATATGTTAGAAGCTATTGAAGACGACCTGGTAACAGTTTCTACAATGGTAAAAGATATCAGTTCCACAATAACAATACTGCAGGCTATACAATTTGTTGCTGATAGCTGGAGAAAAGTCACTTTTATGACAATTCAGAACTGCTTTGCTCATTGTGGTTTCAAGGAGCCCGATTATGAAATTGTTGAAATGAAAAGTAATGAAACACCGAATGAACTACTAGGTGTGACCAACTATGAACAATTTTCAAATATTGACGCCAATCTGCCATACTGTGACAATAATATTGAAGATTTGGATAACGAAATGATGGAAAATATCACAAAGAAGAAACAAATACAAGAATCAGAAAGTGACGATGACACGGATGACATTTCCTTACATCCTGTGTCTACTGCAGAGGCGAAAAAATGTATTGAAAAGCTCCGGCGGTATTTTATGCAACAGAATAATAAAGGTGCTCCTACGGCATCATTAGATAACTGTGCAGATTTTGTTCAAACGCAGCAGATGAAGAATTTACACCAAACAACTATGTATATCGCATTTTTACAGAACAATTTTTACAAATATCAGGTCAGGTTTTTTTACCTTATGTATGCCTCCTGTATTTTTCTCTTAATTTCCATATAAATAAATATTACGCATTAATAAGGTTTATGTTAATTATTTACTAAACTGTATATATTCTAACATTCACTCGCTTCAATAAGAGATTTTAAAAAATTCGCTTTATAATGACAACCGGTTATAAGGGACAAATGACTTCCGCCCGATGTGTCCCTTAAAAGCGGATTCGACTGTATTACAAGCGAACTTTGTTTAATTGAAAACGTGATACGTTTAACATATTTCGGGTAAACAATAATGTAATGCAGCTTCGTTTCTTAGTTTCTTTTCACTGTTTAAACAAAATTATTTATAGCGACCATAAACTGCACGTATTACTGCACAAATAATAGGTACATGTAGAAATTAAAACATTGCGGTCGATGTAGACGAAGAATTTTAATAACGCGGTCATATGGAACTGCAAAATCCGTAGCACCATTAAGCGTTCGTTTTCGTTATCTAGTTAACTTCGAAGATTAATACTTTCGGTAGAGTTCGGTTACACTCGTCAACATTCGGCACTGCTAGGTTGGCATCGATATTTACTTTAATGATCTGCCTAATGCCGCTTGGTGCTGAAAACTAAAACAGTATTGTTATTAACAAAACAAACCTAAAACAAAGTTGATCACTATAAAAAAAATATTTTATTAATGCAAACACGTCATTTTTTTTTGCATTCATAAAATAATTTTTATAGCGATTAACTTTGTTTTTATACGAATTTAACGGTCGAATACTTAAAAAGTTTGATTTTTCCTCAGTTATCACTACATGAAAACTAGAAGAATGGATTTCATCTTTAAATGATAGTTTACTACAGGTAAAATTATTTATTGTTCATTACTTCTTTCTTGCTACAGCCCCTCCCAATTAATATTTTCGAGAACCGCCGCTGTCTGTAATATTAGGAAAAATAGCTAAGTGGCAAAATTGATATTTGATTATAAAATAAACAGGAAAGCAAAAGTCGGTAAACGGTTAATATTATCGATTTTTTAATTCTTACGCCAATTATAGTTAAAGGCTTAAAAAACTAAACAATTCTCATTTACGAATACTATTAAAATTGTTAAATCTGTACGAAAAACAACGCATAATTATTATATTATTAAACAAAAAAAAAAAAAAAATAGTTAAAATAAAATTATTCATTCCACTGGAAAAACAGGCAAATTGACCCGTTTTAAAATCCTTACCGGTAAAACAAAAATAATTTCAACGCATAAAGTAGCGTGTTCAGTGGTTGGTAAAAAGTTATAACACGATATACACTGAGACATTCTCAATTCTGTCCGCTAAGCTCCAGGCAATGTACATAACAGTCCAATATATTACAAATCAGTAGAATATCAACCGACCACTGATTCATAGCGGCACTACAAGCCATCTCCAATTGCTACAATGAGAATCAACACCCTATTTCTAAGGAAATAGAGTCGAGCTTCAAGAATATCGCCAAATGACGTTCCTCTGGATTCTCAATCACTCAAGAATTCCTGGAAATGAACTGGCCGACCTTGCAGGCAAAGAAGCCGCTTTGATCCGTCCTGCTCCCGACATTCCAACACCTGCTACCGATTTCACTCGCTACGCGAAAAAAGCTCTCGTCACTTTGTGGAATCAACGTTGAATAGCTGTTCCAAACAAATAAACTCCGTCAAATTAACTGTAATTTCGAATAGCTCCTCAGTCGACGTCCAGATGAAATAGTCATGAGCAGGCTTCGACTCAGCCGTACCGAAATAAAGAAATGATCGCTTTTTGCAGCAGAACCTGGCTTCAATATGTAATACATATAAAATAATTAATTCCGTTAATCGTGTCCTTACAGAATATAAATTATTTATGAAATAATACAAAATTATAAAAAATATAACATAAATTTAACGCATTATTAAAAACAATTACAAAATAGAAGATAGAAATATATTTAAAAATTCGGGACTACATAAATTAAATTGTAATCAATACGAAAAGGAATACATACGACAAAGATGCAGACAATTCATAATAAGATTTAAAGAACATTTGAATTCATATACGAACAATGATGAAAAATCATTATTTGGAAAACTTTCGTAAATAATTAAAAGACAAAATTAGTAATATTAACCGAAATTATAAAAATTTATATACGGAAAAACATTTAAAAGAAAAATACTAGAAAAAATGGAAACAATAAAAGAAAGAAATAAAGATAATTTATTAAATTCAATGATACATTTTAATTAAGAATTTATTTTAAGAAGTATATCATAAAATTAATCAATTTTCGTATTAGTCGGAAAGTTCTTTATTTTTATGCAATTGTTTATCTATAAATTTTAACATCGCCGATTTGTTCATTGCGTTCTTTACCCCGTTCTCTATCAAATCATTTTATAAAATATATTTGTTTAATTTATTATTTATCTTCGCTTGATAATGGTTTAATAGCCGAAAAGCATTTAAAAAAAATATATCGTAATTCGACACCCATTTCAAGCAGAAAGAAAACAATTAACGACAAGGGTTACAAAATGAGAAACCTGTTTAATAAAAAGCACCGTACGTCGAAAGAACCTCTACCGCCTACACTTTGTTGAACTGTAACTGGCTGATAACGTTAAAGACATTTATAAATTTAGTTTTCAATTATAGCCGAAAATTCAAGTTGAACCTTCTACATTTACAATATTACAACATCTGGCGTATCATATGGACGAACATATTAGATCAAACCGTTATATACAAAACTATGGACATGTACAACATGATAAGCGAGCTGACATTTCCCAGATACGGTCTTAACAAATTTCACTCTGCTAATTACAAAGGGCCCGAAATATACGCGATTTTAATCTGAATATAACACACCTAATAAAATTAACCACAGTCTAGATGAGCAAACAACTACCTTAAAAAAAAAAAAAAGGATTTTTTTCCAAATCCGAGTTTAATATAACGTATGTAGGAGGAAGGGGGATTGAAATGGAAAATTTTCTTATACACGGTTTCTCGTATAAGTAATACAAGATGAATAAAAAAGTTGAAGTGTATTTGCAGTGGCTAACTAACGCAGCACAAGCAGACCGAGATTATGAAAAACTCTGATGTTCTAAATGTTCTTGTTACTAAAAATATCGGCTGAGTCTTGCTGTATTTTTTATTTACAGAATCGAAATTTTCACTTGTCAGAAACCCATATCACTGTAATATATTTCGTACGTTTCTAGAATAAAGCATTCAGCTTAATACTTCATTAAAGACTAATCATGATAATAGCAGGACAGGCATACAATCCAGTGGGAACTAACGTCTCCATTGAAACTGCTTAATGCATGAACCCTGTAATGGTAAGGCATAGGTCGTATCAGACAAAAGTCAAGTGCACATAACTACTCCTATTGAAGATCACTTTTAGTAATCACTGGATGTAGTTTATTATGCTCAATCGTCGCTACCTCTTCAGTGTACATATGTCGTTGTGTTAACACGAAGTAAGCGTTTCATTTTGGTTGGGTCACATTCGACCTATTGTACGGTTTATGCAACTATTTTTATGTTTGTTACTTTTCGGTATTTTTTATTTTTATTGTTAAACGTATATACACCTTGGGATATACTAGCCGAACTGAACCATCGAGAACAGGACACAGATCAATAACATGATTATGAACTAGATGAAGATATTTATGATTCAGAAAATAATATTCTCGAAACGAGTGATAGAGAAGATTATGTTTTTGATTGTGAGAACCAACTTCCATTTCAAAAACTAAATGTAGTTTGAAATTAAAAAAGACGAGGAAACAATCTGAAGTGATAAACCATTTCAATCGACATTTTCGAGAACACAAGCTTCGAATCTTATTACACATTTACCCCGTGCGAATGGTAATGCACGCTGTGTCACAGGTGAGTTTGACTTTCAGTCGCTGTTTACACTTTGGATAAAATTGTTACTTATTCAAATCATCGAATTTTAAAAAAATAAGTACAGAAACGATCAGTTACAGGAACAGTAGATGAGAAAAAAATAAGAAGAATAATTGAATTGTATATGAGTGAAATTTAAAAAAAAAAATCATGTTTAAGCCCGGATGATATGTGGTCTCCTATTTATTGTATGTCGCTGCACACCGTATCAAAAAAGAAATTCTAGTTTATTCTGAGAAATTTAAGGTTTCAAATAGCTCGAAAATCCAAAGACAAATTTACAGCGTTTAGGGAAGTGTAGAATAATTTAGTCTTTCTGAATATGTAACACTAGATGAACGTCTTCTAAGATTTCCAGGCCGTTGTTCATTGCTTCTAATTTCTTTTATGCATTTTACAGGTAAAGTAGATGAAAAAGTAAAAAAACCAGAAGTTATCCGACTCTAAAATACGATAAAGGGATGTATACATGTTCTCGATAAACTTTGTCATAACGAGAGAACGAAATGGTGGCCATGACATGTTAACGGCGTTTTTGATCTTACATCAATAGTTAGTTTTATCTTATAAGAGATGAACAAAGGAGATTATTATCGTAATGATGCACGATCCTCCGTTATAAAGAACTTCGCACTAGCTTTGTCAAGACCACTGATGGAAAAGCGGTTAATCAATCTCCGCCTCCTAATAGAGTTTCGCAATACAATTCAGAACGTATTGGGTAAGGATGACAAAGAAATTAGAATTGCAGCCGAGCTACTACGGAAGAAAGGAAGGAGACGGTGCAGCTTTTACGACCTGTTATGTAGCTCGTAAGAGGAGTGAGTTCTGTGAAATGTGTGACTGTTGTTTTGTGGAATACAAAAGGTAGCATTATGCCCTGCTTGCACACCTGATTCTGATGTAAATGCAGGTTAAAATGAAATGTATGTATAATATGAAATATAATAATTTTATGTACGCGTAATATGTATAATAAACAATTATTCGTTCATGCCTTATTGTTTATATCAATTTTGATTTAGTTTCTCCAACTAGAACGATGGAGGATCAATTCTAAGTCGGACGACCATACCGTTGTAACTTCGCCATACCATTAAAGGGTTGAACATAAGGAACAAATTCGAATTCATAACAAGTTTTAAAGAACACTTAAACTCATATGCAAATAACGATGAAAAATCATTATTTCGAAAACATTGTATAGAATTAAAACACGAAATAAATAATATTAATCAAAATTATAAAATTTTACATACAGAAGAACATGTTAGAAAAAGAAAACCACTTGGAAAAATGGAAATAATAAAAGAAAGGGATAGAAATAATTTATTAAATTCAATGGTAAATTTTGAGGAAGAATTAATTTTAAAAAGTATATTGTAAAAAATTGCATTATCTCTAGCTATTGATTTTTGATTATTATAAAATATATATTTTTCACTGTTTAAACATTTAAAATAATTATTTTCAGGCTACAGTTCTGTAATTTTATATTACTGATATTTAATTGTGTTGTTTACCACAGTCAATGTCAGATTGTTTAAAGTATTTATATTTCATTTTATATGTATAAATTTGCGAACTTATATTTAAATTAATATTTTGTGTTTTTTAAATCTTTATTTTATTTAAATATCGCTTGATAATGGCGTAGTTGCCGAAAAGCTTCGTGAAATGTAAGGAAATATACTTTTACTGATTTAAACTGATTTTTGTTATTAAGTATATATATATATATATATATATATATATATATATATATATATATATATATATATATATATATATAACATAAAACGATCAATTATATATTTATGCATATTTTCAAAAAGGAAAAAAAAACGTTTCTGGGTTAAAAAACTTTGTCGAGTTCTTCTACATCATTAATATATAATATATTAATATATGTGTGTATGTGACGTATAAAATGCGATAGTAACAATGGAACCTGTACGAAACTTTGAACAAATAAAGTTCGCGTCCGTTGTGTATGAATATACCTTTGGATGGATGACAGGTACACGTCAAGGATGCACGCAATCAACTCTAACTAGACGGATAATTATCTTTTCACGTCCGTATGATTATCACACACACACACGTAAATGTCGTTCATTTTGTCGTGGCGCGATGTTAACTTTTGCGATAAAGTTAAGAGTTTAAAAGTTATTTCCTGTGTGTTGATTTATTTTTTTATTTTTTTTTTTAAGTTATATATGCCGTATCGGCTGTTGTAAAGCGAACATAAACTTGTATCGCACCCTCGAAGTATATAAAATTTTGTTCACGTTGAAATTTATTATTTAAGAATAGAACGCCCGTCATCTAACGCTATACCATACTTGTCATCGCGTGCGCTTCTCATTTAGTTACTATCCTCAGTTCGCATGTCAACGTCTAGATAAAGTTAGAATCGATTTGTTGACGATGTATTCCCGACAAAGTTTACATTTACATTATTTCCTAAGCCAGGAACGAAGTGAACTAATCATGAATGTAATATGAAACGTTGAACACGCGAGTTTACATTCGATTTAATTTTATCATCGCAAATATTTAATTTATTATTTAATATCCTAAAGATGACGAAACCGCTTATTACTCCTTTACTAACTATACATGTCATCTGCAGAAGATTCCAATCGATTACAGCTCCGGCAACCGGAAGACACGAAAGTGCTATTGAATGCGCTCGTATCCAACCCTACTCGGATCTTCCAACGTCGACAGACAATATTAATGAGTCGATGAAATTATCAGTGAAGCACGGAACGGGGGAAAATTCTAAACGTTCGTGGTGAACGTCAAAATCTGTACGTCATCGAGATGATCGACTTTGTTTGCACTCAGGCCGCGTTAAAGTTGATCGTAGACATCTGCTTAACCTTCGATTCCGTCCGATATAACATGTAACGTATTCTGTTTTGTTCAACAAATAACCCTGCGAACTTTTCGATTCCTACCGAGGATATCATTGATTATAGAGATTATATTCCCCCTTATTATTCTTTCCGACTTCCAATGTAAAAACCCTCTAACATTGCTCGAAAAAATTAACTTATTCTCTCGAATCTATATCCTCCCCTTCGCAGAGATACCTTTGGTCTATTTTACAATAGTTATCAAAATTTAAAAAGATACGGAAAACGTCACATTGTTCACTTATATTCGCTTAATCACTATTATTCTTCTTATCCATGTGTCTTACGCATTACTGCGCGTTGACATCATTGATACTTCTATTTTCGGCAACCCGCATCAGCTTTTCAATACTTTCAAACCCCGTCCATTGCTTTATATTTTGTAACCATGTCGTTTTATTATTTTCCGGGTCCTCTCCGACTCTCTATTCTTCCTTGAATTTTTAACAGCTCATATACTTGCTTCCTCTAATTATATGGACAAAAATAAATTATTTTTCATTTTTTTTATTTCTTCTACTAGATATCTTTCTGTATAACATCTTTTCAGTAAGTCATCGTTACTTAATTTACATATCCAGGGCATACGTAACATTTTACGGTGGATCCACATTTCACATGTTGCTAAATATTTGAAAGACTTGGCTGTGTATGCTCGAGAGCCTCTGCGCCATATAATAGAACGACATGAACGTAACACCAGCATTTTTTGCTTGATTCTTATATTGGTTGCTCGATTAGTTAATAAAATTCTTAGTCTTTGAAAAGCTATTTTTGCATATATAATTCTGCGTCTGATTTCTGTCTCCGCGTCTATCATGTTTGTTATAATGCTGCCCAGGTATTTAAATTCTTGTATACCTGCTCGATTTCTTTGCCGTTAATTAATAATTTTGTTAATAGTTGCTTCTGCGCGACTTATTATCATAAATTTTGTTTTTCTTTCATTGATTGTGAGGCTATACTCCTGCTCGGTTTATTCTATCTACTATTTCCTGAAGATATTGTATCGATTCCGCCATTAGAACAGTATCATCTGCATATATTAAGTTGTTTATATATTTACCATTAATTTAGAAAGAAAGAAAGAAAAAAATTGTATTTGCTATTTGTAGGGTACAGTATAAACAAACATTAAAATTATATAATATCGTTCCGGAAAAAAAAATGAAATTCCTTGATACACTTATTGTTAATTATAAATACGAACAAAGAATTAAACTAGAATTACAATGTTAAAGAAAATTACAGGAAAAAATTCCACAAAAACCTGCATCTTAAAAATTAAAAGGACAAATGAAATAGCTTACTCGTTAACTAACGTTGAGAGTAATATAAGTGATTAAAAATAAACAGCTGTGTGAATAATAAAAATGCACAAAATAGAGTTAATGTAAGTAGAATGCTGGGATTAACACTATATACTACTCAAGTAAAATATGTTTTATTCTTCTGTGTTTATATTTTTTGTATCTGTGCCGTAGAGACTGATAATTAACATCAGTAGACCTGGAGCACGTGTTAAAAAATTTTCTTGTATTAACCTTTATTGTTTCTTCTATATAGGGATAATTTAGTATTTCGTGCATTGTTTTAATGCGTGTAAATCTAGGCTTGTTAAAAACTATTCTAAGGCAATGATTTTGTAATCGTTGAAGTCTGTTAATGTTACTTAAGCTGGTGCTAGACCAGACTGGGCTGGAGTATAAAATTGTGGGCGATATTACCTGCTTGTAAAGTAAGAGTTTATTAATTGGTAACAGTGTAGATTTCCTGTTAAATAATGGAAATAGTACGCTCATTTTTTTGTGTCCTCTGCATATAGATGCGTTTACATGTTTTGTAAAGGTCAGCTTACTATCTAGTGTAATTCCCAAGTAACGAATGCTTGATTTCCGATCCAGGTACTGATTTTTAATTTTAACGTAACTATTTATGTTGGGTTTCCGTCTCGTAAAAAGAATTGTTTCTGTTTTACTATCGTTTAATTTAATTTTCCACTTACAGAACAATTTGGATAATTTTGCAACTGCAGCAGTTAGTCTATTACTGATGGTATCAATGCGATATGATGAAGTCATTATAGCAGTATCATCAGCGTATAGGTTTCTTTCATGCTGGGGATATCGGTTATGTAAATAATAAAGAGAAATGGTCCAAGGATGCTTCCCTGAGGTACTCCTGCTGTTGCGCATCTAATTTTTGATTTGTGATCCTTAATTTTTACGTAAAATTTTCTATTTGTCAAATAAGATTTAATTAAAGAGATCAAACGCCGTGAAAATTTGTATTTGATAAGCTTGTAGAGAATTCCATTATGCCACGCAGTATCGAAGGCTTTTTCAATGTCTAATAATGCTAATCCACTATGTTTGCTTTTATTAAAATTATCGGTAATTTGGTCACATATTTTAACTAACTCTGTAGTAGTACTTAAGTTAGGGCGAAAGCCATATTGGAAGTTGTTAAGGATTTCATTAGCATCGCTATGTTTTCTAAGAAATTCCTTTTTCTATTTCCCGCAACGTCTGTTTAAATACTTCATTTGAATATACATTAAATAAAATCACTATTATAACGGTGTTTTTATAAGTCAAAACGCGCGTATAACCTATTTAACGATTTTTTATTTTATTTATATATATACATATATATATATATATATATATATATATATATATATATATATATATATATATATATATATTAGCCATTCCACACACGGCTGTAAGAAATGAATGATATATCTTATCAAAATATGCTACAGGCTGATATGTAATTAAATAGGATCGTGTATTCTGTGAACTAAGCATCTGAAATTATTTGTGAGAGGAATTACTGTACCTATAATATGTGACGGGAATTTCGATTGATACAATAACTGCAATTGAAAAATTGGTAGTTCTCATAGGCGATCTTGTTTCCATCGCAAGGATGGGTACAGAATAGCGAAGGCGCTAATTTGTGCGTGAATAAAAGAAAGAAAGAAAGAAAAAATGTATTTTATCAAATTACAACGTGTACACACAAATATTTACATAGTACAGTTCCGGCATGAGCCTTAGACCGCAGTATTAAAATTAAAATAACAACACTATAGTTTAAACGTAAGTATGATAAGCGGGGGAAAATTTATAAAACCCGCAAACAAATAAAAAAAAAAAATTACATATATATATACATAAATATACATAGAAATATATACGTACATGCATACACATATACACATATAACTTAAAACGATACAAAGGTAAAAATTGTAACAACACAGATAAAAGTTAAAACAAAACAAAAATAAAAAAAAAATTAAAAATAAAAAAAATAAATAAATAAAAATTATATATATACATATACACATATATATACAGCGGAGAAAAGAAAAAATACAAAACAAAATAAACACTTTTCGAAGCGCATGAATGATAAAGCGTACAGAGGTAAAATAGGTGTTAAAATAACTTAACTATATAATTAGGAATAATAACGATTGAACATAATTACAAATATACTAATTTACAACAAATTATGTTTAATACGACGATGTTTGTAAATACATGAACATAAGTTGCCTGGAATCGTAGTTGCCAATAGTCGTTATTAGTTCATATGTATACTGCAATTTTGAAAAAATTTTTCGCTAATTTAAATATATATTCTTTAATATATGGAATATTTAACATGTGGTGCATATCTGATATTCTCGTATAACGAGATGCATTTAAAATGCATCTTAAACATTGATTTTGTACAAGTTGCAGTTTCTTCAAATTAGAATTAGATACAGAGCACCAAACCGGACAAGAATAAGTCATTGTTGGACGGATAATAGTTTTATATAAAATTAAATTATTATCAATATTCAGGTGAGATTTACCTTTAAAAAGCGGATAAATTGAACATATAGTTTTATTCGCTTTTGTAATAGCAGCATTAATGTGTTTAGTAAATGTCAATTTTTTATCGAAACCTAAGTAACGAACATGATCAGACCGCTCGATAAGATCGCCATTAATATTAATTTTCTCGGGTAATAAAGGTCGTCTGTGAGTAAAAAGTATCGATTCTGTTTTTAAAGGATTGATGACAATTTTCCATTTAGTGAAATATTTCAAAACTCGTGAAGATCCTTGTTGTAATCTATTATTGCGCGTGGTATAAAGGAACTACAGAATAAAGCTGTATCATCAGCATAAAGAGCAACTTCGATGTTGTTTAATTTGGGAAAATCATAAAAATAAAGCGAAAATATAAACGGTCCTAAGACGCTACCCTGAGGTACACCAGCTAGATAAGTCTTGCTGGAAGAACGCGCTTCATTAATTTCAACATAAAATATCCTGTTACTTAGGTAGAGCTTTGTACAAGTTTAACCAAATACAATGGAAAATTACAGACAATCATTTTGTATATAATGCCATTGTGCCAAGTAGTATCGAATGCTTTAGCGATGTCAAACATAACCAATCCAGTGTGCTTATTACGGCTGAAATTATCTGTAATGTGTTCTGCGATTCTCGCCATTTGATGAGTAGTAGAATGAGCTGGCCTGAATCCAAATTGTACTTTAGGAATAATATCGTGGCAAATAGCGTACTCATTTAGCCTCTTTAAAATTATTTTTTCGCACGATTTATTTAGATTACTGAGTAAAGTAATAGGTCGTATATTATTGATGTTAGAAGAATCTTTCCCAGGTTTTGGAAGCGCTATAATTTTACCAATTTTCCAAGTACGTGGATAGTATCCATATTTAATCATAGCATTTATAATATTAGTAATCTTAACAATAGCTTTCACAGGAAATCGTTCAATTAATATAGAGGAAATATTGTCGTTACCTACTGAAGTTTTATTTTTTAAAAGTTTTATACTAGCATGAACCTCCCTAGGTTTTATATAATTAATACCAGACGAAATTTGATTATATTTCATAAACTTACAGATTGTACTTTTAACTTTCTTAGAATGATAACTAGTCCCCATGAGTGCGTTCTGGGCATGCACTTTAAAATAATGGTTAGCAAGTAATTCTACCTTATCAAAGTCTTTGTAAGCATAATTATTTGTAACAGTGTCATAAAGTGGAGGAAAAGCTTCGTGTGGTTTATGATAGTATTTGCACACTTTCCACAGACTGTTGTTTTTAGTATTTAGTGTAGTTAGAAACTTATTAAACTTATTATTATTGTGGTATTTTAACATCGCCCGTACTAATCTATTTAAAAAGTTAAGAAATTTCTTAATATTGCCATGGCGATGAGTGTTGCGGTTATTTATATAAATTCTCCTCACATAATTTTTAAATTTAATAATGGTAACAATGTAATGCGGTGCCGAAGTTAGCGACAAATTAGTATGCATATTTTTAGATACAAATAGATCAGTGGCTTCAGAAATTAAATTGGTAAACTCAGAGATGTGATCATCGATATCTTTTAAAAGATATAAAATGTCTTTGGCGTTAAGCCTTACGCGACGTATAATAAACGAAATCCGATTTTCTATGTTACTAGGAAGGATTAATCTCGGTAAACTTAAAAAAAAATAATATATTTCAAATGGATAGCTGGACACAATGGTATCGAGAGAAATGAGATATTAGCGAGAAAAATAAATGAAAGTAACACATTTAAAAAAATTAAAATACCACGGATGGAATATATACCTCCTATAAAACAGATCATAAATGACGAATGGCAAGAAGAAATAGTTTGAAATCCAAAAAAAACTATACAGAAGAAGACGTGATTTACAAATAATACAATGGACTATATGTGTCGAATATATATGCGGACCATATAACTACTTCGGAAACATTACATGAACCGGTTATAATAACGAGTAATTTATGTGAAGGAGAAATTGGGTTAATTGAACATATTATCCGGGCAATGTGAAATACAGAGCGAGCACGGAAAAGATTATATAAAGAAAATTATTACAATTTTATATGACTATGCCAATAATCTTACTACAGATTGTACAAAAACCAGATCAAAAACTGGCTTATATCTTATATCGGTACATAAAATATAATAAAATAATCGTGTAAAATTATAAACTAATTCGAGTAATTAGTTAAACATGTAGAATTATGGCGAAATCTAGGCACAGAGGGTTAAGGTCGAAGGACCGAGGAATTACTAGAATCGAACGTTGAAAGTTCCTTCTTTGTAATATAAATGTTCGTGTTTTGTTCGCGTGGATTCCATCACATGTTGGAATCAAGGCGAATATGCTCACGTCAACAAAGAAGATGAAAAATATAAAGTAGTATCTACAATACTGTTTTTTAGATTAAAAATATGATAAACCTTTCATGCCCAACGTACACTTCAGGGTGTGCACTGTTTTATAACTTGATTATCTCACGAACTATACTCCCAACGGTTGTAAATTAAACTTGTTTTATAAATGATTTCTTCATAATATGAACTTAAATAATAATATCCCAACAGAGAAAATCGTTATCGGTTCAGAAGGATAATTAACTCTCAATTCTACATTTTCAACGTTTTAGCCAAAATTATACCGAGGAAGTAAAAATATTAAGTAATAGATTAGAGTTTTCTTAAATCAAATAAATGATCATTTTTGAACCCTTTCATGCCCAATGTATCATTTTTGAATAGACTATTTTCTATATTGATTATCTCACGTATTATATTCCCAATGCTGTTAACTAAAATTGTTTTTATAAATCATTTCTTCGTAATTTGCCGAATAATATATCGTAATTATCTTTTTACGTATTTAACGCATATATAAAAATTTTTTTTTCATCTAAAACTCGAAAAAAAATTATCGTTGCAAGGCCTATGTATGGGCATAAAGGAATTTTGTGTTATGTAGATATTTTTAGAGTTGAAACGTTTTACGTCATCCAAATTCCCCCAATTATAAAAGCGGACAATTTGTTTTCTTTACCGTGAACGTTTACGTGCCTTATAGAGAACGATGTAACCGAAAATGTTCGAAAAAAAGAATTAAAGTTAATGACAAACTTTTAAAACATGGTTAAGACCTGATAATGTGATAAATCGATTTTATTATTAGGTATGTATCGAAGGGTCGTCGCTTAAAAGATAGAAACAACTTTCCGTTCATTCGGTGATAGTTTAATAGTTTGATGCTGTCGAGTTTAGGCTTTTATTCGAGATTGTAAAAGTTTTAATTTAACACACCGTACCCGAAAGAAAATATTACAACGCGAACAAGAAATAATTCGATATTCGCAGTCGATGACTTCGCTTCTTGTCAACCGGAGAGGTTGATATATTTTAAGACAGAGGCGGGTGTCAAATTTTTGAGTAAACCGAAAAAGTTCATTAAAATCGAACCTTTTCTAGCGGAGCTGCGAAAGTGATTTTTATATAAAAAAGAAAAATAATTTTTTGTTAAACGCGGTAATGGCATTCGACGATAAATCAGTTTTATAGATTACGTCGGTGCACAAGAAATTGAATACGAGCAGGCTGTACTCTAGTACGGCTGTAGAAATTACCGAAATGGGGCCCGGCAAAATAACAGAAGTACCAGTGTGGACAACGACAGATATTGCAACACATACACTAATACATGAACCCAACAAAATGCACTATGTAGAAAATCATTGAAGCTTAACGACAAAGCTAAAATTTTAACTGAATGCCAGTGTGGTAAAATTTAAAGCGAACCGGATATGAAAAGAAGAATTAGCAGTTTACGGATAATTATGCGTCATTATGTCACAACATCACGACATGCCTATATCAACCTACTGCAGGATATAGGCATTCCCCAAATTTTTCCGACTCTTATATTGTGCGGTTCGGATCAAATTAATTCCTGCCCGTTTAACATCATCTCGCCAGCTAGCCATAGGCCTCCTTCGTAGACGCCGGCTGGCCAATTGGCCATTTCGATGTAGAATTAGTTTTAAGAAGTATATTATAAATTTGATCTTCTCTTTACGAGGCATAATTCTGATCGGGTTTTGATTGTCGTTATGTATCGATTATAATGTACATTCCGAAACCACATTTACCATTAGGTAAGTTTTAATAAGACAACTCAGTCTTTAATCAGAGCGGTTATTGTAGTATTGTCTATCTAGATTTTTTCTTATTTCTTTTTTAACTTTTATCTTTATATTTTAGTTTCTTTTTTATATTTTTAAATTTTTATTTTCGTCCACCGTAAAATTGCGTATAATAAAAAAGATTCGTTGTATTTTAAATCAAAGTGTACTTTTTTATTGTTTATAATTTAACACTAGTTCCCGTCTATTCTAGATCTGTTTCAATATGTTTTTCTCCGCGGGTTTTTTTTGCTGTGTGTTTCTTGTTGAACTCCGTTATTTTAGATTTCTTTATAGTTTACATTCAATTTAGTCTAAATACCGTGAAAGCATTTAATTCACATTGTTCCCTGATTCTGCTGATTCACTGTGTGAAGAACTCTTGTGATCTATATCTGATTAGTTAGGCAAAGACTTGTGAACATTGTCGGCGAAGTTGAATCTATGGAGTAGTTACGGTTCTCACATACGATTTTGGTGTCACATTCTCCCCCATATTAAATAATAAAACGTTCGAAAAAAACGTGTCAATAATTTGATCGTTAACATTTAGCAGAAATGACGGATGAGACATGCGTATGCCACTGTCGGAAAAACTTAGAATTTTCTTATGTAATGTTGCATCCAGGCTCGAGATCAAAAATATGAAAATAAGTTTTCATAATTCACAGATGCTCGCGATGTGATTTCACTTTTACCTGTTCAGGTTTAAACTTTCCGATGCGCCCCGACGTGCACCCTACGGTTTGATATAAGTTATTATTTGAAACATTTAATTTTCTTCCTCGCGAGGAACGTTCGAAATTGACGGATTTTCAATATCCTATACGAATAAATGAGAGAACTTTCAGACTAATAAGAATTTAGAAAACGCATACATAAAACAGATTATACGCCTCAGAACTTGACATTGCAAGACAGCTAACATCTTAAAAAAATTAAACATCTCGAATTCAGAGCAGATTAGGTAAAGGACAATTATGAAGAAAATATAAATCATCTTTTACGGCAATGTAATACATTCAAAAAACCAGAGGAAACAGTTTATAGAAAAACAACAAGTCCAGCAATACCACACGCTACCTATACACATAATAACGATATGGGGAAATCCACTTGACCAATCATGCATCTATACAAATAGCTTAACGAATGTAATATTGAAGTTTAAATAATAAGAAATAATTGTAACCGCAACAACTTAAACCGGCTAAAAGAATTCAAACATTTCGAGTAAAAAAAAAAAAAAAACCGAGAGGACTCACATGGCCTTTCCGGAGAATGCGGCCAAAATTTATATTTAACGAGCCCGCAAAATCACTATAAACATGGAACCAAAATTTCATCAACGACCTAGTCTATTTTCTCCTTTCGACAAAAAGTAAATAACATATACATTAAAAGGAGAAGAAGAATAAAGAAAAGGTAGTAAAAAAAGGGAGAGGAAAATGACAAAAAAAAAGTGATAGAGGGGAAAAGGCGAGCAGAAATGAGAAACGAAAAGCAAACGGGAGGCAAAATTTCATTATATTAAATAGACAAGTATCGTTAGTTAAACAAGTTTAGTGCAATTCTAAAAATGCACTCTTTGCCGACTGAATTACATACACACAACTTAAAGGCCGATAGAACGATGTTTTCATCCGATTAAAGCACAACCCCCTAGGGATGTTTATTAAAAAAAGTTTTTTTTTTTCTGTTCACATCTACACTTACCCATATCCAGCTATTAAGAACATTTAGTACTACAACGGAAGGTCCGAGTTAGGGTCAAATTGAGTAAAAAAATGAACAATGAAAGTAGAGTAACGCCATTAAAACGTACGCAGTATATTCTTATCCCCTATACTATTACAGATTTCTATTCATCCTTTCAATTAGACCCTCCCATACATACAACAAATATTATATATATATATAAACGATTTGATTACTAACAGGCATAATTCGGAAACCACGTACTTTATTTGGGACTATTGAAAACAAGGATTATTTGAAAATTAATCGGAAGAATGTTGGCATTTGTGTACTAAAAATATGAATATATATATATATATATGCGTGTGTGTATGATCGTACATACACGTAAAAAATATATACGCTTACATATCATATGCATTATTCACGCGCGAAGTAACTGAAAATGAAAAGCTAATTTCCACCGAAAATAATATACCATTGTTGCTGCGAGGAAATCGATTTTCTCACTCGTATGATATATTCCCTTCATCCAGCGACGTATAACGTCGTATTATTTATGAATAGGCCGAATTTTCATAATCCGGCCATGTGTAAAATATATGTGCGCGTGGTACATAGCGTGTCCGCCGGCGAGGTCTCGTCTATACAAACCAGCTCGTACGTATCGAGCGCCCGGATTAGATAGTCGTCAGCGGACGATGAGAGTCACGAATACGAGAAGGGTAGCGGATGTGTATTAATGTATAGAAGTAGTAATGCGTTGTAATACATCGACAAAGAGCGGCAAATGGAAGTATGCGGCCGAAATTTCAAAAAAAAGTAGCAGTTTGCACGTTCCTGCTTACACATATACATGCATATTTTATATATATATATATATATATATATATATATATATATATATATATATAAATAGACAGATAAATAAAGAGAGTTGCATAGTGTTAAAAAGAGTAAGGAGGATGTAGCAGAAATGAATAATAGTTTACAGCTTTTTTCACTTAAATTCTACCGCTTATGCGCAGTTTCTACTGGCGCTATAATGGATGAGACTGACAAAAAATAATAAATAAATGAAATGAAATAAAATATTCGGCGCGCAGGAAATATCCCCGGTTGCAGGCATTAGTTCACGATGTTAACCGCAGGCACTGTTAGTTTTCTATTTGGGAACTGGATTCTTTAGCACATGCGTGTACCTGAAATGTCTAGAAAAAATTTTAAAATGTTTTAAATACGAACGCATATTTCGAGACTCCAATTCCAGGATATCTATGTATTTCTATATTATATATATATAGTATAAAGCGTGCCTGTGACTTGAGATTAAAAAAAAAGAAAGTGTGTTGTACATATTGTTGAATATCGATTTGGCTGATTAGCATAAAATTCAAAACATTTCGTCTCTTTTCATAAAATTCTTCAATGTTTCAGCAATTATTTTCTTACAATAACATAGCACCCTATGTTGGTTACCCAGAGAAGACGCGTGATCTACTTGTTTTTTGAATAACTCAAAAACTCTCCGACCAAAACCTTTCATTGAAATTTTATTTAAAAATAAGAAAACGAAGATTAACTTACAACAATTATTTGTGGAACACAATATCGTTCAGATGACCGTCTTTTCCAACCATGTATCGATTCAGTCTTTTTGCAAAATTTTCGACCATATGTCGCTGAATTTTTGAAATGGATTTTATTGCCGTGTGACAACTAAAATAGGACAAAAAACGAATCTCTCGTGTATACGCAAAACGTGGAACACGCGGTTTGCGTTGTAATAGTGTAACCAAGTGGGCTATATATATAAAAAAAATCGTCCGTCTTCTATGAGTCGCCCTATAGTATATTGAACGAAAATCGGTTTATGTCTACGTCGGATTCGTCTATGAACGCGTATAGCGTAAATAGTAGAAACGTATTTACGGCGGAAAAGTTTAAGTATAGGTGGATGTTACTAAATTTCTTCATACAACCGCTCACATTTTTACTCGATCAGTAATAACAGGAAAATTCCTAGAGGTATTAAAATTAAATATTATCAGACCAATTCATAAAAGTGGCTATAAAGGTAACGTTGCAAATTATAAACCTATTTGTATACGTTCTACGATTTTCAAAATATTTGAGAAATATGTTAAAAAGGTAATTCTAAACTATCTGTAAAAGTTAAAAACCAATATTGGTTCTAGCCCAACAAGGGCACTGATCACGAAATTTATCAACATGTAAAGTATATTACTGAAAATGTTGAGAACGGCCACTCATTGCTGTTTATTTCGACTTGTGTAAAGAGTTTGACACTTTAGATCATAATATTTTGTTGATAAGATTGTATGCTTGTGGAATAAGAAGAAACATTTATTTATTTATTTATTTATTTATTTATTTATTTATTTAATGAAGCCACACAACAGATAAAAGCCAATTATAGTGTAGGCTTATAAATAAAATAATACAATGAATAATTTTTTCTGAATTATAAAATTAAAAATAAAAAAAATAAAATACAAAAAAAAATACATCGAACACATTCAACAGCCTCACACCTATTAAATACACCAGAAAAAACTACACGCATTCACAAGTCTCACACTAATTAATACATTATTCACACCCCATTCACACCCCATTCACACAATCTTACTCGAAATAAACGGACGAATAATCTTCAACAAATTAATAAATACATGGTTCAAAACTTATCTAGTAAATAGGCGTTACACCACAAAAGTGAAACATATTCAGAGTGAAAGTGTAAAACTTTCGTGGTACCACAGGGAAGCGTGTTAGGTGCCTATCTATTTTTAATATACATAAATGAATTGTGTGGTGTCGAAGTTAATGAGAAAATATTTAGCTATACCGATGGCACCGTTTTGTTAGTTACTTCTCGTTACTCGAGCATACTGCAGAATCTGGCACAAACTGATGTTAATATAATTGCAGAATGGTTGAGGCAAAATGGGCTAATACTTAATGAAAATAAAACTATCTAGTATATGGCTATCAGTTCCCTAATTTGTGGGGTGACACAAAACTTACACTTAATAATGTAATTGAGATAAAACGAGCTTATGAGGTAAAATATTTGGGAATACGTAATAAACGCCCTTTATACCTGGAAAAAAAATCAAGCAAACTGAATTATCTTTTTTATTATCTAAAACAATACTTCTCTGCCAAATATCTTAGACGCTTATATTTCGCCTTTGTATCAACCTACTCTCTCAGTTATGGAATAATGCATTGGAGAGGGGTTGCTAAGCAACATATTAGACCCCTTCAAGTACTGCAAAACATATTGTTTAAATTTACCTTTAAAGTAAGAGCATCAGTATCGCATGAACACTTTTTGTCTGTTCGAGAACTGTATCACTTGCAGTTACTGGAATATATATTTAGGAATAAACCGCATACTGAAAATTAAACCCCACAGGCCACTTTACTAGATATGAAGGACAAGGTTTGCTGCAAGAATCAAAACTCAATAAATACCATTCTAGAATACAAGCCATTTATAAGGATGTTAAAATTTATAACTCATTACCACTAGTAGTAAAAAATAGCTTAAAGAATTTTAAAAAGTGTCGTAAACCCCTAACACGATACATAAAAAGTAGAAACAAGCAAGCGAATAATACACTGGATGTGTTCATTTTCAATGGCATTAAACATTTTTGTAGGGTTCACCGCATGGAATATATGTATATATATATATATATCACGTTATGCCCATTTCAACGCACTGCTGGGTGTAGGCATATCCCAGACGTTTCCAACGATTCCTATATTATACTCTTATAACGCTTTTGGAACTCATATGTAAATCTCATTATGTGTATGCATGTATTTTATTTTATTTAAGGTATTTTTAATGAAAATGTGTTCTTTATTTATTTACTAATTAGTGTAATACGAACGGGATCTGGAACTCGCGATTTACACAGCATTCGCTAGAGTAAATGTGATTGCACGCTATTACAGGAGAAGAATGAAGATTTTAATGCGAGAACTTTAAGCTAGATATACAACTCCCGGATTCTGCTGAGGAATCTACTGATACCGTTGATATGATAAGAAGAATCGAAAGAACCAGCAATAAACGGGAAAATTATTCGTAACACGATGTAATTTTGAAGGAATAAAACATACCCCTGTAAAAGTATTAGATTCGACAAAGTTTATGTTGATTAAAGGGACGCCATCTAAAGAGAGCATTGGAAATATATGATGGTACTGAATCTTTGATGGTTTTGAAATATCTAAATCCATACACTATAGAGATTATTAGGAATATAAAAATTACAATAAATACCGGGAGAAAAATGATATTAACGTATTGCAACTGAATATAATGCGCATTAAATTTTTATGTATTGTTTCATTTATTTTATGTGTTTACCGTCAGAAGTATGTTGTTTATTATTTTGATTTACAAACAACTGGAACGATTTTTTTAATCATTCGGGCTAATTGTAATTTTAAAAAATTATATATATATGTATAAAGAATCCTCCGAAATTTTCAAAAGTAAACACCGCATATAGTCGAAACATCAATATTCATGTCGAACAACGAATACGATCAATTACCAAAGTTTCCTAATACCACAATAATTCATTTTTATCTTAACGGCACTGACGCGGTTAAAAAAAATGTAAAAGTGGTTTACTCGATAAATAACTAATCCTTATACTATAAACGTAAATGTCCGGAATAATAGACGCAATTAATAAATCATAATAATATCTCTCTAAAAACATGTTCTACCGATGATAGTAAACGTACGAAACAAAACCCAACATGAACATAATACTGAGACGAGAGATAACCTTCAATTCATACGATCGTCAGTTGATACTTAGTTTTGGCTCATTCTATATTCTATATTAGCGGTAATCTTTTCCTGTGCAAGGTTTCCTTATACTATAAATGTAAATGTCTGGAATAATAGGCGCAATTAATAATAATACCTCTCTAAAAACATGCTCTACAGATGGTAGTAAACACACGAAACAAACGATTACACCGCCTAACATGAACATAATACTGAGACGAGAGACATCCTTCAACTCTTACGATCGTCAGTTGATACTTGAAAAGTTTTGGCTCATTCTATATTCTATAATAGCGGTAATCTTTTCCTGTGCAAGGTTTCCTTATACTATAAACGTAAATGTCCGGAATAATAGGCGCAATTAATAATAATAATAATAATATCTCTCCAAAAACATGTTCTACCGACGATGTTAAACGCACGAAACAAACGACTACACCGCCCAATATGAACATAATACTGAGACGAGAGACATCCTTCAACTCGTACGATCGTCAGTTGTTACTTGAAAAGTTTTGGCTCATTCTATATTAACGGTAACATTTTCCTGTGCAAGGTTTCTTTGCGAAGCGCATGCATCGACGCATTTATAAAACTCAGCGTTCAATGTGTACATTATGTCACGTGTTTTTTTTTTTTAATTTTAAAAAATCAACGCTAACGATTCGTGTAATATTGCCTACGTTATTATAAACTGTTCCAGTTCGGTATTCGACTATCGATACTAATTTGAAGAAACTGAAATGACTTCGAACCGTAGTTTTAGATTCGTCTTAAATAAGCCGCATTACACACTGGCGTTAAAACAACGCTTGCATAATGGCGTAATTTACAAAATGCTGCCTATAACTTCCCTAGCTGTCTTGCAATATTCACGTAATCCTATCTCTCTGATAGATCCCTCGCAGTTAGGCTAGGTGACATCTATTCCAATCCAAGGATTCTACCTGCTGGTGTACCACAGGTTAGCATTCTCGGACTCTTTCTCTATATTCTATACATTAATGATTTACCACGATTACAAAATTTCACCACTTCCCCCTATGATGGTAACACGGCAATTTACACGTCATCGTATAGAGTTGATACCATTAAGAAGAGACTCAATAATAGTTACAATGAAATATACAAATACTATTCAAAGTAGAAAATCAAAATACGCAAAAAACTGAACCTATTTTATTTTCCAGACTTAAGCCTCAGGTCCCACATTATATTACAATAGAAAACACTCAATTAGAGTTGAAATCTGCCGTGAAATGCCTCGACCTCACCCTAGGCAGACGGTTAACATTCAGTAATCAGATCAACCGAAGTATTGATAAAGCTCATGCTCGTTTATATCAGTTATTCCCAATATTCAACAAGCGATCAAAATTAAATGTAAGAAACAAATTATTGATGTATACATAGCTCTCATTTTATCAATCGTCCTTTATGCTTATCCCATCTGGGGTGTAGTATAAGCAATTCTACAAAAATCAATAAATTACAAATTCTTCCGAATAAACGTCTCCGAATTAATGCTTCTTTTCATACAAAAACTTCTCGTACTGAATCACCCGTACATATCTCAACTTCTCAACAAGCAAGCTGCTAAATTTTATCGTAAGTGCCCCATAAGTTAATATTCACTTCTACAATACCTACCGCACCCTTCAAATACGATACAAAGGATACAAACATAAAAGAATTAAATATTTGCTTCTCACGCCGTTCATGTCCAAATAAAATTTTTATAATCGCATACTACTTTAATTTTCTTCGCACTAAGGTTTATCTTATACGTTATCGCAATTTATAAGTCTTACCATATTTACTTTACTCATATACTCATATAAAACACCTAAAATGTAAAACTTCCACTGGTATAGACCTAATTCACACTATTATGATAAAAAACTTGCCCAAAAAAGCTATAGTATACTTAACAAACATAATAAATGCAATATTACTCACTGGTTATTACCCATCATTATGGAAAAAATCGATTATAATCCCAATTCCAAAAGCAGGGAAAGACTCTTCTTTTGTACAAAACATACGTCCCATTAGTCTAATCAGTAACATAAGTAAAATATTAGAAAAAGTTGTTCCATTACGCCTAAAAACGTATTCCAATGAACATAGTTTGGATTTAGATCACAATTATCTACCGTCATGCAATTAGCTAGACTTACTGATCATATTACTGACCAATTTAACCTAAATAAACATACAGGATTATTATTACTAGACATTGAAAAAGCCTTTGATACAACTTGGCATAATGGCATAGTTTACAAAATGCTTCGTTATGGCTTCCCTAGCTATCTTATAATACTCATAAAATCCTATCCCTTTGCTAGATCCTTCATAGTTAGGCTGGGTGACACCTATTCCAAACCTAGGATTCTGCCTGCTGGCGTCCCACAGGGTGCATTCTCGGGCCCTTTCTCTATATACATTAATGATCTCCCACGATTACAAAATATCAACACTTCCCTTTATGCTGACGATACTGCAATTTACACATCCTCATATAGAGTTGATACCATTAGCAACAGACTTACAGACAGTTACAACAAAATACACAAATACTATGAAAAATGGAAAATTAAAATTAACTCACAAAAAACTGAAGTTATATTATTTTCCAGGCGCAGATCTCAGGTCCCACATGGTATTACAATAGGAAACACTCAATTGGAATGGAAATCCGATGTTAAATACCTCGGTCTCACCCTAGACAGACGGTTAACATTCAGTAGTCACATCAACCGGAGTATAGATAAAGCTCATGCTCGTTTACATCAGTTATTCCCAATATTCAACAAGCGGTCAAAATTAAATATACAAAACAAATTATTGATATACACAGCCCTCATTTTGCCAATCATCCTTTATGCTTGTCCTATCTGGTGTAGTATAAGTAACTCCACGATCATTAAATTACAAATTCTCCAGAATAAATGCCTACGAATCATCCTTAATGCTCCTTTTTATACAAAAATTTCTCACATGCACTCCGCACTGAATCGCCCGTACATATCTCAACTCCTGCACAAACAAGCTGCTAAATTTTACCGTAAGTGCCCCACAAGTCAATATACACTTGTACAACAAATTGGTAACTACACCTACCATACCATTCAATTACGATACAAAAGATACAAACATAAAAGGATTAAGCATTTGCTTCTCGCGCCCTAGACTCTCAGATAAAAATATTTCATCGTACGTTGTCGCTATTTATAATGCATATTATACTTATTTAATCATATACACAACTACACACTTGTACTTCTATACTTATAAGCATACTCATTCTATATTTGTATGTAGTATGTACGAGTTTACGTATACATATATGTATACTATTTAACGCGTAAATTATTATTAATATTTGTATTATTATATTTACCTCTATTTAACGCGTAAATTATTCTTAATATTAACTGATCCTGTTTTTTCCGCTACGCGGGGTTTTTATTGTATTTTTCCCCTGTAAAATCGTCTATTTAACAGTTCTAAGTTAACTTAAGACTCGTTCACTAATCTAAGTCGCGTAGTGAGAGCCGTACTACTGCTCGGTATACGTATTTTATTATGTATCTGCTCTGATTTGTAAACAATTTAAATATACTTATTATTCATTCATTCATTCATTCATAAGTATGATACAACTACATACTTGTACTTCTATAAAGCATACTCATTACGTTTTTTCACTTCCTCACTTCTATTTGTGTATGTATGTATATACATGCATAATATCTAACGCTATAAATTATTATCGTTTAACATGGCCTCCCGTCCGCTACCGAGGGGTTTTATTGTATTTTCCCCTGCGCAAACGTCTATTTAATAGTTCTCAGCAAGACTCGTTCGCTAAATCTATGTCGCGCAGTGATAGCGTACCACTGCTCGGTAGACGCATTTTATTTTATATCTATAGCTACGCTGTTTTGTAAACAATTTAAATATACTTATTATTCATAGATTCATTCATTATGTTTAAATTAATTTATCGTACGCTAATGTATATACGAAGTTTAATAAATCATAATAGATTGTTAAAGAAAATGTAGTCCATAACTTACTGGAAGGAAAGATGTTTTATGTATCATCCCAAAGAAAGAAAAACAACGAAATGGTTTGTCACAGGGCAATGTGCTGACATCAACTTTGTATTATATATATATATATATATATATATATATATAAAAATGGTCAACCAATAAGTAAGAACACAAAGCACTTTTTGTTTGATGACGACTTAGCTATTACAGGACAAGGTGAAACACACGTCGATGTCCAAAACAAATTACGGACGCCGTTACACAAGGTGGACGAGTTTTACAGAATTAATGGATTAAAATCAAATCCAAGTAAAACACAAGTATGTACATTTCATCTGAAAAATGCCAAATCAATGTGTAAATTGACACTCAAATGGCGCGGACAGATGTTAAATCACAACAAACATCCAAAATACCTTGCATGTTATGAAAGTGGACATAAAAATAAAAGATACTTGCCGGATTATAACGAGCTGTCTTAAACCTACAAGGAGTGAATTAATATATTTATCATGCGGTATTGCTCCACAATATATAAGAAGAAATGTCATTTTCAGCACTGAATGAACTAAAGTTGATAGACATTCCCGTCACTGTATATTTGGTCAGATTACAGTACACGAAAGATTGAAATCGCGAAAATCTTTCACGCATAATAGCGTCGCTTTATCTGACAAGCACAACACGGACACTACAATGGAAGAATTATGGTACCGGTCTCACCGAAGGAAAAACTACGGCCAAACGATCAATTAAATTGACTTCAATGGTATGACGATCTAAGACGATGGGGGTACTGATGGAAAAAGTAAAAATAAAAAATAAAATAAAAATAAAAATAAAGTTTCGACAATGATTAACGTAATATAATATCGGTCAATAACCGAGGTATTTCCATCAGGATAATTTTAGATCGTCAAAACTGATAAGTTTTAACATAGAGGCATAATGAATACAATGATGAAAGCAATAACCTGGGAAATAATAAATACTATTTAATTAAATGCGGATCGCCAGGTTATGAAGGGAAAACCGGGGAATAACGGCGGGTAGAGCCCGCAACCGGTAATCGCGTGTTATATATGTGTGTGAATAAAACTTATACTTTCGTTCTTTAACCGTTAAGCTTGTCGTTGATTTCTAGTTAGATAGCTCTTACGTCGATGATGGTAACGACTTGTCAGTTTTTCTAGTCTTTTGGTAGTACTCGTATATCACGAGACATCGATAAAATATAACGAAAATTTGCTTCATATTTGAAATTAATGTAAAGGAAGCATATATTTGTAATTCAATAAATGGTAATAAAAATAGAACATTTTAAAAGAAATTCATTAAAATAATATTTACGAAGAACGATATATCATCGAGTACGGACCTACGATGACGGCAGTCGGTTAGGATATTTCAGCACCATCCGGAGCCAGCCATCGCGAATACCTATGGTACCACAAGGTCGTACGATTTTTTTTATTATTTGCTTTATTATATTATCATTATAGTAATTTTAGTATATGTAACTAAATTGTGAATAAATCGTAATTATGTGTTGTAAATGAGTTATGTCGTGAATATTATTTGTATAAATTTTTTATATACGTGTAATAGTGTAAAATAGAATAGATTAAATTCAATTATCATTTACTAGTCATTTTTTTAATATAGTGATACCGGCTGCTGGTTCTATACGCAGGGTTTCCGGTTAGGCACTTAATTACTCACATCTAGTCCCATAATAATCTATTAAATAATAATAATAAAAGTTGAATTTTTAATTAATTAAATAATTATAATTTTAACGTGCTCTAATAGGCACTGGAGACCGCGATTTTTATAATTGTTTTAATCGTATTATGAAATAAAGCCCTCTAATTTATAATAGATTGTCTGCCATCTAATTCCGTAATTAAATTGTCAATCAGCGCGAGAGGATTTAGCCTCGTTTGTATTAAGTTGGCAGACAACGACGAGTTTAGAGAGTACTATTTCGTAATAATGGAGAACATTGAACAGGTTAAGTACCAAACAAACGTAAACCATGTCAAATAGAAAATAAGCACCCATAACAAATGCAAAGACGGCGAAAAGCAAGACCTACACCCGTTCAACTGCACGCACATACAGGCTGCTGCTATTATGACATAGATTTATTGTAAGGACGATTAAGCTAATTAATGCATGGATATCTCGTATATAGAAATAGCATCTCGGATCCGACAACTAACCAACTAACGGGCGTCAATAATCAATCATCGAAACATGTTTCTACATCATGTTTTTATCTTCGTCTTTCACTTTCTTAGTAGTTTCCTAATGGCAAGGTTATTAGAATTGCAGGTTATCTCATTCAATGATATTCCTATGTAGTACGAAAAATCGTCGAAAAACTGGTCGTGTGACGTAGTTTGTAGACCAACTAAGCCTTGTATAGGTGACTCAGAGAAGACGGACCATTTTGTTTGAATAACTCAAAAACCACTCGACCAAAATTTTTGAATGAAATTTTATTTAAAAATAGAAAACTATGGATTAGCTTAAAATCATTTGTGGAACACAATATCGTTCAGATGACCTCCATTTGCAACAATACGTTCATTCAGTCTTTACACAATTTTCGAACACTTCTCCGAAGTTAGGTCACCGAATTTTATAAATTTCTTCAGAAATCTGAGTTTTCAGCTTGTGGCCGTGCTTTGTAAACCCTGCTCTTAAGGTATCTGTACAAAAATATTGAGCGGTCAAATATGGCGAACGTGGTGTTCAAGCGAAATCCGTGCGACGCGACAATATTGTGTCTGTGAATATTGGTGAAACAATTAACAAAAGAAATGTGAACAGTTTCTGAACAAGTTATACATATATATATATATATATATATATATATATATATATATATATCAACGCGTCCACCGGTGGTGGATAGTGGAGTGGCCTACAGATATGTAGGTTAGCTGCGAATAAGGCGTTAGCAAATAAGCAGTCGTGGACCAAGAGCGGCTACTGGTGGAAAGCCTCAAGCAGGCGATTCCAGTAGTGACAGGGTAGGAGACACGAGGATGCAGATGGCCAGCTTGAGGAACTGGCTATTAAAAATCTGCATAAATCCTATGACTGTCTCTCCCTCGGCGAGTTTAGGTCGCCGTAAAAGCCTAATACTGTTATCTCCTCAGTAACAAACCGCTGCCTTGCGGATTAGGGTTTTTACCCAAAGGCAAAGGGAGTAAACCCTAACAGAAAATCCGGTGGAAGGCAACACATGAAGTCCGTAAATATTGATTGTAATTTGCCATGTGATCCGACTAGCAATCGGCGTTCTGACAACCGGGGTCGGAATGTGAAATCGACAACCGGCCGTGTTGATAGAGACCCGAGCTATCGCATGGAAAATAAGCGACTGGGAAGATTTATTAATTTTAATAATATTATTGGTACCTGGAATCTTAGAGGATTACTGGAAGTAGGAAAACTCAAAATTATATAAATGGAATTAAAACGGTACCGCATAATGATATGTGGCATTTGTGAAACCCACTATAGACAATCGGGCCACTTTGTAACTGGCGACAATGTGATATATTGTTCCAGCAATGAAAATGGTACTGTAAATGGTGTTGCAATAATTGTTGATAAAAGCTTAAATCACTTGGTAACCGGATGTAAACCGAGGAATGACAGAATAATTAAAATTAGAATAGGACTCGAGCCGGTATCTATAAACTTCATTCAAATTTATGCACCGACTAGTGCAGCTCCAGATGAAGAAATAGAACAGTTTTATAATGATCTGCAGGAAGAAATAAATGAAATTCCGAGTCGAGAAATGTTCATTGTAATGGGAGATATGAACGCAAAGATCGGAAAAACTAATGACGACCATCATGTAAATGACGTGGTCGGAAAATATGGTCTTGGTGCACGTAATGAAAGAGGAGAAAGAATGTTGCACTTTGCCATTGAGAATCAATTAATGATAGAAAATACTATGTTTCAACACCACGCGAGAAGGCTTAGCACATGGAGATCTCCTGGTGATCTATATAGGAATCAAATAGATTATTTCTTTGTTCAAAATCGTTGGAGATCCTCGTGCAAAAATGTAGTTCTACGTCCAGCAGCAGAATGCGGATCCGACCACAACCTTCTGGTAATGGACATGAAAACGAGAATAAAAGTACCCATAATTCCTCAGTTAAATCATAGAATGGAAATTGGAAATCGTAACATATTTCAAAAAATAATGAGCGATTCAAAAAAGATTACAAAACAACCAAGGCTGATGAACATTGGAATCAGCTGAAACAGGATATTGTAGCGGCAGTGAATAAATCAACAAAGAAAAGAAAAAGCGAAAAAAGTAAGCCGTGGTTCTCGAATGAAACAACGAATTTAATCGATAAGAGAAGAACGATGAAACACGGAGTATCATTTGATGAAATGCAGTGGAAACAAATGAATAAAGAAATAAAAAAAAGCTGTAGAAAAGATAAGAATGATTATATGAGAAAAATTTGTGAAGAGATACAGAGACATGCGAACAACAAATCGCATGATCTATACAAGAAAGTAAAGTTACTATCCAGAGATTTTAAGATGAAGAACTGGACAGCGGAAGATAGAAACGGCAATATAGGAACGAAATTAAAAGAAGTCGCAGAAATTTGAGAAAATACTGTCAAATTTTATACAATGACGCTCAGTCCAATGGTATTGATGGCAGGATACAACATGAAATGGCAACAGGCCTTGAAGAACCTGAACCGGAAATCCTGATGAGTAAGGTAGAAGAGGCTATTGGGTATCTGAAAAATAATAAAGCCGTAGGAACGGATGAGATACCTGCGGAGGTATATAAGCAAATTGGAAAAGAAGGGATCGCCAGAATTCATTCGATATGCAACACTATATGGATAACGGGAAACTGGCCAACAGATTTGTGCCAATCAGTATACATACCTTTATATAAAAAAGGAAATAGATCAAGATGTGAGAATTATCGAACGATATCTCTTTTATCACACGCGAGCAAGATATTTCTACGAATACTGAACAATAGGACATACGCGTGTATGGCTAAGGAAATATCCGCAGAACAGTCAGGCTTTATGAAAGGACGGGGCACACGGGAGCAGATTCTCAACATAAGATTACTAATAGAAAAAGCATGTGAATATAATGTACCCGTAGTGTTGTGCTTTATTGACTGTCAAAAGGCCTTTGATAATGTCCAATGGAATAAACTTTGGACAGTATTAACTGAAATGGGTGCACCAAAGCACATTGTACATCTTATAAAGAAACTCTACGAAAATAATAACAACATTGTGCGTATTGGAGTTGAAAAATCTGATGTCTTTAATGTTCAGAAAGGAGTTGTGTTTTATCACCTATGATCTTTAATCTATACGCTGAACATATAATGCGATTAGTCCTAGAAGCATGGAATGGTGTAATATTGGTAGGAGTACGAAGAATAACAAACCTTAGATTTGCAGACGATACAACATTAGTAGCTGCGAATATGGATGAAATGGAAAAACTTTTAAATAAACTGAAAGATATTAGCGCAGAATACGGATTAAGTATAAACATAAAAATAAAACAAAAATAATAATAATTGATCGAGCAAACATAATAACATACGATAAAGGAACACTAAGCGACTATGAAATTGTTAGAAGCTTTGTGTATCTGGGATCACTTATACAGAATAAAGGTGGCTGTCAAGCCGAAATAAAACGAAGGATCGAAATTTCGAAAAGTGCCATGACGAAATTGAACAACATCTGGAAAGATAACGCTATTACGAAAAGTGTGAAAATACAGCTTGTCCAAACGATTATATTTTCTATCATGTTATATGCGGCGGAGACATGGACAATAAAAAAAACGGACAGAAGAAGAATTGACAGCTTTATGGTGCTGGCGAAGACTATTCCTTGGACGGCAAGGCGTACAAACGAATCAGTGTTAAAAGAAATCGCCGTTCCGGTAAGGCTGTCAGCGATTGTTGTAAATAGAGTGCTGAAATTCTTCGGTCATTTAATACGTAACCAAAAAGGTATGGGAAGCACCATGATTATGAGAAAAGTTAAAGGAAAGCGACCACCCGGACGTACACCTATGAGATGGACGGATATTATACTGAAAACGACAGGCCTGTCTTTCGTCGAATGCGTACACCAAGCAGTAGATAGAGATGAGTGGCGGAAAATTACACAAAAACGGACCGTTTGTTAATCACGATACCCTATTTAGGGTGACGACTATACATGATATCAAAGAAAGAACTTTTATCCGGTTAGGAAATCCGAATTAAAGGCAACGAGAGTTTTTAGCAGAATCACGGAGCGATAGGAAGTTAAAGCTCGAAATGAAGAAACTGAATTAGGCGATTGGATGTACGTGTGTGTTTGTAGACACTTAATCGTAAGTCTATTTCAATATTCTTTTATAAACCGGGTTTTCATATTTCAACAGATCTTTAAAAAATATTTATGGCAAAGATAGGATATTTAAATGATTTTATTAACGGAATAATTAATTTTATATAATGAAGGTATATCATTATTTTGTGGTTATTATAATAATCGCGTTGTCTATCGTTAAGCAAATATTCATTGCAAAGACAACTACTTTTCATTGGTCTACAAGTGACGCCGCAGTTACTATATGTTTTTTTTTTTTCACTCGATTGAGACTACCTTTATAATATATGCAACTTGTCCTAATGATACGTTCTTATAGAACACGCGTAATAATGATGATACGGTTCTGTAACATTGGCGATTACTTATTTTCGTTGAGTGCGATTTTGTTTAGGTTAATAGTAAAACCAAAATATAATCTGAGAAAAATAAATGAAGGAAATTCGGACGATAGAAAACTGAAAGTACAAAAATTTTTTCCCTCTTTTTTTGGCTTTCAGCATGTGTACATGTTTGTGTATTTGAAGTAAACCGTCTGTAATTTTGTTAGTCGACTACGATACAAACGACCACCATTCAGGAAGCTCTAGCTTTCATTCCATAATTTTTTTTTCGGTCCATTATAACGTATTTTTCGTAACGGCCGCTAGGTTAAAAAAAAGCGCCACTAAATATATACGAAACTCTACAGAGATGACATTTGGAAGTGGCGGATGAAGCTACTACAGATAAAAATGATTACTCCCATTAGGATAATGAAACACTCGTTTTCTACGCCCGTTACGACACAGACGTTAGTTTTTCGCTTCTTTTCTCACCTTACATAAATCTAGATTTCCTTCTGCGTGTATATTCCTAAAAAAAAACAAGCATCGAGGAAATACGCTATCGATGTGCAATCCCCCAAAAAATTACTCGCTATGACGAAAATAGTAGATTGTCGTTCTCTTTATACTACTCGTAAATATGCATTATATATATACATATATATATGTACGGCTTATGTGTGATCCAAGTCGTTCGGGGATTTTCTACAAATATATTCAAGTTCTTATTCACTCAAATACTAGCGTATTACAGCGTTAGCGCGTTTAGAATTACAGCGTTTATTTAACCCGGTAATTAATCTATCTAATTTCAACGAACCGTATCAACATTTCGGCGGATTTTTAATATCTTAATTGTGATTGTGAATTGTGAAAATTAACAATTTTTCCTATTGTTACCTGTGATAGTCGTTGGATGAAACAACGAACCGGATATTCGGAGTGTCTCGACACCGATTGTGACCAGTGTTCCACAAAAAAGAATTATCTTCAAAATATTTTCTAAAACCCGACGATCCGTTAGCGACACGCTCCGGTAAATTTTTCTCGAAAGGTTGAACAACTAAATATCATATATCGGACCTATGTAAACCCGAACCATCACGAAACGTACGATATTCTATTAAATATAGAGAAAAAATAAATACAATAAGCCGTAGACGATTTTTTTTTTAGTGATAATCTGAACCTATTGCATTTTTCATAGAACCCACTTAAAAAAATCATTCTAATAAAATCATCGCCTCGATATCAACCGGAAAATGATACAATTATTGCATTTTACGATGTTTGTGATTCCCTACGTGACCATATTTCTGTAGCATTTGAAAGATACGAAACTTTTCTCCATACGTACAAAATTCGTGAACCTGATTTTTTTTTTGTTCGTAACTATCGGTCAGTTTGGGTTATGTTTTTGAGGGAAATCATGAAATTTGTGGGGGGTGAATATTTAATGAAATTAATGTAAATAGCCGGTGGTTTTCGAAGTAACATGTAAATAAAAACAAC
The DNA here is from genome assembly GCA_032883995.1 of Coronaproctus castanopsis. Lineage (NCBI taxonomy): Eukaryota > Metazoa > Arthropoda > Insecta > Hemiptera > Monophlebidae > Coronaproctus > Coronaproctus castanopsis. The sequence goes on from CM065053.1 coordinate 17,446,351, forward strand.
TATAACCAATATTTATCTCAGTCAAATGGATGAAAAAAAAAAAAAATTATGTATCTAAATTTTTACTGACGATCTTATGTGTTGGACGCATCTCAATTGCGAGATAAAAATAGGTAAAATCTGGAAAGTTCGAATTATTTTGGTACTACGATTGAAAAGAAATCACTGTGATTTGCAGTCAATTAAAAGTATTCTCAGTAAAGTGGAACACGATGAAAAGTCCTCTCAACGGACGACCCAGCGTCGGACTGTGGGGAAAAACATAAACTGTGAACCACATTTTAACCAAATACCCCTTCAAGGATGGATGGAATCAAATATGAACGTTGTCGATTGCAGCGCATGATTGTTTAATCAAACTGGATATGGAAATATGATTAGTATATACACTGTCTTTCGTACGTAATGCTATCTGTTTATTTATTTACCTATCGTTTATATACTCGACGGAATAGCCGGTTGGTCTGAGCATGGTCTTCTATATGAAAGGTACCGGAATACGATTAACGGTGTAAAAATTATAAGCAGAAAATGATAATATAAATAATCCTAATATTATCGCGTGAAAGGCAATAGCGAACCACCGCGCACATCACCATGTGCGCGCTAGTAATAATATAATACACTACAAAACATGACAACGAAGCGATTACAATCAGTTCTCCAGGGCGTGTGTGTGTTTACGCTGACGACATATTATGATTGCCTCGTACTTTGCTTACACTGTACAACAAAATATGCATTGGTAAGTGGTCGCCTACCTCCGATGATCATTTATTTATATTGACCATATATGACGTACGAATAATAATGAGTAATTTGACTTTTACGCTCGACAATAAAGTCGGAGTTGATAAAAGATTCATAAGGATGAGAAGACGCTCTGTATATTTCTGTATTATCGTATTATATAATCGACAACGGAGATTAATAGAATTCTTCACGTAAGTACAACCATAATGGAAATAATAGTAATTATAGTAAAAATATTAATAACCGTAATAATAGTCAACAACACGTGGTAAGAAAAACAGGTATATACTTTTTTATTTTATTATCGAACGTACAGATCAACTCGTAATTTAAATTAATTTCGTCATCTTTATTTTTCGACGTTATAATAGTCATCACGTGTACGGTTCCAGATTCGCTTCCAGCTACGGAATTCTGCCTATGATTCTTCCATTTCGAGTGCCGGAAAATGCAGTCGAGCCAACGTTCGAAGTGGCTCGCATCGATTTCATACCGTTTTCCTCTGTCGACATCAATAACGGAGTTAGATTTGACATTTTCTGTAATCAAACGAAAGTCAAAAAAAAAACAACGTAAAAACGAAATATTTTACTATTTTTTGGCTCGAGACTTTCGCCTTTGGCCAGTTTTATATTTTACTTCTTTTATATGTTTCGTCTGTACTAATATAGGCAAGGTGTTAAATACAACAAAACTTCGAGTTCTTTCTTTCCATTCTCATTCTTCGGACATTGCCGCACCGACTGTCTTCTTTATCAAATAATGGTCTAATCTCAATGTTATTAATTATATATATATATATATATATATATATATATATATATATATATATATATATATATATATATATATATATATAGTACTAGAATGTTAACTTGAAGGTCTGGTAGCGACAAGCTGGAAGCCTTCGAAATAAAGTGCTATCGAAAGATACTACGAGTCCGTCCCCTAGAAAAACTGCATGTTACGGGAAGCGAGCGGCTACTACCTACAATACGTAGAAGACTGTTATCATTTTTCGACCTTATAATTCGGGCCAATAAGATGGAAAAATTAATCGTTCAGGGTAAAGTAAACGGTCGAAGGAAATAAGGCAAACCGGCAAATTGATACTTGGATCAAGTAACAAAAGTAACCGGCCTACAGACCATAGAGAACTGATATGGGAAATAGAGGAACGACGGCGGACGCGTTCGATCGTAAAAATGTCAGGTTTCGACATCCGGAAGCGGAGTACGACGCAGAATATGAAGAAAAAGACAAGTTAATGCGGATGTTTAAAGTTTCCTCGATTTCAGTACCGTGTGAATTCGAGTATCTCTTATTAAGCAAAACGTTCGTATATATCCGTGCGAAGCTGGAAAAGTTTGAAATAAATGAACGTAAAACGAAATCGATTTTGAAACTGATCTTCTCGGAAGATAAAATGTTAAAATAAGAAAGTTCCAAACTGGGAAACACAATTTTTAAAATCGTTATAAAATATCACGATATTGTTTGATGATTGTATTTTTTCCTCTTCTTGTAAACGAGGAAATTAGAAAATTCGCTATACAGCACACAAGAACAGGCTACACCGACATGTCAATGTGGACGCTATCAATTTACTAGATACTAGTCAAGACATCAGGCGTCTTAAAAGGCGCCACCCGGCAGATTTATTATAAAATTATTAAATCTATTAGATAAATAAATTAATATAAACTAATTTTCGTAGTTATGGTCAATGGACTACTGACGTCAACCCATAAGCTGGCTAACAAGATGATATCTTGTTAGTAAGATACACTTTACTAAATTTGATACTTATTTAACTTCAATGAGTTAAGATCGTATGTTTATTTTTAAAAAAAATAAAAAAATTCTTAACACGATAGAATTTCGAATGTGTACCGTAATGATGAAAATAATTTAGAAATTATGTTACATACCTATTGTATAAATGTATCACATATCTTCTATCATACGGAGTGTTAGTACTTTTGTTTCCGATTTTAAAAAAGTATCCATTACTACTACGGCTGTTTTGACAACATATATCTCCGATACTTGTTTATTTTTCCTTTGTTCTGTCTGCGATATTCCCGAAATTTTTCTTAGAATACGTCCAACACTAGAGTAGTCGGAGCATCGGATTAATACTTCATTTCCTATCTTTTTCCAGGGATATCTCGAAGTTGGTAGCGCTTCTTCGACCGTTAATGAGTGTTTGTAAACGACCAAACCGGTTTCGTAAATTCGTTTCTTACATTCAACACTCCGGTTTGGTTGAACGATACTACATCAAATCGTATTGTATTGTAAGATGTTGATTTATAACTCAAGCACGGAAGAGCCACTCTAAACACCCGTCGCGCAGATTATGTAAATCTTCAATCGTAATCCCACTTTCCGAATATACTTTGCACTTTTCGGCGATGTGTTTTATTGTTTGTTTGGGATGTCCGTAACAGACAACTAGCCGAATCAGAAATATCCCACTTCTGCAGGAGGTGGCCGCATCTACCATGGCCACTTCGGATTCTATTCAAGAGTCGCCACTCTTTTTGTCAAAGTTCCATTCCTAGATGTTGCTCTTTTAAAGAGAGCTACATTTGTGAAGGAATTACATACCGATTTCCATTCCTAGAAGACACATAGGCAGGACGCCATAGGAATTTTAAAATTGAATAAATACTAGGGAGACTCTCGTTTGCAGTCCGTATACTTATACAGAGCTGCGGACGGAGGAATATATGCACGCGCTGTTGACTATTACGAAGGATTTGATTATATAAACTACGAAAATCTTCTCGAAGTAATAAAGATGACTCCTATTAAGCCAACAATGTACTAGGGACAAACAGCTGAAGTAAGATTCGAAGCAGCCGAATCTGAAAGAAGAACGTCACTTTTTAATTTGTACGCAAAGACAATCGTTAAAGAAGTCTTTGATAAAGACGATGGTGGAATAAAAGTCAATAACTACACAATTGACAACATAATGTACACACATGACAGTTCCCATTCACAGTGAATAGTCAGGCAGAAAATTATAGATAAATTCGCTATCCAATAAACTGAAAACAAAAGTAATCGTATTTTCCATGAAACACAGAAAATGCTCGATACGGTTAAACAAAAGACGGAATTGGAGCAATTGTTAAATATTAAATACTTCGGCATCTATAAAACGAAACGCGAAATACGATCGTGAATAGAACAGGCGACAGTAATGGTACTAAATCTAGACGTTATTTCTTTTTAGTTCTGCTGCATGGCTGCGATAGTTGCACTCTAGACGCTAGCGTTGAAAAACGTATGCTTTCGAGATGTACTTATAAAGAAGAATATTAAAAATTCCTCGGACGCAAAAAAAACCCGGCCAATAAAGAGATCTCGCGATTCCAATCTGGCTTTATATACGGAACAACGTGTCGCAGTAACCTTCTTAAAATTCAACGGCAACAGTCAACGATATTACGCACAATAACATCCGCAGTACGTGTTAAACTACAATACAGAATTGAAGATTCCGTTTGTGCAGGATTACTATGTTCAGCGGTACAGAAGCTTCTTCGGCAAAATGCGAGTTTAATCCATTAGCGTACAAAATATCTACGGTGGATTTACCAACTAAATCCAACAGCAGACTCAGAAGAAGGAAATCTTCAAATCGTTTGAAGAACGATGGCCTACATAACTCTTAGATATTGAATACGTCATCCGATGTTTTTCTTTCATATAAGAATCTACTATGCTCGTTGCAGTTTCCGTTTTTTTTTCTTTTCTTTTCTTTTCTTATTTTTTATTTTCTTTCTCTTCGCCCAAGAGATCGCCGTTGCTTATGGCAAATTTAAAAAAAAAAATCCTTTATAGTGTAAGAACAAAAAACCCTCAAGAGCTATAAAATATTATTAAGGAAAGGAAAATGCGATGCTTAGGACACATTCTCCGAGTGGATGTATCGGTTATTACAAAATATAACGGAAGGCGAAATTGCAAGAGATCAGTGTGCCGTCATCAAAACTCGTGGAGACTTACGACACCGGTTTGGGTGCTCATGCATTTAATTACTCCGTATTGCTATGTCAAAATGAAGTAAATTTTATCGTCTTCGTAATGGAGACTGCGCGATTAAAGAAAATATTAATTATTCAACGGAACGTGATTGTGATCGCTTTTCGCGACGCTGAAATATGAACAAAAAATTTTTGTTTGCGTGTGTGTGTGTGAATTATTAATTTATCTCTTCGACAAATTCTACAAATTAAAAATAATAATAATAATACTATGTACCTCCTGGGATCCGGAGCTCTAACCGGAACGGGGCGCGTCCACGGGTGGTGGATAGTGGAATGACCAGTAGATATACTGGTCAGCTGAGAATAACCAATAAGCAGTCGCGAACCAAGAGCGGCTACTGGTGGAAAGTCTCTAGCAGACGATTCCAGTAGTGACAGGGTAAGGAGACAAGAGGATGCAGATGGGCAGCTTGAAGACCTGTCCACTAAAAGTCTGCATAAATCCTATGACTGTCTCCCCCTCGGCGAGTTTGGGTCGCCGTAAAAACCCTAAACCGTTACCTCCTCAGTAACAAACCGCTGCCTTGCGGTTAGGATATTTATCCAAAGGCTAAGGGAGTAAACCCTGACAGAAAACAAAACTTAAATCCAGGTCTGCCTCCTGTGGAGCGGCTATCTGGTCAACGTCTGTTCTCCAGATTAGGAGCGGTTGAATTTAAACTCTGAATCTCAGTTTTAACGTTGAATTGGTATTTGATTAATAATCAAGTACTGATTCCCCCCATATTATTAAACCATGATGGCAAATCCTTCTCATATACATACTCCAGGAGGTACTCCGAAAGGAGAATCCTCCACTGTGAATTACAGTGTTACCGGGCAATCATATTCTGGAGAGCCTGGACCAACATGCAGTGTTAGGAATAGCAAAAAATTAAAAACTAAGAAGAAATATTTCTTTGGTACCTTGAATGTGAATTCGTTATTAAGAGTAGGAAGATTAATTAATTAACGTTTTGGAAGAAAATAAAATTCAAACACTGGCTGTACAAGAAACAAGATTTACGGATGAGGACATAATAGATTCAGAAGGTTATAGAATCTTTAAAGGTAAGAATGGGAAAAATCCAATGAATAAAGGAATACCTCATCTCGGAACAGCTTTCATTGTTCACAGAGCAATTCTTGATTCAATAAAAGATTTTTACTCGGTTAATGAGAGACTATCAATTTTAACTTTCTGCTGTGCAAATAAAACATATACATTAATAAATTGCCATGCACCTATAAATGAAGACAATAGAAAAAATCCATCAAAAGTAGAAAATTTTTGTGAAATTGTAGATCAAGAGATGGCTAAAATTCCGGTTAAAAATGTGAAAATATTATTAGGTGATTTTAACGCTCAAGTGGGTAAGGAGAAAAAGTTCCAAAAAATGGTTGGAAAGTTCCCAGCCCATAAAAGAACTAATAAAAATGGTGAAAGATTCCTGGAAATATGTAATGCGTTTAATTTAAAACTATTGTCAACGGCTTTTAAAAGATTGCCTAAGAGACAAATGACATGCAGATCACCTAACCCATGGTTAGGAGAGTTTCAAATTGATCATGTAGCTATAACATATAATAATCGGAGGGAAATTATGAATGTCAAAAGTTAAAAAAGGGGCAAATGTGGAAACGGATCATTATTTAACCACTATCAAAATGAATTTCATTCCTGAGAAAAAAATTCATCTGAGAATGAATATTAAACTTTCCAAGGTTGACACAAATATGTTAATGTATAAGAAAAATGAATTTCAAAACAAACTGAATACAAAAATAAAGTCGGATAGCTGGGAAGAAATTAAAACGAAATTAATTGAAATATCGCATGAAATAGCCCCACTGAAAAAATCAATAAAACACAGATGGTGAAATCAACAATGTGATGAAGCTGTGGAGGCAAGGAACAAAACATGGAAAACATGGTATTCGACGAAGAACGAAGACGATTATACTCAATTTAAAGATCAAAGATCCGAAACAGCTAAAATAATTAGGTCAACAAAAAGGAAATTTGAAAAAGAACAACTCGTTGAAATAGAAAAGAATTTTAAGAAAAATAATTTTCGGATCTTTTACAAAATATTCAATAAAAATCTCCGAAAATATCAGCCTCCTAATTTATGTTTTAAAAATGAGGAAGGTAAATTAGCTCTTAATGATAAAGAAAACTGTAGTATTTTAGCAACATATTTTAATAAGCTCCTTAATTGTGAAGAGGAAAGGTTAAAAAAGTCAACAAATTTAAATATCTAGGTGAAATAATTCAACCAAATGGTTTAGGTAAAGAAGCGAATCTAACCAGAGTACACAAGATGGAACAAGCATTCAATGTAACCAGAGAAATATATAAAAATAAGTCATTATCTATAAATACGAAGATACGACATTATGATACTGTAATTAAACCGCAATGTCTATATGCAGCAGAATGTCTGAATATGAACACAAGAAGAGAAATCGAGCTCATAGAGAAGAAGGAACGGAAAATTATGAGAAAAATTCTGCGACCGAACATTAAAGATGGACAACGAAAAAGCAACAAGGAAATATATGAGAAACAATTGAAAAGATATACAATGAGAAAAAGAAGAATAAGATTTTACGGTCACCTAAAAAGAATGGAATAGACAAACTAGAGTCATATTTGAATACTTTGAAAGCAATCCAAAGAGTAAACTTATGTGGTTTATAGAAACCAAAAAAAGATATATCAGAAATGAACATAAAAAGTGAGGACGTAAATAATAGAAATAAATTCCGAGAAAAAATTAACACATTTAAAGGTTTTGCTGAAAACGTGAAGAAGAACAGTAACATGTGGACGGAAGAAAGCACAGCTTGAAGATGAAAGAATATTGGAGAAGGAAAAAGAAAATCTCATGATCATTGTTTTTACGTGGTCCATAGTGGGCCAAAATCGAAAATAATAATAATGAGGAATATTTATACGATGCAGAGCTTCAAGTTTAGACTTAACATCGGCAATAAGAAAATACGATGCCTAACCCGGCGATTCCGGCTGGAAAAGAAAATAACGTTTAATCGTTAAACAGCGACGAATTACCCATGTTACCCTTACTAGCGTACAATGGCGTTATTTTCGATCGGCGTTAAATAATTGAATAGGTAAATAATCGTGTAAGACGGATGAACGTATTAAAAGAAACAGCGAAATTACAAGTGTGTGAGTGTACTTCGTTAATATGTGTATATACATTATATATATATGTGTGTGTGTGTGTGTCCGCATGCAAAAATGTTTAAGGCTAGGTACGAGGAAGCATTCGCTATATTTGTAAACGTCCATTTCTCTTACAGCACAAATGCGTTCAAATCACGCCATTTAGTTCTTTAATGTTTTTCCGGCTTTCAACGATTTCCGACAAACTCACCACCGTCACTCCTAATTGTCATAACAGTCGTTGTTATTACTTCGGAACGCTATCAAGGGGCTGTATAATCAATTATAGATGGTTCCCTTCTTCAGCTATGCGGAGAGAGATGATTGTATATCTGACGCGTATCCTTCCAAAAATGGTAACATCGCTAGTGGACGAACGATATGCTCGATGATATGTGTGTGTGTTTCATCGTTTTTACGAGCTGCGGGCGGAGAGTCGGCGAGCAATTTTCTTTGGCACGCTATATTTCTTCGATTAAACTGTCGAACTTCGCTTTGTTAGAACATTATTTTCATTTCCTTCTACTTTTAAATATTGCGTGAATGTTGATTTTTTTTTTCACTTTTTATTTACTACGAGACGCGTGTAATTGCACAGGCGATTACGGCTTACACACTAAATTATTCGGTCGATCTGGTTAGATTTAACATAGACAAAGACCCGGGTGGATCGTTGGAAAGGATCTTTTTTAGAGGAACATTTAGGTTGACGGATGAGCGAAATGTTGTAAATTTGGTACGATAAGTATACAAGATGGACTGAACGATAACATTGTTGGAAACAGAAAGTACAGGTTGATGTTGACCGGTTCTCAAAAACGGTTGATTATTGTGTAAAGGCTTATATCGAATGGTCGTTATTCGTTCAATGCGGAATAATTGTTTTTATTTATTTATTTATTGTAGTTTATTTCGATCGGTATTATTATTTGTTTTTAAAAACAATAATATTATTAATATCGATTACCACGAGAATTATTTTATTTTTACTATCATTACTACGATTATTATTAGTGGAGTTTAATGCGTTTTCTAGAGAGAGAGAGAACTAAAAGACTGACCTAATTAATTACAAAAGGAGATCAGGGGGAAATATTAACATAATGACGAGGGAAATGCTAAATGATGACAGTTCGAAAGAAATTAATTATCGAATTCGTAAGAAAAACCAAAACGAAACTTTACATTCATTAATACCTAGCGCGTATCTTGCAATTATACATTCATACTTAGATACAATAATTTCAGAATCAAACAACATCTCTAACTCTTACATAACAAACTAACTATATTTTGTTAATATTACATCCGATTGTTTATCAACAGACCAATCACCGTTCTCTACGTAGGATCAAGTCGAAAGCCATCTTCTCTGTTGAAGTTTTTCAATTTCTAATACCTAATAATTCTTTCACCTATAAAAATCTTTATTATGATATTTTCAACTTATTATCAACACATCACCGCGTTTTAATTGTAGCTGACTTTAATGCATAGAGCTCGGAACTGCTATTCCAATAATATGACTGGTAATTGTATTTTAAATATGTCATATAAATTTAATTTTCAAATTTTAGCTCCTAGTGAACCTACCTTCTATCCGGACAATCGAAATTTACATCCTAGTATTATTGATTTTGTATTAGCAAAAAACGTTCAAACCATAACCAAGCCTATTTCTCTACCATTTTTAAGTTCTAATCATAATCCTATTTTCTTCAAGCTGTGTAAATCGGGTATTACTATCACATTGCCATCTGTTTTCCTCTTTAAAAATCCTAATTGGAAAACATATCGAAATCATATTAATAATAACATAACATTAGGAGGTCCTTGTAAAAGTAATATGGAACTAGACAATGAAGTGAACAGTTTTACTGACTTGGTTTTAAAAGCAGCTGAATTGGCCGTTCCTAAATCTGTCGTAACGTCAAATTATTATACAAAATTTCTTCCAATATTCTGACACTGATCAAGTTCAAAAATTATATTAGACATAGATATCAAAAACTTAAAAATGCTTCTACAAAGGCACTATTAAACCGTTTAACGTGCTTGGTAAGAGTAAAGATAAACGAAGAGCGAAATTCCAATTTTAATTATAAACTTCGTAATCTTACGGTTAAAGATAAAAGTTTATGGAAGGAAATAACAGTACTTACAAATACGCACACACATTTACCGCCAATCAGCATGGTCACAGCCTATTCGGATAAGGATAAAAGTAACTTGTTAGCAATGATGTATTATGATATTCATACACAAAATTCGCATTTGACGTCGAACTATTGCAATAATAAAATTTTATCTTACATTAAAAAGTACTTAAAAGATTCGCCTGTGAGGATTTTGCCCGCGGATTTAACAACGGTCAGCGAGGTACGTCATAAAGAAACTTAAAAATAAAAAACCAGTAGGTCTAGATAATATACCTACAATATTGATCAAAAACTTAAAAGCGATTGTTCAACAGTCATAATAAATTCAATTTTATTACTTTCTTATTTTCCCGACTGCTGGAAAGTGTCGAAAGTTATTCCTATACCTAAATCAAGTAAGGACATTTCTGATCCCAGAAATCTGCGGCCCGTGTCATTACTTAGTAATTTTAGTAAAATAGCAGAAAAAATTATTTTGAGTAGACTAAAAAAATTCATAGATGATAATGATCGTTTTATAGAACAACAATTTGGATTTAGGAGTAATTTATCTACCGTCATGCAATTAGCAAGAATTAGTGAAACCATAACTAATCGGTATAATAAAAATATGCATACAGGATTACTGTTATTAGACATAGAGAAAGCCTTCGACACCACTTGACAACTTTGTTTAACATACAAAATTATTCAACTTAAATTCCCTAATTACTTAGTTCAGCTTATTAAAACTTATTTAAGTAACCGAAATTTCATAGTTAAAATTAACAATGATAATTCCTACATGAAAAATGCATTAGCGGGAGTTCCCCAGGGGAGCATACTGGGACGTTTCTTATTCCTCCTTTTTATTAATGACATTCCTAAAATTAAACATTTACACATTATATGCTGATGATACTGCTATATATTGCACATCGTATCGAATTGACACTATACAAAGAAGACTAACTCGGGGTTTTATTAAATTTAATTCGTATTTTAATAAATGGAGAATCAAAATAAATTCCGATAAAACTCAATCTGTTCTATTCACGAAAAAAAGACCGCATTTCTTACCACCTGTGATGGTGAACAACACACCTTTGATTTGGAAAAGCGATATTAGATATTTAGGCGTAATACTAGATCGGGGTCTCACATTTACTAAGCATGTTGAATATGTCTGCAATAAAACACACGCGTCTCTGTTTAAACTATATCCGATATTTAATAAAGGATGTTACGTCAGCTCGGCAAATAAATTAATAATCTACAAAACTATAATCAGAACAATTATGCTTTATGCTTGTCCCATATGGTCATATACCGTTCTAACTTAGCGAAGTTACAACGGCTACAAAATATGCGCTGCAGAATAATTTTAAATCTTCCAGTCTATGTAAAGATTGAACACATTCACAAGGCATTGAAGTTATACCATACGTATACACGAGGTTGTCGAACAAAAAACAAAATTACTTTTTGATAGCTGTGCCTGTAGTCCGTACTCATTTATAAACGATATAGGGGATTGCACACGTACAAGTTTGCAACTAAAATATAAGCGCTACAAACACAAAAGAATTAAACACACGCTATTATACAGCTGGCATTATCTTTTATTCAAAATTTATTTTTGTATATAATACATATAAAAATTATTGTTTATCCTACTAAAGTAAATATCTATAAATTTATATAGGTAGATGATCAGTATGCGGGTTTTGTTATTTCTTGCATTTTTGAACAACTGGGCATACTTTTTCAACTAGTATACGTAATAAGAACTGTGTATACGTTATATATTATTTATTTGTTTTTTTTTGTAACATATATTTATTTTTTTGTAAATACACTTTTTATCAATCAATTCACCTAACCGATCTACATTGGCCAGAACTTTTGTATCCTCAAACCTTATTGAATGCCCCGTAATTCATTATTCGCCACGGCTGACTAAATAATGTTGATTTTTTTTAAATGAAAATCTTGCTCGTTTGTATTTCCCAGAATCACAACTTTCATACATGTATAACAGTGATGCTACCGTTAGCGAATACTTTAGTACGTTTATCTGGTAGGTAAATAAACGTTAGAATTTATACAAGTCACACGTAAAAAGCGAATATTATTTAAATTAACTAAGCGATTTTCGAAAAATATTAGTACCTTCAACTAGTATAAGAACGATTCAAAAAGTTATGGGACATGTAAATAGGAAACTGGGGCAAGTGGAATAAAATATATATATATATATGTGAAAGTTTTTAAGAAAACGGTTAGAAGTTCCCGTTAGATCGAAGAAATTAAAATCGAACAAATGATTGTATGCACGTACGGTCACGAGACGGTAATATCAATTCAATGTTCATTTTTGCGTCTGCGAGAACCCAGTTTGTAGAACTGTGTAATTGTATACAGGCTGCCGAAAGAATAGAATACATTCCCATTGTTAGTGGTAGTCCTACTCCTTGTTGGCACGAAACATCCATACTTTCCCACAATAATCGATTTCTAAAATAATTAAAGATAATACTAATATTTTTCTCGAGTCAACGACTTTTTGGGTTTAATGAGTCTGTAGTGGTCGGAATATTCCCAAATATTCTCAAGATACCACGCCCGTATATAAAAACAGATTTTGAAAAATGTATGAAAAACTTTTTCTCGAATTATTTACAAAATTAGATTTCACTTTTGCGTTAATCATTTCAGTTTCTTACCAACACAAAAGGAATATGACGCCTCTCACATTTCGACGTGTCATCGGGTGTGTAAATCTACCGTTTCAGTTTAGTTTTGATTTATGTAAAGCTTTCGACGCGACAAAACTGAACAATATTAACAGCTATAAATGCAAAATTCCCCTCGGAGTAGCGTTCCGTTTCTGATCTATATAAACGATTTGCATAAATTAGAAATAAATGGACGACTATTTAGCTACGTCGATGACGCAGTATCAACAGTTGATTCAAAATATCCAAAGTCGCTACAGATATTAATTCAAACGAACGTCGATAAGGTATCCCCAGAGTCAGTTAATCGGAATTATATATGAAACGAAGTACATCGTTCGTGCAAATTAGGTCGAAATGATTTGCAAATTAAATTTGAGCAACGAGGCGATAATGAGAGTTTCGGTGTTTTTTTTATTAGAGTTCCCGCGCTGTTTTTCTAGTTAAGAAGTCGAGGAAAATTAATTACCCCCGCTTCCATTGTTTTTTCTTTTTTTTTTTTTTTGTGAGAGTAACACGATACTAAGTGGTTAAATAATCGGCATTTATAAAATATATTTTATTACTTAAAACAGTTTTTCCCGACCGGGCACTTGAAGCGTTTGTACTCAGAGCATTGTATCAGTCATAGACGAACTATGAGCAAGTACATTGGGGTTGCGTAGGTTATATAAAATGTGAAACCTAGTTATTTATCTTTCTATTTTATAACTCATCTGTTAGCGTCAGCGTTTAGTTTATATTAATTTATATGTACAATGAGTAGTAATGGTTTTATAACCTAAACTCAGTTAAAAATAAAGGGGAAAAAAATCAAATTATAAAACTCCAACTTAATAGGCGTATTTAGAATTTTGTCCAACATCGAGCAAATAAATCGGAAAATAATAGCCTTCGACAATATAACTCGAGCCGAAGCTACCAGGGAAAAAAATCCGCTGCTCGCTTTTTCTTACTCCGATGTAGCACGCTACAATAATGGGAATTCGTCTTTTCTGTATTCCAATAAATATCCGACGCTTTTAACCTCACATAATAAACAACTCAATTTAACTCCTACCAAGCACTTAACTATAATCATCTACTTAGTATTCCTTCCGGTAGATATTCTAACACAATATAAAGTTACCTATCCCACAAGCACCATCCGAATATTTCAGAAAACGTTCAAAACTTCTCACTCACCAAGTAAATACCCCAACTTCTACTACATCGAAGAGAGCGTTTATCCGATCGTCTTTATCTTCCACATCAACAGAGTCGATACATCTCAACAAAACAATATACCAGCACCGATTGTCAAAAAAAAAAAAAAAATTATGCACGTGAATAAAAGAATTTAAAAAAAAATCCCCCTTATTTGTTTATCTTCATATTTATTATTCACGAGCAAATGCGCGTGTAATAAATGTGATATGTGTGTATGCGGGTGTGTGCACATTCTGGAGTGAGTTTTTTTCATTTAATTATTATTATTTAATTTCTAAGAACAATTATTTTTATTTTAATATTGTTTCGCCTATACATATATGCAAATTTACATCCATGAATCCGGCGATATATTGTTCTATATTTTTGTTTGTTTTAATTTGTTTTGTTTATTATTATTATTTTTATTTATTTTTAGATATTCTTTTTTCCTTCTTCCTCCTTCATGCTTCTCTCTCTCTCCTATTGTTTTTCTTTGCAGTAGCCATTGTATATAGAGCTTAAATTGTTGCTAAGTATTTCGTCCCCCTAACTGCGAAATTAACCGAACATTATTGCGGTGGAATTGTCGCACAAATAAGTCAAGTCTGGAATCCTTTCTCGGCACTAACATTTTCCATATAATACCTTGTTACCTGAAACTTGGTTTTCAACTTTATAACGTACTAACCCGTTGAGGATCGCCACGTTATTACGTTTCACCTAAGAGAGCGAGGTACATATACTCTGTTATTGCGAACAATTTGCAACGTTCTCACAAAACACTCTCTTTGGTAGAGCTATGAACTTGTAGGCTGGTAATGTACCAGATAAAGCTAAATAAGAAATGCCGCAGTCGCCAGCACAGATTACTGTGCAAAAAAAATATCTATTTATTTTATTCACCGGAAACTAAGCTTCTTGGCGTGGAACCAACAACTAAGAAATTTCCCTACGGAATGACTAGCGTACGTTACGAATTTAATACTATTTATTTTAATTATTATGACGGTTATTTTAATTTTACATGATTCAACATAAAAACAATTTGCTAACAATTATTCACATTTAACATAATTCACAAAATATATACATAAAATTCATTAAGACGTACAAAGAAAATATAAAATATGAAATAACGTAACCTGGTGGTACCACCGGTGAGATCGATGGCGGTTTTCAAATCGTGGTGACTTATCCGATATTCCGCTCGTTGTATCTCGGCAGTAAGATAGTATTCAGCTGTTCGGAATTATTTTTTACCATTTCAAATTTAATTCATTGTTTTTATTTTATTTTATCGCGTACAAATGTATTATGTGATATATTATTATTAAAACAAGCAATTATTCTCTTTATTATTCCGCTCGATCTCATAACGGACGAGCAGTTCGATCGATTTACAACCTTCCCGACGAAGGTACGATCTCTTCCTAACAACGATACCGATTATAATATTAATCATATTCGCTTATCTTTATACGGCACGTGTATCTTATACATACATACATATACATATATATATATATATATATATATATATATATATATATATATATACATACATAAAACGCGATTATCGGTTACTGGCTCCACGTGCGACTTGTTTCCTGAAATTTCCCCGTTAATCTGGAATTGATCATTACTATTATGTTCTACTTGTAACTTAATAGACGGATAATACCGATATATATATCTACACTAATCTCGCACGAGCCTATAACCTTCGCTAACCTGTATTATTTTCCAAAACTTATTTTATTTATTTTTATTTTTCTTATTTATAATAAATTTCTACAATACCCCCTAGATATTAACACGCCATAACTTATAAACATTTTCTCAATTACCGGTTATCGATGTCTCCGTAATGGCAAAGTTGACAGATACGAGAGAGTCGCTATTTTAATTAAAAATAATTGATTTGCGTTGACCCTCTTTTAATCGATAGTAATTTAAATGTTTCGTGCCAGCGTGTTAATTTTATAGGCAATCCGTTATAATAGCTTTTCTCCTTTTATTGGCCACCGAACAATTTCCTTCATAAAGATAATTAAATTCGAATAATGACTTACCTCAAAACTCTTCCATAATACGCGGCGGCGACTTTAATTATCGGTATTTCAGCTGGGTTAGTATTACTAATAACAATTCCGGTCAGCGTACGTTAGACATTCTTAATGCGACGGATTTAACAACTGTTATCAACGATGCACCTTCAAAAGGTCCTCGAACGTTTTTGATATATCTATAATTTGCGGCTATTTATTGCTCTTAACTGCTCGGGTTGCGGCAATTAAAACGCATTCGTTAACTTCTTTATCGAAATTATTGCGTATAGCGGACGTTTCATATCATTTACGAGGTTAGAAGGGTAAAAATGAATCGAACGATTATTGAAAAGCAACTTATACATTCGATTTTGTTTTAATAAGATACTCCGTATGCGAGAAATACTATAGCAAGACGTGGTAGTGGAGTAGAGGAGAACAAACGGTAGCTGCTCAATAGAGAAAATTCTAGCATGCAGTAGAAAATTTGTCTATAAATATATCATCGTATTGCTCTCATGGCCGAACGTCGCTACTAGCCTACTGCAATTTTTACGTACAAAATGGTCTAGAAGACACTAATATACGCGTCTATAAGACGCTCTACTGCCTTCTCCTCCGTTATAATTAAGAGTTATATAACGACGAAAAACATTATGAACTTTTTTGTTTTCATTGTGGTTAGTTTGACGGTTGAGCACTTTAGAAAATATGCCACCGGGACATATAAATTTATATATATATATATATATTGCAGAAAAGGAAAAATTTTATCGTTTCAGTTTTACAGCGAAGTAAAGTGTTAAACAAGTCGAGTAGTTAGAAATTTCGGATAAGAAGGTCCAATGTATTTATTAAAAGCTCGTAATAACGCAGAATAAAAGCTCCGAAACTTTTAGTCGCAATTTTTTCTTTTTTTTACTTTTCGTTCATTTTTTTATTAAATGTGGAATTTTCGTTCGCTAAAGTTCGTGGGTGTAGTAGGAACTGCGTACGTGTCCAGACAACACTTTATTATTTATCTATCCGATATAATAGTAATTTAAAAGTTTCCCGTTGCTATCTTTATGTTTCCAACCGTACCATCGTTTGAAGTAATAGACGAGGTCAACTCGACCGTGTACGTGGTCATCTGGTAACATATATAATTCACACGAAAATATATATAACTATATTATTTTCAATTTCGCATAAATAATATAAATATATATATATATATATATATATATATATATATATATATATATACATATATATATATATATATATATATATATATATATATATATATATATATATATATATATATAAGTAGGAGTAAAATGGCCTAATCCTAAAACCGGTTTCTAACCACCATGACCCTTTTTCCAGTAACCCCGGCTATTAGTAGTCTTCTTTAATTCTACTTCGGCTATTCTCCCGTACACCAAGTAGCTCGCAAATTTAATGTTAATATGTGTATACGACGTTATTACTAGTCGACATTGAAGAAGCTTTCGATTCGGCTTAGTATGATGGTATAATTTTTAAAATCGTTAAATTTAAATTTTCCACATATTTAATAAAGTTAATTAAATCTTATTCAAGTCATAGAATGTTCTATGTTCGTCATCATATATACATAAATCCTCTGTCAAACCTTATCGTTCGGGTGTACCGCGCGGCAGTGTATTAGGCCCGTATTAGTAATAAATGATATACTTAAGTTACCATGTGTTGTCGGTGCATTATTCTGCGACGATTTAACATTATATATTGAAAATCTTACAGGCCGAATACCATAATTTGAAGAATGTGGAATGTAGTAATTTTTGTATCAAAATAAACAACAAAATAGTAGATCCAAATAAGCCAAAAATAATATTAAAAGATACCGAATTAAGTGGTATTAGCTGTGTGCGTGACTTACCAACGTCGGGGATTCGAACGTAGAGGTTAATGCCGGATAGGCAGGCAAGATTAGCATTTATGAAAATTAATTTTATTTTATATTTATATTTGTTTTAATACAAAATTCTATAAATCATGAAGAATTCATATCATACACATATGTCAACTATCCTTAAAGTTACACCTTAGGAGTTAAATACAACCAAATGACTTTACAAAACTAAAGAAATTAAAGAAAATAACAGTAAAATAAGGAAAAATTAAAAAAAAAAATTATTAGCTAGTATATTAAATTTAGTTTAACTTGTATATAAATAAATAAAAATAAAACATCGTAATATCTGATCGTTTAGAAATCGGCCCTTAATACGACGGTGCTTATTATATCTAGTGTAACGCATGCTGAGATCAAGTGTAATCCCCGATTACCTGAATTAAGTTATTTTCATGATACATTTATCATAAAATTTTTTTGATAATTTATAAATATAATACGAGGTATATTTAGCGTGGAATACGTGTACCGTATTTTAGTCCATCGAGGAGCATTTAATGATATTCTGAAATGCCAGTTTTTCATTATCCGGAGTTTTTTGTAAGTAGTAACGACAACTGAACACTAGACGGGAACTACTGAGTATATAAATGAATAAATATATATATATCACATATATCATAAACACACACACATATAATGCGAACACCTGTAGTTAAAAAGCACAGAATTGCATTTAAACCAAAATTAATGGAGGATTATACTAAATTCTTGCAAATTTATTAGACCTATACAACATTGTAATGAACAAAATTGCATATTAACATTATCAAAGCTTACATAACTTTTTTTTTTTTTTACATACAATCTATCCTAGGCGAATAATAAGTAGCACTGTTATTAGGTGTATCGAATATTAACAGAACGCTGTCCAACGACAGTCATTCTTTATTTGATAAACATTAGTTAAGATCAGCTACATAGCTCCACTTGCGTCTTTTCAGGCGTTGAAATTGAACGCTGTTATTCTTGAGATCTCGGCTGCCAGTGGATTTATATCGTGTTTTAATCGTTGTATATATCTCTCACTGTGGATTTTAGTTTCCTTTACGGTTGGCATGTTAAGGTACTTATGAAGATCGTCATTACGAATATACCATGGGGCACCCACAATGCTGCGCAGGACCTTTGCCTGAAAACGCTGGATTATAATCGCTGGCTGTTCCCTAGATTTTGAATTCGTAGGTCCACATTGGTTTTAGAGTGACTTTATATAGTAGACCTTTATTTTCTACAGACAGTGATGAATATTTATTCACCAGCTCATACTTCGCAGTTTCAGATCCAGTTGTTTGTCCAGAATATGATCTATCCAAGTTGAATGTTGATCTAAATGTAGCCCTAAAGATTTTATTTTATTTACTGCTGGAAATCGTTCTTCTATTTGACTGGATCGTCACATTTGAAAATTTTTTATTTAATGTACAAAGAAGGTAATTAGACATACTCGTTAACTGTAATTTTCCATAGTTTAAACCACTTACTCAGCTGCAGATTATTCTGGAGATGTGTGGTAGCAACTGTTAGATTACAATCATTGGATAATATCGCCGTATCGTCCGCAAACATGGCTGTGTTGGTGTATCTGCTTTCAAGAAAATCAGATGTATTTGTGATCGAGCACCGTTTATATTAACTTGAAAAGTATCTATCCGGTAAGTATGATTGTTTTGGTGTTTTTTTTTTAACCAATTTAAATCTTTATCCAGTTGATGTATTTTAAATCTCAATGCCGCTATAATTGATAAATTTATATTAACTGACAATAGCGTATAGTACCGGTGTGGCAAGTTAAGTTTTAGCTTGTATGATAGACCTGTATGCCACACTTTGTCAAAAGCTTTCTCAATGTCGAGGAATACCGCAGGACAAAATTTTTTGTTTTCAAAACTACTGTTAAAATTAAAAAATCATCCATATACCGCTGCAACAGAGTTCTTGGACACAACCAACGATGTAAAACCCCTGGATAAAATCTACGGTCATGGTTACTGGGTTTCTCTACCAGAGGCTGCTATTCTCTTCCTGTTATGACCTTCCTCTAATTATAGCTGAACAATCTTGTTGGTCAGCTTCTAGTAAATACTAATGACAAAAAAAAAAAGGAAAAAATGATTTAGGAGAACCGTTCATGATTCGAACGCAATCGAGTGCTTCCAGTAATAATATGAAGTTTTTAAATTCCTTCGAGCGTAAAAATGCGCGTCGAATAAAAATACAAAAAAAAAATATAAGCTCCCGTGGAAGTAAATTCCGACGAATTGTGGGGAGGTGATTTTCCTTTATATTCGACTTTCCGTATTATGTAAACGCCATTACGCTTATATATGCGCGGAATTTATTCGAGTATCTGTTCATGGAAGGGGGTTGTATTATATAATATAATGTACACACGTATATAAATATATATGTATATGAATATATGATGTACAGGTAAAAGAAAAAAAAGATGAAAGAATAATGGTCCTTCCGTTGAAGCTAATGGCGGTTACTACACGATGTTTGAGACTTAAATTTGAATTTTCTCGGTACTTACACTCTATATAGTTGTAGAGTGTAAAACGAATACCGACGACGTATTTAATAGAGCGACCGAATCGAGTCCTACGTCTTCGGGGAGATTATTTATACGACGAGAGGACGCGCGGTTGGGTAACGTTAGAAAGCCCTAAGGAAACAATCCCGCTTTACAATTCCCAGCTGTGAGTTTCGGAGCTTAAAGTGACGACATAACCTTATGAATATTGACAGGCAAAGACGTGGCGCGAATAAGCGATTCTCGCGAATCTTTTTAAATTTCCGCAGACTGCGCTACTTTATCGTTATCTATGATATGTATATTTATCGTTATCTATGATATGTATATATATATATATATGTATATACATTCGAGCGCATTAGCGCGGTATCTCTCTGGACATTCTATCGACGCTTCTTCCGTAACTTTAGACTACCGTACTCAAACTTCAACTTACGAATATATATAACCACAAGGCAAATACACGCTAAAACAAACACCTATATATATATATGTGTGTGTTTGTACTCATTTGAACAGAAAAAAAACTGTCTTTCATCTCGTTCTCTCTCTGCGCATCTCGTTATGACCATTTTTGTTCATCTTAATAGAACCTATCATTTATACACTAGGCAGGACACTAATCCTTCTCAAATTATAATAGCCTAGTACGCGTCGTTGAACTAAGGATTATTGGTTCTTTGTTTCTCTACGATTAGTCTATATTTCTTTTGGCCTCTTCGTCTACGTCGATAGTAAGTAATAATGATCGCTGTATCGGTATCTCGTGTACCGGCGTTAAATAATATCTAAACCTAGGTACATTAACGAAAGGGCGGCAACAAACTGTACATTTTAACGCGTCATTAACTTATTCGGTTATTATCTGGCAACAATTTTACTTTGTTCAGCCGTTTCTTTACAGAAAAAAAACCCGAACGTTATCCGTGGAGATTTCAGATTTTTTCCTTCTATAATATTACATCGTTATTTATATGCAGAAATCCGTACATATCAATTTTATTAGCAGAAAAGTCCAGGTTTTATCCGATTATAACTAATTCGAAGATTGTACCTCGTAAAAATCGTATTAAATCTGGGTATACATTATCCAATTTATATACATATATATATATATATATATATATATAATTTTACTATGAGTCGTGTGTAACTACCGATGTTATTACGGCATACACATTTGCCGATGATTTGATTACTAGGGCGATCTGGTTAGATTTAATATAGGCCAAGGCTTAAACGACTGTTGCAAGATTATGGGAGAGGATCTTTTATATAAGAAGATTTAGGTTAAGAGCTGGATGTTGTAAATTTTTTACAAGTCAATAAGTATATGGTGGACTGATTGTTGGAAATAGTTGTGGGAGGTGAAGTATTGTGGAAGACGTGATTATCAGTCGGAGAAATATGACCGCTTCTAAATCGGTCGATTATTGCAGAGTCGCGCCGAGACACGCACTCCTGTGGCCATGATGGTGCGATCGATGGTTTTATTGATTTTAAAAAAATTTGTTGGGAAATCCAGTGTGCCAACCATTTCTGTTTTGACTCTTGTTGGAATAGTCTCTTCATTGAGAGCAGCTATGGGACATCAGAGCCTACAGGAACGTAGAATGTTGGTCGTGCGACCACGTCTACCCTCTCATTGATGGTGGGAAACCATACGTATGTTACGCTGCTGTTGTCTTTTATGAGGTTAATCATCGTCTGTTTGATTTAGGTAATTAATGTGCCTTTGGGTTTTACGAAATGGAGAAAAACAAGTGAGTCTGTAATTACAAGGCCTATATAGAACAACTAAACTTGAAAATCCTGCAGACGAAACTGCTTCTCGGAAATATAATCAAGTACTAAAACCAACACGGAGTTATAGTTGTCAGCTTTGCGCTTCTGAGAAATTTTGCATTTTCCACTCTTTCGAACAGTTACAACATTTCAATCAGTCTACTCATTAACCTTTGACGAGTTGAGACCGCCTGTATAATTATGTCTCTGCTAATTTCTCAGCAGTAAAAATCGCTGCCTTCTGGTTAGGATTTTTATCCAAAGACTAAGATATTACCCCAAAATAGTTATACGGCGGAACAGCATAGAAATAAAACCGTAATTAACCTTTTCCTAATATTTCCTCGTATGTGAACTTATTATTATCCGCCCAGACAGCATAAATTTTATTCCCCATATTCAACGGAAGATCTCGCTGAGAACAGTGTGATTCTGCCTAGGATGCTATATGCCCTGTATGGTTCTCTACCAGTTTATCTACAAAACCAGTGCTTCGGAATTAAATTAAATAAGTCAAATTGGGCTCGAATTTAATCCATGCTCGATATATGATACTTCCCCCTATATACGTGATGAAATTGTAACGAGAACGAGGAAGTCCTTTAATTAATATATATCATCGAATAATCAAGTAATAAATTCCATTATAACTACCAATCCTTAAAGCATCGTTATAAAAAGTATAAACACAGGCGCATCA
Organism: Coronaproctus castanopsis; assembly: GCA_032883995.1. Lineage (NCBI taxonomy): Eukaryota > Metazoa > Arthropoda > Insecta > Hemiptera > Monophlebidae > Coronaproctus > Coronaproctus castanopsis. Next base: position 17,469,424 of record CM065053.1, read on the forward strand.
AACATATTTTATTAGATGAATGAATTTACAAGCTCTAGTTTACTGTTAGTTTATCTTTAGTTGTATATATATATATATATATATATACGCGTCCTCCTGGTAGATTACACATAAAATGGACAGACACGATCACAAAAGCACTTGCAAAGTCAATGGCTGATTGTAAACGGGATACTGCAAACCGGATAAAATGGAGAAGAAAAATTGAAGAGGCTGTAGCATGAAAATGGTCACGACATCCCTTAGGGAGATTACGACTGAAGATGATATATATATATATATATATATATATATATATATATATATATATATATATATATATAGATGAGTTGTATTTTTATGTAATACCTACAATATTGTAAGGAAGCTTATCTTCCTTTCCGCTAGATAGTAGTTTTTTTTTCTTAATTTATAAACATAGTATCTTTAAAGTAATTTTTAATATCGATTAATTTGTAATTATTCTCGGAACGATTCTATCATATATTTTTGTTTTATTATTGTAAATCGGATGTAAAATAAACGTCATTTCTACTTCATTCTTTATTTATATGTAATTGCATTAATGTCTTCTACGTACGATTATTCATTTTTGTACGTATGTATAAATACAATTAGTTAAATTTGTTTTGTGTTTTACGTTTGTTTTTGTTTTTGTTCCACAGGGCTCTGTACTTGGTCCTATCCTCTTCCTACTTTATACTATGGATATTCCTCAAACACCTGATACAACAAAAAGTGTTTTTGCCGACGGCACAGCAATAATTTCACATAGTCGCACTTATGATACCGCTGCATATATAAATCAAACAGTTGTAGACTTTTCTCTCCGATGGATACATTCCAACTTATTTAGATGATGTAAACCGGTTCCAGTTTATAACTCTGCTCGCTACTTAGGTCTGCATCTTGACTGTAAGCTCAATTGGCACGAGCATATTAGAAAAAAACGCAAAAACTTCTGCTCTCCAACTTTCGATTGCTCCTTCAGCTTCATTCTGAGCTCAGTCTCGTAAAGAAAGAGGCTCATCTATACTTCAATTTTCCGACAAGCATGGAGCTATGACGCAGAGGCCTGAGGAACCGCAGCCAAATCCAATCCCGAAATTCTTGAAAAATTTCAAAACAAGTTTATGCGTATGATTTTAAGAGCACCTTGGTTTGTCTCGAACATCCAACTTCACACCGATCTCACTGTCGTCATTCACCAGAAGGAGCAAACAGCTACATTAATCGTCTTCACCTCCGTCCGAACGTTGAAGCAGATTTACTCTTAGATGATTCTAATGACACCCGTCGGCTGAAAAGAAAACGGCTGGATATTATTAATATTTAATTTTATTATTTTTTATAAAATAATTTAACTACCGGTGAAATCCTCTTATAATTAGTTATATGGTAAATGTAATTACTTTTACAGTCTCGATAAAATCTTTATTAAAAAAAAGCCTCTTGTTGAAAATTATGGTATAAGAACAAAGAGAATTATGAAGACAATTATTATAATTATATAATTATAATAATTTTTGTAGATATCGTTATGTTATTTATTACATAGGTGCTTTTTTTTTAAGTGAAACTTCTATTCGCGCGTTGTATATGGAGAGTTAACCAGTAAAACGAGCGTGCCAAAGGCTTTATATAGACACATAGGCAGACCTTAGTCGCACTCCTATGCTGTACTCGTGTACCTAATTATGAAATAATATTTTTCACCCGTAAGCACGTACATATAGCTTGCTTTCCTCGGTTTTTCATTCGCTCCCCCCAGGACATGTACGAGGTAGCGCACTGGGCCTGCTCGTATTCTTCTTCTTGCGTACGCGCGCACGGCTATCCGTAATTTCGTTTAAATCTTCGCTGCACAAAAGAACGTACGCGCGACGTGAGTATTTTATAGAATCCAACCAGCGATAAATAAATAATTTAAAAAAAAACAACATATATATATGCAATGATTGATTTCATAAATTACCAAAAAATAAATTTTTTATTAATAAAATATAATTTTGTTTATTGATATTATTTTTTATTATACCTTACGCTGTATCGAATAAAAAACTGTAACGAAATTTTGGGAAAACCTCTTTAAGTCTTCTTCCTTGGTATTTTAAAAATAATTACTTAAAATTTTGGAATTTTGTATTTTCCACGGAAATGAAAATACTATTTCGCTTTATCGGTGGTTAAACCGCGGCGTTTAGGTCGAATAAATTGACTCTCGATTAAGTTATAATTGATAAATCGAGAAAAACCCGATAATTTCGGAGAAAATAAAATGAGCGCGAAAAAAAATCGCGCAGCTAGTCGCCACAACGGTAATGTCGCCGGTGACTTTAAAACGCACACGTCTAGCGATACGATAGACTGGAACGGAATTTTAAATGATAAAATACGTTATTACCAGCAAATTAATCGATCGTCGGATTTATCGATATTTCAAAAGCAAACGGACATCGGTCATCTTCGGAAGGAAAATCTCGATTTGGAAATCGAAAAAACATCGCGTACTCGAGCGTTAGACGAATTAAAAAGCGTCGCGTTACGATTGAAGGATAGTGAAACGTTCGACAAAAATAATTCGATCGAACGAATTCAAAACGAAATATTAACACGAGCCGACGATTATCGTCGACAGTTGGAACGGGAAATTAACGAGGCGGAAAATCGTTTAAAATCGTCCAGATGTTCGGAATTATCGTTGGAACGAGAAATAAGCCGAATTAGAACTTACGAAATAGACGACGGTTCAAGCGACCTGTCGAAACGATTGGCGACATTTCTACTAACTGCTCGTTTATTGAACAGATCTCACCTGGAGCTGTTACACGCGCTTACGACGGCCGTTTGGAATTACGTCCGGTTGAAGAATCAGACGGATAAACGGAATACGCGGAAAGTTTTAATCGTTAAATTGATGCAACGCGTCGTTTTGACGTTAACGTCCGCGACCGAAGAAAATCTGCAAACTGCGGCTAAGAAATCGCAGAAATTGAAAAGAAAATCAAGAAAAATAGAAAATCCGTAACAATTATTAGTTTTACGTAAATCTCGTTTTTAATAAGCTATTAAATCGATAGCACTTCTTTATACGTTATTTCCGACCGAACTTTGCCGATCAACGTCTTCTGTACACCAACCAACTCTGTCGATATTTTAAGTGTATCAACTTTCTGCGACATGATACTTTTCTAAAATTCGTACGACCGTATTCATTTAATTTCTTAGAACGTATTAAACAGTTCCGTTTGACATTTTTCGCAGGTTACACTAATAAGATATTTTAATTATTATGCGGAGTACGGTGATTCAATGGGAAATATTAAACCGAAGGTAAAATGACACGAATTTTATACAGCGGAAATAGGCCGGCTAATGAACACCGTTGTTGATATATATAGAATATAATTAACGAAAATGATGATAAATCAGGTAACAAAAACGTAACAACGTCGATAACTGTAAACTGAAAAAAAAAAGAATGTAGTTAGAGAACTAGTATTTGGGGATTAGAAATAATTGAATATATATATGTATTTTTCTATTAAGTAATACTTCATACAATAAAAGTTGCCGGTTTTACACAGCTATCTAGTGTTAGTGTGGTGTAGGAAAATCGCGTGTTAAGGACGAATACGCCAAAAACAATCCAGATAATATAATCGCGATGAAACCACCGGATATATATATATACCGTATTACTTCGAATTGTAAGACGCACTTTTTTTTCACAGTTCAAGGTCTAAAATCAAGGGTGCGTCTTAAATTCGAGGTACTTTCTAAATTGACCACATGTATAAGAGTAAAACTACCTATTATATGTACTAAAATCTCCTATTATACGTGGAATAGTGGTAGTAGTCCTATTGTATTTGCTACATTAATGCTATCGATATATTACACTAGCTGTAGGAGTTGATTAATGATGTTTATAAAAGTGACTTTTAAACCTATTCCCATTTCCAGTCACAGTCGTTGCTCGTCAGTCAGAGTCGCTCTCCCAAAGCATTGCAGTTACTAACCCATCGTTCGCTTTTAGTTTTGCCTGTTTCTTTGTCTTTTCAACTATAACCTCGTAGTTTATGACGTAGCTTGATGTTCTCGACTGTAGTCTGTTGCCATCTGCTCGCAGTTACTGTTCACTTCCATTAACTTTACTAGTTCCAATATTTGATCTTTGTAAATGGTCTTGCTTGTTTTCGTTTGCTTTGGATTAATTCTTCGTACAGTATTGTTTTCGGTCGCCCGCTGTCCACTATTTTGTATTTTATGACATATCCAGCAAAGTTATGTTCCTGCCAAATAATTGTCCAATGGAATTACATCCACTACGACGGAGGATGCCTCGATTTTATATAAAATCGTCCTATTTAATTTTTAAAAGGCGTCGTAGAATTGGTCGCCGAAAGCGTTCCAAATGTTTTATCTATCTCCTGTATAACACCCACGTTTCACTTCCATACGGAAGATTTTAAAGAATAATTCTTGTACACTGATAATTTAGTCGAAAATTTTAGGCGCTTATTATTGAAAACACGCTTGTTTAATTTAGCAATTGCAGCTGATGCTCGGTTACATCTGTAGTTAATTTCTTCATCCACTGTTGCTGTAGACGATACATAACTTATGCGGGAAATACTGAACTCGTTCTATAGGTATGGAATTTAATTTCAAATGAGTATCCTCTTGTTTATGTGTAATAAAGGACTGTGATAAAACTTTTGTTTTATCTACATTAATCTTCATCCCTAATGCTTCATCTACCGAATCGAAATACAAAATAATGTCTTGCTTCCTTAAATTGTGAGCAGGAATAACAGAGTTGTCGGCAAAATGTAGGCCCGCAGTGTATCGTGTAGCGCATTTTGACTTCGACTTTTTAAATTATTGAAACCGCCATCTGAACGAAACCTTATACCGATACCACGCTGCATTAGTGGACAACCTACAAAAAGGATCATGAACGCAGTAGTAAAACAAGTAAATAGAGTCGGTGCCAAAACACATCCTTTTCTAATAGAATTTACATCAAAACTGCGTGTGTGTTGTTCTCCGAGTAGAACATTATGTCATTCGAGTAGAAGAACTATATGCAATTGAGTATGAGTAACTTTATTGGGTACTTAAATTGTTTAAAAATTATTCATAACGCATTTAATGAATTAAATCTTTTGTGATATCCACAAATGTAAGTTGTAAATTTTGATTTTGTTCTCTGCATTTCTCTTGAATCTAATATCAGGTAGTTCTCCTTTATTATCTAAAACCGTCTTGATTTCGGGTATTACACCTTCAACAACACGATTGAGCTTGATAGTTAGTAATCTACCCAGAATTCTGCTCACAGTTGTCGTTAAAGCTATACCGTAGTAGTTGGTGAAATCAAGCGTATCGCCCTTATTTTCATCTATATTTACAATCGTATATCTTAGAAAATCATTTGGCACACCTAGGGTGGAATTAGTAATGCCCGAATTAAAATAAAAATTTAAAAAAAAAACGTTTACAAAGAATAGAATTAAGAAGCTGGTTAATATGAAAACTGCGACGGATGAAATTAAAATAGTACGTAAATTCAGATATTTGAATACGCTTTTTAATCAATAACGGCCGGACCACAAACGAAATAAAGAGGACCGGTATTGGGACGGTAAAATAAAGGTCCGAATTGAAAAAACCGAATCTGAGAATGAGTACAAAAACCTATGGATGATCAAATACGCGCAGAAACATTTATATAGACACGAAAAATAAATTAAATACAGAAGTGTTACGATAAAGCTTGTGCCAGTCGATGAAGGGAAGTAAAGTATCTAGTTCGCGGAATGAAAGAGAAGGAATTATCTCGCTCGCCCTATGATTTCTGTTGACCATATTGTTTGTATTAGTTTATGAACTAATTTTGCAATTACATCTTCTTCATATTTGTATAGTTCAGCAGGTAACTCATTAATTCCGGGTGCTTTCTTGTTTGACATTTCCTTAATTGTCCGTCGTATTTCTTCTAACTGCGGGGTTTCTTCTACTTCCGTGTTAATCGAATAATCAGGAATTTTATTAATCATGTTCCAGTCAACATCATTGGTTTTAACAATTCTTTATAATATTTCATCCGTCTGATTTTGATATCCTCATCACGTCGTATCAGTTCTCCACTCATGTTCTTGATGACGTTAGACCTGTTAATTATAGGTACGTATACTGTTTTCAAACTATTGTAAAATTTTTTATAGTCTTCTATATCATCGTTTATCCGGCCATTTATTTTTTTATTTTTTTTTAACTATATCTTTTAGCTTCTTTATATTTATCCACTGCTGTTTTCGCATTTGGTGCGCTTAACATCTATTCGTGTGCTTTTGTTTTATCTTCAATTTTCTTCGTTCCGTTCGTTTGTTTGCCTACATTCAGAAGCAGTTCTTTGATGTACATGTTCTTCAACACTGCATAAATCCCCATCGAATTTATTATTTAAATACATGTTATTTTGTTAGAAATTTTACTTGATTACATTTATTTTTTAAGCGTGTAGCATTTATTTTGATTATTTCCCTTTTTAATTTGGTCGCTACATTTCGATATTTTTTATTGATTTTAATTAGTAATTTACAGAGCACATATCCCTCTCCACGATGTACCCTGGTAAGCATGACATCTGAAATATCTGACTGTTTTACAATTACATAATGTAGGAGATGATTATGTTTCGAGCGTGCATGTTTCCACGTATATATTTTATCTTTAGTCTAATGTATTGTTAATGACCAAATTATGCTCTGTACACAATTACAAAGGGAATTACCATTTTCATTTTGTTTTCCAACTCCATGTCTGCCTAAAACACTAGGCCACAGTAGGTGACTATTTCCAACAAGAATGTTGAATTCTCCAAGTAGTATTACTTTATCGATCTTGGGTGCTTTTATTAAGATGTCTCTTAGTTGATAGTGGAATTTTTCCTTTTCGTGTTTTAGATACACAGGTAAAGTTGTTAAAACTTGCGTTTTATCTAACTGTAATCGGACTGGGATTATTCTATTCCTCACTTCCATTTGGAGACTGTTTTAATCTGCCAATCAAACTGTTTTTAATTGCAAAAAACCCGTTACCGTGCATGTTTGACTTCGAATAAAAAATGTAATCAGTTTTCGTAAGGTATTCTTTACCTGCTAACATGGTTTCACTGAGAGCAACAATATCAATATTATATCCCTTGGGCTCCATCGTGAGTAATGCTGTTATTCTCTCAGAGCGGGTTATAGTTTCGTCATGCAATAAAATACGTATATGCCATGTCTCTAATTTTTTATCTTTAATATTTCAACCGCGTAAACTTAGAATCCCTCCGATTGCGTGGTAAACCGGACATTCGCCAAGACGAACTAACGTTTTCTGTCTCTCCTTTGGCATATGGCAAGCAGGATGATCCCTAAATAGAACTGCTTGGTCACTGTAACTGATGCCTGATCTGTCTATATATCTAGAACAGAAATCGTTGCCGCCTGGACGTATAACTATAGCTAAGGACTTCCAACTACCATCGCTACGGGAGACTTTTATTGAAGGAAAGAGAAAGAAGTAAGTGTGATAAAGAAATGAAAGGAAACGGAAATTACAGAATAAAGAAACAGAAATAGGAGTCTGCAGAAAGTTGTGCGTGAATTGATGATGTAGAAGCAGGAAAACAAAACCATACAACCACATTTCAGCAACCGCACATATTTTTATCCAGTGACAACACAGGGAAGATGACCAGAAACACCTTATGCTGTGGAATAAGGAGAGGAAATCTTAAAGGAAATAGGATAAGAAGGAAATATCAGGAAATTAGGGTGGCAACCTAGCTTTTGGATGTAGATCCTGTTCGCAGGGCACAGGGTTGCTACTAAGGCGATAGCGGTGTAAGGATTTGACAGCGGCCTATATATATATATATATATATATATATATATATTGAAGAAATGCGAAGTTGATCCCAATAAATGGGAGCAACTAGTAGTGGATCGAAAAACGTAGAGGCAAGCAATAGAAAATGGTCTGCTGAAAGCAGGTCAAAACGCTCGAGCTGCGCAGGAAAGGAAGAAGGAATCGACGTAAAGGTTTACTCTAAACGGTGTAGTAGGTTACATTAATACTGACTCCTTTACATAATTATGATGCATGCGGAGAGGAATGCGTCGCGAGAATCGGTTTAATCAGCCACCTTATCAACAATAAATAGTGGACGGTACTCCATAACCATAAATGATAATTATAAACAAAAAAAAAAAAAAAAAAAAACTTAAAATTACAAAATCACAAAATTTTTATATATAAAAAGGCAACAAAACTTCTGTGTTTTAAGCTGTTATCAAGGAGACATAAAAACATAAAATATTAAAAATATGTCAAATTTATGGAAAAAAAGATAAAAGGGAAAAACGAAAAACATACAACTTAAGAAATACCTAATTTAGATATTGCAGCATTACCAAGAATATCAAAGTGGAACATCAAAAATTATAAATTAAATAATTTTTAAAAACTATAATTAATCCAATAGTGAAAGTGGTAAAACAACACAATCGATGATTACCACTTTCGCCGTCGGATTGTTTTATAATTATTGTTCCTTCACTATGCTACTTTTTGTAATCCGGTAAGTATAAATTAAGTATATCTTATGTGTTTTCCTTTTATATATATTTCTTATTAATTACATAAATTTTTATATTTCATTTTATATCCACTTTATAAAATAACCGTAAAGTTTTGTTGTATTTGTTTATTTATTTTTAAAAAATCCATCACATTTCATACTGGTCGAATTATATAGGAATGGTTCGTTAAATAACGCTCGACTGATCGTCGTATTGGTAGAAGAGTCTTCCATCTTAAAAAAAAATTAAAGTATTTTTTTTTTTTATGGGGATGCCTTTACAGCTTACCCAAAGTGGAACCGTAATAATCACTAACTCATATTCTTATGAACTCGGATAACTTCTCGAGAAAAGTCGCTATGTCCGGGAACAAATCTAGATTCTCAACATGCAGAAGTGACATTACGTTATAAGGAGGACCACCACGAGATGCGTAGAGTAATTTGAGATACAATTCAGAACGTAATGCTGTTAATGAAGGACATTCGAAGAACACGTGATCAGGGTTGCAGACTACACGAACAGCATGTAGAGGACAATACGGATTATCTCTAAGCTGCATAATGAACAGGCGGTCCGGCAACAAACAATGCGCAAACCGCAATATGCTGATAAGCACAATTCCTCTCCGCTTGATGCTTTTGAATATGTAGAACCATGAGAACCTAGGGAGAGACGGCTGCAGCTGATAATACGCAGTAGGAGAGCGACCGCTGTATGCACTCCATATATGTCTGTTCCCAGAGCTTTTTATGATCAGACTGTGTAAAATGAATGACGCCACGAGAAGAAACTGAAGAGAATAAAACACCACTAGAAGAACCCCTTTTAGCTATTGCATCTACCATTTCATTGTCGGGGATTCCTCGATGTCCCGGTACCCACAAGAATGACACAAATATACTGAGGTTTTCCAGCTGATTAAGTTTCAACATGATGGCTGAAATCGATGAATCTGACACCTTCCCTTTGCATTCAATAGCCTTTAAAATACTCTGTAAGTCGGTAACAACGAGATAATTACCTGGAAGATTCGCATCAATTAAGGACGACAAAGAAAGAAATACTGCCACACACTCAGCTGTAAATGAGGAACAGAGATCAGATAATTTGTATGCACTGCTAATATTAAGAGATGGGATATAAACTGCTGCACCAGTTCCCTGAGCTGACTTCGATCCATCTGTATAAACAGGGATATGCGTAGGAAAATGTTCAGCGATAATATTATTAAATGTAGCCCGGATCAGTGGGGGAGGCCAATGGACGTAGTTCTCTGGGAAGAAAAATGTTATTTTATTGGCAAAATTGTATGAATAAAGTAACATAAATTGGATGGGTACATTAATTCGCATAGTCTGCACCTGAAATTCATCCAACCTAGGTAAAACCGAAGCCAGCAGAGGCATTTTGCTGTTTGAAAACCGCCAGTTGGAATAAATGTGGTAGAATAAATTGTATAGCGGAAAGCGATCTATGTACATTCTACCGATCAAGAGCTTTAATGCTAAATAACTCCGTCTCAGCTGTAACGGAGGAATCTTACACTCTGCCAACAATGCCGGTATCGGAGTACTTCTAACTGCTCCAATACAGAGCCTCACACACTCATTTTGCACACGATCAAGCTTATTTAACAATGATTCAGATCCATAAAAAACACAACCATACTCCATTTTAGAACGAATTAGCGACTTATAAAGAGTCAACAGTATGAAAGGATCACCACCCCAACGAGTATTGTATAAATTACGTAGAATGTTAACGGCGCGGTTAATAGTTTTTATAAGATAATCAATATGTGGCCCCCGTGTTAAACGCGTATCCAACGTAATACCCAAATACCGTATTGACTTGCAAAAGGGAATAACTCCATTTTCTGTTGTGATAGAGAAGTTATTGACTGTGAGATGTCTGTATGTAAAAACCACTGCCGCACTTTTCTGGGGACTTAGAGTTAACCCCAACTTAAAAAAGAACTCGTTCAATTAAATCACATATTAATATTACATACGGCATCGGAAAATGATGTATTGGAACTAAATACCGCAATGTCATCTTTGGAATACAAAGGCACGTGTGCCAGTTCTGAAATATATAAATTAAAAAGCAACGGACTGAGGGAAGAACTCTGAGGAATTCCCCTATATACCACTCGATGGTATCTGGTGGACGATGAACTTATTAAAATGTGGCGTTGCGAAAATAGTCTACTAATGAAATGGCAGCAATGCCCTGAAATGCCTAGAGACAACAGTTTCTGCTGTAAAGTGGGCAAATGTACGTTGTTAAAGGCGTTCATTATATCGAGGAAAACAGTAATATTGTATTCTTTATTAATGAGACTGTTATATATATTACCAACTAAATCACCCACGCAGTCCAATGTACTGGTGTTATTTCGAAAACCATACATATTAGTTGGAAGGATTTCATTATGCTCTAACCACCAGTTGAGACCCGAAGCTATAACGGATTCACAAATTTTTCTAAAACAAGAGGCTAATGCAATTGGTCTAAGTGATCCATTTTTCTTAGGCACAGGGACGATAACAAAAAGCATCCAAGAACTTGGAATCGATTTAGTTTGCCAAACTTTATTTAAAATGTGAACGAAGACGGTAAAAAAATTTTCCGGCAGCTTTTTTAATGCTTCGAAGAAACACCATCGTATCCTGGCGATGTTGAATCCTTCGTTGATAAAATGTAAGCTACCTCCTTTTCAGTAAAAGGAGCATCTAAAAAGTGATCCGAGGGGCTACTTTCAGGTATTATAACTTCTTCTAGTTCAGGTACATGAGGTGGAGCCAGTGACTCAACAAATGAATAAAAATTGTCCTCTGACAACTGTCTAACTTTATTATAAGAAGAACTCCTGAACGATTTAGATAATTCCCATACCTTAGAGATAGATGTTTGTCGATTGACTTGCATGCAAAACTGTTGCCACTTCTTCCTTTTTGCAAGTTTAAATTCCCGCTTAGCTAAAGCATTAATTTTCCTCCAGTGCAGATAATTTTCAACAGAACTATTTTCCTTATATTGTAAAAAAGCTCTCCTTCTATCACAAGCTGCGCGTTGGCAGGAAACTGACCACCAAAGGCTTGAGTTACTTTTCCTTGTTTTCTTATATTCACGCTCCTTTATAGTTGGTGACGATTTTGATAGGGCTTCGCTGATAGCTTCATATAACAACTGGAACTGGATCCTAGGGTCAGTCTCATTGCATATATTTAAATCATGTTTCTGAAGCTGAGTAGAAAACCATTGCCAATTCGTACGAATATAGTTCCACCTTTTTCCTAAGGACTGATCAAAAAATCTGTAACTATCCTGTACCTCATTTATACCTATTTCTATTAATATGGGGCAGTGGTCACTCCCTGAAGTGTCTGGGATAATTTTCCAGCTAGCTATTAGACCAAATGTAGGCGAGCAAAATGTCAAATCTAACGGGTTGGCAACAGTTCCAGGCCTACCAAAATGAGTTGGACTGCCATCGTTCAAGATGCAGCAGTCAACATTCAAAAAGGCTTCATATAACACGTTCCCTAAATAATTATTTGTGGAACTACCCCAGGCTACATTATTCGCATTCAAGTCGCCACCGATAATGAATGGAGTTTTCAATGAATTAAAAATATCTGAGAAAATAGAAATATTTGGACGAGAGGAAGGTTTAACATATGTACTATAAATATGAATATAAAAAGACGAATTTATATTAATCTTAGTGCCTATCAATTGTATGAAATTCGAGCTATCCTGCGATAAACTGCAAGGAATAGGAAAGGACGTGATGCGGTCCCGCACTAAAATTGCCACGCCACCATATCCAACCTGTCTATCGTCTCTATAAGTAGTAAAATTTTTATACTCGAATTGTTCAATGGGTTCAAGCCATGTCTCCGATAATAACACTACGTCAGCTTCGTATTCATCAATTAATCTATCAAGGCTGTCACAGTTATTTTTCACACTGCAACAGTTCCACTGTAAAATATTAAGTTTCATTTTATGTTCGACCGTACCAGGTTGACAGGAATAGGTCTATTCGCATAATTGTATGCTCGACCATCCGTAGTTATAAGGGATAGGTCTTTTCGCATATGCAAATTATTATACTGATTATGAGATAACGGAGCAAAATATGGCTGAACAGCGAAAGAATGATTATATACACGTAAGCGTACGTATACATATTCAAAATCACACAAACATACACATACACACAGAGATACCCACGCATACATATACACGTACATACTTATACACATATTTACACTCATGTCTAAGGAGAACGAAGCATTTGAATTATTGATTCGAGCTTATTATCCAAATGAGGAATCTGGAATTTTTGTAGTGTGGACAAAAGTGCGGGCACCAAAAGATCGGAAGGAGGATGGGTTAGAATGAAAGATGATTTATTTTGGTTATCAATAGATTGAGGAACTTTAGGATTTGAAGACAAGGATACATTATTAATTATAGGCTCGGATAATAAGATAACAGCGTCATCCCCTTCTGGTGGATACACTGATCTTGACTTAACGTTTAAGGCTAAATTAGAATGATTACCCCAAATTTGACTTCTATCAACAATATTCTTGTTATTTTTCCTATTCCTATTATTATTACTATTACCATTATAATTACTGATATGATTATTATTATTATTACTACTACTACTGTTACCATTATTGTAGTGGCGACTGGAAGAACCTGAGCCATTGCTATTTCTTCTACGTTTAAAGGAACTAGTCCTTGTACGCAACTCTGGGAAATTTTTGTTATTTGTCACTTCAGCAAATGAAAATGCAGGAGTGACCACAGCCCCCTTACAAATCAACTTAGCTTCAGAGAACGAAACATTTTCTACTGCCATAACTTTCTGTAGCTTGAGTTGTTCCTGATAAACTGGACAGCCGTGATCGAAAGCGTAGTGGTTACCCCTACATCTAGAACAAAACAGAGCTGATGACGAGGTTTCACGATTAATTTGGCAATCCGATGATTTATGACTACCAGAGCAAAAGCCGCAAATAGTTTTGCTACGGCAAAGTTTACTAATATGGCCGCATCTAAGGCAATTGTTACACATTTTTGGTCTCCTAATGCTAGGTTCTACTTTACATGAATAATAATCGAAAAAATGAACACAATCGGGTAATAAATTTCCGCAAAACTTTATTTCAATAAGTGGAATAGGAGAAAAGGAACCATCCTGATTTCGTTTATTGAATCTACGTATGTGATCTATTTTAACACTTGCAGTACAGGATGCGGTAAGTTCCTCGATTGTAAGGTCGATCGGAACGTCCCTTACAATGCCAAAACGAAAGAGTAACGTTTGAGGGATAAAACAATGTATGTTAAGCTCTTTGTGGATACCTTCTGCAAGGAGAAACATATTAGCATGAACCACGGAATTAAATATTAGTCTGACTTGGTTACGACCACTCCTTGTCATACATTTATAAGACCCGTAATTTTATTATGAATTAATTTGGCCAACGACATAGGATGAAGGTTGCCAATATTATTATTTATTCCTTCTATCAAAACTATAATTGGTCCCTGAAAATCGTTCGGAAAAATATTAATTGATGTAGGGGATATCGTAACTTGTACTCGAGGATTTATGTTAATATTACATAAAGTATCTTTAACAATTTCGGAATTCGGTTCTACGCGAATATTATTTATCGAAATAATTTCGTCGGAACCGACATCTGTTAGCCTCGTTAGAAATATTAAGCTTCGATTTCTTATCTCTAATGTTACACCGATTACTATGCTTATTAATACCACTACCACTACTACTACTAATACCGACGCTATTATTAACATCAATTTTATTATTACAACTATTATCATTGTTATTGATATTACTATCAGTATCATTATAACTACTATTGTTGAACCTATTCCCATTATTACTATGGATAACATTGTTATTATTACTACCACCGTTTTTAAAGTTAATATTACGGTGTGTATTACCACCGCCACGACCGACGGTGCTTACCTGGGTGGCAGGGGACGATTCTCCCCTGCCCGCAGCACCCGCTTTAGACATTTATCGACTATATGTGTAGTCGATAATTTCTGTTACACACAAGGAACTGTATAAGCCTAAGCCTGCCTCCGCAACGACCGAATAAAATAAAATAAACACGAAACGAACACGAGTAATAAACTACAATACGCGAACTCGTACCGACAGATATATTAATAGTTACTTCGATTTTTCTCGACTTAGGAAGTATGAACAATTTCGCGCACTTTGTGAACAATGACGTTAACGCATCAATAGGAATTAGGAGATTATCGACAGCATCTGGCTTCGAAATTTTTCGCTCATTTAGTATATAAATAATTAAGTCACAAAATGTTATTCGTTTAAATAAAATTATCGTTTAAAACTTTAAAAAAAAATTAACCGAACAAATACATTTTTTATGCGATACAGGTTTTTCCGCGATTTGAAATTAACCGCATAATTTAATTCGCGTATTTAACGTAAAGAAAAAATATCGAAGGTAGAGTACCTGCTAATGAGCTAAGTCATTAAGAAGAGCATATATATATCTTTTCACCTTCCACTCACCGTACATTATTATGTAATATACATCTAAATTTAATAAAGCTATACAGAAGAACTATTATTAAAAAATAATAATAAATAAATAAATTTAAAAAAAATCAAAAATACAAAATAAAATTATAAACGATAATTTAAAAAAAAAAATATTACTGATATTATATATATATATAATAGCATATGATGTTATACATGTGTATATGTTTGTGTAATGTGTTTTAATAATTATCGTTGAGTTCTTCTCACTTTAAATTCGTTATGAAGAATCCTTCGCTTAACACAACGTACCGTTTCGAACCTTTTAATTAATTCTTGAAATTATTACGTCTAAAAAAGGAAACAAGTAAGACACCGTGGGTTTTGGGTTCGTGACGCGGAATAATTTTTAAACTACTACTACTACTAATAATAATAATAATAATAAAATGTGTATCATTTACACAAACGTACAACTGTGTGGGTTTAAACTCGGTAAAAGTCTAACGTATTCTTCGCAGTGTAAATTGTCGGTTGAGCTAAAGCCTACTTCCTAAATTAACGCCTAGTCTCTTCTTGAACTCGCTTTCTCGTACGAAAAAAAAAAAAAAACGAAAAAAGAATTAAATAAGAACTAGAATCCGTTGCTTAAGCCGATGCATGGCAGAATGTACGTGCTCCGAATTCGTTAAGTGGCAGAATTAACTAATTTCGGGTTATAGACCCTTCGTTCCCGTTTCCCACCCCCACCCCCCTAAAACAGAACTGAGACTGTTCGAATATTCCCGTATTTCGTTTTTGTTATTGTATAGTCGTTTCGATATTCCATAACAGAATGCTGTCTGTATCTGGATAGCGTATTGAAACATAAAAAATACCGATTATTACCTTGTATTCGCGATATTTTTAAACGAAGCCGAGACTTAAACATAAGATAATTTATGCCATTTACAAAATACGTAGAAGACAAATGCATCAGTTTTAAAAGGTGCTAAACTTTGAACCACGTCTGTTTGCACTGTGTCGATAAAAAATATGAAAATATTACGCGCGTGCCACGCAAAAGAGTGACAAAAATCGCGAAAAGAACAAATTAATTGGATAGATTGAATGGGCCACCGATTCGATGGGTGTATACTATTACATCATTCAATGGATTAATAAGAACTGAAAGAATAGAGAGTAACCATAATAATGGCCAAAGATAATACCAGGTGCCTTGTAATGAACGTCACGATACTCGAAATGAACCTACAAACTATAAAAAAATATTTCAATAAATTTCTGATTTTGTGGATAAAAATAATTTATTTATTAGTAATTGTACGAAAAATTGCACCGTTTCAGTTTTATTCAAAGTCTTTTTTTTTTAAATACAATGCCCGAATCCTTAAGAAATAAGATCGATCGAGGAGTGAGAATAAATTCGGTTGGTAGTTATCAATTTCTACTTACATTGCACGGTGCTATGACGCTACTTCTTCTCCCACCGGCGATTTGATTAAAATTCCTGCGATTTAATTGCTGTACCCCGTCACGATCTTCAGTTTTTGTACCCATTACGTCGTTCTTGATCTTTTCGGAGTTGGCAGAACCGTCACCGGCTTTAAAAATAGTCCAACTCGGTCTTACGTACGATGCTAACGAATAGGAAAATTCATCGTCGTCAGCACGTCCGATTACAGCTGGATCGGCTAATCTGAAATCAGTTTTTTTCAATCTCGGTTATAATTGAAATTTTGTAGCATCAAATTCTGAAGACAGATACAAAGGCCGACGAACGATATCGGATTTACCGATAACTGTGTAATTAATACCGATCGACTGCAAATACGTACGAAAAATATGGACACTATGCACCATATTTATGTATCGGCTCGGTTGCGAATGTGGAATTTTTAATACTAGCGCGTGGGAATTTCAGGGTTTTCTATTTAATAGGTAAAATAAATAAAAGTTACGATAACTTTTATGTATTTTTAATTTTTATTTATTCGTCAAATTTTTATTAGCACAAAATTAAAATAATTTTAAATAAAGTTAAAAGAAAATTTAAGTCGAGTTGCTGGTTAAATTCGAAAATCGGCTAATGTTTCTTAGCTTCGCGTCTGTTTCTTAAGGATTATATGTATTTTAATCCACCTTACTGGCTGGTGGAGGGTGAAAAATATATGCGTGCAAATCCGAAGAAAATTTTGAACTCACCACGATTACTTTTCCAACAGTTAAATGGACTTCCATTTAGATCCAATCTTTTCTTATTATGTGCAACTATTTGTTCAGAAAAGCATCCAGGTTACACGTCATATATTTATCTTCTTTTATCTACTCGGTATCATGGCAAGATCGGTTTTTTGTATAGATATCTTATTGGACATACTGGATATTCCGAATCGAAAATAATCTCCTTTCTCTTCATTACGCTTTTAAGGAATTTGTAGATGATATTTGAGAAGTAGCGACAACGTGATGTGTATGTACCATCTTTAATATTTCATTTTTAATTTTTTCTAAAAATTTAAGTAATCAAAGTAGATCAGTCTGGCCCCACCCATATCCGCATCCGCATTAAAAGGTCCGCATAGCATATTTTCAATTAACTCGTACATCGTTAAATAATAAATCCCAAGTTATTATTTCCATTGTAGGTATTATTACAACTTGACCAAAGAAACTATTTAGCAATAAGTTCGTCTGAATGGCGTATAAAGGGAGGAGTATCAATGATACCTACAACTTCAAACTTAAACAATACAGTTTTATACACTTCAACAATCTTACATGTTTCTAATAGTGCAAAAGCGTGACGGTTCGGATGATTTAACATCTTCCCTGCAACATGCACCGTATACTCTATTCATTAAATCTTCGCAAAGAATTTGATTTATAACTTACTATTGTGTCTTGGTTTCCTTACTTTGAGGTGGTTGTATTACTTTTTAAGTTCGCCTGTTTAATACATCCCCAACGATACACACCGTAGGTCTAAAGAGGCGTTAAATATATTTATATATATTAAACTTTAATAATCTATCATTAATAAATTGTTTCTTCTTATAAATCAATGCATTTTTTAAAACTAATCTGTAATTAAATCACGAGTGAATCTCGAATTATCAGGGACCACGCAAACGTACACAAAGTTGACTGATGATAATTTATCACAATAAGTTAGTAAAAACAATAAAGGTTAATACGAGAAAATTTTTTAACACGTGCTCCAGGTCTACTGACGTTATCATTAACCAAGTTGGTAACTATGATTATCAGTCTCTACGGCACAGGTACAAAAAATATAAACACAGACGAATAAAACATATTTTACTTGAGTAGTATATCTGTTATTAATCCCAGCATTCTACTTACATTAACTCTATTTTGTGCTTAAACTCATTTTAACTACAGCTGTTTATTTTTAATCACTTATATTACTCTCGGCGTTAGTTAACGAGTAAGCTATTTCATTTGTCCTTTTAATTTTTAAGATGCAGGTTTTTGTGGAATTTTTTCCTGTAATTTTCTTTAACGTTCTAATTCTAGTTTAATTCTTTTTATAATTAACAATAATTGCGTCGGTTAAGGAATTTCATTTTTTTCCGAAACGATATTATATAATTTTAATGTTTGTTTATACTGTACCCTACAAATAGCAAATACAAATTTTTTCTTCTTCTTCTTAATAACATTCTCATAACCTAGAGAAGACGGAAGGTTTTGTTTTTTGAACTCGAAAACTATTCGACCAATAGTTTTGAATGAAATTTTATTTTCAAATAAAAAAACGAGAACATTTGTGCAACACAATATCATGCAGATGACCGTCATTTGCAACAACACACTAATTAAGTCTGTTTCGAAAATTTTCGAACACTTTTTCGAGCATAGATCGCTGAATTCTTGAAATTTCTTCAGAAATCCGAGTTTTCAGATCTTCCAGATCTCGTATGCGTGTTTTGTAAACGCGGATTTTAAGGTATCCTAACAAAAAAACCTGGAGCGATCAAATCTGGCGAGAAAACATGCGGTTACCAAACGCTTCTTTCACTACTGCGAGCATTCCTGCCGAATAGCGACGCGTCGCACCATTTTGTTGAAACCATGTACAGCCCATACGACACGACGACGAAGTGAGCGAAGCTAAAACGAGTTTACCATCTCAATAGAGCGCTTACCGTTGACAGTACCAGTGAAAAAATAAGGCCACTTATTACCACTTCATCCCCCAAGACCAGAGGTTACTCGCTCGCTGTGTGACGGCTTCTGTTCGATTGAATTCGGATTATATTCGGACCTGTAGCGCCAGTTCTATTTGTTTACAAATCTGAATAGCTGAAAATGAGCTTCATCGCTCATCAAAAGATTGTTTAATTCGATGTCTTCGTCTTCAATTTTTTCAGCATCGTTTCAGCAAAAAGTTTTCTCTGTGCATGGTCGGTACTTTTTAATTCCTTATT
Source organism: Coronaproctus castanopsis (assembly GCA_032883995.1). Classification (NCBI taxonomy): domain Eukaryota; kingdom Metazoa; phylum Arthropoda; class Insecta; order Hemiptera; family Monophlebidae; genus Coronaproctus; species Coronaproctus castanopsis. The sequence continues at coordinate 17,489,097 of CM065053.1, forward strand.
TATTACCAATTTATAAGGATGAAATTTCAACTATTCCAGCCAAATATACGGCGAAAAGATTCTCTCGACAGGTTCAAAGAAGCAGCATGACGACGGGTAGATTGTTCGGCACTCTGAGTGATCGCTGGCTGAACTAGATGGATGTTTGCGGTGGTACTAACCGTTTTTTTTTTATCCAGGACGTTTTTTATCCATTGCAGAAGCTGTCTCTCGAAAGTTTCAACCCACTCTAAAATTGATTTGAAAGATGGCACAAGGTTACACTACATTTTCGAAACTCTCTTTGCACTGTCGTGATTGATTCACGCCGAAAATAACGTTCCAGTCATTCTCTTTATAGGATGCCATGATAACTGAAACTGAGCGAAGACAAATCTCTCGTATGTGCACTAAACGTGGATCATGCGGTTTTCGTTGTAGCAGTGTTACCAACTGCAAAACAAAACCGTCCGTCATCTCGTGCTCACCCTATATCTCCTAACAAGCAAGTTTTACAAGGGTTGATATGAGAATAGCAGGTAAGAAACTCTAATTTGACTATTTTCCTCTCCAGCGTAAGGATTTCACATCCGTTAGTCATATTTATGGTAAGTACTCGATTAGATTATTTTTTTAAACATTGATTTAGACTTTTTTTAAACTAACCTAATCTATTTATTATAATACGGATCACAAATACGGTACTATAACACAGAACGCAGTATTGTATTATGCCCGTACAGATTATACGATTTAACATACAAAAATATGATAATCATGTGAAATAAACTTATGTGGTTAACTAATCAGATCATCGATATTACATTTATTTACTCTTCGTGATAAAACGTTTATAAGTAAATAATTAATTTAACCAAACAATTTTTTCTTTTTACATTTTTTAGAGTTCTTTTTTTATTTATTTTTTAATAATTTTTTATTTAAAAATAAATTAAACATATTTAAATTACAATCTTATTTCATAAGATTAGAATAAATTTGACTTCAAGGAGGTATTGATAACCGCAGAATTCTTTAAAATATATACAAGAAGTGTGATCTATTCGCATATATATTATCTAACAGATTTCCAGTAATATTAAAGTCGCGGCAGTTAGTATAAATAATGCGCATTGCTGTATCCTCATTAAAACAAAATAGACAAATATTTAAATTTTTTATTTTAAATCTGTGAAAGTAAAAATTTGCGAGACTGAAAAATCGTGAATAAAAAATTTTCGTGTAAACCATAGATTTGAATCTGAATTAAATTTATAAATTTATTTATAACTGAAGGATTTCCAAATAGTTTTTATTTATTTAATCGCTTCACCCGAATTATTTACTTATTTACACATATTTATTTACTTATTTATTTATTCGTACGTGTATGTATATTTATTTATTTATTTATATGTTTATTTATTTATTTAATAATTTACTTATTTATTTATTTTCATATTTCTTTACTTATTGATATGTTTAATGATTTACTTATTTACTTTTTTTTATGTTTCATTTATTTATTTACGTTTATTTACTTATTTATATATAGGTTTATTTATCGGTTTGATTATTTGTATCTATAATGATTTATTTATATGTTTGTTTATTTATTTATTTATTTATTTGTTCGTTCATTTTTTTATTACCTTTAAAAACAACAATTCAGGTAGTTCCGTCAGCAATTTTCCACCAGAGAAACGGTTTTTATGGTGCATTTTGTACTCAGGTATACCTCTCAGACTTCTCGGAAGTTAACGATTGGTCTTCATAGTTAGTCAATTCTTCCATACCGCGTTATTATCTCGTTACCTCTACTGTCCCTTGGTATTTCAAATTGCCTACCACTCGCATCTACTATCGCAAATTCATTATTATCATCATCAACCCGTTTACTTTCTGAGCATAATCGACTTCCCTATCATTTGTTCAAAATTGGCATTTGTAATTCCCCTTACTGCTAACATCACTCCGATAGACACATTATACCCGACGAAAACCGCATTGCGTTTATATCAACACGAGCAAATGTCACTTCAAAATTCCTCGATATCAATCGGCTACCGTCCTCCTTTTTCGGCTACTTCGTTAATGTACTCCGATGATATTCTAGTCTTCCTCTTTCTTTCTAAATTTCTAACCGAATGTTGACTTCTGAAATTGAATCACTTGTTACTCGGTTGTGATTACTACTTAAAAAATTCAAACGTCACTCAGTTACGTTAGATATACGCATAATACGCCAATATATTGTAGATAAAAGGCATAAGGCAGGGATTGTATTATCCCGCTACTCATAAATCAATATGTAGAACACATTATGGGACAAATTGTGGACGGTTGCAACGTCGATGTATCCGTTGGTGGAAGATAATCATTGACCTACGCTTTGTAGATGATACGACGCATATAACGTGCTTAAGGCAACCGGGCGGCTTTTGAAACCGTGTGTCAGTAATGTAATGGCAGAGTATCTCTTGCTCACAAATAATGATGAGGTTGTCTATATGTTTCCGGCTCTCAATGCAATAATTCATGCTCGGTTGTTGGCTTCGGCCGTTATAGTATTAAATCTCAAGCAACTGCATTCATTTGACCTTGTCATAGTCCACTGGCTTAGGTGCTCTTCTAGGCCTCAAGGAACAATAGTGAACAAATTAATGGATAATAATGTGGTAGATGGCGCATCATATTATCGATTTGCGCGTAATCACCATGCCGCCTGTCGCTTTGATGTATTAAAATTACTTGATTATATCAGTAATTAGTTAAGTTGAATTTGACAGCGCATCGAGAAATATCTTTCGCAGTGGTTTTATGGGAGGACATGAGCCACTTGCCCAGTTACTCTTATGTGTAATTTATTTCCTATCCTACCCTGTCTTATCGTGCGTCTTAATTAAAATTCATGTCCAACTGTTTACATAGTTAATTATCACAGCTTATGACGCACCACTATCACTATCCTTTCTAAATTCCGTTATATTTTTATTTTTCCTATTACACAGATTCTTTATCCGTCAACGATACAGACTCAGTAGCACACCCTTGCGTCGAATGAGGTAAAAATGTCGTTCTAGTCCAGGCAAGGTGTTAAGCGACCCGTGCTGTAACGTGATGGCAGTCAAACTTTTAAAATGGTGTCTCTTAACGGAACCAGCCAGCGCGCAAGCCAACTGCTGGTAAATAAATAGGCCCTGCACAACAAGGCGGTCCTCTGTTGTGCTGGACGACTATTTGGAGCACTTCTCGTGGTAACTGAATGGATTCCTCACAAAAAAACCATGTAATAGTACATCAGAGTTGTCTAAAGTTAAGGACCATAATAAGAGCTCTCTTATTATTAAAAACTCTACTGAGCTGTCTCAAAGCCCAATATTAGGGCATGGTGGGTTAAGTGCCTACCGAGCGTTCACACCCAAGAGCAAATAAAGGAGGTTTGGTTATTGATGTTGTGCTCGCCGCTACACCCTCTCCAGGAACGGTACAGACGGCAGTGGCGAATATAGAGCGTAAGAATAGCGCTAGTAGTTTAGCGAATAGTACGTTCTCAAAGAATGAGAACCGACTCCATATAAGTAGGCGAGGTACGCCGCGTTTTCATTCGGGCCATGCAAGAGTCCGCACAGTACCTGATATCGCAAAACGTTTAAACGAGACAGCTAAGATAAGTCAGGGAATTTTTGTGGGTCTTACTCGGGATAAGAAGACTCCGAAGGCGACCGTTACCGCAATAAGTGGAAGCCTAGAGTTCATTTAGGCTGTTCTGTACGAATAAGTACAGGTTAACAGCTAACTAACAGGACGTATACAGGCCTTAGAAGAACGCCAAGCGGAATCTCCAGCCTCAGGGATGGCGAAACGTGTCGAGCCGGCACCAGTATGTGCCAATGAGGTCATATGTTTCAATGACCGGGGAAGAAATCCGGATAATTAAGAGCTTAAAGGCTGTAATTACTTTGACGGGGAGAAACGATTCTCTACTTGTTCCTCAAAAACCTTCTGCCGAGCCAAAGAAGAGCGGCGCCAAAAGCATCTGCCAAATCTGTAGCGAAGAAGGTGGTGACAGTTGCTGACTTGTGCAAGTCCTGGGTTTCGGGACCCTCCATTAAGTCGGGAGTGTCGGAGAAATTATCCAAACAGGCTAATCAGGTGGAAGCCGTAGGAAAAAGGGTGGCAATAAAGTCAAGACCCAAGTAGCCCCTGACAAAGAAAAGACGACCTTAAAGAAAAAGAACCCTTCGCCGCCACGTTAACCGGCTGATGCTACTGTTGGGCCGAGGTGGTAGCTCGGAAACCAAGTATGCCAAAGGACTGTAGGGAGTCTCCTCGGAAAATCAATATATCGACCGAGGTGAGGACAATGCTAGGGCCTGTGCCTGTTTGTAAGGCTAGGCGGTAATTGCCCGACTTAGTTGTTATTAACAAGGATAGTACACAGGATGTTGTCGAAAACTCTTTGCTGGTCTTTTTAGACCCCGTTCGAGCCAATCTTCGCATCAAAAAAATGTACACACGCGGCAAGGCGGTATATTCAGCAGCAGATGATTTACGGACTCGGCAGAAAATTTCGGAGAATTCCAATTGGGACAATTCAGGCTTCTGTGTTTCAGTAAATTCTACTTCGGTCCAAATATTAAGGACGCCTAACTGGCAGGTTGCCGAGATTATAGAAGCCGTCGTAATGGGTAAAATAATGTGGAGGAGGTCCCCGTTTCCATAAAACATGGTACAGGCGGGTCAGGCAGCCTCATACTCACTGTGACGCCAGGTGTACGCGAAAAACTTTTAAAAGTCAGACGCGTATATCTTGGTTTCCACATAGGGTGGTTAACTTCGTCAAGCCCACGTAGTGTTTCAATTGATACGGGTATGAACATGTAACCGACTAGTGTCGAGCTGAAACCTCACGGTGTCCGAACTGCGGCAGCAGATATGCCTGAAGGTACTTGTCGCCGAGCAAATTCAACCAGGAAAATTGCGTTCGGCCGGTATAACCCAATTACGGGTGGCTGACGGAAAGCTGGACTCAACCGGCTGAGATCTCCTGTGCTTCCTTTATAGGATCGCACTCGAAAGTGGAGATGAAGTTTACACTGTACAGCAGCACAGGGTCGCAAACTCATCACCCAAGATGATATTATCCAGTACCTGACAAGTTGCACTTGTGTTTCTTGTTGATGGGCAGTGACTCTTAGAGAGAGTTTCACTGAATAAAAATTGTCGTTGATTACTAACTCAGTTTTCGGACCCGAGATAATGATAGATGATTAGTTTAGACAGTTGACCGTAACTCTTCAATTGCGCCACCAGATCATCTGGCTGGAAAGTTATCTAAGTCTTTAGAAGAAACAGGTCGGCGGTATGGGACTCGTCCCAAGTTGTGGTACACAGGCTCGGGGGCCTTTCAAAGTGAAATAAATTCACTGTCCAAAGATATTCTATCAAGAATATTACGATTTTTCGGTCATATTATGGGGAGTGAGCGTTCAATGCAGCGACTAATAACGGGCACGGTCAAAAAATTACCCAGAGGGTCCTCAGTAGAAGGTTAACGGCAAACTACAAATCAGATACAATGTCGGGAAAAGAAGAAGAAGTTTTTACCTACACTGTACGATTGTGACGATGTTTTACCAACCTGAATATTACGATTGAAATATATAACTTATAATTTTTCTTACTTTTACTCGCATTAATACTGTACTCTGTTGTAATCTTCCATATGTAATATACGTACGGCTAATGGTATAATATTTCCACGCGTGTGAACTGCGTATATTAAAATAAAAATAATGTACTAGGTTGTCACAGGTAACTTTATGGAAGCTCGTCTAAACAGGAAATTATTATTCTCCAGCGACATGTGAGCATTATACGTATCATATCTATATATGTATTCTGTTCCTCGGAAATGTTCGGTTTCATTTTAGTTCAGCCGTTACCTACGCGGCTTGACGTACGGCTCGTATAAATAATGTACAAAGCTTGCTCGTATTGTACCTAAAACGAGCGGACAGCAGATACTAATCTCCGGAGAGTTGAACCAATTGCAAAAATTTCTCCTTTTAGCATTTATTTCATTCTCGCCTTTGTCCACCCATCCTATCCTATCCTATCCTATAACGTAACCTAAACCTAACCACCTTTCCTTCAACAACCACCACCACTCTATATCGTTCTTTTCGTTTTGACACTCGTTCCCCGTTTATGTTTTCTCATTTATTTATCTCGTAACATTTTGTTGCTACGTTTTTTTTTTCGCCATTTTAATTATTTCGGACTATTTTTCGCTTACAAAATATTTATTATCATTATTATTTAGTTTTGAATTTTGACATCACCATGTAAAATAATTTACTGACGATTCAAAATCTTCCTCCCCCCAGCCTATATTTCTTCATCCTCTGTAGATCTTCTTTTCTTTCATCCTTCCATAAGTTTTCTTTTTTTGTTTTATTTTCTATTTTATTCATATTCGTCTCCTTTTTGAATTTCTTATACTCTTCGTTTCAACTATTTCTTAACTTCTAACAACCGAGGTGTATTTTGATTTTTATAATTTCGAATATATTTTTTCGTTGCTATTTCGGAGCCCTTTAAGATGGCCGTATCACTTCGTTTAATCGATATTTCCTGGAGTCACTTTATTCTTCCTTGATTTCGAGGTAAGGTTGGTCCGAGGAATTTACTGGTTACCATTTTTTTTTCCCATCTCACTAACGACGTTCGGCGTATTCATTAAGTGACATTCCGATTTGAGAGGATTATGTGTATCGGGCCCTGTATTTTGGTGTTTTAACTTGTATGGTGTAAATGTTTTAGAAGTTTGGCTCTGTTAAATGTCCGCATAGACCGCAGTTTGCTGGTAGACGGGTTTTGGTATATAGATAATTGTTTGATACGGCTGTGTAACCGACACGTAGATGGTTTAGGATACAATATTATTTTCCGCTTGCGCCATTTAGACGCCACCAAGGTCCTGTGGTAAGGTTGATTGTGAGGTCTAGGCGGTATCCTGTTTACCGTTGTTCATTATGTGTGCTACTGTTGGTGGTGGTGCCGAGTATTATCGTATTTGTGAAAATATCATAAACCGAGCTTCAAAGTCTACTTTATCACTACCATGCATTCCAGTGTGACTTGGGATCTACAAAAAGCGTACTTCACATCCTTCCTTATGTAGTTTATGTAGATTCTGTTAAATTTCTAGTATTATTGTATTCTTATTGTCTCGACGGCTTATTAGTTGTAGACAGTAGAGGGAGTCTGTTATATCGAATGATTTTCGATGTGGAAGTACAGCTGATCTGATGTACTGGATACCGTACATAATTCCATACAGCTCTGCATCCAAAGAAGTGCAGCAATCGCTTAATCGGATTTAATGTAATACATTATCAATTTGATAAGAATAAACTGCTGGTGAATTGTCACCGACTGCTGCGGATTTTGCTCCGTCTTTTGTATGCGTGTGTGTAGTCATTGTATTTTTGGAGGGTGCCTAATACTATTTCTTTTATATTTATAAGGTGTGTAGATTTATTATGTTGTGTGTGATATAAATATAGAAGCGAAAATAGTGTTATTAAAGAATAACCACTTAATATTTTGAATCGATATCATCGAATATTTCGAATACACTTACCATTGACAATGAAAACGTGTTTTGCCATTCTGAAATGGACGGAGGATATAAACTATGACGATAGGAATTGTTGCCTATAGCAGAGTGGGGTGACACTGCCTTCTCTGTGATAATTAAGAGTTTATATGAGGATGAATTATGAGCTTTTTTTTTCTATGTCCCGAGTTAGATTCGAACCACCGACCGTCGAGTTGGCAGTCGATCCACTCTATATGCCACGCGATAACTTCTATACAAAATCGTAAAAGCGACTTTCCTTCGGACGATTTGTTATCTTACCATCGAGGATTATCTTGTTCGCACGTGTCAAAAAGTAAAAATTTTGAAAAAAAGTAAAATTCCAAAATTTTAAAATTAAAAATAAAACCGAATACGCGGAACTTTTCAATCGCATCGCGCTTACCTTTTTTGTAGCGAATGCAGTCTTCTAACGTATCCGCGATCTCTGTAAGCTTTTATTAAGCCCATCACAGCCGATCTGTGCGTCGACGATAATTGTAGAGCTTTTTTGTAATAATGAATCGCTTCGAAAAGTCGATCTGAAAGTAAAATAAAAAAAACTGTTTTGTAGAGAATGTAAATAAATTTAACGTCCGCCATATTGGTTGCGTATAATTCGATTTATCGTTCACAATGTACTTTATACGATAGGCGTGGACTTTCAAACGCTAACGAAATTGTTTAATTGTTTAATTTTTTAAATGAGGAACAATTTCGGTTGAGTTGTTTTCTTTTTAGTTCTAAAAATATTCTTGTGACGTATTGATATTTGTAATTTCGCATTCTGGGAGTAAGTTTTTTGTTTCATCACTTCGTACGCCAAAATATACAATATAGGAATTCCTAATGAAAGAGTTGAATAGACCGTTGAAAATAATAAAACAAAATAAAAATAATTCTGCCCCTCCGGGTGACGTAAAACTTAAAGACGGTATAAAATGCAATATCGTAGAACATAATTTTTATTTCGATATATTAAACTCAACGTGTATATTACGCACAATGAAAAGACGCTCATTGAATAAACTCGGGATTTTCTAGAAATTGGAGAAAGAAAACGAACGCACTGTCCACTATGCTATGGACGAAATAACGGACAGCGGTGCACGCATGCGGCAAGAGGTTATTCCAATTATATATATATATATATATATATATATTAACCTATATCGGTCCACTCGAATAGCGAACAATGAATTTCTGTCCTCCCGGCAATGTTGACCTGATGTCTGGGCCTTCGTTCGTTACGATATACGAGCCGTTGATTTACAATTTCGTCTGTAAACAATTTCCGTTCATTGCTGTTTTTCGTATTCGCCTGTCGCACTTTGTTTTTCATGAATCACAATTTTTTAAATCATATTCTTTCTTTTATTGTATACTCCTTCCATCATTTGCTAGATATTTCTTTTCTATTCGTCTTTTCAACGCTCAATCTATTTTTACGTTTATATTCTTATTTATTTCTTTTTTATCGCATCTCATAACCGATGTGGTTTTTTTCTTTATCTTTGAAATTTGATCCATTCAACACAGGAGTTCTAGGTCTTGTTTATCTTCTGCTAACATAAAAATGTTCATTTTCTTTCCGTCTATTTTAATCCCCGTGTAACATTCTTCTTTTCATTGCGTTTTATCACTTGTTCTACGTACAATTAAACAGGACAGATAGCCGATTACATGCCTGTCGTAGTCCCTTTTTTTAATTTCGCATCTTTCACCGTACCTTTTATCTTAATTCTTTTTAATTGATTATGTCTTATATCTCTATTTTATATATATAAACTGTAATCCAAAGATTCACTCATAAATTACTTCCATCTTCTATCTCATCCTCTTCGAGACCACCTCAATCGGCTACAACTAACTTTAATATAATCTTATTTGAAATAAATATTTTAAAATCGCAGATGTTCAATCCACAGTGGATGGAAAGTCAAATCAAGTTGGATCTCTCAATCATCACTTAAATGATGGTCTACTTAGCAAAATAATCCTCCAACTTACCACTGATTCGTGAGTTCTGTATACTGACGTATGTTCGATGGGCTTGTTAGCTGCTCTATTATCGTGAACAGTATCGACATTATAATTCACTTCCTAGGTAATTTTCCATCATTTCAGGCGAACTTGATGCGATTTTTTACCTCACCTTGGACTTCATAATCCAGCAGCTATCGGTTGTATGTTCCGACCCGTTCTCTTATATGGACAGTCAAAGAAGTGACACGACTGTTACTAGTTAAACCGAGCCAATTAGTTTCGTTCCTGTGGATTCCAATTTATGCCGGGATTCCAGGGAATAAACTGCTAGATAGAGAAGCAAAGAAGACTGCTACATTTGTTACCGATCCCAAACGTTCCAGTTCCAGCTATTAACGTACGTAATTATGTCAAATCAGGTATTATTGCTTCGTGGCAACAGAAGCGGCAGTTGACCTCTTCATTAAATAAGCTTCGCCAAATCCGAAATTCCGTTTTTCCTTGGAAGACATCGCTGGCAAACCTCAGAGAAGATATTGTCCTCAGCAGATTGCGCCTGGGTCATACAAGACTGCCCTATTCGTATCTGATATATAGAACTCCGTCTTCTCAGTACAACGTGTGTAGCGTCACGCCTTCCGTTTTCCATATCCTCATTGACTGTCCTTTGTACACTCGTCACTTCGCCTTTTCTTCAAAGATGAATACTTCTCCCTTACTAGCCTAATCATGTTCATACGCATGTCCCGTCTCACTCCTTGATTTAACTCCTGCCTCTAGCCTTAGTTGCTGCGCACGTTAATTTACATTGATAACACTATAAACTACAGGTTCGTCGAAACGAATATCCTTCGTTTTCGCAATCGCGATTAAAACTCTTTATTTATCGTAAACATCGCCATCATCGGAAGTAATGCTATATCATACTTACAGGCGAGATATCTTCCTCGTAACACAATCACCCTCATAATGTTAATTTCTTTCTCCGTTCCATCTGATGCAGAAAATTCGGTCTATAGATATTATCATTTCGAGGCAAAATAATGCGAAAAAATAAGCATCGATCTAAACGTTAGACGCCGTTAATTATTTCTGTTATTTGTTTACTAAAAAAAAAATTGACTCTAAGCTTCAAAAACACCAAATTTTTTTTCTCTTTGTTTTGCTTACGATCTGTCCTTGAATAGGACAATGAGTAGTATTGACGTTTTACAGTGTTTGCTACGCGTTAGCGGTCCTTTATATATATATATATATATATATATATATATATATATATATATATATATATATATATATATATATAGACGATGTTGCAAATTCACTTAACAGAATCTTATGAGACGTTTTAATTCCGTGGAATTACTCTTGAGATCGGCTACCAGTAGAATGACATTCTGCAGAAGTTGGTGCACATATCTACTATTGTGTATTCTATTTCTTTTACATCAGGCATCTAGAGATCTTTACGCAGGTCGGTCTTACAAATGCACCATGGTGCCCCAACGATGTTGCGCAAGACCTTCGACTAGAAACTCTGGACGATTTCCAGCCTGGAGTGGCTGTTTATAACCCCGGAAATTATTTTACGCCTTACCGCTCTCGTCGATATTTCGAGTAATGTTTTCTCTTTTTCGAGCGGTTCAATTTAAAACTTCGACACAAAAATTACTCGTATTGAAAATGGGGACAACCCAAATAATTTGAACGATATTATCTCTAAATTCAAATTTACTTCGCGTTATGCAAAAAATTCTTCGATATTCTAGGAACGTTTAAATTCAAAGTCGATAAAATTAGGGCAGAACAGGAAATTCCGAGCGGGATAAAATTCCTCGATCCCTGGACATCTTTATATCCAAATTCGAAGCGATCTTCTATTATCAGCACTAATCATCATCTAAACGGCGGTTAGAGCCGTTAAACAAGCCGGTTCGATTTTTATGGGAAATACCGTTCCCGGGGTATTCTGTAACTCGATTCTTGTTTACATTTTAATCGCTATCCGCTTATGATAATCCCAGCCCGTATTTCGTTATTAACATTACTCGGTTACAGCGCCTAACCGGGAAATTGAAGAGTATTAGAAAAGTTTTCGATAAAATCCGAACTAACGGATAACTTAAATTTTGAACAAATAATACCGCTGTCCGCTTCAATCTAATAGCTCGAAGTTGTTCTTATTTCATCGGTTTGCTCACGAGGAAATTACCGTATCAATTTTTGCCTGCCATCGATATTGCGTGTAGTGAAGTCGATAAAACCCCTTCGTCATTTTCACATGCAATTTCAAGATATTATGTGCTTATGTACGATATAAATGTATATATGTATTTATACAAAATTTGACAAGTTAACTTCAAAGTTAATTTGCTGGTAGGATGTATCATTAACGAAGGAAAATTGAAAGTTAAAGGACACAAGAAATCAACCTTAATTACAGTGTCAATAATGCGGTTAGGTCAAAGTTATGCTGGATACTAATTTAGTATTATGTCTTTCTTTAAAACTTCAATTAAGTCTGTAAAGTGACGTACGTATATTATGTTCTTATTACTAAATTGTATCAGACGACATATCGAAAAGAATGAGATATATTTTACGTAACTGCCTATAAATATAGTACCGTTAATAATAATGGGCGACCATTTTTATTTGAGTATACCCCTCGTTCATCTGTAAATACACTCACACAGTCACATGCACACATTATAATGTATTACATATAATTAAATAAACGTGTCCCTACGTAGTCATTTATATATATATATATATATATATATATATATATATATATATATATATATATATATATATATATAGAGTGTGACCCCCAAAGAAGACGGACGGCTTTGTTTTACGAATAGCGCAGTTAATAACACCGCTACAACGTATGCCATGTACTCCACGTTTATTGTAAATAAGAGAGGTCTGTATTTATTCAGTGTCAGTTACCATGACATCTTATAACGAGGAGGAACGCACGTTTCGCGCCTTTATTTTCGGAGTGAATCGATCACGACAGTTCAAAGAGAGTTTCGAAAAGAATTCAAAGTTTACGCGGTATAAACCTGTACCATATCGCAATTCAGTTTTAAGGTGAGTTGAAAACTTTCGAGAGACAGGCTTCTGCAATGGATAAAAAAAACTCCTTGACAAAAAAAAAAACGGTTCGTACCATCGATCGAGTTTGAGCAGCGAACATACGGAGTACTGCCCATGTTCATGTTGATTCGAGAGCATCTATTCGCCGTATATTGCTGAAAAACTTGAAATTTAATCCTTGTAAACTGGTAATATTAAAAAGTACCAACCACGCCCAAAGAAAATTTATGGTGAAAAAATCGAAGAATAGATCGTTTCAAACAATCTTTTGATGAGCGATGGAGCTCATTTTCAACTATCCAGATTCGTAAACAAACAGAACTGGCGCTACTGGTCCGAATATAATCCGAATTCAGTCAAACAGAAGTCTGCACATAGTGAGCGAGTAACCGCCAAGGCTGGACTAGCGAAGTGGGAAATAGTGGGGGATTATTTTTTCTCTGGTACTGTAAACGGAACGCGCTATATCGAGATGATATACTCGTTTTTGTTTCCCTCACTTCGTCGTCGTCGTCGTCATCGTGTGGGTCGTGCATGGTTTCAGCAAGAAGGTACGTACTGTCAATGTTCGGCAGAAACGCTACCAGTACTGAAACGAGCGTTTAGTAACCGTATAACGTCTCATCGCACGGATTTCGTTTGGGCGTCGCGCTCTCCAGATTTGATCGCACCAGATTTTTTTTTGCAGGCATACCTTAGCCGCGTTTACGAAACACGCCCATAAGATCTGGACTGAAAACCCGGAATTCTGAAAAATTTCAAAAATTCAGGGACCTGTGCTCGAAAAAGTGTTCGAAAGTGTTGTAACAACGACTCGCAATGTATTATTGCAAATGGCGGTCATCTGAACGATATTGTGTTCCATAGATGATTGCCAGCTAAACTCTGGGTTTCTTATTTTTAAATAAAATCTCACTCAAAAATATTGATCGAGTAGTTTTTGAGTTATTCAAAAAACAAAATTGTTCGTCTACTCTTGGCCTCCTTTTATATATATATATATATATATATATATATATATATATATATATATATATATATATATATATATATATATATATATATATATATATAATATATAATATATAATAGATGTGAGAGAGAGGGAAGGGGAGTAAGAAAGAGAGATGTGTGCACAAATATACATTTATACATGCACGAACGGATATACATATATATATATATTATATATGTAATCTTATATAAGGATGCATATAAACATACACAGTATGTGTATGTACCAATCAAACAATCGTTGCATCAGTCATTGAACTAGTTCGACCTATCATCCGTGTATTTTTCAGCTCAGCTGTTAGCCTTTTCAGTTCAATGTAACGATTTATGTACGTTTCTTCTGCCTGGGATATTGTTACATCTATAACACGGGCACAATACGTCTTAACACGTGCCCTACCCATTTCATTCTCGTTTTTCTAATGGTTTTCAACAGTGCCTCCGGTACCCGGTTAAAAACTTTCGTATTTTGGAGAAATTTATCTATCAACCGCGAAATTTTTAGCACGAGTCGCCAGCGACACATTTCAAAAGCCTCTATTATCAATAAATCCCTTTTGTTGACACAGCGCTATCATCCATATATATATACGACTAATCTTGTAGAATGCATGTTTTGCTTTATTGGACGTATTTTTCTTTAAACTCCTCTTCAGCTATTGTACTACTTCGCCAGATCTATTTGCTACAATATGCATTTTCTGCTGTTGCGCCGGTGATGTTTGATATCCTCGATGCAATTGTTCTGGAAATTTCCGTTGTTTCAGATAATTCTTTTATGCATTTTACCGTCGTCATTTAGTTCTGCTATAATTTTTATGTTCATATTTCTGGTAAAATTTTTATTATAGCTGCACATGGCACATTGATCTAATTTAATAATAATAATGATGAATCGATCGATAGTTGACGGGCAATAGCTTGAATTGAAAAGAAATTGGATTTTCTACAATTAAAGGTAATAATACGTGTGAGCGATAGAAGTATAAAATATGAATAAACGATTTGTACAATATTAATTTAGACTAGTCGATTTTGAAGACTAACATTTGTTGACGCTTTCAGTTACTTATAAAAACAAAATCAATAAATTAAATATCGACTCTGACGGTTTCGATGTTCACGTGTCATATAGTCGTTTTTAATCTACTTTCAGTCGTTTCTTACTTTTTTTTTCTCTGTTTTTTTTTTTAATACATACTTTAAATCCCCGTTAGGAAATCCTTTTACGGGATGACGTAGTAATACCGTATGTGCTTTACGTTTTATATATAATATATATGTGAGTGTGTGTGTGTATGTGGAGAAATATAATATACGTTTATGCCGTTATTTATACAGACGTATGCCTTTTTAACGTACTATACACACGAGTCCGGAAATGCAAAGAAAATCTTCGAAATGAATAGTAGAAACGTCTTTAAGAAAGTGCACGCAGTACTTCGCGGTCCATTAAGGGAAATTAAAATTTCCGGCGCTGTAGTCGGAAAAACGCGGTCTGCTATAATATTCTCGAACTTTAAAGAGAACGCTTTTCCATTTTTCCTTCGTCCTTCACATTGTGTATCTCCTACCACCAGTTGACTTCAGCGACGAATTTGGGGGAAAAATGAAATTATTTAAAATTCTTCTTTTAGACGCGATGATTGATTTGCAACAACATTTTAAATCCTATTTCGCGACACACGACTAAAATCGAACACCTCGGGATAACGCTTGAAATGCGATAGACGGACAGTAAAACAAACAGACACAGTGCTATATAATTCTATCTAGAATATAATATGCCAGAATGTAAACATAAAGCTTCGTTATAAATAAGCGTAAAGATTCACTTTGACATACCACAGTTACTAAATACCTATCCGGATCATCGTCGTTAATTATACTGTACGAAGCCGAGAAAATTGTGTACCGAATATAAAAAAAAAATCGAGGAACCTAAGATGCGGATTTATAATTAGGGCTTTTTGTGCTATTGAATTACGGGGGGGGGTCGAAAATAATCCAGGCACGTCAAAATTACGAAAGATGTGAGCTGCCTGATATGTTTCCAACGACACTCTAAAAAAGGAACTTCGACATCGAGTACATAAATGAGGTAATTCCATCTCTAGTGACAGTCACTCATCCGCCATGAAAAAAAATTGTAATAATCAGCTGGCGAGTGGAATTCTTCACGAACAGATGATAGCGGAATACTCAAACGCAAACGGATCATAAATTGTAGATATGTGTCTAAATTAACTACATCGTGAGTCTGCTATATTTCTGATTTTCCAGCTTCTCATACTCTTCACACCGTCCAATAGATGATAAATATTTTACCAGCTTTAGATAAAAACCTGAAATATCGAATGCCATGCTAAGTTTAATTTCATTTGCACTGCAGGTTCAACTGTATAGTCTGCTGTCTTGTTCCGTTAATGTTCTGTTTCCGCACGAAACTTTTCCTTCAGTCCACTGGATCTCAGTAAATCAGTCCGCTGGATCTCAGAAAATTTTTACCCTATTTTCCTTCCTTGCGTAAATATTGGATACTATCTAATTTTACAGTGGCCGATACACTTTTATCTTTTAGAACTTACCTCGGTTTACCAAAAGCTGTTCACGAAACATATGTTAGTTTTTAGATTTCTTTCCTCATTATACCGTCTCTTTTGATATACATTATATATATATATATATATATATATATATATATATATATATATATATATATATGTGTGTGTATAGATATACATGTACTTGTTGAAATGTTCCAGTATTACTTCCTCCATTTCTGCAGAACCAGATGTACTAGATTATATTTATAGCTAATTCTGCTGCTTTAAATCAATTGTTTAAAGAAAAGTCATTAAACCTTGCAAACTACCGACGTCTATAAATATTAATTACAACGTCATCATGCATATATATAACGTTACGTTATAATGTGCATGTGTGTGTGTGTGTAAGTACTTGAATGTATCCAGATTTACGTAGAACTATTTATATTTCGTTGGTGTGTTACATCACCTAAATGATTCCAGTCATCTTACAGAATGATAAGTTTGTTGGCCACCTTAATACTAGTACCTCGTCATTGCCTTCATTTTTTTTTTATTTTAGCACTAACCAGATTCTTATTTAGCCAATCATTTCTATGGTTATTCGAGTTGACTGTAGGCTTTTTGCGATCAAAAATTTGTGTCCCTTGTATAATTCCAACTCAGGTCTTACAGCAACGCACGTGTCCCTAATATATATATATATATATATATATATATAAATATATATAAATATATATGATATATGTACGTATGTATCTATTCTTAGATTGGTGGACAACCACGAGTGAAAGTTTCTGGATAGAGCCATTTTCTTCATACTTCTATGGTTCTCTGATTTTACGCATTCTTGTACTTGTTTTATGTATTTCTGCCTCGGTCTTCCTCTTGGTATTTGTGGTTCTTTCTATTTTTTGAACTAAGTATTCGTTGTTTCTGTATATATATATATATATGGTGCAATCCATTTAAGTCACATTGTAGTAAGTGTTCTTATTAGAATTCCTTTTTCATTGACTTTTTCTAATATTTATTTCTTATCATTTTCGATCATGACACCATTTTCGTTATTACATATAAAAATACACTTACTTCTTCTGTGCAACCATTGAGCGTAGTAAGCGTAATAATGGGGATTGTGCCGTTGTAATTGGATAGCTCGTTTTAATAATATACCAGCCGGTTGACCATCGTATAGTTTCGCAATTAATATGTACGCCCCGACATAATTTGAATTCAATTTCAAACATGTTATTAACATCGAAATAGCTTCTTCAGTACGATTCATTTTTCTGTAACATCAAAACACACACACACACACACATATATATATTATATATATATATATATATATATATATGTAATATATATAAGGTAACCCAGAGAAGACGGGTGGTTTTGTTGTTTTTTCGAATAAATCAGAAACTACTCTACCAAAATTTTTAAATGAAATTTTACTTAAAAATTAGAAAACGAGACATTATCTTACAATAATTTGCGGAACACAATATAGTTTAGATGACCGCCATTGCAACAATACATTCATTCAGTCTTAATAAAATTTTGGAATACTTTTTAGAGCATAGGTTTTCGAAATTTCTTCAGAAATCCGAGTTAACGGGGTCTTCCAGATCTCGTGGACGTGTTTCGTAAACGCGGCTCTTGAGGTATCTCGACAAAAAAATCACTTAATTACTACTTCTTTTCGAAACTCTGCACTGTCGTGATCGATTCACATCGAAAATAACGTTTCACGCAAAACGCGCGCTTCTTCGCGTTATAGGATGCCGTGATAACTGAAATTAGACAATAACGAATCTCTCGTGTGTACACAAAACGTGGAGCACGCGGTTTGCGTTGTATTACCAACTGAGCTATTTTAATAAAAAAGAAAAAAACATCCGTCTTGTATGGGTCACCCTATATTTACGTATCCGCACTGGTATGAAATTACGCTAATAAATACTTTTAAATTTTAATTTTCTTATAAATATCGTAATACTCGGTTACTTAATTATTTTTAATGTAATTATTTTTTACTAACGATAATCATTTATTATTTACATCGTGTAATGTGTGTAAATAAATTTGAATATTTCATTATCATTATCTGTACTAGTAACGTTATTAATCTACCTCGATACGAAACTATTAGAATTAATTTGGACGGTAGCTATTATATTTATTAGTATATTTTTTAAAAATCGTTTAAAGAAATAATAATGTAATTTCATGATATTGATCGTATGGAACAGGCTTACCTGTAAACCTGTCCTAAGTTGAAATGGGCGTTAACGTGATTCGGTGAATATTGAATGGCCGACAAGAAATGTGTCTCTGCGTCCGTAGCCGAAGACATTAATGTGCCTAAATTATTGTGAGCACTTGCGTACGATGGCCATAACCTGGAACATAATAACAGTAAACGAATTTTTTTAAATATTATATTAAAATTTTTTTAAAAATATGTGTGTATATATATATAAAGCAAGAGAAATAAATTTTAAGATTTCTTTGTACACTATTTCCTAAGACGCGTAGTAAGAGCGTTAACGCTGCTCGGTATGCGCATTTTTTTTATTTACCTATTAATTGCTGATGTACAAAAACATAAATATACTTTATTGAATTGAATTGAATATATATATATATATATATATATATATATATATATATATATATATATAAATATATATATATATAATTGGTGAAAAAAGTAAATATTATTCAAGGTCCCCTTTTATTCATAATAATTAATTTTTATTGTTATTGTTGTTAATTTATTATTATTATTGTATTGTTAATGGCTACTCATGTATCGACATGTTCACGTTGCTAGGATAAATCTTTAATAAAATTAATAACTGACCTCCCCCATAGTTGGAAATTTTAGAGACGCCCAGGTAATTCTGCTATCGCGTTAGGCAAAACGACGAAACACAAATTTGTCGTTTCTAGGCAATTAAAAATTTTGCAAACCGTTATTTGTTCAACTCAGTTTTTTTTTTTTTGTCTGTGTCACTGTCAAAACAGTCGAGACAAGTTAAGAAATATTGCGCAATGCACTCGCCAAATCGTCCGCCGTCAATTACCGATGGTAAACATCCGACGTTTGAATCCGCTCGTTTGCCAACGGCATGTACTATCTCGACTGACGATTGTTATTCTTCCGTATCTCGCATACCACCGACTACTCGCGAGATGCGAACATCTTCTGTCCCACCTGTTTCCCGTTACATTGAATCGATGAGTTGTCCACCAAATTCATCTTGCCGTTCGAATTTGTGTCGTTCTCCTGAAGCCTGTTGTTATCTTCCTAAAATATGTAAATCTTCTGAGCCGTGTTCGTTACCAATGCCTTGCTGTCCACCGATGCCGTGTTGTCCATCAATGCCTTGCTTACCACCGAAACCGTGTTGCCCACCAAGACCGTGTTGCCTGCCAAGAGCTTGCCGTCCACCGAATCCTTGCTGTCCACCGAAACCTTGCTGTCCACCCAACCCTTGCTATCCACCGAAACCTTGTTGTCTACCGAAACCTTGCTGTCCACCGAAACCTTGCTGTCCACCCAACCCTTGCTATCCACCGAAACCTTGTTGTCCACCGGAACCTTGCTGTCCACCGAAACCTTGCTGTCCACCGAAACCTTGCTGTCCACCGAAACCTTGCTGTCCATCGAAACTGTGTTGCCCTCCAAAATTATCCGGTCGACATTGAATATTACTCGAACTTATGGACATTTCAAGATTGAAATACGATTTAACAGAGTACGTTAATTCAAATACAATAAAAATCCACCGAATTTATCGTGATTATAAAAATCGTTTGAGATTAATTCATGATAAATCTCGATGTTCTTACATCGCATAATACATGTTTAGTATAAGATAGGAAATTGTGATATATATGTATATATATATTATAATGTATATATATATATATATATATATATATATATATATATATATATTCGACTGTCAACTCGTTGATCGGGGGTTCGAAACCAACACGCGGTGTAGAAAGCTTTTCATTATTATTTAATTATTAATTATTATGGAGAAGGCAGCGGCATTCCCGGCTCGGTTTATAAAACTTTACCTTGTAAATAGTGGCGCTTTACTTTCACATGCGCGCACCTACGTTAAACATAAATAACCCTCTTAAATGCTACACCCCCAAAGACGACAATAATGATATTTATATTTATAAATTTAAATTTTTCACGTATATTTAGGTTGATGCAAAATTTTAAAATTTAAAATATTTCTTTTCTGGTCATGTTAAAACCAATAATCGCGAAAAGGTGAGAGCGCTATATCTGTCTACTCATTTGTCTCATTTCTTTATTTGTCGATTCATTTATCCAACTATATTATGTATATCAATATTATATTTATCATCTGTTGATTTGTCTATTCTATTATTATTAAAAACTGAATTGGCTTGACCGCAGTTAAGTACTTACGTTTACTCTACTTCTTATGTCCGGTATTTGATCTTTAGTGCGTGTGAAAAGTACATATGTAAGATTTTTAACTTTGCATAAATTTCACTTTAGGTAATCAACAAGCGTTGCATACGTGTATGTGTATGTTGAAAATTTGTGGACGCGTGTGTATGTAGTATATAAAAACAGTATTATTTTTATCGATTAAATTAATATATTTATTTTTTTATTAAAGTAGGAATTAATTTTTCTTTTCATAGTAAGTGTTTTTTTTCATTTAATCGAGTTGTTTATCCATTCGTAGATGAATGTTATTGTTAACTATTTTTATTTTATTTATTAAATTGGCATTCGCGCAAATAAGCTTAATAATTTTACATTTAACTATTATTCAAGAAGAAATAAAAATGATTTTATTTGATTTGATAAATATTATTTAATGTATTTACATCTTTCTCATCTTCTTCTTCTTCTGTCTCTTCCCACATGGAGTTAAGAGATCATCATGGCCTGATTTCTAGTAATATTCGCTTAGTTTTATGTCTGTCTTGGGCTATCCTAAACAATTCTTCCGTCGTATATCCAATCCTTTAAGTCATGCAGCCACAGCCTTCTTGGTCGTCCTCTGTCTCTTTTTCCATTGATTCTTCCTTGCATAAATCTTTTTATTATTTCATATTTTTCTCCTCTTATTACATGGGCAAAGTATTGAAACTTTCTTCTTTTTATTGCCTGTATTATTTCCGGACTACCGACATTTACTTTTCTTAATACTTCTATGTTTTTGACATTTTCCATACATGATAACTTACTCATCCTCTTGTAGATCCACATTTCGAATGCCTCCAACTTTTTTCTCTATTTCTTGTTGATCGTCCATGTTCCAGCCCCCATATAATAATACTGGTAGCAGATAACATTTTACCATTCTTTTCTAAATTAATGTATTCATTTGTTAATATCTTTTTTAATTTACAAAAGGCAGATCTTGCTAATTCTATTCTACATTTCATTTCCAGTTCTTGAGTACAATTTGTTGTTCTCCATAAGTATTTTTGTCTGTTAACCCATTCTATTTGAATTCCACTTATTTTTAGTTCTGGAATATTGTTACGTTTTTCCTTTTTCGTTATTATCATTGCTTTCTCATGATGGACAAGTTTTCGCGATTTTCCTATAAATTAAATATAATATTTAACCGAATTGAAACTCCATTGTATAGAATATGTAAGTAGCTACGCATTTGAATAAATAACTATTTTAAGTAATTTAGTTCGATCGGCGAGCATGTCTTCTTTTACCGACCAGCTGGTTAAGTTTCTAAATAATACAGAGAGCACGTCCATCTTCGAAGTAGGGTTATGGGTAAGTATATATATATATATATATATATATATATATATATATATATATATATATTCGATCATCCGAGTGCAGTAGACAAGACGGCCAAATGGCAAACAGAACGTAATAAAAGAAAGACTTTCGTTCGTCATTTGGAACGAAAAAGTTATATTTTCCTAAGACACGACGTGTAACTTCTTGGTATTCTTTAAATTTCTCTATAAGTACGTGCAAAATAAATCGTGGATATGTGCGTATGTATCTATATATATATATGTATATATATATATAATATTTATATTTATATCGCTCGATATACACGACGTGTTTGGGAAATAACAGCGTCGTCGTCGTCGGCGGTAGAAGCAGAACGACGTATAAGTCTATAAGTCTATCGGGAGATGACTAGGGAAAGAGTTAAAAGTTGAAAAAGCACATCCATTGATAGAATCAAAAAGGAAATGAAAGTTAAATTTCGGGAGGAAATAGAGCGCCAAAATTCTAAAAAGAAACAGAACCAATGCGTAGAATCAGGAATGACGTCTGGAAAAGTTTAGAGGCTGCATCCTGAGAAAAGAGCTTCGCGCAGTTACGCCGTTCGAATTTTAACCACCAGTCATCTCGTGGCCCTGTACACAACTTAATATCAACCGTGTTCGATAGTACTCGACAACGCGTTTCATTTATATTAATGTATATATATATGTGTGTGTATCTGTATAAAGAATGCTGTTGGTGTGGAAGTAAAAGGAAATTGAGTTCTACTATACAACGTGTTTTTCTCACTGACAGGTCAATTTTTCCGTTTCACAAAATAACGATAATAACCGCCACGGCGATGATAATGACGACGATGAGGTTTGTATAGTATTCGGTAAAGGAGCGTCCGCAAATATTAACAACAACAAGAACGGACGGTAAGTAACTTGTGGAATTGGTTAACTTAAGAACAGGCGACTACGTTCGAAATTTCGAAATTTCGAAATTTGATTTACAGTCCCACAACTTCATTTTTCATCTTTGTTTCCTCAATTGCCTATAACAAGAGTTCCGAGAAAAAGAACGCGAAATTCTTTGCTTAAGTCAATATTTCTCCCACTTTCTTCAGACTATCTTACTTCAGGTGTTCTCTTACTTTACAATTTTATTTTCGATTCCGCGTTATTTCCACTTCGACGCTATTAAATTTGTCTCCATCACCTGGGAAACATTGTAAAAAAAAAAACCGAAATTATTCTTAGGAACAACGTAAATTAAGGAACACCCAACTATGTGCGTGCTACGTAAACTACGAATGGTTTTAAAACCCCCCGTAAACTTTCAACAAGTATCCAGGTTTTAAACGCACGTACGAGTCTGTTATTCCGTCATTATAAGTGTGGATATAATTTGGTAAAAATAAGAAAAGTTATAAGAGTACATAATAGCATTTTTGGATAAAAAGTATAGGGTGACCCGGAGAACACGGACTTGTTTTTTGAATAGCTCAGTTGGTAACACTGATACAACGTAAACCACGTGCTCCACGTTCGGTTTGATACGGTTTCACTTATCATGGCATCCTATAACAAGAAGCAGCAAGCGTTTTGCGTGGAATGTTATTTTCTGCGCGAATCAATCACCACAATGCAAAGAAAGTTTTGAAAAAGTTACACGAATAGCCGTATACACGCCGATTCTGCCTCGTGTGTTATTACTCGCTTTGATTACGTGCAAAACTGTCCGTCATTCTGGGTTATTATTTTTGCGGAGATACCTTAAAAGCCGCGTTTAAACACGCCCATTTGATCTGGAAGACCTGTAAACTCGGACTTCTGAAGAAATTTCAAAAATTCAGCGAAATATGCTCGGAAAAGTGTTCGAAAATGTTGTAAAAAAATTGAATGAATATATTGTTGCAACGGGCTGAACAATATCGTGTTCCATAAATGATTGTAAGCTAATCTCTCGTTTTCCTATTTTTAAATAAAATTAGATTCAAACATTTTTTTGGTCGAGTAGATTTTGAGTTATTAAAAAAAAAACGTCTTCTCCTGGTCCACCTATATATCACTAAGCGTGCTGGGAAAGTGTAACGAAGAGCGAATGGAGTTACACAAAGAATAGTGCAGTAATATATATTTTTATTTTTTTTTTTGAAGCGGGAGGAGGAAAAATCTTCAAAAGACACTGATATATTTATAAGTACCATATATAATTTTGAGAGCAGCACATGCACTCAGCAAGTGCTGCTGGATTCCAAAGAAATCAGCGTGTGGGATTTTTACACAATTTAACACCTTCCTATTAATTGCAGCCCCATAACCATAGATGGACTGCACAATGCCTTTATATAGGATTAACCTTTCCTTAAAAGCAAGTCCCCAAGAGTTATTTTGAATCCGAAGTAATTTATTGTAAATGATAGTACATTTAGCTGAAATATTTTTAATATGCGGCAGGAAAGTTAATTTTTCGTCAATAACAATATCCAGATATTTTAATTCCTTAGTATATTCAATCGTGGAACAAGATAATAATTCTAGAGTTTTCACCTGTACAACCAAAGAAAGTAATATATATATATTAGCTATAGTAATTTGAGCATTACAGACTGAGCGAGTAGGTGGATCGGTTTTAGATTAGATATAAGAGTGAGTCAAACAAGTGCGAAACAAGTCACTGATCAAAGTCGCTTCATCCCATCTCTGAGTAGGTCGGATACTACATTGTCGAGGTAAACCGAAAATCCGACTGTCTCTTTTTCCTTGAACTCACAGAATATCGGTATATGCTGCTGGAAATAATTCTGGAGAAGACACGATGACTTTCACAGCTCGATCCGCTCTTTCATTTCTTCCATATCTCCCAATTAGGTCTGCAAAGTTCGATTATTGATTGTAAAATTAATTTTCCCATCTAACGAATGCGTGCAACCGTAATTTTCTTTCAGTTGGCAATGGCAATTTCCTGATCATTTTTATCAGATGCAATTAGTATAGCCTATAGAATTTCAAACAGTTCGCATGATAGGACGCTATTTACTAACAAAAGCGGATAATGGACCATATCGTCATTATAAAGCAAAAACGATCATAATTTTTTGGTCTATCTGTATGGTAGATTGAAAAGTTACTGTATTGCGAAATCTCTCGGGGGGGTTTTCTCCTGTGAAAATTATATATTATGGTATCTGGTACACCTTTTTTTACAACGCATTTTTATTGAATATGCCTCGATAAATACGTATTTTTAATTTTTATTTTATAATAAATTTCCTTTTTTTTCAACTTATTACGCAGCTTATAAATAAACACATACATATACATATAAATATGTATATATATATATGTATGTATATATATGTATGTATATATGTATATATATATATATGTATATATACATATGGAATTTATAAACGCGGTAAGAGATATTTCGCAAAAGAAAATAATAAAATACAGCGATATAAAGGATTTGTAAGATTCGAAATTATTTATATCTCAGACTAAAAAAAAAACATAAAATCTTAATAAAAAAATTAAGTATAGTCCAATGAATAACGAACTTAGTCAAACGACACATTCGGTGATTATGAAGTGGCATCCCAATACCTTCCCCGGCTTCACTTTACTTACCAATAAGCTGATACTCATTTATCGACCGATTAAGTGAATAATTGAAGAGACCTCATCATCTCCAAAAATTCGATGAATGTATACAATCACGTCGAAAATTTGACCGAAACCGCGCAAATTTCTAATTTTAAAATTTTTTAACGATGATTCTAACATTAAAGAAATACTAATTACGTACATACAGATCTAGTGCACGGAAATAACGTTTTGATATTTTGAACCAATGATAATGGTGATGTTAATCGAGAAAAAATCCTGTTAATTCTAGTCGGATGAAGTCTCAGTTCTTATCATCCTTCGACTGTTCCTTTGTTAAAAGAGAACTTACCAACAGCTAAACAATATATATACACGTACATATATTTTATCTAACCATCTATAATACATATGAGTATATAAGTATATATATATTATATATATATGCATGTAGGGGTGGAAGCGGGCAACGTAAACATAGTGGCTAAATATTTGGAACTTTGGCCATATGCGAAAAGGTTAAGCTATTAGAACTAGTTCTTTTCGGAGCTATTGTTCCCAGAGAAACCATATTAAGTCGAACAACAAAAACACCCTGATAAGGTCGGAAGAGCTATTCGTATACGATCAAATATGGGCTATAACTACGACTAAAAGTGAGATAATCTGCAAAATAACATCGAAGAAAACATAGGTTAATTCCGGTGAATCCACGTGAGCAACAGCTGGCAGATATAAAAAAGGGCTGTAATAAATATCACGGAAAGACGACATGCGTCAGAACAGGATTCCGATAGCAATTGATGGAGACGGTCGAATCGGAAGACATATCGAAATGAACGAATTGTACAATATTTAACACGAACCAACGACTACGCCCCACAAAGTGATTGGTGTGCTCACTCTGATAGTAGTAAGTAAGTTGCCTGGCAACTTTAAGAACCAACACACGTTACGAGAATATAAACGAAATCGTTCGATAGGAGAAGCACTCGTACGGACCCGGTATTTCTTTGATCCGGGTTTTTCCACCGCGCGATATGAAATTCGGACCCCGATCAGAGATGTGTGTTCAGAAAGTAGTATAATATTTTCGGACGGCGATGAGAAATTACCTCAATGCTTCCTTGTAATGTTCGATAGACGATTCGTAGTCACCAACTTCGCGTAAATAATTCGCCCAATTATAGTGCATTTTTGCATTATTTGGTAACGTCACTAGGCCGGACCTAAGAAATGGAAAACGAAATAAAAATTACAACGTTAAATTCTGTATACATACATATTCTCACTTAATTCATCGACTCTTACTTGATTAGCGCTTTCCGAGAGCTCCAATCCTCATTTCGTTGAATCGTCCTGCATACGAACAAAATCGAGAGCAAACAAAATCCCGAATATATAAAAAAGTTTTTTGCGAAATTTTGGTTGCAATTCTTGCGCCATAATAACTGACCTCCGTACGTTACTAGTAAAATAATTCCCATGCTGAAACAAAGCGATATAACCGACATTGGAAATAATAAGTTGAAATTATACACCGACGTTATTAGAATAATTTTATTAATATTAAATATATTAATTATTTTAATTACTAATTTATATATCCTTTTTAACGTCTACGTTATATAGTTCATTTTTATATATACGTAGGAATTCTCTTAATATTTTCAACGGTAACACGAAGTTACCGTTTCGACGTCAATATTCGTCTAAAATGAACTTCATCGTACAATAATTCGTTTCTTCTTCCATTCGTCAGTTTATGAATTACTTCACCGGATGTTGTTCTTTATTTAATCAGTTTCATATTCGAAATCTTATCTAGTAGTTATATGTTACCCATTTCGAAAGTCTTAACTTTTGTTACTGCTTATGTGAGCAATATACTAGAATCGCAAAAGTTTTCGTTTTTACTTTTTGTTTTTATGATAAATTCGGTTATGCTTTTGTTCCTCAACCATTTGATGTTTTCGCTCCATAGCTTATTTCATCTCCCGCTCCCGACGACGGATGAAATACGAATCGTGTTTCTATACGTTCGCATCATATTCGATTCGTTCGTCCTCCCGTAAAATAGAGTTGTTATAGAATAAAACGATAATAAATGAAAACAATTACTTACCTCGAAATATATAAAACTCGTTCGGCCACAACGAAGCCGACTGTGAACAATAAATTCGAAGCCGGTAAAAAGGGCACTACCGTCAGTAATAAACCCAACAACAACGGAACATTTTTTTGGCCCTGTAAAAGTCGAAATACCGACACCCATTTTAGATTGTAATACGTATTAACCATTCTGAATAGATTAAACTCTTTTACATAAATTCCGACATATATATATTTACGTTTATTTCATTCTATATATCGATCTAATGCTGGATGTCAAACCCTCTTTCCAGCTTTCTCAAACCGGTTCCGCTTCCATCGTCGTACCAACGAGTCAGCAGTTTGTCAATCTACTCTTACGAAATGGCCACCGTTCGGGCAGTCGTTCTGTTCATTGATTATCGTTCCCTCGGCTTATGTATTCCGCTTCAGTTTGCCCATCTGTTCTAAAGCCAGGTGTTCTTCCGTATCCGAGTATTTCGCCTCCAGTCGGTGGACCGTCTTATATTTAATACTAGTCTCTTTCCTGCGCTGTTTGCCACCTTATTTTCCTCATTACATTTTTTTTTTTGTGAAAGTACATCTTTCATCTGATTATATTAAACGTATCGGTTGTATTTCGGTAAATACGTAACTTAGTTTCCCTAAAGCTACTCGTGCGCTAATGACGTCCGGCGATGTACTTCTGTTTGCATCATCTTTTTTTTTGGTTTGTTCGTTTCTATTACTAATCTATGATTTATTTCCGTTCGTACACTTACTCGAATATTTGTCATTACTTGGGACCTGTGCAAGTTTTTTTTAAACAAACTTATTCAAAGTGTAATATATCTTTTTTTCTCGCGTTCTCGTTACGACGGTCTCGATGAATTTTTCTGAAATAATTTTTCATTTCAATTATTCTTCTTAGTGATGAGACATTAGCGCACTTCCTTAAAATAACGGAACGGTAGTTATATTTGGTGACAACGATATATGAAACACAGGTAGAGGTATTAATAATTCCCGTCGTCTCTAAACAACTGACGAATTCCTCTGAACCTAATATTTTAAGCTAGGTGACAGACCTTTATTTTTTGTTTGCAATAAAATTTTCATTTTACCGAAATCAATGCGAGTTTCAACGGAAAAAAAATACCAGATTTTAGTCTTATGTGAAAATTTTTAGGGAGCGCAGCCTCAATTTCATGCGAAATAACTGTATGTTTAGCTAGATTGACCGTTTCGACGCAATCAAATTGTTGCTATTCACAGATATAGATAGCGAAGTGTAGCAGCTATGAATAAAAAAAAACTCTGTGCTTCAGGGCGTAGAGAAGAAGCGGAACTTAAGAACGTTTTCCTAAAAAGACACTTATTGAATAAACTCACGATTTCCCACAAATTTCACGAAGAAAAGGAAAGCATTCACCGCTATGATTAACTTATAATGGCGATGAGTTAAATGTTTTAGTTCTCAAATCTACGTCGCGTATACAACCTTTATGCAGCAAAGATTTGAACGAAAAAGCGGATAGCAGTTCCCGCATGCACAAGAGAAAGAACGAACAGGCAAAAAATGTTTACGCGTATATATACATATATACATACGTACACACATATACATGTATGTTTTGTATATACAGGGTGCGGCATAAAAAACTGACCATATTTTAAAAAATTCTAGCGCGCTCTATAGTCAACGTAGAGAAACAAGCTGTGCGGCATTAGAGAGAGGAAGGACAGGAGATTTCTGTAGTACTAAACAAACCACCATGGGTGACTGGTCTCCGGAACAGCGCGCATATGCCGTTGAGCAGTTTTTTCGCTATAACGATTCCTACACGCTTACAGTTCGCGACTTTCGGAAAAAGTTTAAAATTAAAAGTTCGCAACCGATTTTTGCAGTTAAAACGTTACAGACGTGGGTTACAAACTTTGGAACAACTAGTTCAGTGTGTAAAAAAAAACCTACCGGTCATCCGAAGTCGGTTAGAGTATCTCCAGTGGTGGCAAGAGTGCGCGCAGCAATTCAGAGTAGTCCGAGTCGTTCCGCCCGTATGCATGCAAAAAATCTCAACTTGTCGGATCGCACGGTAAGAAGAATACTTCATGAAGATTTAAATTTTCATCCCTACAAGATTTTGTATACACAACAACTCTTACCAGCCGATTATGCCGCCAGAATCGCATTTGCCGAAGTGATGTTAGCGAAAATTGAATCAAACGAAATTCCTCTAGACGGAATTTTTTAATTACAGACGAGGCTCATTTTTACTTAAATGGAGACGTAAATAAACAAAATGTACGGTATTGGTGTGATGAAAATCCTCTCATTATTCATGAAAAACCCTTACAGTCACCGAAGGTAACGGCGTGGATGGGAGTAGCGGCTTGGGGCGTGGTCGGACCTTATTTCTTTGATGAAACCGTCAATGGAGAACGCTATCAGCAGTTGTTAAACGAGTTTGTGCGGCACGAACTGGCACGGAGAAGGCGACTATCACGTACGTGGTTCCAACAAGACGGAACAACATGTCATACAGCCGGACAAACTATGCGATGTTTGCATTCAATATTTGGTAGCCAATTAATTTCCATAAATGCTGAAATTGTCTGGCCGTCGCACTCGCCTGATCTCTCTGTCTGTGATTTTTTTCTATGGGGTTATTTGAAGTCAAAAGTTTATGAAAACCAACCTCGAGACTTGGAGGAGTTAAAGGCTGAAATTAGACGACATTTTGCTGCAATTCCAGTTACAATGTTACGAAAAGTGTAAGACAATTTTGTATTGAGTCTCCGCGAATGTATTGAAAATCGCGGTCGTCATTTAAACGATGTTATTTTTAAGAGTAAAAAGTTATCGAAATAAATAAATATATGAAAAAAATCTCCTGTTCTTCCTATTTTAAATGCCACCGAGCTGGTTTGTCTAAGTTGTATAGGGAGCGCGCTAGAATTTTTTAAAATATGGTCGGTTTTTATGCCGCACCCTATATATATACATATATATATATATATATATATATATATAAAGAGAGAGAGAGATACGCATGTATAATTTCGTTAAGTGCTTGTATATATGAAAACTGGACGTACACGTATGTGAATACAGCTTGCGGGAAATAGAGGAGCCTGACTACACTGTGAGAATAGGCCTGACTACACTGTGAGAATAGGCCTGCCTATGTGGCCATGTGTAATAAGCCTTTAGCTCGCTCGCTCACTCGTTTTACGGGTTAACCTACCATATACAACATGTCAATAGAAGTTTCACTTCAAAAAGTGATTTCTACAGCAAGTTTATTTCGAAGAACTTTTTCACTTTCTTTGTTTACTAGTTTACCATATGTCAGTAGCACTTGACGTTCGGCTTTGATAGGATTAATAGCATTGATTAAAGCGGTCGATGCAGTTTTGGTAGGATAATGAATATGTCACTGAATACGGTAAAACGACAGAATACGATCCTATCGCCGCGTTATTGTCTTCTTCCTTGATCGTAATTTCCTGTCGCAATATCCTGATTGAGATAACTGCTTCGATAACGCTGCATCTGTTCATTCGATTCAGAATTTGATCGTACATCCTTTATTACAATCATCGTTCTTTAGGCTACATCGTGCTATTATGCGACAAAAGAATTTCATAGCACACATCAGAATCTCTATATCTGTGAGTTACATCAATTTATTCTAATATAAATGTATCAGTACGTATGTCGAACTGTAAGAAGACGTCTCTCCAGCATTATACTGCGAAACTGTCTGAGACCGACTTAGTTGAGACTTTATAATCGTCCGCGTTTGTGAAACTTGAATAAATATCGGAAAATTAATATAGAGATGGCTGTTTTTACATATATCCTAGTCGGTGTGAACATCGCTCTATATACCAGCTGTCGTCTGTTCTTTTACTAATCACCAATAATCCCAAGTAAACGAAGCCTCTCACCGTTAAATAACCAGTAATGATTTAACGCTTTTCATTAAGTCTATTCCTTCGATCAATCACCATTACCTTCGTTTTCCATTATTCACCTTCAAACTGAAAAATTTAGATTTATTTTTCTCATTGTTTTTTTAAGTAATCCCTTCTATATTCGACAAAACGAACGCGATTATACCGTATATTTGATATTTTGAGCACGACGATAAAAACATTTCCGTTCCAACGATCTAAACCTTTATATATATATATATATATATATATATATATATATATATATATATATATATATATATTCTCTGCGTCAAATAAATAACAACGTCGCAAGTCGTATTGTCGTAATCCATTTTGACAACGATCTGATTAGGCTAATGGAATTTTCGGATGTGATGTGTAGTATTTTTTAAGACACTTCAATGAATAGCACCCATTTCAATGAATAGTGCCCACAACTTATTCTCCAGATAACGTTATCGAAAGCTTTTCAATAATCGAAATGCACCAACACAATAGGAATATTATATCGTGTCTATTTTTCTAGAACTGATTCCTGCTTCAAATCTTCTCTCCCTGCGAATCCTTCGCAATTTGTTCGCCATTTTTCAGTGGATATAAAGAAACTCGTAACATCTATTTGCATCCACGCGATTTCATATCCACCTCTTTTCCTTTTTCCAAAGTTCCGATATATTATAACGTGTCGCAGTATTCTGTACGGTGTTACATAACGAGAGAAGAATTTGTGCTCCCGTTACTCCGATATTGCCGCAGATTAATTATACGTCATACGTCCGATAATAATTTTGCGCGTAATTTGTTATTTTTTTTAACCTTCACAACCATCAATCGTTTAGCTCTGTTAATATTGCACGTGTATTTTCGTTAGCGACGAAATTTTTCATTTCTACCCCTACGCCATCGGGGTTATATTTTATAAAGTTCATTACAGGGCTGCTCATATTTACGTCTGCTCCATTTATAATAGTTGAAACGAAGTTCTTGAAACTATAATTTAATAAGCGTTATTTCAAAATTTCCATTCGTTCCTCGCTGACGGTAGATTAAATAAGATAGCCGTCGAATAAGTTCGGCGAAGTGTTTATTTAATATAATTGTTTATTTAACAGAAAGATCCCCCCCACCCACGAAAAGTACAACTCCAGCTGATAGAAAGACTACATTTATTCGAAAAATCGATACAATAACTATAGACCGATAAAATAACGCCAGTGAATTTTAAACTAAATAATCATCACTTATACCCTAGTTATAAAATAGATAGTCTTGATAACTTTTCTTTTGCTTATTGAGGATTCAGGTCATTTATGTTAGCAATTAATTCGTTTGTTTCGAGATGAAACTAGGGTTATATATATATATATATATATATACATACAGAAATTCTTAATTAGTGCGGGCAGAGAGAATACAATTAATTTAGCTAATATATATTTATATAATAAATTGTGCAAGCTGGAACTCAATTCTGCCTACTAATCTAATATATCATCTAAGACATATTATTTCAATAATCTGCTTCTCGTTTATCAAGAAGAATGTTGCTCGAGTTGTCATAAAATTTTGTATTTGAGCGTGTTAATGGTTTTATCCGCGCATTCTACTTCGCAATAAGAGCGAATATCGAATATCATTATGTACCGGACAGCTTTTGGTAACTGCTCGTAGAACTTTATTTTGAAATCACTTTTTGCATTATATTACGATTAGAAACGCTCTAGCCGTGCGCCATAGTACAGCGCCGTACATCTAAACTGGTTTTATTATTTATGGTTATAGTTTATCCAAAATAAAAAACCAAAAAAAAAAGTTTAGAGTCACTAAAATGTTTTATTTATGAAAAATCACAAAACTTTTCGGCTGTTAGGCCATATTCAGGTGAACATTTAAAAAATATAAAACGAAAAATTAACTTAAGAGTACAACTGACAAAAAAAAACAAAATGAACAACAAGTTTTACTGTTCTTCATTTTGCTGATTTTTGTCAATTGTAATCTTAAATTAATATGTTCTCATTCTTTATATTTTTATTTTTTAAATGTTCACTCGATAATGTCCTAGCAGCCGAAAAGCTTTGTGATTAAAAAGAAAATGTTTTTAGTGATTTTAACTTCTTTTTTTTTTTGTTTATTTTTAGATAAAAAAAATCACTACATTCCACATTAGTCTATCTAATCTTGAAGTTTCCCATCATCCGGTACATTTTTTTATATTTAAGGTTAATTATCTTTACGTTTGACTTTTTTTGTCGAAATATAGCACTAGGTATTACGTGTTTTTGAAGTTCGACCATTTTTTAGCGCGATTATCATCGAAGGGGAGTTTAAATGTTTTAAAGTTGATTTTAAGTTATTAGCGTTGTAGATCTTAAATATATTCACTGGTTCCATATATATACTCTTATCTACCTGGATCTATCTACACCACAGATTTTACCAATTTCATCGCACATTGTAATTCAGGTTTTATTATTGTAATTCGAGGGTGACGTTCCGGGTGAAATTAAAATTTCGATGAACAAAAGTTTGTTCCCACATTATCATTTTTGTAGGTAAAAGGAATTCAAACCAGCGCAATTAACTTTTCTTAGTCCTTTAGTTTCTTTTTTAATTTTTAAATATTAAAAACGTGAGAAATGCGAGGTATTATTATTTTTTTTAATGCGCCGACAAATGGAACGCACTGACACATAAAGCAGCGACTGCCGTAGGTATTTCATTGCTTTCCACCTACGACTTTGTTAGTGAGAGTATGGTTTTTTAAAACGATAAAGAAAATTAATGATATTTTTTCCAACAAAACTAACGAAAACAATCTTACCTCGACGTCCGATAGGATTTTATGAATAGCCAACAAAATCGATGCGCCAAACACGATAGCCAAGAAATTCCGATAATCCAAAACTGTCGTTATCAACGGGATGGATCCCATTTGCCAGTCGTGACACAAATTGAAAGGAAACAAAAGTAGCCAAAAATTGAAAGCGGCTAGGTAACTATAAGTCATCCATCTACAAAATAATTAAAAAATTATAAAATTATAATCGTCTAAATAATGACCGTAAGTTTTGACATTTTTAACAAAGCATTTATCCTCTAAATTCGGGGAAAACCGCTTGTTCTAATTAATTCGAATAATTCGTTTAAACGATTAACTATCATTATCGCTTAATAATATATCGTGAGTGCGTATGCCTGTCAAACTAATAAAATAGTTTTCTATATCGCGAAATGGAAACGGTAATCTCACGTATATATTTAGTCGTAGTGAAACACTTGCTGGTAGAGCACCCAACTTGAGGTTCGAGTACTTGGTCTCAGCTCGCGACGTAAAGTTTGTAAAGTTCTTCATACGACTCTAAACTATCACGGAGAAGGCTATAGCACACCACTTCACATAAGAACGTATTTCCGCACTTACATTAAGTATAATCAGTGACTAGTCTATTATTTATGCGCAATGGCTACTTACGTTGTTTCGGCAACAAACAATACAAAGACGATATCCAATAACTACACATACATCTTTTCCGAATTGATCTACTACTCAATATTTCGATTTTCTTTTTCTTCATCCGCCACCTTCATTACGAAGGTTGGCGATCAGCTACAAGCTCTTTCGACACCACAGTCTGGAATAATTGGATAGACGAACAACCAAACCTGCGCCGTAGGTCTCCCATCCATGAATTTTGTAGACGTTAGTTCCTCTCAGAATGTGTGTCCTACGCAGTTTTCTTTCACGAATTAATAATTCCGGATGCTATTTTATTCGCTTTATTAAGAGAACTTCTTTATAACTGATTTTTTGTATCTGAGGAATTTTTAATATCTATATAAGGTCCATGTCGGAAGCTTTAATGCGCTTTTAAAATCTAGCATCCAGTGTCCAGCTTTCGCAACTATATAGCAAAACTGAGAAAAGACATAGCATTTTGAAATTCTTAATCGTGGGTCTAAATTGAATTCTTTTCCAGCCAGTACGTTCATAACTTGTGTGACCATTTATCTTATCTATATTAGATCATACTTCTTTTTTTAATTTACAGTTATCCTCAAGGTTGGTGCTTAAGTATTTGATATTTGAAACTTGCTCCAGTTCTATAATAGCATTTTCTTGGTTTCTTTGAAAACATTGTCCTTTTGTTTTTCATAATGTTATCAATCGTACAGTCGTTCACTTTGATTTTACAGTCATTTTCATCAAAGGTTCGATCCTGCGTATAATAAGTTAAATAGCAAGGACGATAGTATGCACCCTTGGTGAACCCCTCTTTTAATAGCGGTACTTTCAAATTCAACTCCTTCGACTCTACCCTCTGCTGTTTGTCCCCGATATAGTTGACTTATTACGCGTAAGTCATTTCTGTCGGTATGAATCATCTTTAATACTTCAATTAGTTTTTTATGGTTCACACAATCCAAAGGTTTATGATAATCAATATGGATTAATGTATTTGTTCATGTCACGACAGCGCTGTGTGAGTGTACGAACCGCAAATAAGACTTCGCGAGTACTCATTCCATTTTAGAATCCGAATGGTGTGTTGCTTATCTGTTCTTCGCACCGTTTATGTTTTCTTGTATACGATTCTCAGGAATATCATCAGTGCGTGCGACATTAAACTGATCATGCGGTAATTGATGAAAGTTATTTCCGCTGTGTAAAATTTGTTAAACGTCCTAGTTATCATATTTATGTCTATCTTACTGCACTCACAAAGTACTTTAAACATCTCCGCATACATTCTATCAGGACAATTTACCCTTTTTTTGACGTTTAATAGTATGCAAGACTTCACCTCCAATTTTAGATGATCCAACATCACTGCGGTCGAGATGTTCATTTGGTGGTTCTGATGGTCTTTAAATAACTGGTTGATGTACATTTTCCATTTATGTAATTTTTCTCATATTACTCTTACTGGTTTTCCATTATTATCAACAAGTATATCTTGTTTTATGCTGGATACTTTACATTTTTATGCAAGTTTGGTAAATAGTGTTTAGTTTGAAACTCTTCAACCTCTCTGAATTTTGTATTCCAATATCGCTCTTTTACTTCCCTGCGCATTTTCCGTATAATCCTATTTAACATTTTGTACTCATCTGGCCTAGATTTCTTTCCTCGATACGATTCAAAATCACATTTGTCATACATTTCTGTTTCCCGACTACATTTAGAGCACCTGTGGGAGTTTTTTGTACATCAGTGATTATATTTTCGAGTCTGGCATACGTAGATTGTTGGTTCTCTTCTGATAGTTCATTCAATTTATTTTCCAGTATTTCCGAAATTTTAAGTTTGAATATTCAGCGTTTATTTCAATAATAAACAAACGAACAAATCTTTATTGATTAATGTTGATTAAAGGGAATCAATTAAGTGCACCGAACAGAAAAAAATTAATTCATATCGCTTAGTTAATATAGAAAAAGTGCGCGTTAAATGTAAGGTTTTTAAAATAAAAAGAAATTAAAAGTAATGTTTAATAAAAACCCAGAAACGAAGCAGAAATGAAGCAGAAACGAAGCAGAAACGAAGCAGAAATGAAGCAGAAACGAAGCAGAAACAAAGCAGAAATGAAGCAGAAACGGGGTGCGCGTGAACTATAATTAATTAATAAAATGTTATTTATACATTAAAGTAAATATAGGAGAAATTAAATCCGTATAGAACGAATACAATTATAATTAATCGTCAAAAGTAGATTACTAAAAGAGAAAATTAAACTAAATAATCATAATGCGCACTAACGACACACGATAAAGGTTAGTTACTCAGTGCGCATTAGCCGTCTATAGTCGTATTTTTTATACCTACGCTTTAGAGACTGATAGTAGTAAGCCCCGATGCGCTTTAAGATATCCATATCGAAGACTATATACGGGTTACACTATTTTAGAGCGCACTTTCTGCACAATTTCATCCACGTAAGTATCGGAATTGCGCAGTATAATGAAAAGTGGATATTTTGAATTGTCGCGGTCTGGGCGGAAACGGCGATTACGCAAACCAAACAAGGGCAGCCTAGAGTAGCCGAGTTTAACTCCTTTAAAAACAAATTAATAATTTATTTCTAACCGATGATTTTGGCTTGCGACTGAAGACTAGTGTTCCGTGAATAGCGTAAGAGTGCAGTCTCCTATTTAATTTAGTCATTCCAACGTATTATATTAGTTATATAGGGTTACGCAGAGAAGACGGATGTCTTTTTAATAACTTAAAAATTACTCGACCAAAATTTTTGAATAAAATTTTATTTAAAAATAGAAAAACGAGAGATTAGCTACAATCATTTGTGAAACACAATATCGTTCAGACAAACGCCATTTGCAAAACAATACGTACATTCAGTATTTTTACAACATTTTCGAACCTTTTTTTTTTCGAACATAAGTGGCGGAATTTTTGAAATTTCTTCAGAAATCCGAGTTTTCAGGTATTCCAAACATCGCAAATGTGTAACGCGGCTCTTAAGATATCCGCATAAAAAAAAAAATTTCTCGAAATTTTCTTTGCACTGTCGTCATCGATTCACGCCGAAAATAACGTTCAACGCAAACGCGCGTTCTTTCTCGTTATTATGATGACTATCCAAATAACAATTTTCTCTTATGTACACTAAGCGTAGAGCACGCGGTTTGCGTTGTAACGGTGTTACAAACTGCGCTATTCGAAAAACAAAACCGTCCGGCTCCTCTGGGTAACCCTGTATTACACTAAATAAGCGGAAATTTGGTCTCCACCGATTCGCCGAATGCGGATAGTTCCCGGAAATTTCCGCTGGAAAGCAAAAATATTTCGACGAGTTTGCGACGAAGATAATTTCAGGCAACCCATCACTTGGCAACCTTACGAAACTGGTTTCAAGCTTCTAAACTTATGCAGTCAGCCTTCAAAACTCGCAGATTACTAAATTTCCGAATCTAATAAACCATACTAATTAAAGTTTCAAATTTTAAACGCGCGAATTAGCAAACCACAATTAGTATATAACCATTCTTTTTTTAAAATCCTATATCAGTTCACTACAGGACGTAGGTTCTCACTAATCTTTTTCGTTCATTTCGGTACTAAGGTTTCTGATTAGAGTCGTCGTACCAACCAGCGAACGGTCTATGATAATAAAAAAGTGAAACTACACCGGTATAATTTTCGGAACTTACTAAAACAGAGAAACCGTATTGGGATGTTTATTATATACATACGTATGTATGAGAGAAGACGAACAAGTTCTACCAGCGGTTCAAGCTGCCACGTACAGATTTCGTAATCCTTACGTTTGAAAAGATAAAATTCATAACTTTTACACTAAGTTCTGATGATGATCAAAGAACATTTTCTTAAAATTTTAATTAAATTTCCCGACTCTTCAAACGAGCAGATGTTCTAAAAGAAGCTCCACTTGTCAAAGGAACGAAATAAGTACCGCGTTTTTTCCACACAGAATCCGCTTATACGGTAACGATGAATTAGATAAAGCGACGTCATCTACAAAAATGCGTTCGTAATTAAAAACCGATTTAAGGTCTTTTATAAGACCACCGCTATCAATCTATCTCTGTCTAGTATCTAAATATCTTCTCCGTTCACGAGAGCAGAACGTATTCATCTTTCAACCGTAAGAACTACCCGTAGTTATCTTCAAAAATTACTACGCAAAACTAAGACGGTGACTTACCGACCAAAAATTTCTTTTTGTTTTTAAAGTTCTCTTCATTTAAATTTGATATAATATACATATATATATATATATATATATATATATATACAAACACAAACAGTCAAAGAGTTATGTCCAACCAAATGATGAAGAAACTAACACCGCACGAACGCTGCTAATTAAATCTTCGAATTCTATCTATTAAAGGTGAAAACAAAAGAACAAAATTGAAACCTTCTATCAACGTCAACAACACGTTTTCTTCACTCGGAATAATGTCCAAATAGAGAACCATGTTTTACTGATCACAGCGAACTGCTAGAATATTTCATTTTAAAAATTAAGAACTCGCTCAGAATAATTAATTTTTGTTTTAATTAACTATTTTTTAAATTTTATTTAAAAAATTATAGTGCTCTAAATTTTGACGCGAATTTCGATAAATTTTGAAAGAACGTTTTTCTTTTATCGAACTCCCCCCCCCCGATTTCTTGGTTAGAATATTAATTCCTAGGAAGCAGCTAATGTTTTTTATAATATATAATTATCATCATCGTTGTATCATCTGAAAATCGTGACTAACCTATTATATGTTACTTTCACATAATGGGTTAGCATTCGAAGCACCAATTACCGTTATATTGTTTCACGAAATGAATTACCTTTTCCGCGATAATTAAGAGTTACACGATAATAAAAAATTTTATAAACTTTATACCAGAAATGGGAATCGCACCCTAGACCGTCGGGTCGACAATCGGACGTTCTAGGCACCGTGGCATTCTTAATTAAGTTAATTTCGCGGATGGGAATATAAATTTTTTCCGAAATCGCGGGTATTTTCTGGATACAGAAATGATGACGAATTACGACTTCATTTAGTCGAGATAACTGAAGTTGTAGAGAAATACAATTTCACGATATATTACATATGAGGAAACAAATTGAATCATATGAACTGGAGCTGATTTCATTTTTCAGTTAGTGAAAGTGAAACGACAGTAGTATATGAAGAAACGGCGCAAAAGAGGCAGAAACCAAAATTAGTGACATATCGAAATTTAGGTTGAAGACGATATATATCTTTATATCACCGACAAACAGTGGTCACAAGTAAAATCGTCAAACAATCAAAATAGCATATACCACCAATAAAGGCATAAAATGGTACATGGACCAAAACAGATTACGAAAAAGCAGAAACTTTTGCAGAAGATTCGCAAACTATATTTTAACCTTTAACTATAGCAAATAGTAATGATTATAATAAAGAGATAAATTGGTTTCTCCAAGCAAAACTGCAAAATTTTAACGAAAAATAACTCATATAATTCCAAAAGAAGTAAATTATGTAATAACATATAACATGTACGCAAGTAAAACATCTGGATATGATTTAATCACAAGATCTGTAATCAAACAATTATCTACAAAAGAAATAATTATGCTCACAC
This sequence comes from Coronaproctus castanopsis, assembly GCA_032883995.1. Lineage (NCBI taxonomy): Eukaryota > Metazoa > Arthropoda > Insecta > Hemiptera > Monophlebidae > Coronaproctus > Coronaproctus castanopsis. Next base: position 17,529,937 of record CM065053.1, read on the forward strand.
GGTTATTTAATACTGTTCAACTATTAGACTTTCCTGTCCAACGGAATGTATCCAACCAATTTGCTCAATGGATTAGTGGAAATAATGAAAAACAAATGTCTTATTCCAGACCACTAGTTTGGCTTTTCAAAACAACATTTAACGATAGAACATGTCCATGAAGTGATTAATGTTATTCACAAACAATTTGAAAAAAAAATTATTGTGCCGCATTGTTTCTTGACATCAGGCAGGCTTTTTATAAGGTGCGGCATACGGGATTGCTATTACACGCAAGTTTTAAACATTTTTTCCTTAACAAATTTTGAAAATCATTCACGAGATGCATTTTCGAGTACGGTATGAAGCAGGGGTAATATCGCTTTATTAAGTTAAGTCAGGAGTACCTCAAGGCGGTGTTTCGGATCCTATATTGTACCTTCTATTAACAGTTGATTTACCAACACGTCAAAATAATTGCCAATGATACTGCTACACTATGTCCGAGTCGAGATCAGTAGAAGTAAATAGACTCTTACAGAAGAATGTAGATGTGACCGAGAAATGGACTAAAAAATGACAAGTCTTAACCCTTTAACTAAACTTGGGGGAGATCGTATTGACCATTTATTATTTTCTCAGGTTTTTTAAAAATATGTTAGTTTGACGGCAGTGCTCCTTCTTCGTGTACTCTATATTTAACTAGCTACCAGTCAGTGTGTTTTTTATCCGCATAACGTTCACGTATGTTTTGTATGAGCATCCCGCGCGTCTGTTAATTACATTACTCAGAAGGGACTTTGAAAATTGTAACGTGTTTTCTTTTTTAATTTTCATTTTGCTATTTTTATGCTAATAATTTTATCTATTTTATAAGTTATTGACAAAAAAATTACGTCCGATAGTAATTATCAAGAATTTTCAGTCAGATTGGTGAAATAATTCTGAAAACTGATGAGGAATTTCTAGCTATAACTTAGGAGACAAGGATTAGAAGAACTAGTTGAAGGATATTAATCAGAATCATAAGATTTTTCTGATCATAAAGAAACTTTGTGCTAATTGTATAATGTAGGGAGACGGTCAGACTGACGTCCACTTTGCATATTTTATACTATTAAGGCTATTTATAAGAATAATACACTAAGTAACGGCAAAAAAATTTACCAAAGAGGAGAAGATTTATAAAATTTATGACGTCACTTGTTAAGACCGTATCAACTTAAAAAATTCAGATTATTGACGAAACATTTACAAACTAGGTTAGAACTATATTTGCAAGAAGAAGGTGAAGATTTGGAAATTTCTGATATATCAGCAGCTGCATCAAATTCCCCACTACAAAGAAGATCAATGAAGTAACCACCTTGTTACATATGTCCACGGAAAAGTGATAACAAATACAGCGCACAGTGTTACATATATATAAATGACACCTATGTAAAAATCAGAGTTTCACAACATGTACATCCTAGTAGAGAAAAATAGATTCTAATATAAATTTTGCACCCGAGAAAATTTGAAATATTTTAATAAATTACGCTCGCTTATACTAAATAAATTTACGGTTCTTCCGATAATAATAATTTATTTATTAGTAACTGTAAGTAAAAGATTTCAATTTTACCCAGATAATTTCCAGAATTCATTCTTATAATTTTTTAAGTTGATACGGTCTTAACAAGTGACTTCATAAATTTTATAAATCTTCTCGTCTTTGGTAAATTTTTTTGCCGTTACTTAGTGTATTATTCTTATAAATAGCCTTAATAGTATAAAATATGCAAAGTGGACGTCAGTCTGACCGTCTCCCTACATTATACAATTAGCACAAAGTTTCTTTATGATCAGAAAAATCTTATGATTCTGATTAATATCCTTCAACTAGTTCTTCTAATCCTTGTCTCCTAAGTTATAGCTAGAAATTCCTCATCAGTTTTCAGAATTATTTCACCAATCTGACTGAAAATTCTTGATAATTACTATCGGACGTAATTTTTTTGTCAATAACTTATAAAGCACGCGATTAAATATGTTATAATGTGCGCGACCGACGGATTAATAAAACAAAATAGAATAAATGCAAACCTAATTTAGGACCGATAATTGTTAATGTTAAAGAACTGACATTTGTTTTGACGTGTAAAATACCTTGGCATGCACCCGGATAAGCGGAAAACCTGATAAAAAAAAACATATTAAGACGAAACGAAACCGGCTGAATATTAAATAAACATTACTATTGATTCGTTGGAATAAAATCGCTATTATCAATTCTGAATTAATTATCATTATGCTAAACTATTTTAAAACCAGTGTGGTCGCATAGCGTACAACTGGGAGGTACGGCATCTAACTGGAGGATATAAAAAAAAGAAAGGTTCCAATCAAAGTCACTACGTTCCATGGTTTCATGATCAATGCTCCATGGTGTATTCGAATTGATGACGTATTAGAAGAACGCCTTAAAATTAAATAAATTATTGTGTGCAACTATCAATGAATTATAAGGAAACATATATGAATTTACTTGTAACGTTTTTTTGTAATGCTTGAAAATGACGTTATAGTCGAAAAGCTTTCCACATAAAATAAATTGTATAGTGATTAACATTGTTTTTATTTTGTTTTGTTAATTATATATATATATAGTCTTGTGTTTTCATACACCATAATAAGATACTGTATAAATCCATTACGTTATGATTTTTTTTTTTAATGAAACGTACATCTAATCTTGTACTCTATATTATACATCCGCCATATTATATTCATCCACGATTTCACCCCTTTATTATCAGTTCATATTTCCTCGAATATACATATTCAAATTTTTCTACCATCGTTCTGCAGTCTCGCGTAACGGATGTCGGATCGTTCCGTTATCCCTTCTCTGGGTTTTTTTTCTTTTGTCTTCGTCGATAAAGAAAATGCGCCATCATTTAGAATCGAAAAATCTGCGTTTATTAAAACTTTTTAATTGCGCTTAGCTTTTCTCGCAATATTTTAATATACCCTCTCGTTTCGTTCGTTTCAGCGCGCCCACCCACTAACGGTTTTAATTTGAATTCAAATGACAAAACTGATCGGAACTATAAAAGAGAAAGTAATATTAAACCAAAAAATACGGTTTCAATTATCGAGGATGGATTGTCTTTTCCATCGGGATCATTTCAAACGAAGCCACAGTTAGTTTTAATGAAAACCTATCGTCATGCGAAGACAAACAGGGACTAATAAAGTGAATAACAAAAACCAATCTTATTCGAAAATGATAACAATAAATATAACAGTAATAATGATAATGATAATAAACAAAAAAGTAGTCAAAGTCGGTAAATATTTATATCAAAAAACCACGCAGCTATTGGACAATTAAGCCGATATCAAACGAACGTAAAATATAAAAATATAAAAATATACAATTTATGAAAATAAAAAATTAAATACGTAATAAAAAGAAGGTAAAAAATTATACATACGCTATCAGAGATTCTTGCGAAGAATTGTTCGTATACGTTTTACACTGATGATCGTATATCGAACGAACAAGTCCTAGAGCTAATACACTATGTCGATCAATCAGATGCTAGAAAGAAAACGTATGAATTGGACCGGACAAATAATCAGGATGGAAGACGAACGAATTCTAAAAAGAATGCTGTGTTCTGGCAGTGGTAAATACACGCTTGGCAGATAACGCCTACGATTTAAGGATATGTTCTCGAGCGACCTTTAAAGATTAGGTATTGGGAAAATAGCGCCCAAAATCGTAGTACGTGGCTAATATGGTTCGAAAATTAACAGATATTACTACAATCTAGGAAAGAAGTAGCGACCCTACTTTTAAATGCCATATAATACAGTAGACCATAGAATGTTAACTTTATACTTTTACAACGACGCACTCGCATCGGGTTACTCTCACACATGCGACACAAACACCAGCGTGGATAACAGGGAAAAACTCATAGATATAATATATATATGTATGTGTGTGTAACATATTTTCGTTCAACAAAGCATACAATTTAAAAGTCTAATGAATTTTATTGTCTAAAATGTATCACACTTTCTTCCGATTGTTCGATTTTCTACCGCAATATAGCCAATTTATTGTGAATTTCCCCTAACATGTTAGTATATAAATGATAGAAAAAGCTTTTATATATATAATATGTATGTATACTACTTATATACACAAACACACGCGAAACGCTTACATCTTTAAAAGTATCGAACACGATGTTATTTACGAACAGAAAAGTCTTTTTACCCCTCCGATCGGAAAATGGAAAATTCGATGACTCAACAAATTACACGCTTTCCGTTCGTTAGTTTTCCAATTTCCTGGAAAAACTTTAACGAGTATTTCGTTTAATCTCCTCGTCGAATCGCCCCTCGTAGGTTTCCGTTTTTAATTGCACTATCTAATACTAATCCGATTTAGTTAGCTCTTTCGATTCTTTTAATTTTTTCCCGATGCCGGAGCTCTTGTAATTGATAAGTTGAGAAGTCAGTTTTCAAAATGCTCTTCGTAAAGAATTAAACAATTGGTATATCGTCGGATAGAGAAAATTCACGAATGGGTAATCTGACAACGTTACATACTGTATATTTAAATTCCTCCGGGCAAGACCGTTGTGAGCATAATTTCCGGTAGGTCTACCCAAGGCAAAGAAGTCAGAGTAATAGATAAAGGAACCTAATGAATACTCGGCATATGGAACTGATACGAGAACAGGATGTATTGGAGACGGTCAAAACTCGTTACCTCTACTTTTCATTCCAGATTTACCGCCGCTAAAGATAGAAAAGCCCAACAGTTCAGACTGCTACACAGACTCATTTAACGTTTTTGTGTGAAATAGATGACTAGTTAGTATACACATACGAATCATATGTAATAGAGACGTTATCGCGAAGTAACTTAGAAATAATGTAATAGGATGTTAAGAATTCCGTGAAAGATCACAGAAGGAATGTTTGGATTCTTTCAGAGTTGAATATTCAGCCTAACCAAAGAATAGACTTCACGGTACACAGGAGGACGATACATACATATCGAAAGATGTTGATTCGCAAATTCACCATATTTTAAATGAAGAGAAGAGGAAGAACGAGATCTATTTTGTGTACCGTTTAAACGAAATCATAGTAACATAATATCGTGTGCGTGCGTATGTTGTAGCGTAAATATAAATAAAGTAGATGGTGTGTAAATGTGCAGTAAATATTTATAAAAACGTTTCCAAAAAATTCTTATGTGAAATAAATAGATAACTAGCATGTGGAAGAGAAGCAAATGATAAAAACTAAAGTTGCATGTAATTAACCCGTTGGAACTACTTTATACGCATTAGAATTACGCTTAATCGTACGGTGTTCATATTTTGTACTGGATAAATGTAGTTGCTTTTCATGTTAAATTCCGGGAGTATAGAGCAATTTAGAAAAAAGAACACTCGAAACATATTTCATTACGGATGGTAACTTTAATTCCTAAAGCATTCGTGTAATATTTCAATATATACACGTTCATTAAAGGTTGCACCTGTTCTGGACTAATTGTCTTTTGAAAGTATCATTAAAGACAGAGCTCCGTATATTAGTGCTGATCTCGTAATAAATTTACATAAACTTATTATTAATATTTAGAAATACGCCGAAATAAAAAGGGTAAATCTTTTTTTTTTGTGGATAAACTTCGGGCTCTTCTTGCGTAACTCCGCGTGCAAAGTTCTAGGATTAGACATTAACAACTAAAAGACTTAGCCAGCAACAAACTGTAAAAAAAAATGTGGAACAATACCTGTTCAGATAGAAGGAATAACCTATTCAGATGGAGAGAGCATATATTGAAAAGTTGACAATCATCTTAGATGTATGATAATTGAATCAGGGCTTTTGAATATTGAAACTGAAAATACACGCTCGAAAACAGCTTCAGTTGCTATGTTTAGAAAACGAGTTTCTTATGTTTGGGCACAAAAATTAAGGCTGTACAAAAACGTAATAATTCCTACTTTACTATGTGAGTGTGAAGTTTGGAAAGCATTCAGACAGCATAAAAGAATATTAGAACAATTTCAACGATGCTTCAGTATTTGTTTCTACTGTGTGTCCATAGAGCAAAAACGTATTGTAAAGCATAAATACGGTAGATAGGCATAAAAAATTCGGGAATACTAATAATCATATTATATGGAGAACTTGTAAGTGATAAATGGTATTATGGGTTGCTTGATTGAACAAGTCAAAGAAAGTCCATACACTATGCTCCGTACAGAATGTAATTTTCGACCCAGATCTTGTTTTCTACAAGCGTCCTTTCTTACTGGTAACACGCTCTCAGTTTCACCAGAAGTTACTTCATTCGCCACGCATTTGCACTCCATATAATATATCATCTCTCCTCTGTCTTAATAATTTACAATTATTAACGTGTAAATCAATGTTTCACAGAATACTGAAAATCGAACCAATTCTTTCCGACGGAATCACACCAGATAAGCTGTAACGATATTCCCATTATGAAAAAAAAAAAAATCTTATTTAACTTCAAAGTATCCCGAAAATAAAATTTTAATATGACTTTACAGTAAAATGTAGTTTCTTATTATATATCACACTTCATTATCTACATTAAAACCGGTCCGTAATAATACTGATATTAAAAAATAATAAAAGTAAAAGTTTACGAACGAGAAAATGTAAAGTATACGAGAGGACAAATATTTGGCCCCTTGTCAAAATGTCTCAATCCGCCAGCTTGGTGCATAAAAAAAAGAGTTAGATGATGAGCGACGATCTATTCCGACTGATATTTTCTAAAGGCTAGAAGTAAACCGGTTTGAAAATAACAAATCACTTAGCTGCAAACGTGGAACAGAACTTCTGTAATTTACAAATTTTGCAACGTTCAAAGAAGAAATTAAGTAATTTCCGAATCAACCACGACCGAAGGTTTAAAGCAAGCGGTTTGAACATGTGTGTGACCTTTCAGTCAGAGCTGGAGTAAAATAGTTTGATTTACGCATATTCATTAACGGTATTAATTCACCAGCACATTGCTCTTATACACTACACTCAGTCCGAATTAGCGATGGTTGCACTTCTTCCGGATGTAGATCTGGATGGAATTATGTACTGTATTGAGTGTATCAAATCAGCTGTACTTCCACATCGAGAAGCATTGGTTATAAAAGACTCCCTCTCCTCTCTCAAACTAATATGCTGTTAACACAACATTAATACCATAATATTAGAAATTCAACACAGTCTACACAAACTACATAAGAAAGAATGTGAAATACGCTTTCTGTGGATCCCAAGTCACATTCAGATGCACGGTAGTGATACTTGAAGCTCGGTCTATGGTGCCCTTCACCAGTACCAGAATACACCCACCACCTCATGAACAACAGTAAACAGGAATGGACTACCGACTGGACCTCACAATCTTCCTGAGGAGCATAAAATCATCCAGATGGCACAAGCAAAAAATAATATGGTACCTTAAACCGTGTGCGTGTGGGTCATGCAGCCGTATCACATAATTACTTAATATCAGTGGTAATTGAATATATGTGGCTTATCAGTTGTTGTTACATATATATATATATATATATATATATATATATAGATATATGGAGTAGTAATTTTTTGAAAAGAACGAAATAATATAATTAATTACAAAGCATTTCGGCCAATACACAATTTTCTAGTTAAGATGAAAACATAATTAAACAAGTACCGAAGGAACCTGATTAGAGAGATATGGAAAAAAAACATACAAATAATTATCTGGAATCAGTTATTTACGTATGAAGTTAAACTTCTAAAATATAAAATAAAATATCCGGGTAATAATAATCTCTCCTCATTCAAGGATGTTATTCTCTCCGATTCCCTTTATCCATACCTTTGTTTATACCATACTGTAACAATATTGTTTCGATAAATGTAAGTCCGGACAAATTTCAATTCATTCAGCAGGATGTGGTTAATTACGGATGCCTTATTTAGTTACACGGTCAATGTGATAAATGGCTAATATTTTACACATTTTTTTCATTGATGGATTAAAATTCCCTTCATTCGTTAGTTGTGCTTTCGTTATTCTTAATTCGAACATTATTAATAAGTTTTTTTCAATTTTTATTGCTGAATCTATAGCGACTTTTCAATCTCTTAATCATGTGTTCACGCAACCGTCCTTCTAGAAATATCCCCATCCTTTCAGACTATAAAGGTTGTCTTACAATTCTGAAATACTCTCATTTCTCCAATTATGCTCGGAATACCTAATCTTTCATTTCAATACAGATAATTTTGATATAGCAGTTGAGTTTGCACGGATTCCTGGCCACTCGGACTTTATAAGTAACTCCTTTATTGACTGGACAGCCAGTTTCTATGATCTTTTAACCCCTTCATTGTGTTCGGTTTCTTACGGTGCCTACAAGTTTAAATCTATCTAACCCTATATATTACATATACCTTGGTTTTATAAACTCGATATCCCCGATCAAATGCCACGTGTGAGAACAATACGCAGACTACATATTCATTATTTAAAATACAGATTCTTTCTTCTACATCTCAACATGTCACAAGCTTCATAACCAGTTGATCTCCTACTTACTTCCACTAAATAATCCCCGAATGGTCCTTGTGTTGTATTATTTTACTGGTGATAGTAACTTAGCTATTTAATGTGTCGCCACAAATTTTCCCATACTCTTACCAACATCACTGTTTATTCAATATATATATATATATATATAATTTCTCTATAGAGTAAATAGCATAAGTTGACGTATTTAATAGATATGTTAGATACGTAAACCACCACGGAATCCCAAAAACGATTTATAAAAAAATGTAAAAAAAATCATTATTAACGTCTGTTAAACACGAGGGTTTGGAGCTAAAGTCTGTGTAGATGGCAAATTGCTAACTATTTATGCAGTTTATAGGCCACCAACAAAACCGATAAACTTTCAAACTGATATCAAATTTCTTATGCATTCTGCCGAAAGAATTTTATTAATCGGAGATTTTAATGCGAAACATCATACCTGGAACTGTTACAATGGTAACAGGGCTGGAAATGAGTTACTAAACTTGTCTGCAACCTTAAACTTTCAAATAAAAGCACCCAATGAACCTACGTTTTTTCCGGGCCACCCGTCTTCAAAACCTAGCATAATTGATCTGGTTCTTACAAAAAACTACTATGAAATTACCGATCCAATATCAGTTGGTAAGCTGTCTTCCAATCATAATCCAATAATATGTTCTCTCGGTGGTACGATAAGGTGAATTGTAACACAACCAAATTTTGATTACTCTAAAGCAAACTGGAGAAAATATCAACAACACATACAAAACGAAGTCAAAATTCCAATAACCTTACACAATCCTTCTTATGTAGATGGTTACATTCGTTATCTTAACTCTATTATCTTAAAGGCCGCAGAAAGCTCCGTCCCATTATTAAAAGGGAATGTTAAAAATTTTTCGATCTCCCCTAGCACTTTACGAATAATAAAAATTAAAAATTATTATAGGAAACTTTATCAGAGATATCATAATGAAAATATGTATATATTTAAACAACTATATGATAGGTTGAATAAATTAGTTAAAAGACGACTGTTACAAGAAAAAAATGCTCATTACAACACGCTTCTCAGTAATATACCACAAATGAATAATCAGCTATGGAAAGTAAACAAATATTTTTCCCGGGGACAAACAAACTTGCCTTCTATTAAAAAACCTGGAAGTGTCGATATAGTAGCGTACTCAAACGAAGATAAAGCTGAGCTTATAGCAGAACACTTTCAGAATATACATGAACAGAATAAAGCAATGTCCACACGATACCACGAACGGAAATTAAAACAAACAATAAATACATTTTTAACAAATAACGTACCTGCATTAAACTATGCTGACTTAACCTCACCGAAAGAGGTCAAGAACTGCATTAGATCACTAAGAAATACATACTCTACCGGACACGATAAAATTAGCGTAAAAATGAATAAAAATTTATCTCGTAAAGGTGTAGTTGCTCTCACAGTGTTATTTAATTCCTGCATTCGTTTGTGCTACTACCCTCTGTCGTGGAGACTGTCCTTAATTGTACCTCTTCCTAAACCTGGCAAGGATGCTTCCTTGATGAAAAATATACGACCTGTTAGCCTGCTCAGTAACATTAGCAAAATTTTTGAGAAAATATTACTCATTAGATTTAGAAAACATAGCGATTTAAATGGTATTCTTAATAAGTTCCAATTCGGCTTTCGACCGAATTTAAACACTACCACGCAGCTAGTAAAAATTTGTGATCTAATTACTGATAATTTTAATAAAAATAAGCACACTGGGCTAGCACTGCTAGACATTGAAAAAGTTTCGACACTATTTGGCACGATGGAATTCTGTATAAATTAATAAAATATGGTTTTCCATATCAACTAGTTTCCATGACTAAAGCATATTTACAAAACAGGAAATTTTATGTGAAAATTAAAAATCAGAATTCTAAAGTCAGATATGCATCGGCAGGAGTACCTCAGGGCAGCATCCTTGGTCCATTCTTGTTTATTATTTACATAAATGATATTAGTACAATTAAAAAAGTTGATGTTAATTTATATGCTGATGATATTGCTCTGCTGACGTCATCATACCGTATTGATACGATTAGCAACAGATTAACCGCTGCAATTAACAAAATGCCCAAATACTTTCATAAGTGGAAAATTAAAATTAATGATAGTAAAACAGAGACTATTATTTTCACAAAGCGTAAACCCGCTATAAATGACTTTGTTCGAATTCATAATGAGTACTTAAACTGGAAATCTAAAGTAAATTATCTCGGTGTAACACTAGATAGTAAGCTAACTTTTACTAAACATATTAACGAGTGTATCTACAGAGGACATAAAAAAATGAGTGTACTGTTTCTAATATTTAACAGGAAATCTTCGCTATCACCAGTGAACAAGTTTTTGATTTATAATCAGGTAATTCAACCTAAAATTCTTTATGCTAGTCCTGTATGGTCGAACACCTGCCTAAGTAATATAAACAAATTACAACGATTACAAAACCATTGCCTAAGAATAGTGTTGAACAAATCCAGATACACGCCCATTAAAACAATGCATGACATTTTAAACTATCCCTATATACAAGAAATAATAAAAAACAGGACCTTAAAATTCTTTAATGCATGCCGCATGTCTGCTGACCGAAATGTCAATGAAATTGGAAACTACGATTATCAGTCTCTACGACACAGGTATAAAAAATATAAACATAGACGAATTAAACATATCTTACTAGGGTAGCATTAGGTTTAAAATTCAATGATATTATAGATAAATTTTATTTGATATATTTTTGTATTTTTTTCTTTCTCTTTAAATTTTATAAATTATTTTAACTATTGTGTTTAAAATTTACTTATGAATTACACGTTGCAGGTTTAATTTTTCCTGTAAATTTCATTAAGCAATGAATGTTTATAACTATCACTCGTGTATATTTTTTTAAATTATTATTAAGTTTATCGGTTAAGGAATTTTTTATATTTCGGAACGATAGAACCGTATATTATAAGTTATTATTTTCTTGTAAAATTTAATCAATCAAAATATACTTTTCTTCTTCTTCTTCTTAGGGAGAATAAAAATATACTCGAAAATTCGGATATAAATTAAATTTTAATAATGGTCGATATATATATATATATATATATATATATATATATATATATATATATATATATAGATATATATATATATATATATATATATATATATATATATATATATCTAAGCGAAACGTGTAAGCAATTTAGAGTTAGATCGAAAAGTCATTTAAATTTGTATAAAAACAATGATAATAAATTATTATATGGTGAACATTGTAAAGAATTTAAAATGAAATTAATTGACCAAAACTACAATTTTTTACACACAGAAAGAAAAACGAAAAAAAATTGTTAGAAAATGACGAAAAAAATTAAAAATAATAAAATAAAGAAATAAAAATAATTTATTAAACGTATTAATTAAAATTTGATGATAAATTAATTTTTGAGAACCATTATATGAATGCACTCAGTTTTTAATGTTTAGTGCAGAAAATGTAAGTTATAATTGTGTTATACTACCCGTTGATAAGCATCTCACCCTCGATTCGAATGCGCTAGAGACGTTAGTGGTTTTTTAATTTAAATATATATTTTCCATGTATTATTTTTCTTATAATTGTAATTATATATTTATTTTATTTTTATTTCAACCTGGAAATAGCTGTGGAAAAACTTTGTTACTAATTCTTAACTTCATTATTTCATTTTTAATTTTACTTGTTGTTATTATTAATTATTAATTATTTTAATTTGAAAATAGCGTAGCCGCTAAAATACTTCCTTTAACTATTTCACGAGAAAGGCAATGGCATACCATCACGCGTAATACTATATGCACGCTAGTAATAATGTAGTACACTGCAAAAACACGCGAGCATTGACAACAAAGCGATTACAATCAGTTCTCCCAGTTGACGCTAACGCCATATTACGATTGCCTTGTACGCTACTTACACCGTACAACAAAATACGTATAGGTAAGTAGTCGCATATCTACGATACGGAGACGGCACTTAATGATGATGATGACAACGATTTTTACTATTAACTAGATCTAAAATTAAATAAATCCCTGCTCAATTTTTTTTATGCGGTTTTTCGCCTTTTGTCCAATTTAATCAAGTTTTAGATATCTAGGGGTCTATGTATAAACTGACATACATACATTCTCGAGAAGATGAATTTATTTCTATTTATACAACACTTAAAGGCTGAGATTTCAATGTTGGTAATAATTATAGTCTTCTTTCTGGATCGAACTTGTCAGTCCTATCGTATGTTCTACTAGCCCTTCGGAAGCGCAATAATCGCTAGTCGAGCTATTAACAATTCCTAAACTCCATAAGTGAAATCTTGTTGGATTATGTCCCGAAGCGTTTTAACATAGTTCTGCCTATATTGTTGTCCGCATACCAGGGGCTCCTATCGACTATCCGTTTTATTAATATAATAGTTTTTCCTTTTTTTTTCGCGTTCCTGTTCTATACCTTTGTTACCATTGTCGATACAACTGATACTTATTATCGATATAACCGATACTTATTCTCATATCTTCTTCTTCTGTGCCATGACCGATCTCGATCTCCGGGCTCATCCATACTCCATTAATTCCTTATACGCGTTCCTATCTCGAACTGTATTATACAATTCTTCAACTCTCTGCATTTTGTCTGTGTTTGTAAGTTTTGAAACAAGACATTCTTCTTCGTCCGTTTCTCCTTTTTCCTTCTACCTTCCCCAATATTATATTCGGTAAAAGTGTATATTCAACGGATACTTAATGCCGCCTCCCTCAACCGAGCCCATTCTAACCTGTCGCAAGCCACCCTTTGATATATATGTCTTGACTTTTAGCGAAGGTCTTCCCCTTTTCCTTTTCTCATAAATAATCCAATCTGTTATTTTTTTAGTCCATCTTCCAGAATCCATTCTCGCAACATGAACTGCCCAATCCCATTTCTTCCTTCTTATTACACAGTTCAAGTTATAATTAACTTTTAATTTAGCTTTAATTATTTTCATATTAATTTTATCCATTAATCTAACTCCCATCATTGATCTTTCTATTGCATTCTGGCAAGTTAAAATTTTGTTTGTGGTAATATTCGAATTTGACCACGTTTGACATCCATAAGTTAGGGTAGGTAGAATGCATAGGTTTAAAATTTCTCCTTTCAGTCTATTACTGTAAGGTCCCTTAAAAATATATTTAAGCGACCAGGATTTTTTCCAGATAAGCGCAGTTCTACGGTCTACTTCTCTTTTTGTTTTATCCTTTAGGATTACCATCTGTCCTAAGTACACTGTACTCTCTACATTTTTAATTTCCTTATTACCTATTAAGACTCCTGTTATTCTTTTATCTGCAGCCATTGTTTTTGTTTTATCGAGGTTTATATTTAAACCAGCTTTTTTCCCCATCTCAATTAATTCATTTAACATGACTTGTAACTCGTTAATATCTTCCGATATAATCACTACATCATCAGCAAATCTAAGATTTTTTAACCTTGCTCCGTTGATGTTAATACCTTTATCATTCCAATCCAATTCTCGAAATATTTCTTAGCTGCGTTAAATAATAATGGAGATAATGGATCTCCTTGCTTTTTCTATAGCAAAGTATTCCCCTTTTATCTCTGTAACTATACTTGCCCTCATATTAGTATACATATCTCTTATAAGTTCTCTATAATTATCCGACACTCCCTGGTTCCTCAATGAGCGGTCTAGAAATTTATGATCTAAAGAGTCAAACGCTTCTTTATAATCTATAAATGCGAAATTTATTTCTAACTGAAATTCTTTACATTTCTCTATAATCAGATTTAACACATGTGGGTGATCAATTGTAGAAAATCCATTCCGAAAACCAGCTTGTTCCTGAGCTTGCTCAAAATTTAACGATTGCTTTAGTCTGTTAGTCAATACTTTTGAAAATAATTTAGATACCGTGGGTACAAGGCTTATTGGGCGATAATTTACTATTTTATCTTTACTTCCCTTCTTATAAATTCACACTATGTCCGCTTTTTTAAACTAAATAAAGCTTCGAGCAAACCTACCATTCTTTCACCTGCGAATTTAATATGTTCATTTATTATTCTATCCGGTCCGAGTGCTTTCTTGACTTTTAATCCCTTAATAACTTCCTCTATTTCTACACTTAAAAATGCAGGTTCCTCTAATACACCCTGGTTTTTTTTTGTAATCCGTATCATTATGTATCTCTCTATTTTTATATACCCGTGAGCAATATTCCGTCGCAATATTTATAATGTACATCCTATTGTGTTTATTCCGTTTCTGTCAGTGAGGCAAGTATGCCAACTTTGGACATAGATTCTTTTTTAGTACTTCCATACGTTGACTCGATTATCTCATTAATCGCCTTTTCCTCCTTTCGTTTGTTATATTCTCTTAATTCGTATTTTATTATTTTGCATAATATATTTAGTTCTATTATATTGCTCCTAGTTTAGCTTCAATTCTGTTCGTTACTCCGTACGATGTAAATTTAATGCGATACCTTATAAACGTATCTAAACTATTACTTACCGCACTTTGGGTGCCGGATGAAAAGCTGCCGGATTATCTTGGTCGGAGAATTTCGGTAAACTTCCGTTCATGATGACCATACGAAAAGCGAATAGCGTGATCATCTGCGAATAAAATGAACGTTTTAATTTTGTTTTTATTTTACCGTTCAAATAAATTCAAAGCTTCTAATACTTCAACTATAACGCTAAATTTCGGAATTTCACTTTTCGCACACCCTGACACACCCGTATAAACAGCTTTCGGCTTTTATAAAATAACGATTAGATTTCGCGAAGGCATACTCGTAAGAAGAAGAAGAACTTTATTTAAACTGTACGATATGTAATACGTGCGCAGCATATTGTTAACGATAAGTACCTGAATGTACTTCAAAGTACCCGATACCCTAACATTTATCTTAATTTTTTATTTATTTTTTTATTTTTTTTATAGAGCCGTGTTTAACTACCGAGGCTATTACGGCACTGATGATTTAAAAGTTAGATGTAGTAACTGAGGTTGGAAGAGGAAAAGAACTGTATAAGTGAGGGATAAGTTGAAGAACTGTTGAAGAGGAAAGCAGATAGAGTACGCGGATGGATATTGGACTAATAAGGGAGGAGTGTAGGGCAGTATAGTAAAATATGGTAGATAAGAGAGGGATTCGGGAGTAAACAAAGGGGATTGGAACGTTGGAGAAGATAGTCATGAGAGAGTGATATGTGAACAAAGCGGAGCCTGCTGAGTGCTCTAATACTGTATTAGAGCGAACAATAAGTGTGTGCATCGGATCATATTCTATCAGTTATGTTAGTTCGGATAAAACTTAAAATAAATTACCAGCCTTTACAAGAATATACGGATGAAAATTACACGCTTACATAATTTCAAGCAAAATGTGACAAAATTTTAAAAGCGGAAACTTATTCCGTGGATATCGTCCGAAACAATGCAATTAATTGCGGAAAGAAGCAAATTAAGAAATAGTATTTGTACAAACGAGCAGAAAATAGCTCGATTATCTCCTAATTGTTAAGAAGATAGAATTATCTAGTCATTTTGCGAAGATATTCAGGAACATGCGAAGGAAAATGAACCGAGGGATTTATTTAAAAGATTCGCTTCCGTTGATTAATCCAGAGTTCCAGATAGAATGTGTAGGAAGTGAGAACAAGTATGAAAATAAAACATGAACTAGTAGAGGTTTAGAGGCCATATTGTCAAAAAATGTATAATATAACAGATGTAACCGGTAATTAAAGCTTGAACCGAAAGTACTCAAATCAGAGTGATATTCAAACACAAATAAAGCAACGAGCTAAGATCGAATACCTGCATAATTAAACAGGTGAGTAGTGCGGTATTGGAAAAAATAGACGAAGTACGCAGATACTTATCGCATTTATAACTGGCCCCTTGATCCATGTATGACAGTCTACATCGCACTTTTTTAAAAAGAGCAAGTTACAAAGAACGGAAATTACATATTCACTAGTACAGCGCGCATCGGTTAAATAACACTTCGAATTTCGAATAAATGATTATAAGAATTTTTTATTCAGGCAGATTCAAGATGAACGAGTGGGTTTTGTCAAAGAAAAAGGAACTCGAGATCAAATATTAAACATACGACAGCTTATGGAAAAAACCAGAGAGAATTATGCTTTATCGGCTATTCAAAGGCTTAGTTTTCTGTGAGAAAAACTTTAACCGGCTCTCGTTAAAATGAGAGTTTAACTAGCATACCTAATAAATTTACTATACGAACGTGATATGTACACAGCTCTTATTGAAGGATCGAACAAATTTTAAACGGAAAAATGAGTAAGGCATTGCGTTTTCTGTCCGTAACTTTTTTACGATGAATACATCGTGAGACAAGTTCCGGACGGTTTAAATATTGTGGTATATCTGTAAGTGGAAGAATTAATAATCTGCGCTTTTCGGATGACATAACGCTCATAAGTGGCTCTATTGTCGATATAAGATTATTACTTAGCAAATTGAACAAGATAAGAGCCAAATATGGATTAAAGATAAATATAAAACAAAATTAATAGTAATGGACCGAGGCAACATAAATAATAATAAAGGCATAATATACCGGCAGAGCTATTAAAGAATATTTGGAGGAAAATAATGAAGTCATTAAATTGGTTACCCAAGTATATGATCTGAAGACCACTGTTCTACAATAAGAATCCCATAAAAAGCGGGCGCCAGGTCATGTGGAGATTTCATAACAATGTGCCTGATATCACATAAAGTTGTGTAACAGATTAACAGAGACGCCTAGGACAATATTTGAATAGTATCAATTCGGTTTCGGGAAACCGAAAGCTACTCGGAATACGGTAGCAGCGCTAATGTTGGTGAAAGAATGCTGGACTTAAATCCCGTAGTTTATGTCTGTTTTGTGAATTGTCGTAAAGCGTTCGATCGAGTAAAATGGGATAAATTATTCCCGCTGTTTAAGGAAATATGGGCTCCGGAACAGATAGTACTTTGATTTATAATCTATATAAATACCAGAAAATCGGATTTAAAATAAACGACGAGTTGTCAGAGCCAGCAGCTATCAACAAAGGCGTAAGAAAAGTTCCTTACAGTTTTCTTACTTATTTAATATATAATTAGAACTAATTTGAGTTATACTAATGGTGGTATAAATAATAGAGGTTCGAGAAAGTAATTAAGTTCGCGGTTTGACTCTGATGACCGAATATACGCAATGGCTTAAAATTATGTAATAATTCAAATGGCGATTTAGGAGTTCGGAAGGGAAATAAATATAAGTAAAACAAGAAGTCGTTTTTATATAATAATTGATGGTTGGCGGAGCAAATGAAACAGTTCAGATATTTAAGAAAAACAATAACAGACGATTTATATTGCGACCAGAAAATTAATACCCGCATTGGGTTTGCAAGAAAGAAGCAAAATATATAAAAATCATTAGCACTGAATTTGAGGAAGCGATTAATGAAGGTTTACATATAGCATATTATACGGCGCAGAGACGTGGACACGCAATATGCAGATAAATTTCAATCCTTTAAAAGGTGGTGCTGTATAGGCCAAGTAAAAAAAAAAAAAAAACTAAGAAGTACCAAATAGAATATCCGAAAAAAGGTCGTTACCGGGCCGAATACGTAAAATACGTTTAACTTCGATAGGGCATGTATTGCGACATGACGGACTACCTCCCCGAAATTGTGCTAGAAAGTAAATTACACGGTAGACGCGGATGCTACATATTACCGCAGGATACGTGGTTTGGCAACTGCACGGAATTAAACAGTATCGCATAAAGCCGGAATTACTGGAAAAGTATCATTATGGTTGGTAGTCCGAGGACTGTATTACACTCTGGATTTTATTGTATGACTTCGAAACCTGGATGATGAAAACTGAACGCAGGTACATTGAATATCTCCCGCAGACAGCCAGAAAGAGAAGAACTGTACATTAATTTAGATCGACGAATCTAAACGTCTATTAATGAAAGTCACGACCAGAATTGAGTGGTTTTTCTGCCATGCGGTCTGTGCAAATGGACTGGCGGTGCCCTTTATAAACCGCATGGAAAACGATGCCGTATAAGATGGTCGAATGGAATTCGATAATGTGCTAGGAAAAGCTTCAGTGAATGTGTTAATGAAAAGTACTCAATAGAGATTCTGGATCACGATGTCCCTTCGGAGGTACACGATTCGAACAGAAGAAAAGCTCCCAAAGTTAGGTTCACGTCCTAGTATTAATTTCATTCAGTTTAAGGTTAGCAAATTAAATTTAAATCCCGTAACGTTTTAATTCTTTTTACACAGATAAGCACTAAAGGCGGCACATTGATAACAATGAACTGTTAAAATCTGAAGCATTGACGTTAAACATTTCAACCGTAGTAAATTATATTTCCTTTATATAAAATAGAAAGACATTAAAACAACAGTTGTTATTTCGTTGCAAGATTACGGTCGTACTCTATTAATGAATTTTTAAACCTAACAATAACTATTATCATTACTACCACTATTACTGCTACATAATGACCACCCTAAGTACTACCGTTGTAGGGACTAATAATAATAATAATATACAATAATTATAATCATTAAGTGCCGTCAGCGTATCGAAGTTTTTTTTTTTGGCCCAGTTTTAACTCTTTTGGCCAGTTTAACCTTTCGGTACACGCGCTGTTTGTACAACACCAGTAATGCCTTTTTGAAAATAATTGATATGAACATGATTGATGAAATAGTTAGATGCACAAATAAGTATATTGGTGGTAATAAAGAATACTTTTCTCGTGAACGCGATTGCAAAGAAACCTGTAGGAGCGAAGTTATGGCATTGATGGGATGTTATATACTCTTGGAGTCAACAAAGCGAACCATTGTAATGTCCGTGAACTTCGGAATACTGATTGAACTGGGATGCAAATAACACGTGCGGTTATAGGTGTTGTTTTTACTTCGTTCTTTGCGATTTGATGAAATAGAAACCAGAAGCAGTAGAAGAACTACAGATAAACTTGCTGCGATTCGTTTTATTTACGACTGTTTTACTGCAAATTGTAAAAAGTGCTACAACACGAGTGAATTTATCACATTAGATGAAATGCTACATCCTTTTAGAGGCCGATGTTCGTGGATTCAGTACATTGCAAATAAACCAGCTAAATACGGTTTGAACATGTTTGCCCTATGTGACGCCAAAACATTTTACCGTAGCAATCTGAAAATATACTATGGAAATCAACCGTCAGGTCAGTATAACGTTTTAAATACTCCAATAGAAATTGTGAAAAGATTGACATGTGATATCCAATATAGTAACAAAAATTTAACTTGTAATAATTGGTACTCAAGTATTGCTTCGGTAGACTATTTAACGCAAAAAATATTACTTTTGTTGGAACTTTAAAAAAAAATAAACGCGAAATTCCTTCAGACTTTTTGCCGAATAAAAGTCGAGAGGTATAGAATATTAGTGTCATTTGTTCCCAAGAAGAATAAAGCAGTATTACTAATTTCTAGCATGCATGATGATGCATCTATCGATGAAAATACAAATAAACCAGAAGTTATTCTGGATTATAACATCACCAAAGGAGGTGTCGATGTGTGTGATAAAATGTGCTCTGCTTATTCAGTGTCAACAGTTACCAAACGGTGACCACTTGCTATTTTTTATGTCTTCATGAATATTGCTGGAATAAATGCACGAGTCTTATTAATGTTCAATGAACATGAAAAACAAAATGAGCGGAGGAGAATAACCGTCAAAGAGCCTCGTGAAAGAACACTTGACATGGAGATGACAGATACCATCATTACCAAGAGATATTGGTATATTTTTAGAAAAATTTCGACCGGTTCAAAACGACGATGATGATTCTAGCATTTCAAGATGTCCACCAATAAAAAAAAGGGGGAACGTGCTACACTTGTGGACGGAAAAAAACTCATCAGCTTCAATGAAATGTGAGATAAATGCAGCCGATTTATGTGCAAAAAACATGCAAAAAAACAAATAATCTGCACCCAGTGTTCGAATGGTAGCAATGAATATATAGCGAACATGTAATTTTATTGTTATATATACTAAACTATATACATAATATTATTAAATGTTAGTATACTTTGTATATAGTGGATGGACATAAGGTAAAAATATGTACATGAATATATACACGAGTGAGTACACACACACACATATATATATATATATATGTATATGCATGCATACACAATTTGGTTTGATAAAAATAAATTGTATTCATTAAATTTTCAATAGTTCTAAAAATTATTTACATAACAAATGAGCCAAAAGAACAGTGTTGTAAAAAGTACTACGCGCGTGTACTCGTGTTACAAAGTGCGGCGCGTGTACCGAAAGGTTAAGTGGACTATTCAGACTATAAACTTATATTATTAGCCTTAATAAAATTATCAAGGCGGCAGCATCCACAATAAGTTCTTCAAGTTGTACTGGAAGCGTCTTCCTTGCCGATAAAAGTTCAGACATAAAACTGTCTCTCTATTTTTGTATTTTGGGCAGGACCAGATATAATGTTCGACGCTATCTTCGATATTACATATCTCGCTAACTCCCATTCTGATGATCCCCAATTTGGCAAGATGACTAGGTGAACAGCTACGATCACTCTTTAATCTAACAAACACAGATACAAAATCTTTATGGTGGAGAGGTAGGTGACTACTTACATAATAGTAAATAATATTAACGAGAATACCATTAACAAAAACAACGCATTTACAACAATAATCAGTATAATGATAATGCTAACAATGGTAATAATGATTACTGATAATGACAATAACGGAATTTGTAAAACGGATGCTCAGCGATGAAAATAATTTCCCGAACTAAAAACGAAAAACAACCAATCGATTTAATAAAAGCGTTGAAACAAAATCCGAACTCTTGCGTTTAATTAACCGATACACGTATACGATTATATTGACTTTATTCATCACATGAAAGAGAGGTATAGAGCGATACAGACACAACTTTTAGTATAACATCTACTCTGTCTTCATCGCAAGACGGAAGGAGTGAGGTAATGCTGGTTTAAATCGAAACCGTCTACTAACATCGTTTCTTACTTACACCGTTGCGTTTCTAATCCAGCTGGGATTTGGACATTATAAGAGGATTTAACGAATCCCTACGAAAGAGTTATAATCCGAGCTCAACTCGCTTTCGGGAAATTTAATAAAGCGGATTATTTTCCCAGAATTACAAGATTCACGCTGGCCGTAAAGTGGACTAGACGGTTTTACATATTCTATAAATAAGGAGCGAATATTAAATTAACGAGTTGATAAAACGAAAATACAATTAGCGTGTATATCGTTCGAATATACATACATACATACTTAATATATAATATATTCAATTATTAATAATTTATATATATATATATATATATATATATATATATATATATATATATATATATATATATATATATATATATATTATAATATAAGGAATCTTACCGTAAAAATTAGCTTCATCGTTCTTCTATAATAATTCGATGATTCTTTTGTCCGATGTTTATCGAACAACAGTCTGTAAGAAAAAGTGAGAAAAATATACGATCCGATTTGTAGTTTAAAAAATAAATTAAAAAAGTTTAAATATTAAAAAAATAATAATAAAGAGTGCACACACACATACACATACATGTATATAATTATATATATATATATATACATATTTTAAATCGATCCACTGCTGGACGTAGGTTCTCCCTAACCTCCTCCATTCATTCCGGTTCAGTGCTTTCTGAATCCAGTTTTTCCTCGCTACTTGGGTTATATCGTCATACCAACGAGTTGCCAATGTTTCTTCTCTTATGAGTTGGCCACCACTCCAGCACTCGCCTCGTCCTTCTATTATCCTTCCCTCTAGCTATGTGTCCTGCCCAGGTTCAGTTCAGTTTATATATCCGTATGTTTTTAATGGTCCCAATCACGACTTCGGGAAGGGGAAGTATATTTGTTTAAATGTGGAGCAGAAATGAATTTTTAAACACAATAATACATTTAAAGATAACAATTAAAAAAAAAAATAATAATTATGCGTGTAGTAGTACCCTACTTGTGAAGGAAGTTGCGAACATAGTCCCATCACCAAACAAGTTTAGAAAAAAAATATCAGTTGCAAAAATCTTATATTAATTACCGAGCGATTTTATAAATTAGAACTACTTCAAAGTAGCAACACGTTCGTAAGAGGTGCTCGTCCATATTTAAACGCTTAAAACATTGCGGGGTCCAAATTTTACAAACATAGCACGGTTACAATAGTTAAAGCGAAAAACAGCAACTTATTCCGAATACAATTTTCTGGTTGCAAAGTCCAATACCAACGGTATATCCTGACCAGTTCGATCTCTAGCAGTGTATATAGGGGTAGAAAAAGGGAACGAAATTTAATGATACAATAAAAAAAAACCGAAACAGATCTTATGAGGAAGGAGGAGAATATGAAAGGAAAATGACAAGAAAATATTGCTATTACCCCGATCGCAAATGAACGTGACTGAAGAAGTAACAATGTTTATACGATGACTACACACGACGAGAGATAAATGAGAAATTATTAATATAATTAAATGTTTGAAGAATAATAAGGCTCCAGGTGAGGATACAATAATAGCGGAGTTATGGAAAAAATCGAATAATAAATGACAAGACAAATTAGTTGAAATAATCAAAAATATCTGGGAGATATAAATAATACCCCAGGACAGGGCAACAGCATTGATACATTCATTACATGAAAAAGGAATACAGACAGATGTAAACAATTACAGAGGTATATCGCTGTTACCAGTTACCTATAAAATACTCTCCGAGACGATACAAACTAGCGCAGAAGAGCTAGCTGGATATACAAATTGGTGAATATCAGTGTGGATTCGGGAAACATAGATCATGTGTTGAATAGATTTTCAACCTCAAGTCATTATTGAATCAAATATACAAAAAATATGTAATAATGTTTATCGATTTAAAAAAAAAAAAGCATACGATTCAGTAGATAGAACAGTATTGTTTAATATCCTCAAAGAATTTGGTCTGGAGGGAAAAAACCGCAAAATTAAAAAGAAAAAACGTTAACAAACATATATGCTAAAATGAAATTTAGAGGTGAAATATCCAGACAGTTTGAAATAAGAACAGGAAGATCAGAGGCGTTACATGTAAAAAGGATTAAATGAACAGTTTGAAATCGCAGAAAGAAAGATCATAAGAAGAATATCACCAGTGAAACAAGGTGAAAAATATATAAAAGGAAGTAATCAAGGAATATATCAACATGTGGAAAAAATGATCATCGCGATCCGGAAAAGAAGAATTCGATTTTATTGACATATGCAAAAGGATGGAGACCAGCAGGCTCACCGGAAGATTGTTTAAGTACATGCGAAAACTTAATATGGATGGTGGTACATGGTACACTGAGACTAAAAATGACATGAACTGAATATTATGCCTGAAGATGACAGAAATTAAAATTAAAGAAAAAACTGTTTGACTGTAAAGGATTCGCTGAAAAGCAGGGAGGATGAACTGGTATTTTCTGGACCGAAGAACGGCAAAAAAAGATAAAAACAGTATGGAAAAAAAGGAAGAAAAATGGCAGGACCAGTTAATAACGTAGTCCATCAGTAGCTAATTCGAAATAATAATAATTATTATATATATATATATATATATAACGGAAAAAGGAGACTAAGTAATACAAGCATGAGATGCACGAATGTTGATATTCCGCTTAGCCGATGACAACACACGTGGGAAAAAGTGAATAAAAAATAAAAGGATCGTTATAATATGTGGCAGAAATAATTAAAAAGTGTAATACGGTAATCATTGGTTATGACATCTGATAAGGAACCGTTTAACGTATGAATGAATGGAAAAACGCTAACTTAATAACAACGGAAGCGATACAGTAACGCAAATTAGCCTGGAAAAAACGGAGTTCGATAAAAAAAATCGATCCTTACTGACGGCAAAAAGTCGAAAACTAAGAGACATTTCGCGAAAGCATACATACGAAGTATACCGCTATCCGGACCAGAAACACGGACGATGAACAAACAGATATACATACAACAGAGTAGAAGTTTTCGAATTTTAGTGTTAGCGAAAGATGCAAAAATCAACTATATATAATGAGAAAGTACTATAAATAATAGGTCAGGTTGAGAAATCTAATAAATACGTTTAAAAGGAGATTGATTAAGTGGACATTTATTTCGTCATAATCTGACGCTAGTACAAATAGTCGAAGGACGAATGGAACGCAACCGATTCAGAAGGAGACTCCGGTAAAGCGTACATAGAAAAAATAATGAAAGATACAGAAGCACCGAGCTATGCAGATTTAAACGGAATTAAAGGAAGTCTAATGGCATTTTGAAAGAATCGAAATGATCGTAAAAGTATAAAAACCAATCTACGAGTTGAAGACAAGAAGAAAGATATATATATATATATATGTTGATGTATTGGAGAGTAGTGATTTTATGAATTAACAAAACAAAATAAAATCAAAGTTAATCACGAAAAAAATTTAGTTTTGTAACGCTTGAAAATGACATTTATAGCCGAAAAGCTTTTCAAATAAAATAAATTTCATAGTGATTAACATTGTTTTTATTTTCGTAATGCTTGAAAATGACGTTATAGCCGAAAAGCTTTTCAAATAAAATAAATTTCATCGTGATTAACATTGTTTTTACTTTTTGTAATGCTTGAAAATGACGTTATAGTCGAAGAGCTTTGCAAATAAAATAACTTTTATAGTGATTAACATTGTTTTTATTTATATATATATATATGTATATATTGTATTTTTTACCTGTGCGCAAGCTTAGGAATAAATAAATAAAATACTAGTTTTATTTATAATCTCAAATGATTTCTTGTTTATAGCTGAATAGAGGAGCTGTTTTAATTTCGCTTTTCTTTTCATTATATTGTTACATTTGTCCGAAATTTACCTTTCCAGTATTTATGGTATTTTTAGAATATTATTCTTTATGATTAGTTGCTGAGCCATGTAGTCGTTGCTTAAAACGTTACATTATATAATGTTATAAAAATAGTTTTTGTTCTTTACGTGTATATATATGCTGCCTATAACAAAATTATTTTCATCCGTTTATATACGTACAATTAATTTCGGAACATCGAATGCTCACGTATTAATTTAAACACTTGGCTTTAAATCGTTCGAGGGATACGGATGAATAAAATATGTTAGAATTTTCCGGGAAATCGTTTTGATTTCAAATCCGTCTATTAAATTCGTCACGGCGTCCATTCCAATAATAATAATATTCTCGAAGAAAATAAATTTAACGAATTATTTTCAAAAATAGTTCAAAATTTCTTTGTAAGCTATATCGTAGATTAGCGTTTAATTAAATAATACAATAATAATAATATCGAAACTGATGATATCGACATTCGTTAATTTGCCGCCGCTATCGTGAATTATATGCGTAATAGTCGGGGTAGCCAAGTGGCTAGACTTCTGTACGGAAAGTAGCTAGAGTTCGAATACGATGAATGACGCAAAAATTATCTTTAGAAAATAAAAAAATAAAAAAAATAATCATTACGGCATAGATGGCAATACAACACCATATGCGCGCTAATAACAATGTAGTACCCAACAAGAACACGGTGGGCTGCATTGTGTCGTGACGACAAAGCGATTGCAATCAGTTCTCCCGTGTATGTGTGCGTGGGTATGTACGCTGACTCCGTATTATGATTGTTCTGCAGGCTACTCACACTGTACCACAAGCCTACCACCGATACAGAGACGGACCTTAATGATGATGATCCAAATAGGAACTTCCTTTTTTTTCTTTTTTTTTTTTAATTTAAAGTTCTGAAACTCGAATTATCGAAATATATTTTTGTATATAAAATTACGTATCTATAGAGGAAGAAAATATAGGTAAACCGTAACGAAGAATTAAGTAAAATGCAGAATTCGGAACAGGCTGAATTTTTAGTAAAACCAAGAATTCCGGAATAAAAGCTGCGCGAACAAGGGTCTTCCATTAGCGAACTGCCGGCTAATAACTAGCGGCGTCTACGGTCCGCCTTTGCTCGTCCGATATCGAAGGGACACGGTAGAAGCGAGTCGTTACGGTGCATTGTAATTCGGCGACTTTCCTTCCTGGTATTTATATTTGCTGTTTTTCTGGTTTTTTGTCTTTATTTTAGGTAAAAACTTTTAGAAATCGGCGAGGAGGGGTAGTTTTAGTTTCCCATAAGCGTAGAAATGTTTCGAATGATTATACGAATAGAAATGAAGCGTTTCCTCGAATTTCAATTTTTCCTCTAAAATTGTCTATCCGTCTCGCATACAAATCGGAAAGTGGTGAACGAAAAGAAAATCTAAGTTTCCACCTTATGGACGATATTTCGAGGGTGAAACTAAATCTCAGTTTGTAGACAATAATAATAATAATAAGCGTAGGTAAGGACGGTTACAATTCGGCGTTACCGTAGGAAAATTAGTGTGGGCAAACGATATAAAATTTTTCAAAAAAAGGGGGCATAGTCGTTAAATAAATTTAAAATTTCGAATTTTACGATCGTGATTCGCGAAGTAATGATCCTAATATCATCCTCCGGTTTAAAGTTTTTTTTTTTATAAAATTTCCAAAAATATATTTACCTACGAACCGCTATTCAACATTACGTAACTGTAACTATAATTGTGTAAAATTTCGTTTGTTAAATTTCCACAATTACAACCGAAAATGTCAGTTTCGATCAGAATTTTTTATTTTTTTTTTAAATTAATTTCGGAATTTATCGATGGG
Organism: Coronaproctus castanopsis; assembly: GCA_032883995.1. NCBI lineage: Eukaryota > Metazoa > Arthropoda > Insecta > Hemiptera > Monophlebidae > Coronaproctus > Coronaproctus castanopsis. The sequence continues at coordinate 17,557,530 of CM065053.1, forward strand.
ATTAAAATAATACTTTCGTACATTGAAAATGTAAAATTTTTTGATTATATTTACTAAAGTCGTATTTTTCAAAACAGTTAATACACGATCGAGCTGAATTTTGAATGTATATTTAGATAAGTATCGAGAACAACGTACCAACGAACAGAAAGGATGAACAAAATAGACATCGATAGACACAATGCAGAAAGACATCACTGGATTAAACTGAAAATGCTTACAGCAGCAGAACGGAATAAATGGAAGGCTGTATGACGGGGAGTCGAAGAACTGATACACAGATTGATGATCGAGAAAAAACCGACAGGGAAAAAGTAGTAATTTTCAAAATTTTATTTAGGAGGCACTAGTGGTAGGGACCCAAAATTTTTTCATATAGGTAATTTTCCCGTATAAAATGTCATCCACATCGGTATTGCGGTTTTAGAGATGACTGAAATATATATATATGTGTGTATATATATGTATATATATATATATATATATATATATATATATATATATATATATATATACAATAGCGCAGTGAAGATTTGTATCTGAGGTGGGCTCGAACATACTCCTGAGAAATTAAAAAACTCGTAATAAAAATGAATAAAATATACACAGCCCAATGCGTAACAAAATTCGGCAGTCAAAACAAACTATAAACGATCGCAAACAGCAAGGAAACAATTAATAACAACAACAGAACAAAAACGCACTGGCCAGGATCTGGGTCAGATTCGAATGCTGAACGACCCAACCAACGGCCATTTTTTTTGTGTTGCTTAGTCAGCTGGATTTTCAATGTCATTAGCAATACTTTTTGAAATGTAGACTGTTTTGCACTCTCATCAAGATGAGGTTTTATTAGTGATAACGCGAGCTCTTTCAAATATTCTCTTCTGGTTCAACTATCATTTTAGCTGTGAAATTGTTTGGAACTTGCAATTTACGCGCCTTCTTGACTTGTTTTATACCTTTATAATCCCTCGGGGGGGCTTAATCCAGGTAGCCACCAGGTGGTGCGCCACTGAATTGGTTGTACAACCACAAGAAGTATCAAGAACCGTACAAAAATTGATAATGTAACAAAATAGTTAAAAATACAATTATTTGACAGAGATTAAACAAAATAAGTGAATTTTAATTTCTTTTTTTTTTTTCATAGAATGTATTGTAAAAAGTAAAAAAACTTTTAAAAAGTGATTCAAAATGTCTAGAACGTTTTGGTAATTGCACACTCGATACAACCTGAAGAACTCATTGGAAAGCCATATACAACGTTATATGGAGATTTTGAGCCTACGTTACTATTTATGTAATATTAGCGACTGCTGGTTGCAATCGCTTTGCAATCAGAATTCTTGAAGTCCACACACACACTTGATGCGGCTGAACAGGTTTTATTATACCACATGTGTGCAAGAATGAGTTTACGACTTATTCTCTTTCCCAGATTAGTTTCCGTTCTACGGATTTCTATTGGCGTTTATTCTACTGTGCATATTTCCGCGTGTGAATTATTTCATTGCCTCCCTCCAGTTTATGTTGTTTACTGACCGATGTTAATATACGTAGAAATTTTTCCTTACTGAAGATCTATTATTATTGATTATTTCATTTTTTAGAGGATTGTCTTGTGTATATTGTGAAAAAGTAAGAATAATTAACTATTTACCCACAGAGTTTATCGAATTGTTTCCTTTTAATGTTTTAAAAATTTTTCCTACTTTTCGAATTGTATAAATTTTGTACTTATTCGTGCGGAAATAAATTTTTACTATATTTCGGTTTAATATTACAATTTTTTATCTAGGGATCGATAATCTTTGATTTCCATAATTTGTAGTTTTTCCGATTACGATTTTAAAAGGTTCTTGTATTTGTATTGCGCTGGATTAACCTTGATATTATTAACGTTACTTTAAAAACTTTTTGCGCTTGTATGTATGTTGGCGAGGGGGTAAGGTATAATTGCAACCGCTAGTTTTTTTTAACCGCTATCCGCCACTGGGTTAACCAGGTTAACCTACATGTTAGAAAATTTATAATTTCATTTGAAAGCAATCCGGATCAGGCTGTAAGACGGAAATTCTGTCCGTAAGTAAATCACCTGAATAAGGAAACCGGATTTGTACGCTGACCCGATCTAACGTAATTAGCTAAATCGATTCGGCGAATTATAAACAACGTCCTCGGGAATTTCTAACAATATTTATAAGGAAATTGTGTATTATTTTACAACATTAGGTACATTTTGTCCACCTATCTTTAATAACTTCTATCGAACCTAAAACATTTCCCTTTTTGTACGTTCACCGTTATTGCATGTGTTATACTGGAATATATATATATATATATATATATATATATCACGTTCACGTTATCACGTTATGCCCATATCGACCCACTGCTGGGTGTAGGCATGTCCCAGACGTTTCCAACGACTTCGGCTCTGTGCCACTCGGATCCAATTGATTCCTGCATGTTTGGCAATGTCGTCTCGCCACCGTGTTGTTGGTCTGCCCCTTTACCTTTTCGAATCCAATGGACAACCATTGAAGGATATGTTTTGTCCACCTGCCATCATGTCTACGCGCCACGTGTCCAGCCCATGCCCATTTTAATTTTGAAATTTGTTCCACCGCGTCGGCCAATTTTGTGCGCTCCCTGATCCAAGTAATGGTTTTTCTGTCTTTTAACTTCACGTTTAATATTATCCTTTCGTGAGCTGTTTGAGTTTTCCTGATTTTCATAATTATTCCCTTTGTGAAGCTCCACGTTTCCGCTCCGTATGTTAATACCGGTAAGACACACTGGTTATAAAGTTTGCACTTCAAACTGTTCGGTATATCTTTGTTCCTGAATATATTGGATAAGTTCCCAAATGCGGCCCATGCGAGAGATCTTCTCCTTTGTATCTCTCTTTGCATTATATATATATATATATATGTGGTGTATCATAGTATGAATATCTTCTTGTGTCTTGTTGCGTTACATTTTATATAAATTTAAAAAACTCATCGAACTTGCACTATCTTTATCTAATATATTCGCAATTTTCACCGGCTTTCTTCAATAATGCGTTAGTTTTATAGTATTCGTCCGTTTATCTTATATATGCACTCCTATATACGTGTATCACAAACATGCAGGATAATATCGTGTCACACTTGTAGGTGTGGTTTGCACGCATATGAATGTGTGCGATGTGTTTAGTTATGCAGGTGTTTTATTTTATGTAAATTATTTCCAATAATAAAAAAAAAAACAATTATCTTCAAGTTCGTTCGCATCGACTTACCCTTTGACGTGAATCCAGCTGTTAAACGTATCGTACATCAAATTAACCATCAATACGGTCGCTCCGGTTTCCTTAGCGAGCATGCTTAAAGTCGCGAAGAAACAACTCAAAATAACACCGTACTTATTTGGATCGGACCTTTTCAAATGTCGATCTCTGAAACAGCATTAATGACGAAAAAATTAAAAAACTATATCATCGGTATCGTTACAGAATATCCGCAACTCGGAACAACGACGTAATCGGTCATCGACAACTGAAACTAGAGATGTAAGACATGCAAGATAACGAAGATTTAATACAGGAAGTGATATATATTTTCCGAGAAAAAAAAGGATTTAACATAATATATTCATGCGTCGCTGCAGATTACATAAATTTAAGGAACAAGCGAGAGTCAGATTTTCCGGTTTACCTAAAGATAGATCTGGCCTATTAAACGTTTTCATCGCGCAAGACAGGATGAAGTGATGCTGTTCCGTGTCCGCACAATACTCGTTTCACTCATTTTTATATCCTATCCAAAACCGATCCTCCTACTTGCTCAACCTCAAATGTTCAAATCTATATATCCTACTCCGCTGTTCTCTATATAACTCTTATTCGCTCTTCATTACAGTTTCCTAACTTAATGAAATACTTTTACACCTAAAAATTAAAATTCACCTATAATTTTCCTCGTTACTAAATTATCTTCACGCCGATGATAACGAAATAATAGACTCTGTGCTTTCAGCCTTTGTACCAATGGCATGGAAAATTTTTAAAAAATAATAAAATAAAAAAAAACCGTCCGAGTCCTGCTCGATTTAACGGTTTTCGTTTCGATTTATTTTACTCGTTTGTAAACGTTATGAAACGAAGAAATATATAACCATTATAAAGATTAATTTTATTGTAACGGTCTCTTATGGCAGTTTTTTCAAGTACGATGTATGTAAACATTTCTTTCACCATATTGTAATTGTTTACTTTTATGCTTTTTATAGACAGATTGAGTGGTAAATTTTGTTTTGTACTTATTGTGTTGCTTATAAAAATGTCTAACAACATTATAGTATAAATACTACAAGAAACTATTGATGATTCTGGTTCAGACGGAGAATTAGACTATTTCGAAGACGATTCAGATACGGATTTAGATTATTATCCTTCTGAAGGTTAGTGAATTTTAAAAAGAACAAGAAATAAAACTATATTGCTAGAATTGATGACGAATGTTAGAGAATCGTTCGTAGATGTAGCAAGGATACATATGCAAAAAAAACAGCCAGCAGCAATAAAAATGTACATTGGAAGATACTTTCCAAATAAGATACCGCCCACTGTGAAGAAATATAATCCTATGAGAACGTGTAAAGTGTGCGCCGATAAAAGTAAATTATATATCGGACAAAGCGCTTAATGAATCTATGACTGGGAAATGGGTTTGTGTTTGCCGGAATGTTTTTGGGATTATCGCACTACAACAACAACAACAACAACAACAACAACGTATATTTCAGCATAATTTACAGTGAGTATACACAAACCAAAAATTTTAAATAATAATTACGTAACGCCCAGGATGGCTCGCCGTACATCAGAAATAATAATACAAAGACCCGTAATAAATAATAGAAGTAATTATACTTATACTTATAATGACAGCAAAAAATAATTGAAAAAAAAAACTGTACAGCAAAAAACAAAAAAATTAAGATAGTAATAATAAAACAAAAGAAAAAACACGTTAGACATTAAATAAATAAAGAAGGAATATTAATTTCTAAAATAGGCGCCGCAAAAACGTTACAGCAGGTTATGTTTGAGCCTCCTATGTTTATACTTTATACATAAATTGGAGTTAATCGTAATTATCAATGGTAGAAATTAAACTATTATCGTCGATTAAAGCAGTCATCGCAGAACTTACGCGTTAAATTTAAGATATGGTCCTTAATATAAAGCATACTTAAGGTAGCATGCATGTCAACGATTTTGTGGTATCTAGGGACATTTAGCACGCATCTGAGACACCTATTTTGAAATACTTGTAACTTATTAAAATTTGTATTTGAAATAAAACTCCAAGCTGGACAACAGTACGTCATTATGGGACGTATAAGTGTTTTATACAGAATTAATTTATTATTTACATTAAGAAATGATTTTCGGTTGATTAATGGATATATGGCAGATATACTCCTGCTAGCTTTCATTAGTCTGTTATCCAAGACTACCCCGAGGTATCGAACATGTTTTGACCAACTTACAGTGGTAGAGTTGACCTTAACTTCAGCAGGTAACGTGGGACGCCTGCGGGTGAAAAATATAGCCTCCGTTTTATCACAATTAATATCAATTTGCCATTTTTTATAATAACAAAAGACACAATTTATTCCTGACTGTAATTTATTAGTAATTGCTTTAGGTATATAAGAAGTACAGAAAAGAGCTGTATCGTCTGCATAAAGAGCAGTCTGAATATCAGGTAGGTTTGGGAAATCAGATTAAAACAAAGTAAACAGAAAGGGACCCAGAATACTACCTTGGGGGACCCCCGCTGAGCACGTTTTCATAGTAGACCTTGAATCATTGATGGTAACATAAAATAGTCTGTTTGCTAAATAGCTGCTAATAACGTTGATTACAAAACGAGGAAACTGATATTTTATCATTCTGTAAATAATACCTTTATGCCAAGTAGAATCGAAAGCCTTCGCAACATCCAGGAGAACCGTACCAGTATGTTTATTACGATTAAAATTATGTGTGATAAATTCCGTGATTCGTGCTACTTGCTGGGTGGTGGAATAACCTGGACGAAAGCCAAACTGTGTATTAGGAATGATTTTTTGGTTATCTGCATGAAGTCTTAAACGGGATAGTATAATTTTTTCCGCTATTTTGCTTAGATTGCTCAATAAACTAATAGGACGTATATTACTTGCACATGAGGCATCCTTTCCGGGTTTGGGAAGAGCAATAATTTTGGCTATCTTCCAACTGTTTGGATAATAACCGAATCTAAAGATAGCATTAATTAAATTTGTAAGTTTCAATAATAGCTTTTAGCGGCAATTTCTTAATAATGGGAGTAGAAATATTGTCATCCCCTGACGAACCTTTTACTTTTATAGCTTTAATATTGTTAAAGACTTCACTGGGGGTGACAAGAGGGAAAATATTGGGCAGTAGATTGGCATTGAGGAATTTTTTAACAGCTGAATGAATTTTTCTCACTTGATAGCCAGATGCAAAGTTAGAATTACGATTATGAACTTTGGAATACTCTGATGCTAAAAACTCAGCTTTCGCTTCATTTTTGTAAACATAGTTATTTAAGTGTGAATCGTAGAGTGGTGGAAGAGCTGTATGCTGTTTCGTGTATTGTCTGCAAACTTTCCACAGCCGACTATCATTAGGCTCAAGCTTAGAGAAAGTTGAATTGAAATTGTAATTTTTAAATTTACGCAAAAGAAAACTAACCAATTTATTAAGAAAATTAAACATGTTTTTCAAATTTTGAGAACGATTAGAGAAACGATGCTTAATGTACAATTTTCTAATATAATTTTTAAATTTGATGAGAACCATGATACAAGTTGGTAGTGCCATATGCGGATAATTATTATAATTAGGATAAAATTTGCACACGATCGAAATAAATTTTATTTATAATAATTTGCAGTATATTCTGTATAAAAACATGAGTTAGAGTCGAGCACGTTATCAGTTACGCCTGCGTCAACTTTGGGGTAGATTCAACGGATGGTTTAATTTATTGGCAGGAGTTTACATATACCGCGTTTTTTTACATCCCATATTTTTCGGAAGATAAACAATAGAATTTTTTTCGAAATTTTTATTAATTACCGTTAATTTAAATAAAGTGCAGATATACATTAATTGGTTTAGTTTTGCTAAAGCTTAATAATTTGGAACGTGTGGGATGTGTCCTTGTTGTGGGTGCCGGGTCATAGAGGTATTCCAGACAACGAATTTGTTGATTCATTAGCTAAAGACGCGCTGTCTGTTGGTATAGAGATCTTCTTAATCTCTCACTAACATAGCATTCACTTTATTCAGCTAGAGCATAGAGATCAATTGGAGCTAATGTACACTGAGAGCATTAGTCAATCACCTCTCACTTATTACTATCAGCTCCAACCATCTCTCCCCAAAACTCTCGTGGTTCCATTTCTTTACGAAAATTAGTCATAAGGTACTCATCGGTAGACTGCGATTTGGACATCATTTGTTGCAAGACCCTCTTTTCCATATGCAGCTTAGAGAAAGTCTCTTCTGTCCCCTGCATTCTGAACAGGCGGGTAATACCGATCATGTTTTTTTTTAATGATCTGCTGTGGCGCCGTTGCGTTCGGAGCTTTACCTTGTCTGGCTACGTTCTTCGGGTATTACACCTCCGTATAATGTATCATCCCTTCTCTATCTAGATAATCTACAATTTTTTTTTATTTTTTTTGCTTCCATACAGATATAGCGACGTTTCCAGATAGTGCCCACAGTAACACGTTGGGTAAGCTGTAAAGGCACCCCATTATAAAATATATATATATATGTTCACGAAGAAAAATCCTCATTTTTCTAACGATATCGTTAATATTGCGTTAAGATCGAATTACAAGTCTGCAAAGAAGAAGCTTAAAATGTCGGGTATTCCGTGGAATAATTTTGGCAGGTTCTAATTAGATAATTCGCTCCAATTTTTCTTCGAATTCCGAAATGTACTACGTAAATTATAAACTGTCGCACGAATTTTACACTTCGGAATTAGTTGTGGAGTAAAAAAGTCGAGTAAATCAAAATCGCGTCTATTACATTGGATAAAATTATCGATGTAAAGATTAAAGGATTATATATATATATATATATATACACACTAGCTGAACCGACGAACTTCGTATCGCACCAGAATAATAAATGTATTAACAAATAAAACACAAATACTGATAGAGAATTAGGAATTATATAAAAAAATTAAAAAACAAGTCGATACTTTTAACTTTTGTAGATCTATTGAACTTATTAAAAAATTGTATATACCGGGGCGATACGAAGTTCGCCGGTAAGGGAAGCCTAATTCGTATTATATATATATATATAATATATATATATATATATATATATATATATATATATATATATATATATATATATATATATATATTACCTAATGCCTAGTGTATATTCAAGATATATCACATCCCCAGGCTAAAAGCATTGTAGAATCCACCGACCAAAAATCGCTCGAGAAGTTTTTAAAAATCGAAAACCGAATTTTAAACTTCGCGATTTCTCGTTACCAGTTAATTTTCGTAAATTTTACGTTATTATATAAATGATAGATCTCCACGTCTACTTTCGTCTAATGTCAATCCGAATCCTCTGTCTGTCTTAGAGCGCTTAAAAACGGGCCAAACCCATTAAACCATTTAACCCTAATTTTCTCGATGGATATTTAGTGTAAAAATAATACGACTATACTATCGTTAGACGTGCATTTCAATGTGGCATAACTTTTGTTTAAACTTCTCCGATTTCGAATCGTTTCCGATTTATTGCAAAAAAACGTGAAATTTAAAAAAATCGCAAGTTTGAAATTTTTTGGTTCGGTTCGAAATTTGTTTTCGCGGTTTTTTCGCTTTATACGATAGATCTTATATAGAAACTACGATTTCAAGAGTGTAAATCGTGTAGAAATAATTGCGCCGCGCGCTATGCCTTGCCGAAGGTGGCAAGTCGGCAATTTTTAAAAAATCGTAGTTCGAGACCTATCCATCGTAGTTAAAAACGATTTTTTTTTTCGAATAATTTTTTTAGTATATACCTTACAATTATGAACACAACAAACAAAAAACATATCAGCAAAGTCGGTTGAGCCGTTCTCGAGTTATGGTATTTATAACGCATGGCAATCCATATATATATATATCAATATATATATATATATATGGATATATATATCCATATATATATATATATATATATCCATATATATATATATATATATATATATATATATATATATATATATATATATATATAACGTGTATGTGTGGATTCGTGTCGAAAAAATGCGAATGAGCGAAAAAAGTAAATTTAATGTTTACGATAACGCTGAAGAAGTTTTCTTATGTGTGATAGTATATAGCATGCGTTTATATTTACTTGTGTGTATGTGTGTGTATAAAAAATGTTAAAATAAATATATATATACATATTTGCAGACAAGTAAAACCTATTGGTTAGGTAGGACAAGTTCTGGGAAGGATCGTCTCATCGTTCTGTTAACATAAAAAATAAAAAAAAAATGTTCTAGGGGGAAAAGATAGAAAATTTTCATCAAAGTAATACCGCTGTCAGTTTTATCATACGGGCGTGTGAAAAATAACGAAAACGTACATATTTCGAAAAGCTGTCAAAGTTCGAGTTTATAGACGTAAATAAAATACTCGCCGAGACTTGGCCGATATTTAACTTTCACTTGTAGAAGCAAAAACTACTCTCTAAGCCCATTTTCAAGTTTCGAAAGAGTCGGAAACTTTTTATACAACGGTGTACCAGTTTGATTTAAGCATTTATACACACACACACACGCATTAAGGAATAAAATAGGTAAAACATCGTCGGAGTAAAGGCTGTTTAAGTTCGCTCTTATATTCGGATAATAATAAAACGCGTCTACATTGTCGGTTTTATATAAAAACACAAAGACGCGGGAAATTTATAACGAACGTTTAAATTATTTCTGACTTATTTTTCATTAATTAAAAACGAAGCACTTATAATTTTAATCGGAAAATATATAATCGTGTTAGTATTAAAATGTTACGTACCGCATAGTGGACATCGTGACTGAAAGGGTTGCGACTCTTTATTTTAAGTAAAATTAACGACTGCATATTATGCACTACATCTCCCGGATTGGATACCGCTAGGATGTTGAACGAATTAACGAATGATAATCAGTAATCCTGTTGAGATAAATATTTAACGCTACCCGAACATCGTACTTTCCATCTCAATGGAACTTCTCACAAATTACTACGATTCTAAAGCCCGCTATATAATGAGAAGAATCCGTCTATAGATATTACAAAACACGGCGTGAAGATTAATTACACGAAAAACGTTATTTCCTTGAACAGTATTATCAACTTACGAAATCGTATCTAACATTTCGTGTTAAATGCGACATGACTGAATCGCGTCGAAATAATGCCGCTGTTCCTTAGGAGAAAGTATACCGGAGGTCGCTACTATACAATTTATACACGGCGGACCTTTCAAATGTGAGAAATGTCAAAGTTTTGCGGATTACAAAATATTCATCGCTCCAGACAGGAAGCATCAAGTGGCAGTTGCAGCGATACAGGAAAGCTCGTATGCTGTTCTGCAATAGGCTGAATCTTGGAAACTAGAAGCAAATATCAGATTGATGAATATACCCGTATTTCATTTATCGATAGAACCGATCATCGTAATTATCACTAGATGAAAATATTATACTAAGAAGCAACAGTATCTATTTAGAAGTACGATTACATCGCTAAACTAGAAAATACATGTACCAAAAAAAAAAAAACATAAAACAACTAGATAATAATCATTCGAACTTCTACTCGACATTAATATGTATAATGCAATAATAAGGCAGCGTGGTCTTATACTGCACCAATATTGGAATATGCAATAAAGACAGAAATATAATACAACGCTTTGAAAATAAAACTTTAATAAATCACCAATGAAACTATACATCGCGAACTTGAGGTCTGCATTGCGCACAAAAAAAAAATAGAGCAACGGGCTCGAAGTGTCGCAATATGCGCGTACGTTGACACTGCAATAATCTGATAGCTGGCGCACTAACCAGACGATTGAAAAGAACTAGAGAATTCGCGACCTAATTTACGAGATAGGCTGAATAATACATCAATGGATATATTTCCCATACCAAAAAAAGATACCCTTCATAGATAGCCAACATGGCTAGGAATGCACTGGCAAACAATTAATTCATATCCATCGAGCTCCGTAATATTATGATATATATATATATATATATATATATATATATATATATATATATATAATGTATACGTGTAATTATATTTGTTACTTTATATATCCGTATGCGCCAGCGCGTATATTAATTTATTTGTATTTTTCTCAATAAAACCTATCGATTTGATTCCGTCAAATATATCACCGTATCTACAATTGAAATTTACCACTCGTTCTAACTGGAAATAATACAACATTTATCGACCGTTTTTAAATAATTTAAAAAACACCAACCGCTTATATATTTAAAAATACCTCGCGGGGCGTTGGATATTATAATTAGTGTCACCCTCGGCAATAAGTGATCGTTTTGCACCAAACCCTATACTCTTACTGGCGGAGAAACGAAATAATCAGCAAGCGAATTCTGTGCATCCGTGTTTAACTGGAAGCTAAATTCGTTTTTGCGGCGGACTCGAGAAAGGCTAAACTCGCAATTACTAGGCCGATAACAGACCAAATATATACCTTTGTATTTGCCGTATAAAACGACATCTGTTCATAGCGATTTTAATCACTTCGACAGGATGTATTTTTATTTTTCTCAATATCCTGGTAATATTTCACAAATGTAAACGTTTTCACCTAGGTTGCAATTTTTAACTAAATTCGAAAACTTTTCTTATATTAGTAAAAGTAAATACATAGTTTTTCTTTCGTTCCCTATCTGCGCATCGTCAAATCGTGATTCGACGTTGTGCTAAATGAAAAGATGTACTAAATAAATACTATCATCAGATTACTCATTTAAGTAACGCTTCAACTCTCGTTCCTTCTCAAATAATGAATACCGTATACAACATCATTTCAGAGATATTTAAGTTCTGTACTTTAATTGAAAATAAAAAAAAAAAAAAGTATAGAATATTGCTGCCGGTCATAGGCCGAACATGGGTACGTATGTTAACCACCTTTTCAGGTAACAGAATTTCCTCTTTTTCCATTATCTTGACCTTTTTTATTTATGATTTATTTAAAGGCTTACAATCGTGTAAAATGCCCCAATTTATAATTATAGCGCGTTCAGTATGGCAGTTTTCCGTCTAATTGCCGAAGTTAAGCAACGGTACTCGGATGGGTGACCGCCGGCTCAGTGAGTTGTGTTGCTGGTATCTCGCAATTTGTATGGCCCGAATGGGAGATTAGGCGATTTTTCTCTCCAATTTATTGATTAGGGAGACCTACGTCCAACAGTGGACCGATATAGGTTAAAAATATATATATATTATGTATCGAAGAGGATGCTTCTTTACAAAACTGTTATATATGTCGCTCAATTCCGGGGATGTTCAATGAAATCTAACATCAACACACTAAAAACATTACAGAATTAAAAATTTACAAAGACACGGGAAACTGGTTACGAATCATGCATCACGTCTATTAGGTCAGGAAAATGAATCAATTTCAAGACTAGAGCTTGCTGTAGTGAGAAAAAGATTGAAAATGATGAAATCAGCTGACCTTACCCAAGTAAGTTAGTAGTAAACTCATCATTGTATGAAATTAAAAGGAAGTACACAGGATGTAACTTCCATACATGAGAAAACATTAAACCCTCCTGTTAGATAACCCCTTACATCGGGAAAAAAAAAAACAAAAAATTTTTTGGAATAAATGTACAATGATCATTCTGCCGCGCGTAACACAAATTTACCGTACCGGATTCCAATTACAACAATTAGTACATATTCCGTTAGAGCAAGTAATTTGCTAATACAAATACAAAATACGCGAGGGATTTTCCATATATATTCCAAGAAATGATGGAAACTAGCCGTTGATTGAAACGAATATAATTACACAGGTGCAAATAGCCTACAATGTTCGGAGCAGAAAGCTGGAATCGTGGCAGAAATCGAAAAAAAGGTAACCGCGTAAGAAACTTTAGCAACACCAGCGCTTTTAAATGTAACGTATATTGGAATGCGCTGAGAGAATCGAGCTATTTAGTCAACTAAAGTCACATCTATAATGGATGGTATAAAGAGCAATCGTGATGATAATGATATATATATTATTACGAAATAGCCCTTAATCCCGTCGTGGTGATCGCCAAGTTTTTACGAAATAGCTAACCCGATTCATGACAAATAAAAAAATTTTAATAATACTCGCGTGGGAAAAAGGGGCGGAATATGGGAATAGTGGGAATGTGATCGCCAGCGCCTATTAGGGCACCTTTAAATCATAATTATTTAATTAATTTAATTAATTAAAATTTATATTTTATTATTGTTATCTATGAGATTATTATGAGACTAGATGTAAGTGAGTGCCTAACCGGAAACCCTGCGTATACAAATAATAATCACGACATAACTCATTCACAACGCATAGCTGCGATTTATTCACAATTTAGATACATATACTAAAATTACTAAAATGATAATATAACGAAGTAAATAATAAAAAAAATCGTACGACCTTGTGGTATTCGCGATGGCTGGCTCCGGATGGTGCAGAAATATCCTAACCGACTGCCGTCGTCGTAGGTACTCGATGATGTATCGATCTTCTTGATTATTATTTTAATAAATTTTCTTTAAAATTTTATATTTTCATTACCATTTATTAAGTTGCAAACATATGCTTCCTTTACTTTAATCTAAAATATGAAGCAATTTTTCGTTATATTTTATGGATATCTCGTGATATACGAGTACTACCAAAGACTAGAAAAACTGACCAGTCGTTAGCATCATCGACGTAAGAGAAGTTAGACTAGAATAACCGACAAGCTTAACAATTAACGAACGAATATCGATATCGAATATATCTCTATACATACACACATACATGTGGCCACTCGCTGCTGGCTCTACCCGCCGTTCCTTTGGGATTTCCTTTAATAGCCTGGCATATTCGTACTTGGCTATATTATGCTTATTTCCCCGGTTATTCCTTCTCTTATGATTGTTATAGTAACTTTCGATGTAACTTATCAGTTTTGACGATCTAAGAGTCTTACGATGGAAATACCTCGGTTATTGACCGATATTATATTACGTTAATTATTGTCGAAATTTTATTTTTATTTTTATTTTATTTTTTATTTTTTTTCCATCAGTCATCGTCTTAGATCGTCGTAATATATATATATATATATATATATATAAATATATATATATATATATATATATATAAATATATATATAAATATATATATATATATATAAATATATATATAATATATATGTATATATATAAATATATATATGTATGTGTGTATTGTATTTATACATGTTTGCACATCAATACGCAATGTAAACAAAGCAGCAGATTGTCGTAGGTATAAAATGTAAATAGACGCTAGTTTTTATTAAAGGACGTATATATGAGGGAATATGTACAAAGTTTTACAACTTCAACACGCATAAACCAAGAAATTATACATTTAGAAAGCTAGAATATTTACCATTCCTTACAAAAAAAAAAATACATAGCTGAAATTACAAAAACAAATCTGACGTCATCATTATTGTTGTAATTTTGGCTATATTCTTAGAAGATGATACTAAAATTTAAAATCTTTACCCGTTTCTAGGAATTGGAAGACAAATTGTACAAAACAAATTCGCAATAATTCGTTTCATTTCCAACCGGTGCAATCGCTATACCGAGTTTTTAAATTAATTATTCGGGTCGAGAGAAATTTAAATTACCCGTCGTCCTATACTTAAGCTCTCTCTCGCACTCAAACTACAAACAGTCGTAACATCGTTTAAATATTAAATAAAGGAGATTCGTTGCCACTTGTTGCTCGGTATTGCACTTACTTTTCCAAGTAACGAGATGATTAACATTCGGATTAAATTCCGTTAAAATTCTCGTATACGAGAACAATTTACCGCCCGCTAGAAATGTGAAAACGTTTAAGAGGAATTACGAAGAAAATCGGGTCGTTATTACGAAGATGAGACAGTACGGACGGAAAAACGATTACGTGGAAACAATCGAAGAGAATCATCCGAGGAGTTTTGAAAATTAGGGGAAAACCGCGAATATTCTCGTTTCGAAGTATTTTTAGTATTATTACACTTCTATCGAATTAACAAAAACCGCGTTGTTTAAATATTTGAAGGATTAACACAATATCGTTGTTTAAAAGTGTAATTCAAGTGTTAGGTTTTTATTCTCATAATAATAATAATAATTAAAAAGTAACTTTTAAATATTCTCCTTCTTCCGCCTTTAACTCCTGTATGTTTCTGCTCGCTGTTTCTTACTACAATGTTATATACATTTTTATTTTTGTATTACAATAGGATTAACACGTCAATGATGCCAATAGTGTTTGGGAACGCGTAAAGTGTGCATTAGAAAAAGCGAGCGATGCTACGAGAAATGTTAGTACGGTGTATCTCACAGTAGAAGGAAACCATGATGGATCACTGAAGGAACATGGGCAACGATAAAGGGATGCCTGTAAAGATATTAAAAATGAAGGAATTAATTGTAAAGAAACGACCCGAATATGCCGCGATATTAACAAAACAAGTTATGCAACAATGCAGAAATGATAAAAATAAATTCGCGAATAACATATATAAGGATATCGAGAAAATTAAAAACGTAAATTATGTGAAAGTTTAACAAAATCAAAATAATAACGAGACATTTCACACCACAATACTTAGGAATAAAATGTTGCGAGAAACACTATGTGAAGAAGACAAAATAAGACGTAGGTGGCGATAATATCGCGAAGAACTGATGAAAGTAGAAGGAGAAGAAAAAAAGCAAAGAATATCCTCAGTAAAATGACGGAAGTTGAACCCATGATACTTCAGGATGAGACGCGAAATGCATTACAGAAACTCAAGACATATAAGGCAACTTCAGGATGAGACGCGAAATGCATTACAGAAACTCAAGACATATAAGGCAGGAGGGATCGAATTGTAACAAAATTGTTCAAATACTTAGAGGGCTCAATGGTAGAAATTTTACATGTAATATGCAAAAATATGTACCGCAGGCATATGGCCAAGAGGTTGGACAACGTCAATTTATGTGCCCGATTCATAGAAAATGTTCCGGTGACATATGTCAAAATTACAGAACTCTAGCACTGATGTCGCATGCTAGTAAGGTAATGTTGCGTATTATTCTCGAGAGACTGAAACCTTACGTACTATCATAAATATCATGGCAACAAACAAGGTTAACGCCGGGAAAAGTCACAAAGGATCAAATTCTTGCGATAGATAATTAAAAAATGCCGAGAATTCAATATTACAATCTACATATGCTTTGTGGATTACGCAAAGTCGTTCGATTATGTAAGATGGTTAAAATTATGGCAAATATTGGAGGAAGATGCTGTACCGCAACGTGTGATAGAATTAATTAAATCATCATATAAAAACAAAGTGAAAATAAATAACAAGCTATCTGAGAAATCTCAGCCTGAGAATGCGTCAGGGATGCATACTAAGTCCTATTTTATATAATATATATACAATGAATGGTGTGGCAATTTAATACAAGGGGGATACCGAAGGAAATATTAATTAAAATTAAATTAAAAATTAATAATAACTAAGCTAACATAATGTATACGTAAAATAAAGGTGTTTCCACTGTAAGATGATTTAGATCGTCAAAATAGATACAAAGCTTCCTAGTATTATAATAATTAGAATGATGATAGTAATAACCACGGTAATAATAAGTACAATAAAGTTAAAATAGGAATAATAGCAGGTTAATAGGGGAAATTAGGAGATAAACGGCCTGTAGAGCCAGCAACACGTGATTATCCATATATATATATATATATATATATATATATATATATATATATATATACGTACTCGTTAAACGATAATTTACTCGTCGTTAGTTTAATTTCCGACAAATATATCGCAATTGCTGGTCGTATAGTCAATCGAACCGCTCGTAAGTGACGAGATCGTTAGGTATAAAGTCAGCGGAAGATCATTTTTCGTTTAAATCGTAATATTATAAATAAATTCTACCGCGCGAATAAAACTCTAGTCAGAATAATAAAAAAAAAAAATTAAAATAATTAGCGGATTACTAACAAGAGATACTGTAAAAAGTACGGAATTACGACAACGCCCTAATAATTGGATACATCTTCACTATCTGGAAGCAGCCATCGATCATACCTGTGGTTAGGTCGTACGATTTTTTTATTTTATTTTTATTGTGTGTGTGTGTGGTTAATTTATGTGTGTAGATAATCTTCATGAATTTGTGTGAATTTGATCTGTGTTAAGTCGTAAAATGTTCTTATATAAGTAACTGGTTTGAATTGTCTTTTATCTGATTAAATGTGTAATAATCATAATAATAAAAATAAAAACGTAATTGAATTAGAACGAACACTAGTCATTAAATCATAGGCTGCTGGTCAGAGATTTAGTTTACGGAAAAAACTCATTCTCGATAAGTTAGTAATCTCCTTAAAATTTCAGGTACATAAAAAAGAATATAAAACAAATTTAAGTTGTATATCGCCTTAAATCAGAATTTGATAAATAAGTAAGTAAAAGTGTATTTACAATAATTAAATTTACATGAACAACAAACTTAGTATATACCACGTCTATCGAAAAATTACATCTCATACCACGTGCATATAATAAAATAGATAATTATACAATTTTTTATCAAACAAAATAAAACATAATTTCAGGAAAAAACCACCACCAAAACCTGAATACACATTATATCGGCCTCTTAAATAAGAATAATAATACTTATTATTAGAATACTAAAAACTAAATAAAGTAATAATAAAAATAAAAATAGAATAAAAAACGCTGGTACTATAGTAAGTCTTTATCCTCTTATGTTTGTACCGTTTATATTTTAATTGCAAACTAGTACGATTATAATCGCCAATATTATTAATAATGGGATCTTAAATCCTTCAAAAAACCTCTTTGTGTGTTGGATAATAATATCCTCGACATACGATAATTTCAATGTGTCATGCATACTATCAATTTTATTGTACAGAGGGGCTTTAAGTATTATTCTACGGCACTTATTTTGAAGTCTTTGTAATTTACCTAAATTAGAACTACTTGCATAAGACCATACGGGACACGCGTATAATTCGGCATAATAATACTTTTATAAATAATTAGTTAACTGAATTAACGTGACAACGTTTATTAAAGACCGGATATAATTTGAATAGGGATGCATGAATTTTATTCGATACGTATTCAATATGTTTCGAGAAGGTAAGTCCTTTATCTAATATTACACCTAGATATCTAACATGAGTTTTCAAATCTATTGCTTTATTATTTATAAGGACTGGAGTAAAAGATCGCGGTCTTCTTTTAGTGAATAAGATAGATTCAGTTTTTTCAGAATTTAATTTAATTCTCCATTTGTTAAAATATGAATTTAACCTCTTATAACCTTCTGTTAATCTCTTTTGTATAGCATCTATTCGGTATGAAGAACAATATATGGCAGTGTCATCCGCGTATTATATCCAAGGTTTTAATTTTAGAAATGTCGTTAATGAATAAGATAAATAGATAGGGTCCTAGGATGCTTCCCTGTGAAACACCAGCTAGAATAGATTTAATGTCAGAGTGTGTATGTTTTATTTTTACTACGAAACTTCTGTTAGTTAAATAATCCTTAATAAGACGTATAATGTAATTAGGGAATTTTAATTGGATGATAAAATACATCACATAAACGAGTTAGTAATTTAATTTTTACATTATACCGCACTCGGGTCCCACTTTAATATTGTTCATTTATCTTATTACGTTCTTGCAAGAGCTCCATAAACACTCGGGTCCACCTAACGGGAGAAAACGTAATAAGTGGGAAGCCTCAGTATGGGTAATAATGGATAATCAAAGAGACCATAGATGGATGAGAAAATGGTGTTAAAATAGGAGGTACATGTATTAACAATTTACGACACGCTGACAATACTGCCATATTTGCTTCAACTAAACAGAAGCTACAGGCTCTACTCCGGAAGTTGGATATCATAAAAAAAGCTGCAGGCTTAACAATAAATAAAGGCAAAATGAAGATAACGATTATTGATCGAAACAACTCTGATAGCATCCAGCAATGGCGCGACTTTCAGGCAGTTGATAAATTCGTATATTTAGGCTCAGTAATTACCAAAGATGAAAGCTCGACCGATGAAATTAAAAGAAAAATACTAACTGCAAAAAATTCATTGGCTCAACTAACAAAAATATGGAACAGGCATGACATCACGAACAATACAAAAATCCGCCTCATAAGGACCTTAGTCTTCTCTGTTTTCCTGTATACATCCGAATGCTGAACAATAAAAAAAATGAATGTCCGGCGAATAGATACGTTTCAAATGTTCTGTGGCAGAAGGATGCTGCAGATTCCCTGGACCGAAAAGAGAAAAAAAACCTTTCAGTGTTGAATGAAATCTGTCCAAAAATACGACTGCGAGAGGTAGTAAGGTAGCGAACAGTCACTTACTTCGGTCATATCGTACGTTAGAACAGTCTGGGAAAACTAATATTTCTGGGGTATGGTCGAAAGTCGACGAAAACAAGCAACACAATATACAGATGGAATCAAAGCTACATCGCTTCAACAAACGGTTCCATATGCAGAGGACCGAAACATAAACGCAGATATGTAGAATCATAGTTTCATAATCTTACGATGCTCGCATCGAGTTTACGATGAAGAAGATGATATAGAGTGACCCAGAGAAGACGGATGGTTTTGTTGTTTTTTTGAATAACTCGAAAACTACTCCACCTAAATTTTTGAATGAAATTTTACTTAAAAATAGAAAATTACAATCATTTGTGGAACACAATATCGTTCAGATGATCACCATTAGTAACGACGCATTCATTCAGTCTCTTTACAATATTTTCTAAGACGTTTTCGAACATAGGTCGTGAATTATTGAAATTTCTTCAGAAATACGTGTTTTCAGGTCTTCCGGATCTCGTGAATGTGTTTCGTAAATGCGGCTCTTAATGTATCCCCACAAAATAATCACGTAACTTTGAATTCTTTTCGAAGCTTTCTTTGCACTGTTGTCATCGATTCACGCCGAGAATAACGTCGCATGCAAAACACACTCTTTCTCGTTGTTATAGGATGCCATGATAACTGAAACTATAATAAATCTCCCGTCTGTTCACTGAACGCGGAGCATTTTGCATTCTAGCAGTCTTATCAACTGCGCAATTCAAAAAACAAAACCGTCCGTCTTCCCTAAGTCACCTCATATATATATATATATATTTTTAACCTATATGGGTCCACTGCTGTACGTAGTTATACCAATCAAAAAATTGGGGAGAAAATATCCTAACCTCCGTGCGGGCCAGGCAAATTGGGAGATACCAACAACATACAACACACTGAGCCGGCGATCACCAATCCAAGTACCTTAACTTCGGCAATTAGACGGAAAACCGCCGTACTCAACGCGCTATACCCGTCAGCATATATATATATATATCATCATAATAGTCCAACTCAATGACTGAGTAGCAAGACCTGTATTTTAATGCGTCTGATATAATTTTTCTCCACCTGACCCTATTTCGGCTTTCCAATATAGCTTGAATTCATATTAATCCTATAATAGTCGTGACAGCATCTATCCACCTGAACTCAGTTTATTTAACAAAGTTTTAACATATAACCAGCTGATTAAGGCGATCTGGACATACGGCATCCAGCTATGGGGCTGTACAAAGCATAGCAATCGTTTGATTATTCAGCGAGCTCAAAACAGCTAAATCGTGACATATATTCGGACTTAAACATTGCGTGGGTCGACGATGTAATTCGCTGCTTCGCAAAGAAACATACAAACCGACTTCACCAACATCCTGAAGCGTCAGATTTAATCAATCGGAATTGTGAATTAAGACGCCTTCAACGAACAAAACCACATGATTTATAATAGTTAGATTTAATACACCTTTAGCGAATAATATCGCACGACTTATTAGTTTATAGTTCGTATGTATGTAACTGTACATATATATAAATATCTAAAATTATGGGTTCTATTTGATAATTAATACTTATTTATCTCATAGATAAGATTGTATTATATTAACAATTACAATAAATAAAAAAAAAACCTACTCGGAGATCTTACTTTGCTCCTTTTTCCTTCTATTTGTCCAATTACTATGGCTTTAACTAGGCTATTCACATTCATGTCCGTAGTCCATAATATTTTAGAATTGCTATGAAGTATAAAGACGCTGTTCCACGTTTAGCTGTTTCAGAATTGAGGTTTTGTTTATCTCGTTTATATAGTGTCCGAGTTTCTGTTCCTAATCCAAACATGGCGAATCTTATAAATTATTTACTAGCCTTATTTTCGTCGAGCGAGTAATAGAAATTTTATTTAGTCTCATCATTGCAGATTTTGCTGGCACTACTCTACGTTTGATCTCATCCCCGCTTCCGCCCCGACTGTATATTAATGATCCGAGGTTTATGATCTGCTAATGACTATGACGAAGTTTCGAGTAAATCAGCTTATATCGACAAATGTACCGAAGTTTTACGATGTGTCTCAAGTACTCTTTTGATGGTCTATCAGGATGTAATTAGACATATAAAAATACCGAATAATTTGAATAAGCGATTCGTGTAAAACACAAAAGGACATCAAAAAATTCGTGACGAGACAGCGGGTATTTAATATTTTTTATTCAGCTTTCGTCAATTATATTTGATCGCGTTAAGTAAATTGCATTGTGGGATGGTCTACAGATGCCCACGTAACATCTGTTTTTAATCGCGAATCTGTATAATGGTAATAAAGCGTCCGTCGGTTGTAGATAATTGTGTATGATCACAGCCGTCGGTTGCCACAAAATACAATATACACTAGAATAACTGAACGTCGTCGCAAAGAACGCATCAAAAATTAAATTTAAGAATAAACACGCTGAGAAAAAATATTAGAAAAATCGATGTCCGAGTTCGTGAACAAAACTTCCCGCGTCACGTGACTGTACGTCACGTTGACACCGAAAAGCGAAACTCCCATTTGCAAATAAATAATCCCATTTCAAGGGAATATAGAAAAGGTAAACAAACTATACCGAAACTTAAACGCATCCAACCACGTATATACCGGTATAGATAAAAAAAACAAACGACTTTTTTCCATTCTGTTTTTATGCTTACAGCGAACTCATTACAAGGAATATTCTAATTGGTTATGAAGTATGTTTTTCTATCGAAGTAGAAGGAATTTAAACCTAAGGTATGTCAATGTCATCTAGTTCTTGTTCACCTCGTAAGATAGTCTCGCGCACTTGTTAGTCAAATTACTAAAATCACGATTGTCGACAAGCAAGCTGAAACCTGCCGAAGATTAATGGAGTTCGAAGTGTCAATAAATGTATACATTCGGGTTCTTTAATGAACACTAACGGATATTTCTGAAATTAACAGGAGTACGTAAAGATTCGCAGATACCAAGCATACTAAGATTGGGATCGCTTTAATTTCCTCCATATTCGAGTAAATCGTCGTGGGCTACTAACAAGAGAGAATAATAAATAATTATAGACGCCTTCGAATTAAAAAAATATCAAAATTACTAACGAAGAAATCACAAGTAAGATAGACGTCAAAAACACAGTTTACCATCGATGGTTCGGAAGCTACAATATTTTGGGTACGTAACGAGATAAAGCGACGATTAATTGGAGAACCGTCAGACGATACAAAAGAAATGTACGTCAGAAAACTATCGTCAGTTTATAGCTGGTTGGAATTGAACAGAGGTGGTCTCAATGAAGGAAAATCATTTATTGATAGTAAATCTAGACTAGATCAAACGATCGAGTACGTTTTAGCCTACGAACATCGGGACTGCGAGTAGAAGTTTTCATGAGTCTCCGAGCGACATATAATATACCCTTTAACAGAACCGTTGATCTCGTCACTCACATACAAGATGAGTCTCGGTGAAAACTACGGTTACGTACGTATACCAGGGTAACAGGGCGATCAGCCTTATGACCTTAAACCTGTACGTCCAAACTGGCTTTATAACTATTTTATATACTAGGAGCTTGTTTAGCTTGAGTACGTGCCAAGAAGCAAATTTAGTTTTTGTAGAATTATAACGAATCGATCTCCGTCGTTATCGCCAAATATAACGATTTAAGGGGGGGGGGGTAAATTTAAATTAAGAAGAAGCCGTAGTCGAATATTCTTTTCTCTCTTTTTTTATATTCCTTTTTTTTTTATTATTTTAACTTACTTATTTTAAAATATACATATCGGAGAGATTAATGATATTTAATTTCGTACCTAACCTGAAACTCCGCGTGTAGAACCAGCAGCCGGTGACACTATAATTCGATGACTAGAATATTTTAATTAAATTTCGATTTATTACAATTAGTATTATTGCGCATATCGAAGATTAATGAATATAATATTAAACTGATACTTTTGTGATATACAATTATGACGCAACACAAATCATTCACAAACACATAGACATTTTTTATACACAATTTAAAGACATATAATAAAATTAATAAAAGTAATAACAAATAACAAAAAAAAAGTACGACCACAGGCTTCGGCGATGGCTGGTTCCGGAAACCCGGCATGTACAATCATCAAAGTAGGATTTGAGGAAGAGATAGTGAGGATAGGTAACAGGGCGATCAGCCTTATGACCTTAAACTGTACGTCCAAACTGGCTTTATAACTATTTTATATACTAGGAGCTTGTTTAGCTGGAGTACGTGCCGAGAAGCAAATTTAGTTTTTGTAGAATTATAACGAATCGATCTCCGTCGTTATCGCCAAATATAACGATTTAAGTGGGGGGGGTAAATTTAAATTAAGAAAAAGCCGTAGTCGCCAGCACAGAATACTGTGCAATATTCTTTTCTCTCTTTTTTTTATATTCCTTTTTTTTATTATTTTAACTTACTTATTTTAATATATATATATATATCGGAAATACTAAGAGATTAATGATATTTAATTTCGTGCCTAACCTGAAACTCCGCGTGTAGAACCAGCAGCCGGTGACACTATAATTCGATGACTAGAATATTTTAATTAAATTTCGATTTATTACAATTAGTATTATTGCGCATATCGAAGATTAATGAATATAATATTAAACAGATACTTTTGTGATATACAATTATGACGCAACACAAATCATTCACAAACACATAGACATTTTTTATACACAATTTAAAGACATATAATAAAATTAATAAAAGTAATAAAAAATAACAAAAAAAAAGTACGACCACAGGCTTCGGAGATGGCTGGTTCCGGATGGTGATGATATTTCCTAACCGTACGTAGTCGTCGTAACTCTGTACTTGCGACGATATCTCGGTTTTCGTGAATAATTACGTATTAAATTAAATATTATTTTTTAATTTTTTTTTTTTTTTTAATTCGGATTATAGTCTTATTACGTCAGAAGTATTTGCTTCTGATATTCTAATCTAAATATGAAGCAATTCTCCTATATAACTTATAACGATCTCGTGATGTACGAGCGGTACTAAAAATACTAGGAAAATCTGACCAGCCGTTACGTCTATACGTAAAAGTAATAACTAGACTAGAGATTTATTTTTTGAATCACGCGCTTATGCCACATTAACTTATCCAAGCGGATGCCTAGATATTTTACATCCATTTCTTGACCTATAATTATCCCCACATATTTTCAAAATTTCCCAATGTATAATCAACCTGCGTACATTTGCTTTCGTTTTATACGCCGACGCCTCAGCCAGTTTTCAACAGTCAACAAAGATGTTTGTAATTTGTTTAAAGTTTCCTTGTTATCTTTTCCAATAACTAACAACGCTATATCATCTTAGCTCTGATCGCATTATTATCAACTGGAAAATCGATAGAGCATATTAAGTAAAACACCGGACCTAAGACACTTCCTCGAGTCACGCCAACAGTAACAGGGTAGATATCGGAATATTGATCTAGTATTTTAATCCGGCATGTACAATCATCAAAGTAAGATTTGAGGAAGAGATAGTGAGGATACGGTACTATTTTCTTCAGTTTATAAAGTAGACCATGATGACCGCACCTTATCAAAGGTTTTATTGACATCTAAGAACACACCCATGCATACTCGCGTAGTTTCAAGACTCTCTCGAATGGTATGCATAATTCGGTGTACCTGTTCGATGATCGCATGTCTTTTTCTGGATCAAAATTGATGATCAGGAATAATACGTTTCGACTTTAAAATAGGATTCAACCGTTTCAATAAAATTTTTTCAAGGAGTTATGAAATGATTGCGAGCAATGAAAATATATACGTATGTATTATAAAAAAAAATTAAGAGAATGGATGACATACCCATAGTGTGCGGTATATCCTTCTTAGTTTCTGATTTAATAAATTATTTATTTAATAAAACTCTCAGATAAGATAAATGTCGAATACAAAATTTACCGCAACCTCAATTTCTATTCGATATAAATGTAGATGCATATTTAAAAATTTTTGTGGTAAGAGAAGGTCATCAATGTTAATGAATAATACAACATAATATATACATACACATAAACAAGTACATATATATATATATATATATATATATATATATATATATATATATATATATATATATATACGTATGTGCGGTAAAGATTTAGAATTAGACATTCTGCTTGTGTAACTTTCAATTATACACGAGAAAACCACTCACCGGTATATTGTTCCTGAATTGAGCTCTTAATAGAGGGAAAACATATAAATAATCGAAACCAAACAAACTGAGAAAGGTACGGACCAAAGTTAGCCTGTAATACGGTACATCTCCGTTTATATAGCTAGGATGATACTTGATACATACACACATTTAAACACACACACACACATATATATATATATAAAATTTCGGTTTCGTCTCGTAATAATGCAAACCGCAAAATAAACCGTTGGAAGCACTTTCGAGAAAAACTGGAAAACACCACCTGAGCCTTTCGTTGAACAATACGAAGCTTACCGTTTAATCCTTACTATTCCCTTCTGGTCCTTTTCTTATTGTTGTTATCATTTATTCCTAACTGCGTTCGCTTGGCCTAACCAAGTGGAATCCGTTTTCATCTTTGTTAAATCGTGTCGGATAAAAAGAAACAGATAAACGCGATATAAATTACCCTAAGTAATTTGAGGAATTAATAGCGGAACATTAGCGAATATCCCGCGAAATAAATTCGTACTAAAATGTCGTGATTCCGCGTTCAGTTCATGCGACTGAATTACAGAGACATTGATAAATTCTACAGACCGGATATATATTTATATATATATATATACATATATATACGTATATATACGTATATAATATTATATGAATATATATACATAAATATATAAGGCTGATGAATATAATATAAAAACGTATTTTGCATTTGTTGATTTCCAAAAATCCTTTGACTCGGTTTATAATGAGAGTTTGTATCAAACTATGAGAACACAAAATATACACTTTAAATATATAAGAATCATAAAGAACATATACGATAATTGATACCACCAGTTTTATATTTAATGCCGTGCTGGAAGAAATATTTAAAAACCTGAATTGGTGAAAAAAGGGAATAAATATAAATGGCAGTTATATATCAAACCTTAGATTTGCAGATGACGTAACTATAATTTCAGCTTCCTCGAAACGGTTAAATACAATGTAAATGGAATTACACGAAGAATCAAAAGTAAAGGGTCTGAAAATAAATTCTGAAAAAACAAATTTACTAACAAACGGAGAAAAAATAACAATTAAAACGATACACTGGCTGGAAGATGTTAGATATTTAGGCCAAATAATACCCTTTAAAGATCCAATAGAAAAAGAAGTAAATCACAGAATAGCGATAGGGTGGAAAAAATTCTGGGAATTACAAGAAATATTTAAACGGAATATTAATCGTACAAGAAAAGCACAGATTTACAATACATGCGTCCTTCCTGCTACGACATACGGTGCGCAAACATGGTCACTGACAGTTAGACAAAGTAGAAAAATATTCATAGCTCGGAGAGCTATATGAAAAGGAAAATGATCGGGATAACAAGGATGAACAAAATCAGTAATAAAGTATTACAGGATAAGTCAAAAACAGAAGATGCTCTCCGCAAAATACTGGAAATGAAGTGGAATTCACCTGGACATGTAGTTCGAATGGACACAAGCAGATGGGCCAAGAAATGTACTGAATGGTTACCAATCAATAGGAAAATATTAAGGCGAAGAACAAAAATGAGATGGAGGGATGATATTGTCAAATATGCAAGTGCAGTCTGGATGCGTAACGCACTTAATCGGATGGACTGGAAACAGCTAAGAGAAAAATATGTAAACGTTCAATAAATTAGAAGAGGCCAATTTCTTGGTCTTAATTTCCCTAATACTAAGAAACATATTAATATTAGTTTAGCATTAAGGAAAGCTATACGTCGTAATATTAATAATAAACCGAACAAAATATAACACAATCACTAAAAGTTTTTTAATCACGAAGCTTTTCGACAGTTACGTCATTTTCAAGCAAGCACCAAAATTATTACATCTTTTTTTATATATCTTTAAAAAAAGATGTAATAATTTTGGTGCGTGCTTGAAAATGACGTAACTGTCGAAAAGCTTCGTGATTAAAAAACTTTTAGTGATTGTGTTATATTTTGTTCGGTTTATTATTAATTAATAAAATCACTACTCTCCGATATATTCAACGTAACAATATTAGTTTAGTATTAAGAAAAGTTATACATATTAGTATTAGTTTATTATCAAGAAAGTTATACATATTAATACTAGTTTGTAAATTTAGTTTTCACCTAAAAAAATAAATGTTTTCGTTTTTCAATGCGTACTATTACCCCAATTTTGAACCCAAGTTTAAATAAATGCTACTAATTGACTAGTTAACTTAATAACTTGGAAGTAGAACCAGCCCAATATCTAGCAACCTGTTTTTATATTTCCAAGCCAGTCATGACGTTTTCCGCGTTTAAGTCGCCGTGTGAGTATGTTGTTGACGTTAGGACGTAATTAATTTTCGAGTTTTTGGCATGTTTGGCGCAATTCTTAGCACCGTACGTCCCTACTGGTTGAATAATTGACGTATAAATCGGTCGTTTATTATACGAGTCGAGCTTTCATTGATGATCATACGATGTACTCGATCAATTCCGGAATGTCGGATGCGAAATTCGAACAATCGTACGAGTAACAGGTTAAATTATTTTGAGAAGTAGTTCATCAAACAGTTTAAAAACTTTCTTCTTGGATACTATTACGTCGCGCTACTCCATAAAACGACGCCTTAATATATATATATATGTTATCTCGTCTTGTTCTACATCCGGTGTATCTTTCTTTTTCTCTAGATTATCTTCTCCTTCTGTCTTCTCAGTTTTCATCTTTCGGTTTAACAGTTCTACTTTATTTTACTTGTCTATTTTCGAACAATGTTCGGCTATCGAATTCCGCTTCCGTTAGCGATAGTAACCGACCTATAGGCAATTGAACCTAGAAATATCTCCGCTTACAACTGCGAAGTCGCTTTACGTCCGAGTGTACTCAATTTTACCCGTATCTATATTTACGTCCGAGTGCACGATCAATCAATATCCGCCGTAGGATAAAAATAGTCGAGCTATATCTATTATTGTTCAGTGCAACACGTCGAGAAACTGGCTTATAGAAAGCGAAATAAATTCCCCGGAAAAAGTTCGATTAATCGCTTCCCCTGCTCACTTTTTTTTCTCTTTAGCCGTATGAATTTTAACATTTTTCTCGTCCAGACTCTTCGCCATACCCTAATTATGTCCGACCGGTGTTGGTTAGACCAAAATAAATGGTTTTCTTAAAGTGTCGAAAAAAAGGGTATTAATATTGTTATTTTTATTATCGCAGTTTCTTAAAATTGATTTGAAAAATTATAAACGACATCGCCGATTAATAAAGCACTTTACAACGACAGTTAGCCTCCCTTTTGAATTATTAACGTCTATTTAAAAGTGGATGCTTCGTTTTACTTTGTTTATTGAAAACGTGTGTGGTACATTGTGTGGATGATGGTTTTTTTTTTAGGTGTTCAATGGTTAACCATTTTTCCATTTCGAAGTAATATTTCAGAATTAGTGTGTTGTAAAAATTCAGATATCCCTTCATCCAGTTTATTTTGCAAGTCTTTATGCCTGCATATTTAACGCTGAATTATGAGTATTTTAAGTAGGAGATTGTGTTTTTCTGTTTATTGCTCAATGTTGTTTTTAGCGAGTTTAGTAGTGTTTATTATCTCCA
This sequence comes from Coronaproctus castanopsis, assembly GCA_032883995.1. Taxonomy (NCBI): domain Eukaryota; kingdom Metazoa; phylum Arthropoda; class Insecta; order Hemiptera; family Monophlebidae; genus Coronaproctus; species Coronaproctus castanopsis. The sequence goes on from CM065053.1 coordinate 17,587,230, forward strand.
GTTTTATATTTGTTCCACTTGTAAAATACAATTTTTGTAAACTGAGTAAATTAAATATTTTATTTTTTGTTTTATACGCCATATGTTCCGAATCGATATTGTATATTTGTTATTTAGCTGCGATACATTAGTCGCAGCATTATTTAACTTATATTTAACTTGTACGTCTATGCAAAACGATATTGACATAACGATTAAACGACTTAACATTATGAATATTTAAACCTGCCGAGTTATTTATTACTATTTGATCGTTCACAAGCGAGCTACAAAAACTACTAATTCCACGAACATCTTCGGTAAAATTCAAATAGGAACAACCGAATCGATAATCGCAAAATAAATAAATATCCGACGATCTTATATTAAAATGTTTAAAATACGAAATTGCCGTGTCCAGACAACACTTGACTGGAGTAGAAATTTATCTCTAGCTCGTCTATGACGTTAAATCTATTTTCTATGGTATTAAAGAACTTAAAAGTTGTAAGCAAACTATTGCACCATCTTTTCTGTCATAAATCAAATATAATTACGTTAGTTTCCTTAATGAAAGAATTCTCGTAAATATATTATAGTTTAATACTAAATTGAGATATAAAAGATTCTAATACGTTAGTTTTAACTAAGTTAAGTTTATCGTTATATATTTTAAACATTTTAAACTCAAAAATTAAAGCTGATTTAAAGAGACTAAGGTCATTAGGCAGGATCCCAGTAATAACTGGTGCTGCCATAGTGGACACAGTTCTATATAACGAACCAACACTAAGCAAAAGTTTCCTTTAGCCAGGATTTTATTGAACATATTCGAATTTAGTTTATGTACATATATGCTCGAGCAATAATTAAACATCGATTCTATTACTCCTTTGTAAATAATAACTCTTACTTTATATTTAACTTCACCTAAATTTGGCTGAATTTTAAGGAGCATGTAAAATTTGTTATTTGCTTTAGCCGGAAGGAATTTTACATGTTTATCAAATTTTAATTTATCATCTAGAATAATCCCTAGATATTAAAAGGATTTAACCACGGGTAATGGTTTATTATAAGTTAAATTGATTTTCTTTAGTTCATTTTTAAATTTAGAAACCTGCCTGTTACTAATTACCATAAAGAAAATTCGGGCCGGGCCAAGTTCAAAAGTAATTTGTAGCTTCTTACAAATATTTCTGATATTATACATTTCTAAAGGACTCTTAAGATTAAAGCGCACAGGTCGTCGGTATAACTAAATAAATTCAGCGTACATATTTATATGTTTATATATTTTTTTCTTATTTCGTATTCAACTGATAATGTTCACGTGTAAAACAAGGCTAATGATTCAGCACTCGACAATGAGCGTCGCTATTATATTTAATATTACTATTTTTAATTTACACAATCTAATTCGCATGCAGCTATTCTTGTTGAAATTCCCACTACTCGCGCAAGTATATAGCGGACGTTATATTGTATCCTATTTATCTCATGTTTATTGAATTTACGGTTTAATGGAATTATTATAATTAGTGCTAAGATCTATATATTACTTGCGTGTGTACGCATCTAAAATGTTTATAGGTGTAACATATATGTATTATGTATATATTTGTATATGAATGTATAAGTATACGTGTTGTGTGTATATGTGTATAATATATGCATGTATATAGTATTTATGTACCTTGTATTTTTCCATTCTATCCTTTATTGAATAAATTTTGAATTATTATTATTATTAATAATAATAATCCAGCCGCCGCTCGTGCAGGGTTGCGCATAGGCGGTTTTATTCTCTTTATTTTAGTTTCATATAAACAATCAAATGAATTGTGTAATACCATTACTATAATTTACTTTAATTAATTTCTCAATGTTTTTTTATCCGTTATTTTATTCGTTTATTCGTATTAGGTTTGTAATTAATTTGTATTTTATATTTCTTCTATTTGAAATGTATTGATATATTGTATTGAAATTAAAATAAATTAGATTTGATTTGATTTATTATAATAAAAGATAATCTTATCTTTTTTTTCTTTAACATATCTCTTTAATGAATCTGTAGCATCTGGTAAATTTTCTGATATACTAGAACTAGAAGTTATAACACCTGTCTACAAACATGGAGATAAAACAGATGTAACAAATTATAGACCAGTTTACATATTATCGACGGTTTCAAAAATATTTGAAAAATGCGTGAAAGGACTGATATTGAATTATCTGCAGAAGGAAAATTTTTCTACCGATTTATTCCGGGAAAAAGTACCGATGGTGCATTATTTGAACACATATCATACATAGCTAACTGCCTTGACGAAGGTAGATCCTCAGTGTATATTTCGATTTAGGCGAAGCTTTTGATTTAATCGGAGAAAATTGTATAATTGTGGATTCAGGGGTATTATACATAACTGGTTTAATCTTGAGAACAGGAGATATGTCGTCAAAATAAACAATGAATACAGCGATGAAATGTACAAATTTCGGGAGTACGTAGTGTCCTTGGTCCGTATCTATTCTTAATCAATGTAAATGACTTATGCAATTCAGTTGTTGATGGGAAAATATTTAGCTACGCCGATGATACTGTACTTACTATTGGTTCAAGATTTTCTGATAGAATCCAGAATATTGCGAGACGTAATGTGAACCAAGTTCTCTCAACTGGCTACAAGTTGTTAATGCTGCTAAAACGAAATATAGATGTCTGGATTTAAAAAGATACATGTTAGAACTTTCATTGCGAAGGCATCCTTCGTAGTTGCCTTTGGCCAGAGTTTATTATTTACTATAGACACGGTATTATACTTTAAAAATCACTACGCTTCAATAAGAATAACGTAAAAATATACGCGTTCCCGGTTAAAAGTTGAAACGATAAATAAGAAAAATCTGCGAGGGAGCGATTGAAACGCAACAAATATCCAGACCGTGATCGATTACGCGTTATTATAAATTGATGAAGGAAACTTACTAGCGGCTCTGTATATGTAATCATCGTTTGGAGGATGAGACGTTCAACGACTAGATGTTTATCTGCGGTTGATAGTTTTCCCATTTGCCTTTTCATTATTAATACAATCTTATCCGCTCTGCGTATCCGTATACGCGTTAAGCCTGGTATTCATTTATTTTCATAGCGCCGTATAATAATAATCGTATAGTCTATTCGCGGAGGCCGTACGTGGAAGTTAGTTATATTTCCGTTTTCAGATTTTCCAACTGATAAACTATCGTAAAACCCCGCATGCGAGAGTAATGGCGAGGGAATAGAGTTATCAGCTTGGTAAGAAACCCCTTACACGGTCTTTAGAAAATAACGCTGTAATATTATAGGGCGAAAAAAAAAATGAGTCGGCCTAGAAAGTATAAAAAGATTCCTATCATCCGGGATTGTACTATTCTCCTTCGGAAAATGAGGAGCGACTTTCATTACGACATAGTACTGGACATATATTTATTATTGTCGGTATCTGGGATTATTATTCTTAAAAAGGAATAAGATATTAATTCTGTCTAGAACGTTTCCTTAATGGCGAGCATTTTAAATGAAATTAAATTAAAATTGTTAATTCTCAGTACGAAAGTGTAAATGCACAGACTGAATCTGTTAATATAGTTCCCATAAAAAGAAATCTGATCACGATATAATGTATATTTACGCGTGAAGAGATGTTAAAATCTGAATTTAAAAATAAAATCCATAACTCCGAAACGACTTTTCCGACAATGTCATTCTCGATAACATTCCGGTTATTAAAAACGAGATAGTGAAATAATCCGTAATGTTGTAAGATTGTAATGCATGACATCGATTTATGCAATCGTCGCTTGAAAACATTTCCAAAACAATAGTTTCCAAATATTATGGCTAGATTATGCGCCGTACTAAATTAAAGTTGAACTTATTAAAAAATATTAAACTTAACTCGAGAGAAGAATCGTACCTCTTTTTTTTCAAATGAATGTATTAGTAAAATATTATATCATGAAATTTAAAGTGACAATATAAGTTTTATGCCACTTCAAACTCCGTTTTCAATCAAACACAATTCAAACGACAACGATAATAATGTTAACCTTAATATTTTGTAATAGAACATTTTAACCTAACATTTAATAATACATTCTTAATATATCTTTAATTGTATCTTAAATTGTAATATTTTTCGAAGAAAAGTTTTAAATAAATGTTATAATTTTACTAATACAACAATTTTTTTCTGTTGCTCAATTCGTCTATAGTTAAAAATTATTGAAATAATTAAATTGATCTCTTACTAATTTTTCAATACTGTAATCTAACACTATCCCTTTAACATCCCAAACTTGTTTTTTTTTTTTTTTTAAATCCGAGCCTTGAACTTTAAACTTTAAACTTTCTTGGACCAATATTCTACTAACTGCAAAGCATCCGCATTAACAATGCTATCCATACTACACCAAATTCTTGTCTACACTACATCAGATGTTCCGTTTTTGTACTTCACCGCACTCACAACTACTATCCGTTGCTAGATCCCATTTTACCAAGTTTGTATTCGTTCTTGCACAACCTGAACGAATTCGGTTCAGTGTTCTCCAAATTGAACATGCATGATTTGTACCTCTGCTGTATTTCCATTATTGTCCTCGGTATTTTCTCCAACCATCTTTCAATCCGCACATGTTGTGCAGAAATATGCTCCAGGATTTCCGTCGTTGTAGCGAGAAAACTTCTTAGTTTTTAAAAAGTAGCTGTTGATGTTCACTTCTTTATTGATTGCGTCTATTGGCGTCAGCCATTATTTTTCCTTTCCTGCCGCACACGTCTATCCTTCCATATAATAATATGTTTCAATAGGCCATCGTGTCTTAGGCTATGTGATTCAGTCGGGTTTTTGTAATCGTTTTCAAGCATGAGCTTTTCTCTTGTACGCGGTTAAAAACTTCTGGGTTTTAAATTTTATCAACCCGAGAAACTTTGAACATGTTTCATCAACATCATATTTCAAAAGGTTCAAATTTTATATATATCGTTTTTATTTCATGTTTGCATTTCAGCTACGTTACCGACCACATATACGACTCAAAAATTCTGCGTTATTACATATTTTGTTCGTTTAAAAACCCATTGCAATTCTTCGTCGAATCTCTTTGCTATAATACACGTTTTCTATTACTATATATCTTAAATATTTGAAAGAATCAACTTGTTTTATAGATTTTTACCATTTATTGATATAATCAATTGCTCGATCTTCCCTGATATTGCGGCGTTTTTTTTTAATATTTATTTTCATTCCTTATTTGTCCGCTACGCTGTTAAATTTTTGTACCGCTGTTGATATTTATTTCTCGTTGTGTCCAATTAATACTTGATCGTCTGCGAATTTTACAATGTTTACGTCCTCCTACTTTTCACCTTCTTGAATTTCTTCTAACGTATGAATTCTGAATAAATATCGAATAGCACCGTAGACAACAGAAATTCTTGACTCACTTATTTCGAAATGTTGTATTGTTTTTTAAGTGGTTTACACCTCCTAACGCCGTCATCTGGTTCTCATATAACTTTCGTAAATGCGATCAGTTTATCCGGCATGTTTACGCCAATTTTTAATATTTTCAACAGTAGGTTCCAATACAATTCTTTAATATAAGCAATATACCATACATATATTCTACCATTTGCGTGTACGATTCTTTATCCATAAATTAATAATGCTACAATTATATCCTTCGTTGGTATTTCTAAATCCGTACTATCAGCAATGTACGGTTCGATATATTATTTCATTACCTTTTTTATAATTCACAACGTTTTGGGGTGCACTTTTTGAGGAATTTAAACTAACCAAGCTGCGAATATATCCTTTGAACGAGTTTCTTCTTTGTAAAAATTTTACAATAGTAAGTCATATAATTTATTATAAAGATCTTTTCTACAGTTGTTCATAATTAGTTCTGATCGTATGTTGTAGATGGATTTTCTTTGTTATTAGTTCAAATTCTTCTCGAAGTGACGTATCTCGATCGTTTTATATCTTTGTCCATTTCTGATTCTCCTTGTATGATTTCTATTCTATAATTCATATTTATCCTTTTTTTTTTCGATTGAATTCTTGTAGAACATATCGGTTTAGTGCAATCTCGCGTTTCAATTATTCTACTACCTATAATTTCCGCGTTTACTACCTCATTGCTTATACCGTTATGTCCATTTTCCTATCCTTATCGTTCTTAGATAAATTGCATTCGTCTTCCCATCTTGTCTATGTTATACCTAATAATTGTATAAACGATCATTTATTTTTCCATATGGACTGACTTCGCTATTATTAGAGCTCTGTTCGCACATTACATGTGACTGTTCTATATGAGGGTTCACATTGTGGATAACGAAGCGCTCTGATTTCTTCCGTTGACTTAATTATTGTCTTTGAGCTCGGTTAATGAACTTAGTACTGAGCTCGGCACGGTGTGTTTCTACTTCTTCTATGTGCCATACTCATAATAGAGCGTAGGTGATCAATGCCAACTACATTTTACGTTATCTCGCATCTGCCATTCCTCGTTGTAAAGAAGATGTGTGTTAGTCCAATTTTTAATAATTTCCACCCAATCTGTCCTCCTTTTAACTTTTATTTCCTTCTACCTGCCCTCGTATGATAATTCGTAAAAATTTCGTACGTTATACCTCTTACGATATGACCAAGGTATGACACATTTCTTCTTATAGCGATATCCGTAGCTGTCGGTCTGTATCAGCTTTGTTTAAGACATCTTTGTACATCTTTTCCATCCAAGGTACCTTCAACATTCTTCGATGGAACCACTCTTCCATAGTCTCATATTGCTTCAGATGTTTTTGTTTTACTTAAAGACATAGCTTCAATGGCGTATAACAAAATTAGCTGTAGCATCGAACTATATCTGGTATTATTAACTTTAAGACACGGCAGTAGTTTCCCCCATAACTTCCTTACGGCATTATTGTTTCCTTTTGTAGGTACCTCTACTTGCATACGAAAATCTACTCAACAGTCGTAAACATGGTTTCCGCCCGCAGATGGCTCTGATGCTTACTACAGCCCTCCATCAATAAGGTGAGTTTATTATTAGAAATTTGTAAAGTTCTTTGATTAGCTCGTACAGTGTCTCCTCTACATCGCAAAAAATAATTGTCCCGTTACTCTTAGATTCATCTGTCTGAAACTTTCTGCATCAGAACCTATTTCGAGACTGCTTATCGGTTATTCGCAGCAGACCTATATATATAGTGTGGACGCGCCGGATTTCGCTTAATACATATTTTAATAATTTGCTCTCGCAACGTGAACGGAATTTTTCATAATGGACACGCACCTAGAGTTAAAGTTCCAATTGGTCGGTAAGTAAACACCAGCTTGCTGTGAAGTAAAGAAAATCCTGATAGGAAACACCCATATATATATATATATATATATATATATATATATATATATATATCCTTTGCACGTACGTAGACTACGTGTGGACGATTAAACGCACTTAGATTTTATGGCGCAAAAAGAACGCACAAACACATCGCGTACATACACGCATTTTCCGGAAACAGTCGAATAAATTAGCTAACGGAGCGTTGTGGTGTGTTTTTTTTTCTCTTTAACGCGGCTAGGAATTTCCGATTATTCCCAGGTTCGGAATTTTCCACGTCAAAAGCTTTCCATTTGTTGGAAAATATATAATAGAAATTTTGCTTTCTATCCACTACTTCCGACAGATATAATAAGAAACCGTTTACAATATACAAGTAAGAGCAATTGTTCTTGGAATAGATAGAAACGTAGCCTAGTAAAAGCGTATAACACTGTACGTACTACTCCCCGAGAGAGGCAGACGTGAAGGTGTTAAGAAAGAATCGATGTAAGTGCTCGACGCGACTCTTTGAAAAAGAAATACGATACATCCATCAACATCACTAAATGACAACTCCATTTATTTCTTTTTCCGCTCCATTCGTTACTCCTCAACTATTCCTCCATTCCAGCTATAATATCCCTTCTGTCGACTAGTTCCATTTTCATTCTTCAGTCTATCCGTTACGTTACCCTTTTTCGGAGTAGCTCCTTCGAAAGAATGCTTATACGCAATATCAGATTAAATGTGGCCGCTCTACTATGGCGGTAAGTCGTGAAAATTCGATAAATATACACATATATATATATATATATGTATGTTACAGGTAGTTCCTTGTAATCTATATTCAATCTCGATTTTTCTATTTTGCGATTCTTGTTTCTCTCGAGTTACCGTAATTTTTCAATCCCGTCTCGCTATGCACACGTATAACTATGAGAAAACTATCATTAACTTTTTACCCGGAAAATAGCGAGTCGTCAGTGTGTGCGTGCGTATGTATGTATATTCAGGCAAGTGTTAGATGGGAAAATAAAATCGATGTGAAAGATCGCCGATGCGGAAAAATCTTCAGATTTTGACATTCAATCTTCTATTTTCATCCTCTTTTTCGGAAAAGCTGTTGTGCAACTTCACCGATATAATGATGATAGTGATTACTATTACTACTATTATACAACTTCCGCTATGCAGATTCCACCGGAAATTTCATCTCGTGTAGTCGATATACTAAGGTGTAAAATTCGGATACAAGTCGTTTCTAAATTGAATTTCGAAATATGGAAATCTTCGCGGTTTTTTTTTCAGGTTCATTTTTATACGCTGAAAAGTATATTTACCACGTCCCCGAAGTGCGATGCAGATGACTTTGGGTCGTTGTATGATTTTTCTACGTACTGGTGTAGAATGTGGCGATTTTTAGATTAAAAAAATAAAATAAAATAAACTTTTATTATGGTTATTAAGGCATTATATGTAAAAGTTGACATTCGATATTCTAGTAAGAAATTTTCAACGATGATATCGGGAAATGCTAAACAAGTATAAATGAAACTAAAAAAAAACACGACTATGTTCCTTTTTAGGGTGGGGGGATTTGCCGTTTCACCGGTAATATGTATTCAGACTTTCTGACAGATCCGGAGGAATTGATAAAATATTCAGACTGCTGATATAAATATTATAACATATTGAATCAACGCGAAGGAAGTAAATATCTGGATTTGATGTACACCTTTAGGATTTTCATCTTTTGTAAATCAGAGGCTACCTATATTATCGAGGTTTAGCAGGTTTTAAATCAGGTTGAGATCATTTATGCGACAAAAATGGACAACAGTAGATTTTACAGATCATCAACAGTTTTGACAATGTAATGCGTGCTCTATTTAAAGAATTTAATTATTTTCAAAACCAACTTTTTAAAAATTTATCAACTTTATGCAATATATCTCGTACCTTTATACTAGTTCGGCTAATATAGAAGTCTGAATTAAATGAAAACTCTCATTCACATTTTCCATTCGAAGGTATATTATTCACATTGTTTCAGTTGTTATAAACGTGTCAATTCACATTTTTGAACAACGCCACAAGTATCCGCGATAACAGACTTACGTATTTGTCGCAGCATCTCTATGATGTCCGAACTGTTCAAATGTGTTATCAGTGATTTTATACTATTCGCATTGCTCACACGGCGATTAATCTGTTTTCCACGTCGACTTCATTTCAATTGGTAACGTATATTTCGATTTTCTCAGCGTATGACATTTGTGCGTTATTATTGTGCCAGACGTCAATTAATACTATATCGTATTTAGGTTTTGATTATATACTATCATATCCGGTCGAGTCCGAATTCGAGTTTCTATCTTATGGCAAATGTCATTCAGTTAAAACCCTGATCACTTGTTGCAATCCATACAAAAATGCGATTTATTTCATTAGATCGTCGCAAACTGATCATTCAGCAGAGATTTCCCACAATTTCTCTATAGGTTTGCACTCGAAAATTGAGATGAAGTTCGCGCTGTACATAGCAGGAGCTGAATCCTCCGGAGGCGTGTCATCCAGAAGATAACGTTTATGACAGTTCCGTAATTCTTCTACGTATCACCAGATTATTTGCTTTGAAAGGCCTTAAACAATTCATAATTTACATAATTCAGTACACTAGGCCGCAGAATCTTCACAACAGTTTCGTGTCCAACCCAAGAATCTTGGATTTGTGCGCAGAAACCGGTTTATTTCGCTCGCTTTTTACATGTGTAGAAGCTTAGCAATATTCCTTATGATCCAAGTTGCCGACTTAATTTATCCTTGACCTAATATCCTGTCTACGACATGAAGATAGTACCCGTACTTACACATCTCTCTCTCTCTCTCCTAAAACACCGTGCGAATGAATCTTAATTTTAAATATCACGACAGGACAATGAATTCTAACCAGTTGTCAAGAATGTTTGACATGAAATGTAGCGATAAACAATGAAAAATTTTCGAGTCATATTTCATAGACTAGTTGAAAGTGTTTGACCGAGTTGAACAACTCGTAAAGATATTGCGGAAATACAATATAGATAACGGAGATCTACATGCCGTTAAACATCTATACTGGAAACAAAGCGCAAACATCCAAATAAATACAGAATTCTCTGATAGCAAAAATAGTATCAAAAAATGTCGCATGTCCATTCTCACCCAGGTTATTAATATATATATATATATATATATATATATATATGTAAGCAGAAGAGATTAATTCGAAATAAATGGAAAACGTATAAATGAAATTAGTTACGCCGATGATAAAATATTACTGGTTGAAACGGAACTACAGAAAATGTCGGACAAAATAAATAAATCCGGTTTGAAATATGGAGCGAAAATTAATACTGGAAAAACAAAATTCACTAAATTCGCGAGAGATAAAAATTAACGGTTCGTATATACTAACATCTATGGAAAAACGATATTAAGCATTTAGGTAATCTAATAACTAATGATGGCAGGGATGAATGCAAAGAAATCGAATCGAGAATTGGCACGGTGAAATAGGCGTTTAATAACCAAAGCCATATAATAAAGAATTCGAGATTTAAAATTAAAAAAAAAAAATATTATTATTATTATTATTATCATTATTATTAAGTTTAGTCAATAAGACTCGGTCACCAATAAAATGGCTCTAAACCGACTAGAGGAAGGGGGAACAATATTAGTCGATAGCATTCAGAAATGGAAAGTGATAGTTCATGAGATAAGAAAAAACCGTAACTTTATATTAGCGACACGAGGGGAAAATATAAGGGAAATCCTTTTACAGAAAAAGAAGATGACAGCGAAATGGTGATGTCAAATTTATCAAGCAAAACTTTCATATAAACAGAGTTGCCAGAAATACGTATGATTTCTTATCCAAAGTGTTGCGACTAGGACAACGTTCAGTACCCATCCCTCAGGTAACTACAGACTGTGAAATAGTAACAAGAAATTATACATACGTAGCCGATCAGATGAACGATGCAATGACGAAATTCGAGAGTTTGCTAACGGTTTTACATAATTCGCATACGAAGTATCTCCGTTGAAATATCCCCCGACAAAAAATAAAATAAAATAAATAAATATATCGGACCAGTAAGGAGAACGAGAAAGATAAATGCGCAAGACTTACATCGGACCAGATTTTAGAAAAGGAAATTTCAAAAACTTTTAAATCTTTCCGCTGATTTATCGGCGCGCGATTAGAGGTCGTTCCCGTGCGTTCTTGCGAATTTCACGCCTGCCTATCCATTATCACGGTCGACCATATATTATTTCATCTCCCCGGTCTGCGGATATACGCTCGTTCGAATATGTATAACGCATTTCGACGAAATTACATACGTTACGTGGAAAATATCCCCGTAAAATCTCGGTGAAAACCCGTAAAGTCGATTTCAGTTGCAAATTTTGACTTTGGCTAACCGCCAAATTCTGAATTCGTGTATATACCGATACTAATACCCGGTCGCTGGGCGGTAAATTTAACATACGATCTATCAAAAGAGCCTAAAACGCTTATATTGAAAATTATGATCGGCGGAACATATTGTTATAAAGAGATTATATATATATATATATATATATATATATATATATATATATATATATATATATATATATATATATATATATATATATATATAATAATAATAAAACAAAATAAGAATAAATTTAATCGCTATAATTTTTTTTTATCGACATAAAGCTTTTCGATAATTACCCTTTATCAATACAGTAAACGTTACGTATAAATAAAAGAAACACTAACAAATGTAATAACAATCTCCGACAAAATAAAAAACAAAAAAATATTTATTTCGGATCAATTAAATATGTAGGAAAATTCGCTTATAAATTGTTAAAAATCTACAATATTACGATAGCAATAAACAATAATAAAGTTTTATTTAGATAAATTTTGCAACAATAAAATAGAAAAGAGAACGAGATAATATAAAAATTTGGAGTATGCGTAATAAAACTGTGCAAAATGTAATAAGTTTTATATAGATGAAACGAGGCGACAAATAAATAGATTATAAAAATGAAAATGATAAGTAAATTTAAGGCAAATGCCGTTTGAAAGAAAAACATAACGTAGAAAATATAACAGATAATATAAAAACTTTATAAATTTAAAAAAAAAATAATAAAACGTAGTAATGATTTACTAAATAATACGATTAATTTTAATGAAGAATTAATTTTAAAATCGGTAACACATAAATTTTAACGGTAAATTACCTCTGGCTAGTTAAATGTATATTATGACGATCTAAGACGATGGGGGTACTGATGAAAAAATAAAAATAATAATAAAATAAAAATAAAAGTAAAAATAAGTTTCGACAACGATTAACGTAATATAATATCGGTCAATAACCGAGGTATTTCCATCAGGGTAGTTTTAGATCGTCAAAAACTGATAAGTTTTAACATATAGGCACAATGAATACAATGATGAAAGCAATAACCTGGGAAATAATAAATATTATTTAATTAAATGCGGATCGCCAGGCTATGCAAGAATAACCGGGGAATAACGGCGGGTAGAACCCGCAATCGGTAGTCGCGTATTATATATATATGTGTGTGTGAATAAAAACCTATCGTTCGATATACATGTACTTTTGTTGTTATCCGTTAAGCTTGTCGATTTTTCTAGTCGAGATAGATATATCTTTTACGTCGATGATGGTTGACGACTGTTGATTCTAGTCTTTTAGTAGTACTCGTACATCACGAGGCATCGAGATAAATACGAAAAGTTGCTTCTTACTTTGAAATTAATGTAAAAAGAAAATTATATATATATATTTATCATTCAATAAATAATAGCAAAGAAATATAAATTTAAAGGAAACTAATTTAAATAATAATTTCGAAGAAGTACAGATCATCGAGTACGAACCTACAGTGTCGGCAGTCGCGTAGGACATTTTAACAACATCCGGAGCCAGCAATCGCCAACACCTGTGGTACCACAAGGTCGTACGATTTTTATTATTTGCTTTATGATATATTATCTTTTTAATAATTTTAATACATGTTTTTTTTTTTTTTTATTGTGAATGAAATTGTAATTACGTGTTATAAGTGAGTTATATTGTGAATACTATTTGTATTAAATTGCCATATACGTGTAAAACTGTAAAATAGAATAGTTTAAATTAAATTATCGTTACTAGTCATTCATTTTTGAAAACAGTGATACCGGCTGCTGGTTTCACACGCAGGGTTTCCGGTTAGACATTACGGCATTCACATCTAGTTGCATAATAGTCCATTAAATAATAATAATAAAAATTAAAATAAATTTTCAATTAATTAAGTAATCATAATTTTAACGTGCCCTAATAGGGACTGGCGACCGCGATTTTTTATATTGTTTTAATCCTTATTACGAAATCCCTCTAATTCCGAAAAGATTGTCTGCCATCTAATTCTGTAATTGAATTGTCAGTCAGCGCGAGAAGATTTAAACTCGTGTGCATTAAGTTGGCAGAGAAGCACGAGTTAAGAGAGAGAACTATTTCGTAATAAATTAGCGTCCACGACAACGGGATAGTTGTATCACGAGTAAAGAGGGTCCATTTCGTAATAATATCAAATATATAAGTTGATGTTATATAAGTAGTACAGTTAATTTACATGTAACGTTTATTCTTTGTCTTCATAAAAAAAAATGTTTTATATTGATTAAATTTGTTTTTATTTTATTTTATTAATCGATAAAATCTTTCTTGGAAAGATATTGCAAAAAAAGAATTTGTTGATTTATGAGCTAAACACGCACGATCGAATGGCGTAGAACTATCTTTAATTTCTCACAAGGATATCATTCACTTTCTACAGATGAATATCGTTAGACTCAGATGTCCATCGTGAGCATTAGTCGATCGCCTCTCACAAATTACTGTCAACTTCAACTGTTTCTACCTAAACTTCCGAGGCTCTATAATCGCAAAGGAATTATATTCATCATTTGTTAATCGTCTTTTCTATATGCAACTTACAGAAAACCCCTTCTATCCTCACAATCGTGGACAGGGACAGACAATCACCCTGATCATGTTTTTTGTTAATACTCTGTCGTGGCGCCGTTACGTTCTCAGCTTTACCTTACATTACTACGTCCGTCCTTCTCCATCTTGATAATCTACAATTATTCCCTCACATATTAATATTTTCTAGAGGTAAACAGTCTCCCACAGTATCACGTTAGGCAAGCCGTATTAGCATCTCCAATATTATATATATATATATTGTATATATGGTCTTTACTTAGCATATCTATTTATCTACATTTTTATATTGTTATATATATATATATATATATATATATATATATATATATATATATATATATATATATATATATATATATATGGCCTATTAATATTTAATATATTATTATTATTACTGAATTTAAAATGTTTTTTTTTTATCGTTATACTACGCCCTTACGAGCGATGTTATCTCCGAATTGTTTACAGTTATATTTGTGATAGGAAATTTTATGCAGGGCTCTCCTGTTTCGCAAAAAGTTCTTCAAATCGTCGTCTTAATCGTGTATAGGGTCTCGATTTTCCCTCGACGACAAGAACCATTCCACTAGTTTCTTTGTTCTCCTTAATTATATTTTAAAGTGCGAATTGATGCTACGGACATCTGTGTTTCCACTCGTTGTTCTTAATATAATTTTTGTCTAGTTTCTTAATGTTCAATATTGACCTTTCGATGTTACTTTGACAGGTTCTGCAGATGTCTTCATTTTACCCGATACTCATTATATGAAAAATACATAGTTGTCGTGTACGACATCAGTATTTACATATTACTTATGTAATCCGAATTTTTACATACTTTAACGCCCTAAAAGATATACAATTTTAAAATGCTTATATATTGAACGTAGTTTATTTTAAAATATTTTTCGAAAATATTTATACGGTCGTTCTACGATAGAATATTAAAAGAAATAACCTAAAAATATTAAAATTACGAGAAATATTTTAAAATTTGAAATTATTTAAATTTAATTCAAACCCCTGAAGTATTAAACAAATGTTTTCTAGCACTACTTCAATCGAAAATAATAAATAAAATAAAAACACTTTTATATACCGTATATGTACTTTCAATAAATTCAGTTTACTATTTTCACCGGCTACAGCATGAACGTAGTATGTTATGGGTAGATTTTACATTTATTCATTGAAAACTAAACGATTTTTGACTTTTGTGGAGGGAAAAAATATAATTTTATTACGGACCCCAGGTCATATAGTCGGTTTGCCACCAAACACAAACAAACTAGCAGACAAATTAGCTGAAGAACCAGCCACTATCCAACCATATCCATTAATTTCTATATCCTTTAAAACCGTTTCGATCTATCGAATGTCATTCTTACAACCAATCACATTAGAGCCATTCTCATCCTTTTCCTTGGAGATCCGTTTCACACAGTAAGAAGGAACGAGTAGTTCTATCACATTGACTCATAGCTAAAATATAAATAAAGCTCTCGCTACGTCCAGACACATCCTTAACATTATTTCGGCATTTATTTTTTAAACGTCTACAATACTCCGTATACCGACCTCGTAAGTTTAGTTGTTGTTTTTCTTTAGGTCGGGCACTATGTATTGCTGCTATGGCCAGAAGCACCCGAGAGTAAATATGAGATGTTTGATGAGATTGATCATATTTATAGTTTGAAGAAACTGAAGGGTTGCTTACACAGCAGTTGAATCATCAGATAAAACTATGTTGAATGAATTACAACGTTTAGTTGTAATTCACAATTCACTACAAAAACTTTTATCCGGTGGCCCAATTGCGGTGTAAGCAATTCTTCAATTTCCCCGAAATACAGATATGATCAACTCCATATAACATCCAATAATTACTTTCGGGTGCTCCTGGTCGTAGCAACAGTACATGGTACCTGACAAAAAGTGAATAAAAAAAAAACACTACCAGAAAGAAAAATAAAAGCCCGAACAATTAATACGGACAGACTGATAAAATTTGGTACATTTAGTTTGTCAATTAAAAGTAAAGGAAATTCGTATAAATGAAGAAATATGATAATACAAATGTTAGTAATTTAAAGTTTATAAAAACACGTGTAAGACGTGTATGTTTGTATTTCTCGTATATATGCGCCTTGGTGATTGGCACGTTTATTGGAATGTTCAGATAAGAAGTTTTTCTCAGGTGATAAAATTATACAGTTGCGGTTATCATTTCGAGTACGATTTGAAATTTTTCACGAGTTGTTTATATTACTTTTGTCAGTTGAACGTCAAAGTGGGGCAGCGTAAAGTAAGCGTCGAAGTACGATGGTTTTGTAAATCGATGATTTATTTCGGACGACCGAAAAAGAAGTCTAAGAAGAAGGAGGACAGATTGGCTGGAAAGTCTTAAAAATTGAACCAACATATCTTCATTACAATTAATGCCAGACAGCGGAAAATTTGATTGGCACATATCGTCTACGCTCTTTTATGAGTATGACACATATAAAAAGAGATAGACGCGAATCACGATTGGAGAAATAATACAGAAGCTCACAGTGACGTTTTGTAACCGGCTCAGTTAATGCGAGCGAAGAAATTTAATGTCCGGAATTACTCCGAGATATTTAATTCGATCATCGCATCGAATTACGGCTATTGATGTGTTTGTCAACTTTCCATCGAAAACCGAGCTTCAAAGATTTCCAGTTGATCGATTATTTATCAAAATTCGAAATTTCTGAAGCAAACTCCGACAAATACGTTTATTTTAATTTTTTGTTATTAATTTTTCTCGGTGTTCTTAATATTTTTAGGTCTTCGTAATTTTACCATTAATATTATTTCTTTATAATTACGTTTACTTCACGATTACGATCTGCCTTTGTTGATCCACTCTTGGACGAAGGCTTTCCCTAACACTTTCCATCCGCTTCTGTTTTGTGCATTTTGCATCCAGTTTTTTCCGGCCACCTTTATATCGGTCTCCTTCTTTTTTTTTGGTCCATTGGCCACCACTATAGAACAGGTTTCGGCGATTTGTTATGCTGTACCCAGCCACATGACCCACCCAACTCCATTTGATTTTTGCCATCCGCTCCGCTGCGTCATCTAATCTTGTTTATGTTCGCGTATCCATGTATTACGAATGCTATCCAACTGTCGGATGTTTAAAATTTTCCTCTCATGCGCAGTTTACGTTTTTCTGATCATTTTTATGCCTGTTTTTTTCAATGGTGATTGTCTACCTGTTCAATTTTGTGCTCCGAATTTATCGTTATCCTTATTCGTCTTGCAGTGTTCGTCATTGTCTTCATTTTTCTTAAATGCATTCTTAAACTCTTCTGCTATATATATATATATATATTTGTGTATATTAATCGAAAATACAAAGAATGTACTCTAAAACAGAGTCCAAGTATAGACTGACCAATTAGAAAGGTCGAAATACATGACTGTTGATACTAAAATAATTGGGTTTATACAGTTATCTGCAGATCGAACCACTAACAGCAATTAAACCAGGTCCCCGTATTACATATGATTAAGTAGAAATAAACGTTCTAGTTGACAACTTCTACCAAGTATCATCTAATCAAAACTATTCCTCAGCCGCCGGTCCAGACGGAATCCACATTTCCATGATAAAACAACTTAATTCATCCTCTAAAGAAGCAGTTTTGCGCTGTTTTAATCAAATATGGCAAACTCAATCGTTTACAGAGGCGTGGTCGATACTAAAACAAAACAAAAATGTATTAGACCCGGCTAGATACAGACCGATTTTTTCACACGCAAGGTACTCGAATTAATAATAGATTTCGATGGCAGTTAGAAAGCTCAGAACTTTTGAATCCCTAACGGTTAAGTTTCAGGAAATAAAGAAACGCTCAGCATTTATTAGTCAAACTTACAACAGATACACAAAATAATTTATTAGAAAATAAAATTACAACTGTTGTTAGCTTTGACTTGGAAAAGGCTTTCGATAAAATCTGGAAACAAAGAATTTTTATCGATCAGCCGGGATTTAGAGGAAATTTACCGATATTTGTTCGCCATTTTTTACACCGCCGGAAATTTTAAATAAAGGTAAAATTATATTTTATCAGATACCAAAATTCAATAAAATGGTATCCCCAAGGGATCCGTAATTAGCCCTACGCTATTCATTATAGCCGTGACTAATATTAAACAACATATACCATCTTCAGTAAGCTACTGTATCTACACTAACGATCTATCAATATACAACTCAAACCGAGACTAAAAATTTGTGGAATTCTTATTACAAAATACAATAAATGACTTAAATAATTGGGCCAAATCTCAAGAATTTACTTTTTCCACATCAAAAATTAAGCACACTACATTCAGCAAAAAACGAAATACAATTATACAAAACATAAACATGGATACAATACAAATAGAAAAGGCAGATTCGCTTCAGATACTAGGACTAACATTGGACCCAAATCTTAACTGGAAAGAACGCATAATTAAACTAAAAATAAGATGTTTGAAAAAAATAAATATGCTCAGGAAATAATTCATCATGGAGATTTGATCGAAAAACATTAATACAGTTATACAAATCCTACATGCTCAGCAGATTAGACTACGCCAGCGTAATATATGATAGTGTAGCCAGTTCCACACTAAAAAAAAAAATTAAAAAATTTAGCTCTTAGAATTTCCATGAGAGCCTTTCACACTACTAAAACACAGTTCTACACGTGGAAGCAAACATTTTACCACTCCTATACAGAAGGCAAATACTAGCGCAAAACTATTACACACAATTAATTTGCACACCATCCAATCCGATATATCAGTCCTTACTAAGGAGTAAATTTCACCACACATTCTTAAACGAGCCAAATGCATCCAATCAGAACGCGCTAACAATACATTAACAAAACTTCAATATCAATTACCACAAATCAAAACAAACCACGCTCCAAAACTACTACCTTGAATAAAGGTTTCAATCACTATAAACACAGAACTGCAAAAATATAAGAAACACTCTGCAAATATTTTAAAAATCAAAATTCTACAGAATTCTGAAAAAAAAAGTACGGTGATTATACGTACATATACACTAATGCATCTAAGTCTATAAACTAAACCTCATCGACCTATATTACACCCATCCAATCCCAATATACCCGAATCAGCATCAGTTTTTACAGCAGAACTTCTTTCAATTTACAAAGCTTCAAAATACATATCTAAACAAGCGCAACCAAATAAATATATAATATGCACAGATTCGTATAGCGCTCTTCAACATATTCAGCAACACATCAAAAACATAAATACAGATACTTTCAACCTAAAATACATAATCAATAGCATTATCTTCGAGAACAATGAACTTGTTCTTCTACGGACACCATCTCACTCAGGAATAACCGGGAATGAAAACATTGATAGAATAGCTAAAAGTCTCCTACAAATCTAAAAACCAATAAAATCAACGCGCATGATCGATTTACATACAGCCCTTTCACAAACAATTAAAACATCATATCAAAAATTCTGGAAGACCCAATGTGCACATACACACTTGTATAAAATTAAGCAGAGATTAGGGAAGTGGAAAACAGCAGACTAAAAAGAGAGAAAAAACGAAAAAAGTACAAGACACACGTTACTTACTTCACAACACCTACTCAACGGGGGACCCCCAACCATCTGCCATGAATGCAATTCACAATTAAATATAAACCATATGATATTAGAACATACAAAATACAGAAGCCAACGTATAAAATACAATCTAAACCAGGACACAATAAAAAAAAATACTGGAAGATAACCCGAACAAAGTTAAAAATTTTTTACAGTATCTTACAGACACTAACTTAATAAATAGTTTATAACCGATTTTAAGCGTAAATGCCCGGACAAACAGCTTTAAGTATCTTGGTTTTTGTTTACAACAGTGGTACATCCGAAGCAGTCCGTGACCGGATAATCACAACATGGCTGAAATGGAAATCTATGACCGGCATAATGTGCGATAAAAGCATGCCCACTCGGCTGAAGTTAAAAATTGTCAGAAAAATTATTAGACCAGTTGCGCTGTATCGCGGTGAGTACTGCCGTAAAGAAAAAGCGCTTCATGTAATAGAAATGTGCATGTTTAGATGGTCAATGGACATCCGTTTAAAAGACGAGTATGAAGCTCAAAACGAAGATGACATGATGATATAAGGATGGATCATAAAGATGTCGGTATTTCTTCAGATCTAGCAAACAACCGAATTGGATGGAAACGATCTATTTGCATGGCAGACCCATGCCAATGGGAAAATGCCGTTGATGAAGAAGAAGTATATATTGTTGACTTTAAAATCTTTATCGGAACGACTGCAATCTCAGAATTTGTCTAGGATTAAATTGCATTGCATTTTAAGGACTCAAATACGTATTTCTGACAGTACGGGAGAGTTTCTCGTCGTCCATGAGTGGTTAGTGTATACACAATGTGACACTGTAATCTATCAATACCGGAATAACAACTTTCAAGTTAATATAAACTGTTCGATATGTTGCGTTGTAGTTTGCCACAAGCGCTATTAGCTTTTTTCAATCGTGATGAAATTTCGTCATCAAGTGTCGCATTTCTCTTTACCACGCTACCTAGGTAGTTGAACGCTTCCATCAAGCGTATTTTATTTCCACTTATTTCTATATCTGCCGAATCATCGTTGATTTGTATAATTCCCGTTTCGTCAAAATTAATGCCGAGTCCGTAATCTCTATATGTTTATTCCAGCGCTTCTTGCAATTCATCTGCACTGTTGGTAACCGGTATGCAGTAGTCGGCGTATTGTAGAGTTTTAATGTACAAATTTCCGTATTTTTCGCGAGTTAAATTTGGCGGAGGTTATATAGTCCGTCATCAAATCAAAACTGAATTTTGACACGTACTACGGATTCTGATTGTGTATAAGCTTAATGCACCATACTCATATAGAAATTAAATAACAAAGATGCCAATATTCAACTCCCGTATTTATGCCAACTAGTCTGCTTAATCCAGCATCACATATGATGGCTGCTCTGGTTTGATTATGTAGCTGTTTTAAAAGAAAGTAGGAACATGATTATAGGAAAGGGATAAAAAATGGAAAGGAGGAAGAAGATTATAAGAAAGGAATAAGAATGAGAAGAAGAAGGAAGAAGGATTGCCACTATTTCGGGGCGATACCCTAGCCGTTGGATTTAACGAAATCCCAGCCGCAAGGCAGCGGATTGCTACTGAGAAGATAGCACTGAAAGACTTTTACTGCGGCCAAACCTCACCGAGAGAGAGAGACAGTCATAGGATTTATGCAGACTTTTAATACGCATTTCCTCAAGCTGCGCATCTGCATCCTGGTGTTTCCTACCCCTGTCACTACTGGAATCGCCTGCCTGAGGCATTCCAGCAGTAGCCGCTCTTGGTTCGCGACTGCTTATTCGAATGGCGTCTTATTCGCAGCTAACCTACATATCTGTAGGCAGTTCCACTATCCACCACCTGTGGATGCGCCCCGCTCCGGTTAGAGCTCCGATTAGAGCTCCGGTTAGAGCTCCGGATCCCGGAAGGATATATATAATGTGTATATATAATACTTTTGTTCAAGTATTACTATATATACATAATATAAATTCATTTATTTACTGGAAAATATCTTTCGAACCGCAAACCAGACATCAATATGAAGTGGATAGATTAATTAATCAGTCTATACTATTTGTTTTATCCTAACTGTAAAATATACACTCCGTCATATAGAACGTTCATCATATATATATATATATATATATATATATATATATATATATATGTGTATATATATACATAAATATCCTAAATATCATTAATCAAAATGACTATTGAATGTCCCCTTAAATAAATAAATCGAGCTCCCGCCTACCACGACAAAGTGTACTATCAACCGTCCGATTTTGGGCGCTCTATTTTTATTAAAATGGCCTGAAGGTCGAATTAAAAAATCGGACGGCTAGTATTTCTATATTCTCCGGAAATTTTGAAGTTGAAATATTATACGCAATAGATTTGGTGAAAATTAAAAAAAAAAAAATGTAAATAAAATGGTTTGCAAATAAATCGTATTTTCATCGATATTTATAATTATAGAGTCAGATTTTGAACTGAAAAACACACATACCGCATATTATATTTGTACGTTTTGCGGTAACTTATGTGAGCATATGCAGAAATTTCATTAGTAAAATCACTAGCTCGTACAAAATTTTTGTCAATTGTTTTTCTGATTCGTGTTATTATATAATTCGTATATATTCGGTTGCGAACTGAACGGAATGCTGTTACAACCATGGTGCGAGTTATCATGAGTATGAAAGAAATAGCAGCGCCAAGAAAGGCAGCTCTGAAAAAATAAACTGATACACAATTCCAAATAAGGCAACTTTCCAGTCATTCCTGGAGCATCCAGTAGCTAAAGACTGGAACTATGTGGCATACAATTAGTGCTGCTTTGACTAGGTCTGTATCAGTGAAGTAACTGAAAGCAATCCCGCTGGTACGGGCTCATACAGCCAATAGTTTTGAGCACCGTAGTGGTGTTTAGTGAGTCTCATATAACCAGGCCGATGAATTTTCCACCACGTTATAAAAAAAGAACCTACGATTTGTTGAGTTATACAAATTTTTCATCGATCGTACTTATGTTTCCGAGTCTGGATTTTGGAGTCGCAACTTGTTGACAAGATTATTCGGTTTAAGATGTTCTGCCGGGTTCACGTGTAATATTTTCATCGGTTTGTCGATGCATTGATTTTTTGGTCGAAGGCCGGGAGACCCAGTAACATTTAGTTAACTTCACAGTAACCTCACGACCGCATTAAGCTGGACGCAAAATTTTTTTTATAAGCATAATTACGTTATCCTCGTTCATAAAAAATACTAGTTTACAAAAAACTTCAGTTCATAAATGCAAAACATTTGCTAGCCGGTAGATGGCTCGCTCGATGACGTCGATATTAATAATGAAAAAGTATTATAACAAACGGAAGGCTGTTTCGCTGTATGTACGTAATTTTAGAGACACGTGGATCTAACATATTTCATAAACAGGAAATTACGTATTCAGCGCTAGAAAATAGAATATCGCAGAGGCCAACAGTTGACGTGGTAAAATTAAATTAACGCGCGAACAAGGTAAAATATTGTTTTCCTTTAAAGTTAATCCAGTTTTCTGGACGTACATTATGAAGACACACATGATATTTACTCGGAAAAACGACATATACATACATATACATATATATTCATATATATATATATATATAAATATCTTAAGCTGACTGGCAAATTTCATTATTTTCTATGAATATCTTGTATACGCGCATCTCGCTCGTAAGAACGACGACTAGAGTAAATTATTTGGACAGAACGGTTATATCAGGCGATTATATACGGTCGTGCCCGCTCGTGTTAAGATTATAATAGAGCTTTCTTCTTCATTTGGATGAAATGACGAATGACACGTCCGTAGGATTACCCTTACACCGGAATCAATTAACGATAATCCGTTAAGAACTAAACAAGCATCGTCCTCTTTTGTTACTATCCTGTACCCCGTGACAGCAGTTAGATTTATATATATTATATACGTATACCGAGTAAATATACAATACACGCACACACACATATATATGAATGTTGCGAACAAAATCTCGTCATACTTTTATCTTCCATTTAACCAGAAGAAGTTAAGCTGAACAAGCGTTTAGGCGAAAACCGTGAGATGGAAAAGGTAAGACGTAATCGAATTAAGTACGTGGGATAATATGTGTGTTGGTGTGTACGCGGATTCAAGTGTTTTATAGAAAGAGAAAGTAAATTAGAATGCGATATAGAGCCGAGCTTTGGGAATTGGCAAAATACTACGTGCTGTAACTTAATGTAACCTCATCAATCAAGGCGACAGTAGACAAAAGGAATAGAATGGAATTCTCTTTCGACTACTATAACAAGAATCGGACCAATTCTATCATCTGTCATCTTCACTAACTCGTGTTTCGTTCACGTTTATTCTATTCGAGCGTACATGGTCCCTTACTATTCCTATTCTAAAATCTACATGAGGAAGAAGCTTTCTCCGAATATATTACATATATATATATATATATATATATATATATATATATATAATACCTTCTAAAGCTTTATAATCTACCAGAGACAGAGACAGAGATACACCGAGTTACTTCGTCGTGCCACTCGGTATATTCTATACCGCGGCTTAAGCCAACCATCTCTTTAGTTGTATATTATGTCTGGCTTGTTTCAGACGGCTCGTTTTTCTTCTCTTGATAAATGGGTCGGATATCGAATCCCTCCTATTTTCCGCATCGCTTATCGTTTTCACTGGAAGGATTCTATCTCGTCTGTGTAACGGTCTGTATTGGTAATCATCTTAACAATCGAGTAACGACTCCCAAAATTTCATCGATAGTCGAAAATTATTATTTAAATTCGGCCGATCAATTTTTTGGCCTATTCGCGGTTTTAATTATCTACGACGGTTGTTAAAATCGATCTTATTTTTAACATCCACTACGATCGTCGTTATGGATAATCCAAAAAAAAATAATTATAAAGATATACGTGATTAAGCCTGTCCGTATAGACACGTACGTAGGATCAAAAACAAAGATCCGCCAATTGGAATGTCTGTCGCTTGACGACCGTCATCTCGAGCTGAGCATTAATAATTCGCCAGCCAAACGATTCCATCCTTAGTAGGACAATTCGTTTTCGTTTAATCTTCCCTGGCTTTTTTGACGAGCAGCAACAAGCTGCTACTCATTTATCGACATCAATTGGATAAGTGGCTAATTTGTCTGCAAGAAACCTTCGTCCCTGTTAGGATTCGAACGGATGTTTATATATATATATATATCGTACCAGCGGAACCGTTCAATGACCTTTACGTTACGGGACACAAACATATATATATATATATATATATACACATTATGTATTTATGATTACTTTTTGAAAAATATATTTTTAAAACTATCAAAATTAAATGCGACGTCCGATTGTTTAAGAACTCGGCTTACAAATATCACGTTAAGAACTCGGTTTACAAATATCACGACAGCTTGTTGACATTTTTTTAGCCTCCTACTTCATTTTACCGAACCACCCCGAGATATTTTCATATCATCGGCCAAACGTACACACACGCATTCATAAACTAATTTCATTAACAGGTTATCAGTTTGCTCCGATTTGTACGTATGGGATTACAACAACAACAACAACAATATATTTGCATATTTAAATATTTTCTGTTTACAAAAAAGTAAAGTTACCATTCAATAGAATTTTCTGTACCGAATATATCAACGATTCTTTCCAGAAAAAATTAATACAAAATATAATCTCATAAAATATTATTTAATTATTATTTAAATTACGCCTTATTATAAGATTGCAGGAAAAAATTTTAATACAAAAAACCTGCTCATTTAAAATAACAAAGTGCGTACACTCTTACCGTATCAACAATATACTTAAAAATATCTTAGCTTATTTATTAATACTAGAACTAGAATTTGTAGCTGGCTTACTATAGAAGGATGTGTTTTAGACGCCTATGCTTATATCTTTTATACCTGTGTCGTAAAGCTTGGTAATCGTAATCACCTATAGAATTTACCATTGGAATGTCAGAATATTTACAATCGGCAAAAAAAATTTTCGTTTTATCCTTAATCATTTCCTGTACGTAAGGGAATTTTAACGCATCATGGAGAGATTTTATTGAAGTAAATCGGGGTTTATTCAAAATTATTCGAAGGCAATGGTTTTGCACTCTTTGCACGTGGTTTATATTACTACTACTAGTATAAGACCACACTGGGCAGGCATAGAGTAGCTTTGGTAAAATTACCTTTTTGTATAATAAAAATTTGTTTTGCGTTGAAAGCGCAGATCTTTTATTAAATATAGGAAATAGACAACCCATTTTCCGTATTGTTCTACTTATACAATCATTAATATATTTTGTAAATGTGAGTTTTCTGTCCATGATGACGCCTATCACATGTTCCTTCCAGTCAAGTTCAACGTTTTTTATTTTAACGAAACGATTTCATGAAGGCCTACGTCTGGTAAAAATTATTGACTCTGTTTTCTCATCGTTAACTTTTATTTTCCATTTATGGTAGAATTTAGACATGACATCAATTGCTTTAGTTAATCTATTACTTATAGTGTCTATTCTATAAGAAGATACCATTAGAGAAGTGTGATCAGCATAGAGATTTATATCTACTCCTGGGAATGTCGGTAAATCATTAATATATATAATAAAAAGGAATGGGCCTAAGATACTGCCTTGAGGCACCCCAGCTTTAACGTACCTTATATCAGAGTTATGGTTTTTCAGTTTCACATAGAATTTTCTATTCATCAGATAAGATTTAATAGTAAAAACAAGATATGGGGGAAATTATATTTAATTAATTTATATATGATTCCATCATGCCATGTTGTGTCAAACGCTTTTTCTATGTCCATCAAGACAACACCCGAATGTTTATTCTGGTTAAAGTTATCAGTAACTTTGTCACAAACACTAGCCAGTTGGATTGTCGTGCTTAGTTTTGGTCTAAAACCGTATTGCGAATCAGCTATGATGGATTCTCTGTCACTAAATGCCCTCAATCTTACTAGTATTATTTTTTCAAAAACCTTACTTATATTACTGAGTAAACTCACAGGTCTAACATTTTGAACCGAAGATGAATCTTTCCCAGCTTTTGCCAAAGGTACCGTTACCGATACTCTCCACTTCACAGGATAATAGCATAGGCGTAAACATGAGTTAAATAGAATCTCCAAGGCGACTATTGCTTTTGTTGATAGATTTTTAATCATTTTTATGCTAATTTGATCGTGACCAACTGAATTTTTCAGCCTGAGAGTGGAGATAAGGCGTTTAACCTCTTTAGGTGTTGTAAGATCTACGAGTGAAATCACTGCAGGAGTGTTAAGTGAGTAATTGTTTATCGTCTGTTTCACCTTACGTTCATGATACCGGGTTGACATCAACACATTTTGACTGTGAACAGTACTAAAATGCTCAACTAAGATTTCCGCTTTATCTTCAACGGAATAAGCTATCCTACCCAAATTAATTGGGTCTTTAATAGGCGGTAATTCGGTTTGGCCTCTACAGAAGTATTTATTGACTCTCCATAAACTATTATCAATTGGAGAGAGAGGTTTTTGAGGAATTTATCATACTGTAAATTTCTTTCATTTATTAACTTTGTTTTAACTACCTTATTTAATTTGTTATACAGCTTCTTGTACTTGAACTTATTTAGATCATTAGATCTTTGATAACATTTACGAACGTAGTTTTTGGGATTGAATTGTATTATATTCCGTGTAAAACCAACTTAATTAGATTATATAAAAACAACGGTCGAAAATATTTTGTTGAGTCACGATTTTTTTTCTTTTTAAAAAAACTCATATAAACTCACGAGTCATATAATGATACTTTTACCTTAATGGAACTGCAGGAAAGTTTGCAACACTTCAAGAAGAATTCATCCCAGCGTCCGGATGATATACCGGGTATCTTTCTAAAGCATATGCCACAAACTGCAATAAATGTATTACTACAGATATACAATAAAGTCTGGATGGATCGAACCTTCCCAGATGTTTGGTCGACATCAATCATCATTCCATACTAAAACCAGGCAAAAGTAAACACTTACCTACCAGTTATCGACCCATAGCTTTAACGTGCGTGCTATGTAAAATAATGGAAAAAATTATAGCAAATAGACTAATGCTGTATTTAGAAACCAAATCGATAATTATCCCGTACCAGTGTGGATTCCGGAAACGCCGATTAACACTTGATAACCTGGTACATCTAGAATCAGAAATCCGAAACGCATTTAGTAATAAGCAGCATTTATATTCCATTTTCTTCGGCCTTGAGGGGGCCTATGATACAACTTGGACATACCTGATAATAAAAAAATTTAAATATTGTGGAATAAATTGAAACACGATATTTGTCGTTAAAAACTTCCTGTCGAATAGAACAATCCAGGTCCGGGTTCAAAACTTTCTATAAAATCCCGAAAAAATGCAGAATGACATCCCGCAAGGAAGTATATTAAGTGTATACTGTTTCCTAATAGCAATTAATGATATATCGGCGTGCATTCCACCCCCGCTGACGTACAGATTATACGCGAATAATCTTAACATTTCTTACAAAACACGATATCCGAAACTGCTGAACAAATGCTTCAGATCACACTAAAAAATCTCCAGAATTGGAGTCAATAAACTGGATTCAAATTTTCTACTTTGAAAACATACTACGTCGACTTCCATCGTCGCAGCCGGCAGTAACCGACTTTACATCTAAAATTGTATGATAATGTATTAAAATTTCAGTCTTGCGTAACCTTTCTTGGTGTCATTTTTGACTGCAAGTTGCGCTGGGTGGACCATATTATGGAGCTGCACAAGAGATGTGCGAATTCCTTAAACATGCTAAAGATTTTAAACGGGAAAAAGTGCAGACCGCACACGAACACGCTTTCGATGATCTATCACCTCTAGTTATCCGGTCAAAACTGGACTATGAATGTGTACTCTATCGTGCGGCGTCGAAATCACTACTTCAAGAACTTGATACAGTACATCATACTGCAGTACGAAGGGCGTTAGGTTCGTATCGTACTAGTCCCTCATTCACCATACTAGCACTGGCAAGGAAACCGCCTCTATAAATTCGTATACAAGTACTTACTATAAACTATGGACAACCGTACTGACGAAGATAAATCATCCTATAAATAAATAAATAAATGAAAAGTTTATTTTTACATTTAAAATAAGAAACAACAATTATCATCTACACGTACCGAAAATAATAATATAAATAAAAGAAACGAAGCTTAAAATAAACTGCAGGAAAAACCACCAACAAAATCTGCATGAAATAAGTGTTGAATAAAATGGAATATGAGATAACAGACGATCAGAGTAGCAATGAAGAGAAAAATAACTATATACATAAAATAAACTTAAACTTAAATAATAACTATATAGCATCATCATCGTAATAATGTATTTTTAATTCTCTTATGTTTATACTTAATTACTAAAAACAGTTGAAATCACTAAATTTATTTAATTATGCGAAGCTTTTCGGCATTTACGCCATTGTCAAGCTATATACAATTAAAATTAACTATACAAAATCATAAAATATTAATTTAAAACTAAGTTTACAATTTTACACTAAAATGAATTATAAATACTTAAAATTATCTGACAATGACAGTGGTAAACAACACCATCAATTATCAGTAATATAAAATTTACAGAACAGTAGCTAGAAAATAATTATTTTATAAAAATATGTACTTGAACAATGAAAAATATATGTTTATGTAATTAAAAAATCAATAGTTAGGAATAATATTTTTATAATATACTTTTTAAAATTAATTCTTCCTCAAACTTTACCATTGAATTTAATAAATTATTTTTATCCCTTTCTTTTATTATTTCCATTTTTTCAAGTAGTTTTCTTTTTTTAAAATGTTTTTCTGTATGTAAAATTTTATAATTTTGATTAATATTATTTATTTTGTGTTTTAATTCTATACAATGTTTTCCAAATAATGATTTTTCATCATTATTTGTATATGAGTTTAAATGTTCTTTAAATCTTGTTATGAATTGTCTGCGTGTTTCTCCTGTGTATTCTTTTTCACATTGGTTACAATTTAATTTATAGACTCCTGAATTTTTTTTTAATATATTTTTATCTTCTATTTTGTTATTATTTATTGATTTTAATAATGTATTATTATTTCTTATTGCTAAATCGATGTTGTATTTGTTAAATATTTTAATTATTTTATATGTGTGACTGCCTACATAATTTATTGAACCTAAATACTTCTTTTTATCTTTTTCTATATTTATATTGACTTTAGTTTTATTCCATATTTGATCAACTATATTAGGGTTATATTTGTTTCTTATTGCTATTTGTTTTATAATGTTTTTTTCCTTATTCAATTTATCCTTGTCTGTTAAAATTGATTTTGCTCTATTGATAAGACTTCTTAAACTTGCTAATTTATGCATTTTTGGGTGAAATGAATCTTTTGGTATTAAAGTATAAATAAAATCACTACATTCCATAAATCTAAATCTTATGTTTATATTTCTTATATTTTAATTGGAGACTAGTGCGAATGTAGTCTCCTATATTGTTTATAATGGGATACGCGCTTAGGGTACAATCGGTAAAAAATTTTTTGGTTTGCTGATTTATTACTCGATGCACATATTGTTATTTCAAAACTGTGTGCATACGAACTATTCTAGCATAAAACGTAGCTTTAAGAATGATTCTACAACATTTATTGTTGCATTGTTTGCGATTTACATAAGTTAGACTTGCGTAAGACTATATAGGACACGGATACAACATTATCGGTCTTAAGATACATTTGTAGATAATTAGCTTATTTTAACGTAGCATTTCCTATTAAAGATAAGGATATCATTTAAATAAAGAGGCGTGAGTTTTATTAACGGCGTGTTCTATATGTTAGAATAGGTAAGACCTTTATCTAAAATAGCACCGAGATATTTGATCAGAGTCTTCCATTGTACGGGTGTGTTGTTAATCATTATAAGAGTTTAGGTCTTTTTAGGTCGTCTTTTTGTAAATAATATTGACCGTATTTTATCAACATTTATGTTAATTTTCCATTTATTAAAGTACGATCTTAATTTCTCAAATCCTATGTTTAGCCTTCTTTGAATAGTATCTGTACGATACGACGTACAATATATAGCCGTATCATCCGCATACAACGTCATCTGACGGTGTTTATCCTTGGGAATATCATTAATAAATAAGAGAAAAAGATAGGGTCCAAGTATACTCTCTTGAGGTACTCCAGCTAAGATAGACCTTGCTACAGAGTTACAATTATTTATTTTTACCATAAATTTCCTATTTGTTAAATAATCTTGAATAAGTCTAACGATATAATTAGAAAATTTTAGTTGATGTAATTTATATATTAATCCGAGATGCCATGTAGTATCAAATGCTTTCTCAATGTCTATGAGAAGTAATCATGCGTGTTTATTTCGATTAAAACCATCTGTTATGAAATGTGTAATCCTAGCCAATAACTGTTGATAGTTTACTCCTGAATCCAAATTGTTGTTCAATAAGAATATTATTAATTTTTGTAAAGTTTGTATTCGACTGAGAATTTAATTTTTCAGCTATCTTGCTAAGATTACTGAGAAGAGAGACAGGTCGTAGATTTAGAGGATTCGAGGTATTCTTACCAGCCTTACGGATGGGTATTACTTTAGACGTCTTCAAAGAAATAGGAAAATGCGAAAGTAGTATAAATTATTATGATAGTTAATTTAACTAGAGCTTTGATGGGTAGATTTTTAAGGAAAATCGTAAAAACTTCGTCCAACCCAACAGACTTTTTCTTATTTAGCTTCTTTATATGATTATGTATTTCGGCCACAGTAGCTAGGTCTGCTGCTCGAATTCCACCAGAAGTACTTAGATATTTTTTGACGTTGGATTTGACTTTAGCACTCTGATAAGCAGATGTTGCAATTTTAAGCATGCACACTCGAGTATATGTTAGCTAAAAGTTCACTTTTATCTTGATCCGAGTAGACGATTCTACTCTGATAGTTTAACGGAGGTAAGTATGTATGAGAATTAGTAAATAAACTGTTTTCCATAGGCTATTATCACGGGACGATAAGGAATTCAACTTAAATCTCCAACTATGATTATAGTTTGCACTTAATTTTCATATTTGACTAATCTACATAAATATTTGAATAATAACCTATATGTAGGAATGCGGTGTTTTTGATATCGACGTCTAATGAAATTTTAAAACTTTATCAACGTAATAAGTCGAGGTGAAATTTTTGTAGGCTTATTCGAGGGAACAGTAATTTTAGGAATAGCTGTATCAGCCGCAGTAAGCATGACATCGGTGAAGCGAATTACTTCTTCATGTAGTTGTTCTTTAGTTTAAGGTTCTTGTAAAGTTAATTATTGGATAAATAATATCTAAATAAATTCCAGTCAGCCTTTTTATGCGTTGAATGAGGAGTAAATATAGACGAATTATTACTTGCGGTGCTTATTTTAAACACGATAGGATTATGATTCGAGCTCAACAGTGGTAGAGAAACTGGTTTAGATACCTCGGGAATATTTTTTACTAATACAAAATCAATAATGCTACGGTGTAAACGAGCGTTGTATAAAACGTCGTCTCATCTGGAGTTATGAAAATTAAATTTATCGGACATGTTTAGAAGGCAGTTACCAGAGGAATTATTAGAATAACAGTTCCACGCTTTGTGTCTTGCACACTTTACTGAATGAAGTTAAAAGTTTATGGATGTCATGATAAAAAATTTTAGAAGAGATTTTAGGAGAGCAATCGACCGAGTAAATAATTATGGCATGATTAGACATTTGAAGGTTAATTGCGACCGGTTTGGGTTTTTTTAAAGAAAGGTATTGTAATCGGGAAATGATTAAATTAATATAATTTTTAATGAAAACAGCTACTCCCCCATCATAAGTATTTCGATCTGATCAGTAAATACCCAGGGCATCTTAGCTTGCAATTAGCGTTAATTTTTGTCTCGCTGATGTATGTGAATATGTTTATCATATAACTGATGCCCGAATTCTAAAAATTTATCTTTAATGGAATTAGCATTCGAACTCACGACATTAAAGATATTATTCACATTAGACATAATTGACTAAGTGATTAAGAATACCGATTAATCAGAGCTGATCTATTACCACTTCAGCTATGATTGCAAATTTACTAAATGTATCGCCGGCATTCCGGAGTCTATATAATGTAATTTTAGCTAACTGCAAAAGTCTCTTTAAATTTAAATATTTAAATAGACGAAATATATCTTTAATAACCGACATGTCAGTGACATTAAGAGTATTACTTTAATTAATGTGACTAGAATCATTATTTTTATTATTTCTTCGGGTTGATGAGACACCACGTGTAACATCTGTGTACGTCCTAGTCTTTGTAAGATTACTATCGATATTGTTATTGATACTACTATTATCTTTAGACACATTAATCTTATCACTACTTAGATTAAACCGATTATTATTATTAATAATGCCAGAGGGACTGGGCCTACTATGAACGGTTGACCATTGAACTGAAATATCACACGAGTTCATAGAACGAGGAAATGGACGCAGTCTTGTAATAGGTTATTTTTTTTTCAAAATTTCCCCTCGGTACCGTAAATTTAATTTTGATTTGATGGTTGTTTTGTGCATACACACACACACTATATATATATATATATATATATATATATATATATATATATATATAGTCAGATAGATATTTATATATATAGTGCTATTTAGTTGCTGTAGTCGACATTAATCGTTAATAAAGTTCAAATTTCCTATTGATTTATATATATATATGTGTATAATTTACATGTATATTATATCGAAGGTAAGAATAAAGTGTGAGCGGGAGGAATAAAAGAACATTGTGTCAATTCTTTTCTCGTTTCCGGTTCATTAATGGAAAGAATACATCCAACAACTGTTTCAGAGCTGTTGCTGTTACGGGGAGACTTACTATTCAGCAGCCGCTAGTTATTCTTGTAGGTTGCAACGTTAGTGTATTTAAAAAGAGTAATATTAAGGTCGGTGTGCTCGTGATTCTGTATTCGAAAAGACCATTAACGATCGTTACCTATACCGCTATTATAGTAGCTGAAAATTTTCCAATAAAAACTCGTTCAAGCTGAAATTTTGGCAAGCGTACAGCTTCGTAACTTTCGCGAATAGCTGAAACGTTCGAAGTCGTTATTACGGTCGATCGGTTATTGCGGTTAGTATGCAGAATTTTATAACTTTCCCGTCCTGATCTGTTAAGCCAGTTCAATCGGTCGCTTATATTTTTACATTCCGTGTAATAAACTACTAATACACGTGTCCTCCGGAAAATATATTTGTACATTATTTATTCATTTAATTTCATTCTAGCGCTGTTTACTTTTTATCGTTATTATTTTTCTTAAATAAAACGAATGATATCAATATTCGGAAAATCCTACATCAATCTATACTAATATAAGAAACAGTAGTGTCTGCTATTTGTAATTATTTTCATTATATTCACCGTATCGGGCTGTTATTATCGCGCGTAAACAGAAAATCTATTTTTTACATTTTTGTCTGTCTGTTAATTCGAAAACTATTAAAGCGATAATGATGAAATTCGCGTAGCTTACAGCCTATGCTATCTGATTCGTTCTAAGCTTTCACATTAATATCGCAAATAGGACAAAAATTACAACAATTTAAAGTTTTAAAAAGTATGACGGCGATATCTCTGTCAAATCGTTTAAAATTTAACATCCACCTAAAATCGAAAAACAGTGTACATCTATTAGTAGACCGACTGTGAAAAATCGCATCATCCGTCCGTTCTGAATTTTTTGCTTTCGAGTAGTAAAAGAGATATCTCTGTCGAAGACCATCTGTAAAATATCTCCTCATCGACTCTTCCTGTAGCAGTTGCGTTCGCGTAATAAAAGAAAGAAACAGCGATATTGCGTTTAAAAAAATAATTACACTGGTAAAGCCGTGGGTTACTTCTGGTAGATTTATAAGATTCTAAATAATATAAACAATCTACTTTATATGCGGAATGGTGAAGTTAAATATAGGTTTAATCTTAAAATACGTTTATTTAAAAGTCCGTTCGTTTAAAAACGTATTTATTTACAATTGATGTAGTAATTAAAAAGAACACGCGCTGCTAAATATGAGATGTAGTAAATAAAAAGTATTAGAAAATGTTTGATTTTAAAATAATATTTTCGAAATATTTGGAACCGCAATATTTCGAGAACACAACGGCAACAATAATACTTCGTATCATCTGCTCCAAAATACGTGTATCTAACTTAAACCTTTATGACGACCTAAATATACCATATGTCAATAAAGTCTATATAAACCAGTATTTTTTCGCTAAATCGCAATTTAATATTAACCCACACGTCGGTCGAATGCATTTATTTATTCTCCCTGACAATCCTACAAGACGATTAAAAAAAAGGAGATGTTGCGGAGACGCTCTTCCGATAACTTGAAAAAGAAATATTTCAAATTATAAGAGTAAACGATTTTAAATAATTCGGAAGATGGATTGAAAGTTGAATAATAAACTTATGCATATAGTAACCAAATAACCCAATAATTCAGTGCTCCAACTTTAATGATAAATCTAATTCACTGCAGACGCTACATTTTTTTTTATTTTTTTTTTAAAGTATATATTTCATATATTTTAGAAAAGTTGTAGGTATAAAGGTGCAAAGGACCGGAGGAGAACTATGTATCAATTAAACTACACAAACACCGCCAGCACATTCATAGATATATAAATAATTATTTCAAACTTGTGTGTGTGAAGTCCTTTGCGTGTGTACTTATATTTAGGGGCAACATTTAGGATGACGTAGTCCCAACCATTACCGTGCAACACACCATACGTACAAACTTAAAATTCGAGAATATTATAAATAGTTTTCTATTAAAAAAGGAAAAAAATCTTTATATTAGTGATTACAATTTTTTCAGGTGACTTATTATTACATTTACAAACTTAATTTTCTAAAACATTAATTTTCTAAACATGTAAGCAGAAGATTGATCAGTTGCTCCAGATATTGGCTTCACGGTTGAATTAATTTTTTTTTTTATTTGGGGACAAGCTCATGATATTAAATTTATGTCACCATAACACTTTCAGAGAACTTGATGAATCCTGACTGATTATTAGTGCTATTTAAATGAAGGGACTGAACCGTTTCATACTTTATACTTAATTCGCTGATTAGCAAAAGCAGGCCATTCATAGATAAAATGTTCAAGGTCATCTATGAAATCTCCAATCAACAGGTACACCTTGGAACATTAACAATATGGAACCTATGAATAAGCTGCAAACTTTCCATGGCCAGATAAGACCTGAGAGCTGTAGAAGTTAACATTTAACTTCTTCATTTTCATTCTGTTAGTAATATTAGAAAAGAACTGGTATGTTTTCCTTCATATGATGTTAGCATCCCACCTCATTTGCCATTCTGTCAACAACATTCGGGAAACATGCTTTTTAAATAGGTTTATTGGAATTGTATTTTAAAGAGCTTGTAGCTCATTATTATCCAATAATTTAAGAATTGTTAACAACTTCAGGTCACCCAGTATCCGAAATAATTCACTTGTGACTGCTTTGCCTGTGATGTATAGATCTAGTGGAAGGACACCACTAATGACACAGGCAGCTGAGGTGGGAGCAGTATACAAAAATGACATACTAAGAAGAAATATTCTCTGTTGTTTATTCACATTTTTTAGAACAATAGGTGTAATATATGTAGCAGCCCCATAACAATAGAGAGACGCTAGATTAATCGCACTTTTATTACTATATTCATCAACCGTTGTTTATGGGGCTTTGGTTCCGGTAGAGCGGAAAAAGTAATAAAAAAAGTAACATTTTAAGAAAATATTTTTTGGCGAGTATTTTCTATTTACTAACGCATCGTTTCACATTGCACTTAAGTCGTATACCGACGAGTGTAGACTTCCGAAAAATGTCAAATGATAACGCAAGAAAAATTTCTCCGATATTAAATAATCTCCGAATAAACACAATTCTAGGATGCGTTGTAAAAATACTTGAGAATAATGAAACAGAATACTCGTCGCATAATAATAAATATGGGCGAACAATTGCAGACGAAGAATATTTTTTGGCATGTTTGAATGTCGATTTAACCAATGTTCGACTAATGCTAAAAATCAAAAAAATTTAATAGAAACATGCACAAAATATTGAAAAACAGAAAAATGGATAGGAATTGAGGTATACCTCGCGCGTATAAAATATAAAACGCGGAACAGTATTTAAGGAAGTAACGCAATTAACAAATGCGTCAAGAAATAGACTTATTAAAGGAAGCAGTATATATATATATATATATATATATATATATATATATATATATATATATATATATATATATATATAGTGAAATACATGAATTTTGGCAAAGCGTCATAGGTTCAAATTTATATTAAATTTATTCCTCGTCCTATAATATCAAACAAAGTGATGACGTCATTATGTCTAACCCAATGTGAAAATAACTTTAGCGTTAATTTTAAATCTTATATAACGTGAATGACATTTGCTCAATTTCTGTTTAATATTTTATTTGTTCCCTACATAAAGTTTTCCTCATGTACTATATATATATGTATTTCTGGACTGAAAACTTCAAAATTTGGAAACTACATTCAAGAAAACTTCATCCGCCTTTATGTAATAGTAATAGCAATAATAATAATCAAATCAAACCCAATTTAATTCCAATACAATAGTACATTTTAAAATGGAAGATGTATAAAATAAAAATTAATTAAAAACTAGAAACGAATAAACAATTAAAACGGATAAACATTGAGAAAATAATTAAAGTACTACTACTACTAATAATAATAATTATAATAATAATAATGACGTAACACTTAAGTGATATCGCACACATCTCATCTTTGATTGTGTGTATAAGAAATTAAAATAGAGGGAATAAAACGTCCTATGCGCAACACTGCGCGAACGGCGACTGAATTCTATTATAATTTTAACTTGTAACAATTTTTAAAAATTCGTCCAAACTTACTTAATTATTAGAAATCCACATAGTTTTTACATAAAGAATCAGATAGATGACTTTCCTAAATGAACAGTTAATCGGCAACTCCTGTAGAGAAATGAACCATGTGACTTTATCCATGCTACAAAATACGCTAGGTTTTGATGAGTGTAAAGTTTTATTTTAATTATTCTTTTAAATGTTGATAATTAATTGGTTGAAAGTGTCGTTATTTAACACGTTTCTCGCATTTACAGCAGATATTTAGTTTATATAGTTTCCTTGTCAATTAATTAGGTCAGTTTTTATTCCTGTAGGCAATGCATCGTATTTCACTGCTCCGGCATAAATAAATAACCCGCAAAATCCCATTCTCATGCCATTATAATGAGGTACTATCGCCTTGGTTGTACGTCCTGATCGAGTCTGTCCGTTACGAATTAATATGCCAAGCATATTACCATTTTTGAGAACAAACTGCAGCAAAATTAACGTATCCGATTATAGAGTGTGGAAAGTATTGTTTTAGATAATAAAATAGGTAATTCAACTTTCTTAATTTTTCAAAAATATAAAACGAATGAACATTCCACGATAATGTACTGTCTATTTAAACCCTTAAGTATTTAAAATATCATATACTCTAACTTGTTATATTGATATTTCAGTATCTTTCCAAATCCTAATCTCGGTTTGTGTATATTATATATTTCGTTTTAGTGGCATTAACAACTAACATATTATCTTGTAGCCAGTTAAGAACTTTGTTCGCATTACGTTGTGCAATATCATGAAGTCTATCAAGAAATCTTGATTCAATAGTAAGTATCATTAGCGTTGCTAAATATTTTCCCATCAACAAAAAAATTGTATAAGTCATTTATACGCCATGTATTAAGAATAGATACGAACCAGTACTCCCGAAATTCGTGCATTACTTACATCGCTCGTGTTTTCGAGATAACTCCTAAACCAGTTATGTATAATATACCTGAATCCGTAATTATACAATTATCTTAGAAGATTTTTGCGATTACATCAAAAGCTGTATGTAAATCGAAATATACTGAGATGACGGATATACCTTCTTGAAGTAGCTAATGTATGACGCGTGTTCAAATAAATGCATCATCGGTACCCATAAAATTCTTCTGTAGGTAATTCAATAACAGTCCACGCCCATTTTTTAAATATTTTCGAAAGCGTCAATAATATACAAACTGGTCTATAATTTGCTACATCTATTTTATTTCCATTTTTATAGACAACGGTTCCTAGAATTAGTATCCCAGTAAATTTACCAGATGCTACAGATTCGTAAAAGAGATATTATCGTAAAGATTCTAGGAAGGAGTTAAGATTTTTATTAATCCTATACAAAAAATTTTATCATATGCGAAAGAAATTAGGTAACGACAATATTGAATTTTTTACGTCATTTACGAAAGATACCAATGTATATTGTTCACCCTCAACACATAATAATATATCTTTCCCACATTGGTAACACTTTCATGAAAGTAGTCATTGAAGATAAGCTTTTCATTACCCTCGAAATTTATCATTTATCTAAAGCTCTTTAATTACAAAATTGTCATTATTTATTATATTCCTATAATTTTTCTGGCTGATTCTGCATGTATGTAATAGAATAGAGGATGCTATTAAATCCATACATATTTCACGTATAAAAGTAATCGTTGCATAAGTCGTTCTTCAGAAGATCGATATTTATATCCCACCACCGGTAAATATCGTTAAATCGGCAACGATTTCTAACTCACTTCAAAAACTAAAGACTCGCAAAAACGATACTTATTGTCTGAATTAATAAATGTATTATATTACCCGATGAAAAAATAACGCTTTTATTTCGAAATATTAAAGCGTGTTTTATGTAAATTAAAATTTCTTCCGCGAACGCTATGTATCTCTTGTACATGCAAATTATACTCCGGCATTCTATAACGATTTGCTTCATCGCTATATAACCATGTTTCAGTTAATATAGATCGTAATTTCCACCACCACCACCTTCAAGAAACGTCAAAAGTTCATCATAATGTGTACGTACGCTTTGAACGTTTGTACGCTACTTACACTACACGACAAAATATGTATTAAGTAATCGTTTAAATTGTTTAGGATAAATGATGATAAATGATGAGTGCTGATTTTAATCGTCAATATCCCATAGTTTAATCGTAATTATTCTCTCATAGTAGTACCTACTTTATGCGTGATTATCTCATTCTCTTCTCATCGTGGTGGTCCATATATTAGTAGTAATTATCTGGTTTGCCGGTATTGGTCCCCCTATATTAATCGTTATTATTTTCTCCTAGGCTCCCTATATTAATCGTTATCTATTCTCTAATCGTCGTCGTTATTCGTCTCTGAAGCGGAAAAGCTTTGTGAACGAAAATCCTGTTCGAAAATATTTCGCGAATTAAAAAAAAAAAATTATTACATCGCGACAGAATGCGTTTCGATGAGATAAATATTTTTTCGTACTTACTCATTGTAGGATAGAAACGAAAGGTTAAAAAATAAACACGCCAATATATCCGCTCGTCCGACAATTCCTGCTACCTAGATATACCAGGGGGACAAAAATAGGAAAAAAGAGTAATTAATATATATTTAAATATAAATATGTAAATGAATAAATATACAAATAAATAAAACGAGATTCTATTTGCTGAATTACGTGCACACGACGTATAAAACGCGTTAAATCGCAAGTTATTTTATCTAAAATTATTTATGTACTTACGTAATTCGGGGAATTTATTAATTTAATCGATAAAAAAGTAATTATATAACGTGTATCATAAGTACAAGTTACCCACGGCTTCGTCTGTGTAATAATTTTTTTTTTTTTGATCATTTCTTCCACATCACAAATAGGACAGAAATGACAATAATTTGATATATCTACAAAAATCGTTTAAACTTTAACACATTTTACAGTTGGAATGCACTAACCCGCAATACAAACCACGTTTTGTTGCATCAGGGACGTGACCGAAATAAAACGGACATATATTATTATTATTATCAACTGGTCTTGCTATATTTTTCTTTTTTTTTCCCATAGTGCTTTCATCCTTCCGTCCACAAAATACCAGTTCTTCCTCCTTTATTTTCTGCGAATTTTTCCCAATTAAATAGTTTCTTCTTCAATATGAATCGCTGTTCTACATCTTCAGGCATAATATTCAGTTCGGCCAAGTCATTTTTAATCTCTGTGTACCATGTACCATTCATTTTTAGTTTTTGCATGTACTTAAACAATCTTTTCCTGTGAGCCTGCTGGCCTCCATCCTTTGAATATGCCCATCATAAAATCGAATTCTTCTTTTCCGGATCGCGGTAGTAATTTTTTCCACATGTTGGTGTATTTCTCGATTACTTCGTTTGATATATTTTTCACCTTACTGATCCTGTTATTCTTCTTACGATCTTCCTTTCTGCGATTTCAAGCTTTTCATTTAATCATTTTGGTTCATTTTTAGGCCCTCCGCTGCATATAACGCCTGTGGTCTGATCACAGTTGTGTAATGTCGTAGTTTAGCATTTCCCGGTAAACA
This sequence comes from Coronaproctus castanopsis, assembly GCA_032883995.1. Classification (NCBI taxonomy): domain Eukaryota; kingdom Metazoa; phylum Arthropoda; class Insecta; order Hemiptera; family Monophlebidae; genus Coronaproctus; species Coronaproctus castanopsis. Next base: position 17,629,142 of record CM065053.1, read on the forward strand.
TTTCTTATTATATACTTCTTTTGTTAGATAAAATGCTGCTTTCATTCGATCGATTCTGTATTTGCTTCATATATATATATATATATATATATATATATATATATACGTATACTATACTAATATATAAACCTGTTAAATGAAAGTGACAGAGCGATATTTTAAATCTTTAAATTATTGTAATTTCTGTCCTATTTATTGATATCAATGTGAAACAAAGCTCGAAACAAATCCGAAAATATAGGCTATAAACTTCGGGAATTGCATCATTATTGCTTTAATCGTTTTTGAGTTTAATCGTGCAGTGATTATAATTCGGAAATCACAGACTTTATATATTAGTACAGGCATAGATGATCGTATCGCATTTCTCAGCTACAATTTATCTACACCGATACCGAATCTTAGGCCCTTTCAGTCCTACATTATAAAATTTTGATAGAAAATTATAAATTTCATGCAATATTAATTCTTAGGCGAACATTAAACAATTTTCAATCTAATTATATAAATAGCTTTAAAATTGACACATTTCACATTAAGTAAACAAGTATTTTTCTTTTTAGCATTCAAATTTCTTGTACCATATAGTGCACATTACCACTGAAAGGGTTAGGATATCGAAGATCGCTTTATATAGATCAGAATTGATATTGAAACTTCGAACCGATTTACAATAGTAGACACAATATGAAATTTAAAAAATACGATGAAAATTGAATCGATTTTATATCTCTGCAGATAATTTAAACGTATAATTGCTGCGATACTACGGAAGGGATGGAAAATTTATTTTAAATTGAAAGATTGAAAAACTGGAGAAGTATAACAGATAAATTTGAACAATGTAATTCTAGGATTTCGAATAATATAACTTAAATAATTGTAATGATTATTCTAATTTACATAACTGATAGTAAAACGAAAAGGGATCCTCGCCGGGGAGATGAAATAATCATATATATAATATATCTCATCATTATCGTCGAAAATATATAAAGTGACCGAAATAAAATTAATACAAAAGACAATACTAATACCGAACTCAACACTGACAAAAGTAAACTATCACGTAGTCAGGCAGACTAGTAATGTAGCGCGCGTGAGAAAAACGTAAACAATTTCAGAACTATGCAGAAACTATGAAACTAATGATATGTCGTGCGTCACTCTGTAAGCGGAAGGTAATAAAACCTGAAGCAATTTAAAAAATAAAAATAAAAGTGCTGGATTTCGGCGCTGAATAAACTTAATCATCACCGTCTGTCTAGTGAACATAACGATGATTTTATCCGTATTTAACATCGAGAATTCGTTACGTAGTTCGTATGAGCATACAGCGATTTCGGCTATTCCACAAGGTTCTAATCTTGGACCGCTACTATTTATTATGTTTATTAACGATATAGGTAATAGCTTAAATTCTAAATTTCCATTATTTGCAGGTGGCCTGAAAATTTATTGGCCAGTATATTCATCGATTGAGTAGCTCTTCAAAAAGGCTTAGATAACCTTACTATCTGGGGTAGACGTAATGGGCTTTCCATTATTTATAGTAAATGCGCTACATTTTCATTTGCCCGTAATATGAATAAACTTATATTTAAAATTAGAAAAACTTCATAATAATATTTTAAATAGGTCCTTCATGTTCGTGATCTTAGAGTACACAGTGATAGGACCTTCAGTTACTCGGTACATATAGACCATATTACTCGGCATGCTTATTCAGTTCAAGGGTTCGTCATAAGATGCTCAAAATTACCCAGTGATCCAAGAACATTAAATACTCTATATAATGATCTTGTTCGTTCTCAGTTAGAGTATTGTCACTTTGGGATACATTTTATAGTAAGTATACTACAAGATGCGGAAAAAATTCAAGGTAAGTTTTCGAAATATTTATTTTTTCGTACAACGAATTATTATCCAGACCACATAGATTATAATCCCTTAAGCCACGTTATGCATTACGTACCATTGTATAAATGTTCCAATATAAAGTTTTTACATAACCCGCGCAATGGTCGCATTAATGGCGAATATTTGATTTCGTGAATTAGTTACTATAACTGTAGGATATGAATCACTGTTTTTTTTCTAGCCGCGTTCGCCTACTAATCTTCGTTTCAATTTACCATTGCTGTCTTCGTCTGTATAATTCATTACTTAAAACTTATCAATGTTTGGACATACATTTTCAAAGCAGATATTTATACGATTTCTTGATTCAGTGAAACTTCGACCTTATCTACTTATTAATGTAAGAAAGGTGTTGGCATTGGCTCGTGCACAGCATGTTTGAGTTATTAATTTTAAAATTTTAAATTATCATTATATTTTTCAATACGTATACACAAATACATTCGAAACATTCTTTACTGCCTATTGGTGTACACATTTATTTCATGTTCATGTGTAGGATTATGTAAATACTTTCCATTGTAGTGAGCGTGTGAGTATGCATGTGTATGCATATGTACACAATTTTCGATTTTTTTTTGTATATGTGTACAATCCTCCCCAGTTAAATATTGTATCTACGCCGATGATCTTTCGATATACTATTCGCACATTGAAACACAATATATGGAACATTTATTGGTTAGTTGGCTATTACTCAGTTAATTTTTAATAGCAGAGTGAATTTTCTTCATTTGATAGCCAGAAGCAAAATTAGAATTTCGATTATGAACACTGAAGTATTTTGATGCTAACAACTGAGCTATCGCTTCATTTTGGTAAACATAGTTATTTACGTATGAATCGTAGAGTTGTGGAAAAGCTGTATGCTGCCCCGTGTATTGTCTGAAAACTTTCCGTAAACCACTTTCATTGAGATTTGAAAATTTTCAATTAAATTTGTAATTTACGATATATATATAATATACATACGGTTCACATAAAAGGTAATGTCATTTAAAATGCGAACACTCTGGTGCAAATAATTGAATACAAGTATACAACTAAATTAAACCACAAAAAACAAAAAGTTTGGAAACTTCATATACGTGTACATATAATCACAGTCACCCATAGTACACGTTTGAACTTGCTTATACATCGCTGATACTACATTATTCTACAGCTCAGTTAGACCATCCACCATATATAATCATCCACAAATAGGCATTTCACGTTTATCGTGATACTTTGTTGCAGTGTTATATTTAATGTTCGTAGGTGCAAAATACTCAAAAACATTTCAAATATTTATTATAAAGTTTTTAGTATAGCCTGCGCATTCGCTATACGCGTTACAAACTTCGGCATTTTAAATATCGTTGTGATCTAATATTAAAAAAAAAAAAAAACACTTAAATGGTTTTTTATTACAATCTGTTCAGTACAGTAATGGGCGCGTCTTGTATCACGTCCTCGTCGTGCGCCTGTTAACATTGTTTATATAAACAATGGCTAAGAATACGGGAAACAGTCGGCGAACTGTGCTGTGTACCTCACGCCAGATTGCGTCAAAGTAAACCTGGATGTGGACATCTAAGCTACCCGAAGACATACGATATCATCATACAGTAATACTCCGAAGTAATTATATTAATCGTATATATACATTTCAAGCGTTCCCAATAGAATATTCCCGTATCTATGCGTCTTCTTATTTGCTCAATTCATAAGGGGTTTGATTCTTTGCAACCGACTTAATTCGTCCTGCTGGATAGAAAGCTACTCTGATTATGCACTCTTAATTCATGCTTTCTTTCTAGTTCCTTATCATCAATGCAACTCCAGGTACATAAAGGTCGCGATGGATATCATCGTTTCTTCCCTATTATCTGGCATTAGTGATAATTCTGAGAACTTTGTTTTAGAACGTCTGATTTATTTTACGTTAGTTAATTTAGCACAACCCCATAGGCTGACAACCATGACTCCGTGTTGGTTTTAGTATTTCATTAGATACTAATAGCTTATTGCTCGGCGAAAGAATGTCTTCCGAGAAGCCAATTCATTTGCAGGATTTTCAATTAGTCGTCCGATATTTTTATGAATACGAATTGACTAATTTAATTTTGTCTATACCTAGATATTTCAAGTTATTTTTACGAGATACAGTCCGCGAATTAATTATAATCTTACGGACTTTTCTGTTAGTAAAATTTATATGCACAGATTTCTCCTCATTTACTTCTTCAAGGCTAGTGAAGAATGACTGCACATAAGGCTTGATTGAGATACATCGGCTGTGATACTGCGATGCGGAAGGCAACGGAAAACCACCGCATTAAATTTCCTAGTAAGCAATTATGACATGAATATAAAGAAAGATATAAATATTACTGGTTCAGGTGGCCTCGTATACACCAGACCCGGCAGGAGGATAAAGAGGTCTCCTCAGGTCGTCAACAATAACAGAGAGGCGCCAGATCTCTCGTTTAAAACTCACTAAGAACACTAAATTGAAGAACGTGACAACAGAAATGGATAGATTAAATATTGGAATTTTGGATGTATCAGAAACCAGGTGGATGGACTTTGGTAATTTTGAAAACGACGGTTATAAAGTATACTATTCTGGAGTAGACAGCGGCAAGCATCGCAGTGGAGTAGCGATAATAGTTAAAAACAGATAGAGTCATTTTACTACAACCGAATAGTTTTCCAGCCCCTCTAAACGTGATTCAAGTATACGCACCAACGGAAGATAGTAGAAGAACTGGAGAAATTCTACGGAGACCTGGAGCAAGCATTAATAAAGTAGGCAGAAGAACGATTGCGATGGAGATAGGACCGAAAATTATATCAAGAAATTGTCGCCATAGTTGCTACCAACGACTGAGTAAATTGGACAAAAGAAGAGAGAGACTTATTTTCCATTGTTTTGTCCACTTCCAAATTCTTTCGGTATGGCATTGTGCAATCTTAGTTGATTCTTCTATACTATTTCCAGTAACCGTCGCAGCAGTATCGCAAACATGGCATGACTTGCTTGTTAATCGGAATATCAGCGTGTTATCTGATAATTCATATCATGATACTATTTATAATTGTTATTTAATTTTATTATCGTTAGCGGGATTGTGCTTCGTTGCACGATGGCAGGTTTTTCCTTCCCCGCTTTTTCTTTTCTTCGTCTTCTTCTTTCTCTTTCGATGTCTTCCCTACTTATCTGCAAATTTGCATCATTCGTGTTGATTTATTTAATCGTACGTCTCCGGACATCTACTAAAAGCTACTTCGTCAAATACTTATTTACGCTCTACTATAGAGTTTTTGTAGCCACTCTATCCGTAGGCTAGCTCGTTCTATTTTATTTTTTTTTAGCATTCTTTTAATAAATATAAACCTACAAAAATAAAGTAAATAAGTAATTCGCGTAATTTGTACTACTTACCGCTTCGGTGTGAATCGGGTGCGATGCGAACAGAATGCCGGCGATCAAGGCGAAGGAAGTTTCCATTTGTACGGTATTCAAAATAATCCTGGCGAATAGCAAACTACACACCGAGTGTAGGATAACATTACCGAGGTGAAACCAATATGGCTTCATACCGAAAAGCCAATTTGTAAACCTGCGTAAACAAAACAAAATATTACCCACGATAATGGTAAGTTAATCCGGGATATATATATCGAAAAGTGGAATTCGACTTGTAAATAATTTTATCATCGCTGCGAGTGAACAGACTGGATTGTCCTACAAAATAGTACAATTCATTTTCTACTGAGTGAACAAAATTAAATAAATTGCGTCGAACAACTATATTTATTTTATTCGATCTCATTTTATATATACATATATATATATATATATATATATATATATATATATATATATATATATATTTGAAATATGTCTATAATGATGATTCAAAACAATTACCCGCCTTATTCTTAGGTAATAATTCAGTCATTCATTCCTGATTCGTCGAAATAAATTTTTTAGCTTGTGCTTTCGCCAATGTTATTTAGTATTCTGATAATATATTCCGGAAAGCATTACCCGACAACGTAAGTGGAATTAATAACATCCGATATGCTGATGATGCTATTTTGATTACAAATAATGAACATGAGTTACAAAAGATACAGAATCTAATAAAATAGGTATATTCATAAACTGCGATAAAACTAAAGTTATGGTAGTAAGCAAAGAGGCAGGAACAAAAAAAAAAGACATCAATCAAAATCAATAATAGAATCATAATTTAAATACCTAGGATATAATATTAACAGCACTTGGGACCTTGATTACGAAATAAAAATGAGAATTGAATATGCAAGAAACGTGTAACGTGAAAGGTGTATTTTTGAACAAAACGATGAAATGGGACACCAGACGGAGGTTTATGAAATGTTACATATGGGCCATACTACTATGTGGAATAGAGGCCTGGACGATTGAAAAATTAATGCTAAATTAAGATCATTTGAGATGTGGTCATATCGTCGGATGCTAAAGATTCCATGGACGGATCAAGTATCAAACGCGGAAATATTAAAACGACTAAATAAAAGATTAGAGTTAGAAAGAACTATTAAGAAAAATAGCTTACTTCGGACACATCTCGAGGAACAACAGATATGAAATCTTATAATTGATAATTGAAGGAGACATCACTGGAAAACGAGGAAAAGGAAGCAGAAGAAAAACATGTTTGGCTAATGCAAAAGAATAGAACTTAATACAGAAACCTTATTGCGAGCCAACAGATTGGAAGCCAGAGGAATAATCGCCAACACCCATTGAGGATACGGCAACAGATGAAGAAGAAGAAGAAGCTACAAACCAGAGATGTAATAAGTACGCTAAATAAAAATACACATACATACGCATGTGTATGTACGTGTGCGATTTAATATCCTTCTATACTCTACTTTGATATCTCAATCCGATTCCGTACTGTTCAGTGGGTCCTTCCAATAAATTTAACAGGACTGTACCCAGGATATAAGTAAAAGAGCTCGCAATCTAGTTATATTTTTTCTTATTTATGAGGGGTGGCAGCTTCGAGTATCCAAATTTTGTCCTATCGCCGGCATGTATATGAAAAAATGTTTCAATTTTAATCGTAAATTCAATCTTTTAAAAGTGACGTGACATACGTCAGGACTGCAGCTTATTTTAATTTTCTCAATTTGTCCACGCGTCGAAAAAAAAATATTTTATAACTGAACTATGGATGTCAATGTTGGTGCTTCATAGTTCAGGAAAAAAAAACGAAAGTCAGCGCAGTAGAGATGTGGATCTAAGACGTGATAATTTCGTTAAAAACGTAAAGAAGGTAAAATTACGACCAACTGGACGCACATACTGAACGGCATTTATAACAAATTGAAAATAAATAAATACGAACAATTCCAGATGCCGGCGATGGACAGAACCCGATGAATTCCGGGAAATGGCAGATGGCTGCAGCGAAGAGGTTTTGCATTTAGTAAATGAACTTCCTAGATTTCAACAATAATATCGCTCCCCGGAATATTCAACGCGATAATCCGTTTCAACGGAATTTTTTCGTCGTACATTTGAATCAGGTTTTTTGCAATGTAAAAGATGAACGTTCACAATGGTCAATATTGTGGCCAATGTTGTGACTCGCGTACTTGCATTCGGAAAAGACACTTGTACGTAAAAAGTATTTTGTTTTTATGTTTTATGGTCGCCTCTATGCGTTAATATTTTTCGTTGTCATTCGCAAAATTCGTAGGTAGGATCTTAATAATGTAAGACCAACTTCACGAAGTGAAGTTTACCGTTTCAGTCGTACATGAAATTTCGACACGAAATAATAAGATTTATTTAATATACGATACATCCCCTTAGAGATGACGTTCGATAATTATCAATGCGTTCCGATGAATATTTTTAAAATTGAGACATTTCATGTTAACGGGAAAATAAAAACAATGATTAGCAATAAGATTTCATGTACCATATAATAGACATTGCGACTGAAAGGGTTAAGATGTCGCGTTGAGAAAATAAATATGTGAAATTTTTCAGCAGTCTTCCAGATGTGATGCAAATAAAATCTAAATATATATATATATATATATATATATATATATATATATATATATATATATATATATAAAATACATATATATTTCCATACCTATAAATCAGTATTTCTCATATTTGTTATGTATCGTCTAGAGCAACAATAGATGAAGACATTAAATACAGATGTAACCGAGCATCGGCTGCAATTTCTAAATTAAACAAACGTGTTTTTAATAATAAACACCTAAAACTTTCGACTAAATTATCAGCGTGCAAGGCAGTTATTCTACCAAATATCCGGTATGGAAGTGAAACACGGGTATTACACGGGAAACAGATAAAACATTTGGAACGCTTTCAACAACGACTTGTACATCGCCTTTTAAAAATCAAGTGAGATAATTTTTTATCAAATAGTGACGTCCTCCGTCGTAATGAAAGTAGTTCATTGGAAGAATTACTGGCAGCAACGCAGCTTCGCTGGATAGGCCATATAATAAGGATGAAGGATAGCAGGATAACGAAAAGAATATTGTACGCAGAATTAATCCAAAGCGAACTAGAACAAGTAAAACCACGGAAGAGATAAAAAGATCGAATATTGAAAGTAATAAAGTTAACGTTAATGAAAAGTAACTGGGAGCAGATGGCAAAAACAGACTACATTCGAGAACAACAAGCTAGGTCAGAAATTGCGAGGCCATAGTCGAAAAACAAAATAAACGGGCAAAAGTTTCAAAAATGTTCGCACATTGAAGCTGTAATATTTGTGGTCGTATTTGTCGAGCGCTTATTAGTCCGATCTCACACCTTCCTACTCATATAATTAATTCCCTCTTTCCTGTTTTTATATACCCCCTTATGCAGACGACTTAACCGGGACACGAGTGTAGATATTATTAAGATTATATATATATATATATATATATATATATATATATATATATATATATATATATATGTTAATTCGGAAATAATTTTTCACGACATCGTACGAGATATTCGCTTGTTGACTTCGGTCCGTCATTAATCTATGAAATAGCTGCCGAATATCGTATTCCGAACAAACAGTCGAATCACAGCAAAATTCTCATTGGATTCTCTAAGCGAACTGCTGTTGTTTGGCTAGCAAATTCCGGTTTACTCGTGAATTCATGGACTCCATCACGTGGAATGTCATTTGAAATTGCGGATTCTTTGTCACTGTTCAATATTCGATTTAAGAAGTACTCGCGCATCGCCGAAATTTTTACATAATTGTTCCTGAAGCGAGAATGAATGCCGGCCGTATAGGTCGACTACCTCGTGACGCTGTTGTCACATACCTGCTCCAATTAGGCTGAATAATTATAAAATAATAATCGTTCGTGCCTAAAAGCAGGGTTTTATACATCCAAATTTTAGCAACGTCGAAGAAAGAATCATCGCTCTAAACTTATTTTCAAAACGTCTTTTTTTTCAGTAGGCTGAAGTATCTTCTTCATCGTGTACGGACTTTAGTAAAACGACCCCTTTTACTGAAAATCTCATTTTTTCCCTCCGTTCGTATCGGGAAATCAAAATCGACGTATTATATGTTGTTACTACCTTCGGATTTTAAAATTAACTTTCGCCGTAAAAATGGTTTTAAAATCCCGGTAATACGAAAAGGAAACTCGTAAAAAATTGCCGCTCGTAAAAAATAAAAGTATGATGTGTATTTAGAAGTTTTTACCGATTTTCCGAGCAGATTTCTAAACGTACACGGGCTATTAATAACGATGTTTACGATTGTTGTCGTCATTTCGTTTTTTACGATCGAAATTCGTGTACTTGGTCGGAAGGGTTATAAAATAAATCGCGGCATTTTGTGAAAATTTTATAACAATGATAATAATAATGAGGATAATAATAATTGTGTTTTTTTTTAAAAAAAAAAGAATATTTCTCGTTCTTTCGACATTTAGGTTAATTCCGTTATTAGAAAATCGTATAATAGAAGTATTTACATAATTTTTAAGACATTAGATAGAATAATTTCGTAACAACCGCGTACAAAAGGAAGGAAAAAACACGATTTATTAATAAAAGTGGAATCCAACGCTGCGGTTTAAATGGTTTTTGTAAGAGAATCTACACTTTCTTTCAACTCTTTAGCACCTTTGCTTATCTATACGGAATGGCGGCTTTTCTTTCCTTATACTATTAGTACTTATTGTAAGGATAACTGGTGAGTGATCAGATGCTATATCAACAGTTTTTTTAACTTCAGTGTAATGTAACGATATCCTCTAGACGACAAAAAAAAGTTTAGTAAATCAGGTATTCTATTAGGATCATTCGGTCATTTAGCGGACCTGCTGCCAATAGAAAAGATAAGTTCTTTCACAACAACGCTTTTAATCTGGGCATAATCTTGTTGGTAAGAACTATACTGGTAATGTTGAATACCGTTTCCTATTAATATAGCACTCCCTTCGCGAGCAGTTCCATCGGGGTGTTGAGTATGGTACAAACTGTAGTAAAAAACATTTTGTCAGTAAAATGCGTTTCAGCTACAAAACGCACATTAATTTTCTATAACCGAAGAAATGATTCTGTTTTTGGACGCCACTGCGCTAGTGACATTCCAAAGTGCGACTCGAAGTGATTTAATTGTTACGGAAGAATTTTCGTAATGAGCTTCCATCAATATCTGATTTTGCTTGTTCACTTGTTCATTTGTTCAAGCAATGATTCAAAGCGAGTTAAGATCAGACTTGATTAGAATTAACTAGTTGCTGCTGTGGTCATTGAGCCTGTCAAAAATGTAACAGGCCAATGGGCAACAAGCGATAATTAAAAAACTTTGCTCAACACCTAGCAGACGTATTCCAGCCACATCCTTTTGACCCTAAAAAGTAAGCACGAACAAAAGGTCTCAGAGTTCCTGGGACATATTCCTGATGATCAACTGCATTTGTATCCCCAAAAGAAGTGTGGCATGAAATTATGGCTTTAAAAAGAACAAAACTCCAGGCTATGACTTAATAACAGTCAATATCTTAAAAGAGCTACCTAGAAAAAAGGAATATTGTTCGTTACTTATATCTTCAATGCTATATCAAGACTAAAACATGTGCCGATTCAATGGAAGATTGCTAAAATAATTATGGCGCTTAAACCTGGCAAGCCTTCAAACGTCGTCTCATCTTATAGACCAATATCGCTAATGCCTGCGTTATTCAAAATTTTATGAAAAGGATAATAACGCTTATTGATCGACAGAAATCGATACCGGATCACCAATTTCGTTTTAGAACCAAACATTCTACCCTTAATCAAGTTTACGGAATCGTCAATAAAACCGAAGATGATTTCGAAGAAAAACGATTTTGTTCGGCAGTATTTTTAAATATTTCCCAAGACTTTGACACGGTCTGGCACGAAGGACTGCTTTATAAATTAAAAAAATTCCGCCCTACAATACGTTCAAGCTAATTTCTTCTTACTTAAATGAACGATTTTTCAAAATAAAAGTTCAGGAACAAGAACCTAAATTATACCCGGTTTCCCTCAGAGCGGTGTTCTGGGTTATACAGCTGATCTCCGGCTACAAAGAACACAAAGAAACGACGAGTTGTATATAAACGTTTCTACTGTAATTGCAGAAATTAGACGATATTCGTCACGAAGACAGATTACATAGACATCCAAACATGGAAGCCATTATTATATTAGACACAAACTATATAACACGAGAAGGCTGAAACGTAATAAGCCTTATGACATCATTTTTATTCATTTCCTCTCAGGTTTCTGTCACTGGATGGATAAACCTCTTAACGTTATATATCTTCCGTATAGCAAAATTACTGGATAATCTAGGAGGACTAGTTGTAATTATTTAAAAATAATAATAATAATAATAAAAGTAGTTACATTCCGAACAAGGTGTATTCTGAACAAACGGGTAGTAATTTACTAGGCTATAGACCGAAATGTAACCCAACTACTGTCAATGAATAAATTATTCTGGGGAAAAACTCTAAACAGTAACGTCGGTTTAAATTTCCGAACAAACCCAATTTATAATCCGCGAAATCATCAACTGAGTCACAGTGGCCGAGGAGATTCGGCAACATATTACGATAATCAACCGTTGGAAAATTAGACATATTTCTTTGTCCTGTGATTAATTTTTCTGCTCCCACATCCTGTTCTTTCTATTTCGAATCACGTTACCCCTTAGCTCTTTATGTACTTTGAACTTTTATAAAATTTTCAACATCCACCTTGTCCTTCAAAATAAATCTCCTTCTACAAAAAATCCTTGCCAACATCGCTTCGGCAATTGCCTAAGGTTCAGGGCTACGTTAGATAGAACGAAGTCGTCTATCGGTAATTGTAAAAACTGGTCACAGTAATTAAAAGAAACTCGAAATATTTGAACGTGAAGTAAAATAGTTCTAAGTCGCCTACAAGATTTGAATATTAAATTCATCGGTGTCGCCGCCACAAACTTAAAAAAATTTCAATGTGTAATTTCATTATTTTTCTCGATCAAATTGAAATAGGCGTAGATTATATCGACTTGTTTTACGTTATTAATTACGTATATTGTACGTAATTTCATCATACCTGTTTCCATGGGTCCATGTACGTTCACTTTTTATTTAGTTCTATTGGCGAGGTCTTGTTTACTAAAAAAAAAATCCATGGCTCCGAGCGCAGGGAAGAAGTGAAACTTGACATTTTAACTAAATTCAATACAGAGTTCTTAAAAAAAATGTATACGTGTATGTATATATACATACACAGTATATGTGTGTGTGTGTATATATATATATATATATATATATATATAATGAACTTATATTTGCAACAGATGGCAACAGTGATAGTAAATAACGGCGAAGCGACCAATAAAATCAAAATTGAACGCGGTGTGAGACAGGGCTGCATTTTGTCGCCAACATTGTTTAATGTATACGCGGATATCATATTTAGAGAAGCGTTAACAAACAGATCTGAAGGTGTCAAAATTGACAGTGAAATCAACGGTAATATTAGCAGAAAATGTGAAAGATCTGGGAATATTATTGAAATTATTAGAAAGTGATAAATATGGCATTAAAATTAATACTAAGAAAACCAAAGTAATGGTGACAGCAGATCAAAGTAAACTAAAGATAATATTAATTAATGGTGAATTGAAAGTAAAGAACAAGTACAAACACCTCGGTGCGTGGCTAAACAAAACCGGGGATTCAAACGATGAAATTAAATACAGGATAGGACAGGCAAGACTAGCATTTATGAAAATGAAGAATTGGAATATCTCTTGAAGTAAGACTCAGAGTTCTAAAATGCTACGTATGGTCAGTGTTGTTGATGGCCGCGAAACATGGACGCTGAAGGCTAAAATAATCTAAATTATAGAAGCTTTCGAAATGTGGTGTTACCGTCTTATATTGCGCATATCGTGGACAGCAAAGAAGAAGAATAAGGTAGTATTGGACATATTGAAGAAAGACAAAGAATTGTTTAATACGATCAAGCGAAAGAGCTTATCTTGGACACATATTAAGAGGACCAGTGTATGTACTGCCGCAGACCATAATCATGAAGAAAAGTAACAGGAAAAAGAAGAATAGGCAGAAGAACGATTACTTCGCTGGATAATATGGTCGTCGATAAAGGGAGAAGAATTGTTTCACAAGGCCAAAGACCGAATATTATATTAAGAAATTGTCGCCATCTGAGAACAGTCGATTGGACAAAAGAAGAAGAAGATATATAGATGTATATGTATATATATGTATATGTACATATATATATATATATATATATATCGGTTTGTTATTTCCGCTCGCACGCTCTGTGAGTTAACTCCCCATATAAACCGCGCCAATAGATGTCTCCAAAAATTTAGATAAAATATTAATTAAATACGATATTATATATGTTAATTTTATGTGATATGTTCGGTCACTCTACCTATCATTTACCTATAAGTTTAAGTTAAGTACACTTTCAACGGAACTCCTACACGAGTTATTTAAATACTCGATGCGTGTTTTTCACTATAATTTGCCATCCTAACTATTATCTATAACTTCGTATACTTACAAGGGGCATGCTACACGTGTTATTTAATTACTTAATGCGTGTTTAATCCCTTTAAGTTTTTTTTTACATTAATACCACACACCGTATTAATAACCATGCAATAATAATGATAATAAATAATAATGATAATCAATAATAATCAAAATAATAATAATAATAATTATTATTATTATTATTATTATTATAAGCTTTGAAATTTCCATCGAAAGCCCTTATTTGAGTTGATTATTAACGTAACTTCTCGATTGAGAGCCTCAGACGCTGGACTTATTCTAGACGAAATCCAATCAGTCGAGTCAGTGGAAATACCAAACGAGTTTTTAAACTTTCCATATCCGGCATCTCCACCGTTCATCCGACAGAATGAAAGATTCTCATTTCCAATATTCTTTTTATATAGAAAAAGTTTCTTCTACACAATATTCTAACACGTATATATATATATATATATATATATATATATATATAATCTGAATTCAGAAGAATTTTTGTATACACAGCAGTTTAGAAAAGTTCTGCAAATAACCTAGTTTTTTTTTTCAATAGTAACTGAGCTAAGCTCGTTACGAGAAATGCTATGGGATACAAAAATAAAAACTAAAAGGCAATGTCTATATTTGATTTAGGTTGCACCTAACATAGATGTTTATGTCTATAGGCATAGATACAACATACTTTCTGTCATATATTTATTTATAATATAAAAATGTATAAGGATTTTTTTCTATTATATAACTTTTTCCATTATTACATGATATCTAATACAGTGAATACGAAAACAAAATTATTATTACTTTTTAAATTTCTTGCCTTTACTTGTGATAGAACAATTCGTAAGTTGGGTAGTGAATTTTATGGATATATACATACGCACGCATATATATATATATACATATATATATATATATATATATATATATATATATATATATATATATATATATATATATATATATATAGGGTGACCCGGGGAAGACGGATGACTTTGTTTTTTGAATATTGATAAAACCGGTACAACGCAAATACGTTTATTATACATACGAGAGGTTCGTTTTTGTTTAGTTTGAGTTATCGTGTCATCCTATAATGTTTTGCGTGGGACGAAGAGAGTATCGAAAATAATTCAAAATTAAGTGGCTTTTTAGGGGATACCTAGGGCGGCGTCTGCAAAACATGTTCACGAGATCTGGAAGACCATTGTCAACCGATGTTATATCATTGTCCGTCTAACGTGAACACTAAACGCGGAAAGTCTAAAAAGTTTAAACGCACTTGAAATGCGGACGCTTAGAGGAATGGCAAAAGTAACGAATGCGGTGGTATTAAGCGATGGAGCGGTATGGAATGAATGAACGTCGTCAAAGACAATATCTTGCACGTAAAATAACAGAAGAAGGAATATTTGCCGCTCGGGGAAAAATTGCTGAGAAAGCGAGGAAGGATCAGACTCGAAATAATTAAGCTTTAAAAACAAGAAACTAGGTGAAATAATGAAATCAGCCATTGAACGAGGAAATATGAAACATGTTGATGTACGCCATCTTCTTCTAACAAGAAGAAGCTACTAAATGGTTTATTAGTTTATATATTTTCCCTTAATTACTTTCCTTATTGTCATTATATATAATTTATTCATTATAATTTGTCGTTATATTAATTTGAAAATGCCATAAACGCCGAAAACTTTTGTTATTAATTATTAACAATTACTTTAACTCTAATAACTATATTGCTTATATGTATATATATATATATATATGTGTATGTACATATATATAACGTATATACAAATAAGTCGACTTGACAATTCTCAACGTAACTTCCTAAATTATTTCCGTCCTTAGATTCTATTTTCGAGATTTAATCTAATCTGATACGTCCTAGGAAAAAACGAATTTTATTTTTTTTAATGATTCCCCAATCCGTACTTATGCGGTGTGGTAAATGTATTAAATAATTTGTGGTTTATAAGGGTGCACAGGTTACTAGTGTTCTTAATGGATGACTGTAAGTGTTGAGTAGCTGAAATAAAAGAAAACATCCAATAGAGTACAAATTACAAATAGGTGCGAGTGTTCTGCAATGTGTAACATAAAAATAGTATGGAATAAGGTATGAGAAACATAGTCCTTTAGATCATCGAGAATGTGTGTAAAATGAGTTTATGTAAATATGCGTATAAATAGAAATAAAATAAACTAGTATATATACAGATACACGTATAGTTTAAAATAGTGATTAAAAAAATGTAAGATAATGATAAATGATCAGGCCACAAGGAAAAATAAATAAAAAGGTTATGTATATATATATATATATATATATATATATATATATATATATATATATCGTAGAGGGAAAAAAAGATATTACATTATCAAAATTAGAACTATTATAAAACAAACATGAAAAACAGATGAAGAAGAAGAATAATATATTTACAAAACATATAAACAAAATCATGAATACATGAATAATTGAATAATTAAGAATGTTAAGTACCTTATATATATATATATATATATATATATATATATATATATACCATACCTTAACAGTTAACTTACCAATGTACAACGACATGTAATGTATATGTGGTAAAATTAACATTTAAAACATAAAATTTAAAGTTTTAAACTTTTAAGTACAAGAAAAAATTAAAAAAAAAAAACCTGCAAGAAAATAAAAATAAATTATAATTAGAACTTAAGTAAAGGGGTAGTAAAACACGTGGTAAATAGCAAAATAATTCTTAAACAAGTAATCTATGTTTAATTCTGCGGTGTTTGTATTTAGAATATCGTCCGATGAGACTATTTCATAATTGCCTATAGTGTTAATTAATGTGCTGTCATCCATTATACAATTATGATAAAATTTACTAGATAATTTATTTATATAAGTGTATCTAAAAGGTTAAGCTGCGAATACATATCACGTAATTTAGTACATCTATGGGCGTTTAATATGATTCTGCAGCAGTGGTTTTGTAACAGCTATAATCTTTTACGAGTACTGTTGGAAACCGAAACTCGCAAACAGGGCAGGCGTAAGTTAATCGGGGTGGAATAATAGATGTGTACAATAACTGTTTGTTTGAAATAGATAAAGAAGAGTGACTGAACAAAATAGCCCAGGTTGTGCAACCGTGTAACAAAATACATATAAAGAAAGATGTTCTTCAAAATACTAATAGAAAAAGCAATGAATAATACATTAAATATTCAATTAAGAACGTGTAATTATATATAAGAAATACATTAAATTATATAGATTATAATAATAAAAATTTTAGACGATATTATAAAAGTTGCAACGTTAGTAATAAAGTGGACGGAGGCAATGACCATGAATAAAATATATCGATTCACGGTTGAATTAATATCGTAAAACATAAAAAATGAGAAGACAAAAATAAAAAAAAAGGTCATTAATAACTCACCCACCACTTTTAAATTTCTCAGCATTTCCATATATGACTGAAAAAAAGACGGATTAGCATTAATTTATTGACGAATCTTAATTTCGTTTGCTTGTTGAAATTTCGTTAAATTAGAATTTGAATTAGATCGACCTACGTGTTTCGCTTTTAATTTATAAATTATCAAATTCGCTTAATTTGTATTCGCTTTAAACTTTCGTCGTCCTTCGACGACTATTTCTTATTCGGGTTATTTAATTTCGGTCGATTTCGACTTTCCAGCGCATAAAAATGCGACAGCCTATGTCGGAGATGATGATAGAAAAAGTACTAACAGAGATAGAAACAGCTGCACGAAGTTGAATATAATACCGGACACGTACGCGAGCTAATAAAATGCCGTCAATTCGAAGGGACGAATTAAATCCGAGTCGAGCGACTCTCTTTGAATCTTCCGCGAATGTCCCGGAAAGTGGACGAACGATCGAAACGACTACCGACTTTTGTATCCGACTCGTTTTGTAACCCTCGACCGCGTCTGACGACTAACTACGAAAAAGCCTAAAATAGATACGGTTCGAAGTTTTTGTTGTTCTAAAACTTTACGGACTCACGTTCGCCTTTGTATAATTAATGGCGCGCGTATTTATACAAAATGGACGAATTTAGAAAACGTTACGCAAATTAGACGTCTAAAATTTCGCGAAAAACTCTACTTTCAACTATAAGTACTTACAACCGGTACTATAACCCCCTTTTTGTTTGTGGAAAGAAAAAGAAAATACTGATATAACATTGAAAAACAAAGAAATAGCTAAATTCTTATAATTGATTTTGCCCAATATATATATATATATATATATATTCAAAAGACGTATTGCAATCTTAAACTGTTTAAATAATCAATATATATGACTAATGATTAGTAATATTAGTCGGTTTAGATTACCATCGGGACATACATGTCCCACTAATGTACGATCGTGTACCAATGGGCTTTTTCTTTATTTAAATAACATCGGAACAGAACGTCGCTATAGCAGTAAATTTTATTGTCTACGATAACCGCAGATCGCAGCACTTTATTGAAATGGATCAGTTATAATATTTTCGGTTATTTAATAATCTCTAAAACCGATAAAACGTGGAATATATGGGTACTATGAGATTTATACGATTTGAGTCTATTGTTGTATTAGGTCTGTCCCAGACAATTCGAAATTCAGATATAAATCTAACATTCGATAGATTCCTTATTACTGTTCATTTGACAAACAACATTTTATATCCATCTATTGGTACTGTTATTTTTCTAGAAAAAATATACCGAAGTTTAGTAATGAGCATGAAATCCAGTTTCTTGCAAATGATCAAAAGTCATTGGCATCGGGATGGCAGGATAGTAAAGAAGTAATTACGCTTAGTAACTGCCATAGCGCATTGGTTGAAACAACGAAAAACGCAAACAGGAAGATGGAAGGAAGGCTGCCCATCAGCGATATGTTTTTTATAATAAATATATGGATGGAGTGGACCCCTCCGGTCAAAAATTTGGGACGTATAATTTTGACATGGAAAAAGTAATTTGCAAGCTACTAATAACAGCCGTTATAAATTCATGGATATTATACAAAGAATCGTTACTTCAGTGTTTGTGATAGCACCATCAAAAAATGTAATGATGCATGGTAAACAATTATGTAGAGTGCAGAAAAAGCGAGGAAGAGATAGGCCTTCAGAAGTTGCGAAGCTTTTGCTAAATGTTGGGGCATACGAGCCTGTAAGTAGCACCCGCCAGAAGACGATGTTTAAGGTGTGCGAAAAATAAAATAGGAAAGCGTACAAAAACTATATGCCGAATATATAGATTACCATTATGTAAAGATTGTTTTGTACCATATCGCACATAAGTGTATCTTTTATTTCACCAAACACAAATCATTTTGTCATTTACTGCTGCATTATTTTCTTTATGTCAATAAATTTTCTACAATTTTTTTATTTCATTTGCTGGTGAGGATTGTGTCTTCATAGTGTCCTCCGCTCGGAAGTAGCCGTACAATAAAAAAATTATTATATAACTTCAATCTATGTTTGCTAAACATTGATGAACCAACTCACTACAGTTTTGCTTACCACAGTTGAAGTCTGTCACATCATCATAGCTATCAAAAACAGATGACATGTCTTCTCTATCATGCATAATTAGCTGGCAGCGACCATGTTCTCACGATAGCTAATCGATTCTATATTCCCGTCAGATTTACGACGGCTACACTCTGGAACTAAAAGAAAATAAACTGGGAGCGATATGTCATTAACTGCAGAAACCTTTCAATTGATATGTCAATGAATATAAACAATATCATCGACTCCTCCTAAAGAATAGAAATGGTAAATTAGTTCATTGATGTACAAATGAATGTGCTAATGCTATCAGGCAACGTCGAAAACTTTTTAAAAATTTGAAAGAGGGGTTTGCCTTCCAGTATCAAGCATCTAAAATAGAAGAAATTTCGCGCTAAGACTAACTGGATAATTAAACAAGTCCATCGAAAATCGTCGCGAGAATCCATCGACATCTTCAAACATGACATGGTCGAAAATTCGGGATAAACCACAATTCTTTCTAACTCGTTCAGTACTGAGCACGAAATAAGATGCAGTATTTAAACCAGAGGAAATAGTTTCATCTTCTGGGAAATCAGTACACTTTTAGTTGCTTTACCGGGTCAACATATAATCAAGTATCAACATTTTCCTACAGAAAACTCGAGTACAGAACCACATCGATCAACATCAGGGAATTGACCGCTGCTATTAAGAAACAGCTCCGGGACACGACAACTTCCACATCGACATGTTAAAACACGCTTCTTTATCGACATTAGATATTTTACTTCAGATTTTTAATCGAATCTAGATTGGAAAAAATTTCCTAAGACTTGAAAAATGGCCGTTATAATTCCCGTATTAAAATCATCTAATGACCATTCAAATGCAGATAGTTACCGCCCTACCTCACTTACGCCAGTCGTTGGTTTCTCCTAACCAATTTTGTAGTGCAGTCTGAAGCTTCCGGCTTTTCGATTTCTGAACTGTATTTTCCTTCTAAACTAGCTTCTTTGAAATTAAAACAATCGAGTCTGACAACATCTGAAAGGGAATAACTTTCCCAAATCCGCAGTCGGTCACTCATCGTACCACAGAATACGGAGAGAAAACCTGCTCATCCAAGAAATCAAGAAAGAATTTACATCACTATGAATCTACCATGTTTTACATTGACACATATATCTGTTCAATGTATCGGCAGCTCGGTTGTCAGAGATGGAGCAATCATCGTTCAATAATTATCGCTACCACAGAAATTCTCCGCGGCTGA